>OZ038477.1:43531990-43571990 GCA_964036315.1 Acanthosepion esculentum
AAAAGAAGAAGAAGAAGAAGAAGAAGAAGAAGAAGAAGAAGAAGAAGAAGAAGAAGAAGAAGAAGAAGAAGAAGAAGAAGAAGAAGAAAGAAGAAGAATTAATTAATCTGGAATTACAGAATAAATATACGATTCGTACATGTTTTTGTATGTTGCTGTCATATCTGATCTGCATCTCCTGTTATATATTTAGAGATTCTCGAGGGTTGCAGTGGTTGAGCAATCATTCTTCTCCACATTAAACCCGACCTTGTGTCATATCACGTCTGAGTGGGAAGACGGGGTAAACAATACGTTACTCTGTGGTAAAAGAGCCTCTATGAGCTAAACCGCATTACTAGATTAGCGGCAATATCTCATCATTTTACTGTTAAATTGGCGAGATGGAAATGTAACTTGTCTGCTAACAGTTGTTTTCATTAACATTTCCCTTGTGGAAATTTCTTCTGACTTCTTGCTTTCTAACAGATTTTGATCTTCAAAGACTTAAATGAAATGTCAATCGTTATCTACTGTCATCTTGATTCCTCATCTTTTATTGTTATCGCATCTTAATAATTATTTTCCTTTTTCATTCACAGTCACTAACAGTTGTATCTTCCTGGCTTTATTGTCTTGCTTGACTTGAAATGATTAAAAAATAGAAATGCCAGGGTTCTAAATAAAGGAACGTATTAAAGCTGAGTTACGAACATAGTACATACTTCATTGAATATTTCTATTATTTCCTTTCATATGGTCTCTATCGCTACATGTATTAGTGAACGACTGCTAGTTAAATAGCAAATATATTTTTATACTAAATTTTACACAATACAAAAGTCAAGATATAACCAGGTCACTGATAAATTTTATATGATGAATGAGGTGTGATATAAATGAAAGCGTAGGAGAGAAGAAATAGTCAAGGTAAGGAGGACTGAGCACAATTGAATATATGCCCGCACATCTTAAAATGGCCGAAACGTTTTTTTGTCTTTCGTAATCTTGATTTAAACTTTATATATTTCTCAAGTGAGAATATAAATAAACTGTTATTCGTGTTTAAATGTGAAATATAGACACCTATGTTGGGGTGTTTATTTTAACACAATAGTTCTTGTAAATAGATAAAGTTAATGAATTTTACTTGTGATTCTGCTGAATGCCTCCAGTCTTTATAAGTTAAAACAATTTTAACTTGTAGTGAAATAACAGCTAGGTCACGCGATGAGTTTTAAAATATAAAAACTTTCTCCGTACTTAGACAGGTATTGTTTTTGATAGACCATCATTTTTTGCAGGCATCACAATGTTAACTTTAATATAAAAATAGAAATAATATGTTAGAATTGATAATCATTTCCTTTAAATAAAATGCTGTCATTTATTTTCAATCGAATACTAAAGACACCTCATTGTTAAGAAATCCTGATAAGATATCTTGAAGAAAAGGTGGATCGAAAGAAAAATCCTTAAAAAAAGAGCGACAACGTAGGCAGAAAAGCCAGATATAAACAAAGACAATGTAATATTTCCTCAAGAGTACAGCAAAGTATGACTCTCAGCTATTAAAATACTTTATGAAAAGAAATAGCAACGAAGCAAAAAAATGACATTCGAACATGGCGGAATTGTGTTACAAAGAAAGGAAAAAATGTGTGACGGAAAGCAAAAGTAACTGAAGCTGGAGAAGAATATAAAACCATAACTTTTGTTGCTCTCCAATAAATGATTTTTTTTTGTTCTTGGAGAAGGAGTTTCTCATACAATACACTTCGTGTCACGAAACACCTGTTCAAGAACAATAAAATCTGTCGTCTTGTATACTACCGAATCTATGATATAAGTTTCAATGCAGAACCTATCGTTGACATATAGTTCTATCTTCAATGTGGATATTTGATTTATAAAACGTTTGCTTTAAACATTACACTTGTGTTTCATGTAAACGTGGTGGGTGGAATAAAAGTACTCGTTTCTGTCTGTCTATGGATTACATTATATCTGCTCTCGGGGATCCGATGGAACTCACCGTAGCAAAGAGTAATTTTAAAAAGAGTGGCTCCTACTGCTATCAATGCATTGCCCTTCAATTACGAATTGAGCACTCGTAGCTACTGGCATGTGTATATATTTCGTATAGAATGTTATAGTTTTGGGGTAGTCTATGTACTAGTGAACCAACCAAAATGAGCTGACTCATTTTATAGTTCATTAATAGAAGTGTTTTACCAAACAGAAGGCTCAAAATATTCAATTCGACGTGTATAAAGGCAGCCATGTTTTTTCCGAATATTCACTGCCAATCTCTGATATCAGCGAACTGTTATTGAGTTTCTGGTTTCTTTAATTTGGATACCTTTATACGCTTAGGTGGGCGAGTGACTGAATGTTTGATTTTAATTTTTATTTTCATATTACGGGAAGCTTTAGAGAGACGATGGTCCGTCCAGCTTTCAATACTTTTCATGAATTTGACATCAATATAAGGTGAATTTTAGCGTGTCTATTTTTAGATTTAGATAAACACACAGTGACTGACAGTGATTCACTTCTGCCGAAGAGTCGTGCAATATTAGCTTAAATAGTCACTGTTTACAAATTCACACCTCAAACCAGAGAGCTCAACCGAAATTAATATTTCAGGAGACAATATATATATATATATATATATATATATATATATATATATATATATATGTATATATATGTACGTGTGTGTATGTTTGAGAGAGAGAGAGAGTATATATTAAGGAGAAGAAAATAATTTCCTGAGTATGTAATAAAATGCTTGTTTGGAATAAAATGTCCTGGATGGATTTTTTTATGCCAGAATGAATAAGCATTCTGCCTCCTCTATTTGGAAATATGTGTTGGATATATTTAAATACTTTTATAAATTACCAGTGCCTCTCAATTGTGACGGGATGAAGATTCTAAGTCCAGTTTGTCAAATAATAAGAAATGTTTCTTCTTACAATATAATTTTATTGCTAATTAAATGAAACAGCAAACTATTAAGAATATGCAATAGAGCGATTGTCTATTCAAAATGTAACAATACAATTCTATTCTGTTATAACGATTTATCAAGTGTAGTATACATTTGGCACAATGGCGAAAATATGGAGCAACTGTGATCAGCGAACGCTCTACTGAACTAATTGGTCTAATGAGATAAGCTTGTTAATTATTACACAAAGTCGGAATGCGTATGGGAATGACAATATAAATTACTTCCTTATCAGGTAACACTGTAGCCAGTGCTAGTTTTGCTTGATATTTATACAATCTTTCTTTTAAAACAATTATTCAAATAACTAGATTTGAAATGTGTTCACTCTTTACAATATTTATTTGGACTCCTTTCCAAAGCTATTATTTGAAGTAATGTGGAACGTTAACATCTTGATTATGCCATCATTTTATGAGGGTGTTACAGGTTATATCCATTTTAGTTCTTGCTTCTATTGAATTCTGTTATCTGAATTTTCGGGATTCCAAAGCACCTGTCCGCAAAAAAGAAATAACCATAAAAATGTCCAATCTAATTCATATAATTACATTGATGATAAAATAATGACAAAAACAACAAAACTAAAAGTAATTAAAACTTATAACTCGTTAATAATAGTGATAATAGCTATTGTAAAGACCGACACTATATTGTATTAAAAGTGTTGTAGAATGATATTATTTCAAAATCATATCTAAAGAGCACTCGAAAATAGAATATGAAAGAATACATGAATAATAATAATAATAATAATAATAATAATAATAATAATAATAATAATAATAATAATAATATTGATGATGATGATGATGATGATGATGCTTATTTGAAGATTTTCACAAACTATCGAAATACAAGGTAACCAAAAAAGTTATATCCGTTTTTGATTAGTCATTGAATGAAGTTGAAATATATACGAAATGCGTGTAGCAATTGTTTTCAAATTCGGACTGCCAGAAATAGGAACATCAGAAATTATAAAAAAAACACACGCACCGTGCCCAGCCATTAGTTATAAGCCGGACGGCTGTGAGAAGGATGGAAGTGTCTAGAGATCTCGTTCGAGAGTGTTTGCTTTACGACTTCAAAGTGGGCTTATCAGCAGCTGCATCAAGTTGCCACATATGTCAAGCGTTTGAGGATAGTGCTGTGGATGAACGTACTGCAAGGCGTTGGTTTCGAACATTCAAGTCGGGTGATTTCTCTCTCCATGTTGAGCCCCGCAGTGGACGACCACAGGTCTTGAATGACGGAGTCCTGAAGGCGACCATTGAAGCGGAGAGTAGTCTAACGTGTGGTGAACTTGCAAGATAGTTCAACGTTTCCGATGAAACAGTCAGACTTCACCTGCACCGCCTAGGTAAGACGTACAAACTGAGCAAGTGGGTTCCGCAAACGCTGTTGGAGGTCCACAAGGGACATCGAGTGGCAGCCTGCGTATCGCTGCTTTCTCGCCAACGTACCACATCCTTATTTCATCGAGTGCTTACCAGTGATGAAAAGTGTGTTCTGTCCGAAACACCCAAGCGTTTCAGACATTGGTTGTCTCCTCAGGATGCTGTCCCTCACACCGCAAGACAGCCTATGCACCCACGCAAGATTATGCTTTGTGTCTGGTGGACTGGTCGTCAAGTGGTTCATTATGAAGTGCTACCAACGGGCCAAACGTTCACTAGAGACCTATACTCGCAGAAATTGAAACGTGTGCAACAGCCATTGCGCCAGAAGGAGCCATCACTGGTGAATTGCAAAGGTGTGCTTTTCCTCCATCACAACGCCAGTCCGCATGTCGCGCGAGTGGTCAGGGATAACATACAGCAAATTGGGTGGGAGATTTTGTGCCATCAACCTTATTCAACTGACCTTGCGCCATCCGATTACCACCTCTTCCACTCCCTGGATAATCATCTTCGTGGGAAATCCTTCAATAATGAAGTAGACTTGCGCAAAGCCCTCACGGAAATATTTGCGTCAAAACCTCCCGGGTTCTACCGCAAGGGCATTGAACAGATGGAGACACGTTGGCAGAAGGTGCTGGATGGCGATGGTGATTAATTCGAAGACTAAATATAAGTTACACATACTGTGACGCGTTTTCTTTTCTTTTCCTTTAAAAACGGACAGAACTTTTTTGGTTACCTTGTACAAGTATGTCAAACATGTGGCATCTGAGGACACCAATAATACTAGTTGTACTTCGAGCCGTTGGATTGATTGCAAAATGTTCCGATAAACTCAACGAATAGATTCCTGGTAGCTCATGTCTTAAAGAAATACAAACAATTTTTCTCAGGATTACAGATCGCACATATCGAAGTGCTTTACTGTGTAATTTGCGTGTCATCTTAGGTTTTTATTTGTTATTTACGAAATGATTATCAGTGGAATATGTCATGAAAACATTTCTGATCTTATATCTCTAGTTGGGAGCCAGAAGAAAATGTGCATACAACAAAAAATCACGGAAATAATAATAATAATAATAATAATAATAATAATAATAATAATAATAATAATAATAATAATAATGAAGACACTGCACTTACAAAGTTACAATAACGAGGTATGAAATATAATACTAAAATACGACAATAATATATAATAAAACCTGTGCGAACAACCGTCTAAATACCTTACCTGATGTAGAATAAAGAATATGAATAAATTCTTAATAAAATAAACATAGTGAATGTTTTACCCTTAAGATTAACTGTAATATCGTAAAATTATTATTAAAAATAGGCAAATGCTTTATATAAAATTACGAAAAAGAACACTTAAAATAATATAATGAACTTCAAGTTAATCTCCAATAATCCTAAAACACACTGACTTTACACATTTATTTGTTCCACAATCTGATTTCCTCTTCTTAGTAATT
This sequence comes from Acanthosepion esculentum, assembly GCA_964036315.1. NCBI lineage: Eukaryota > Metazoa > Mollusca > Cephalopoda > Sepiida > Sepiidae > Acanthosepion > Acanthosepion esculentum. The sequence goes on from OZ038477.1 coordinate 43,537,870, forward strand.
GTATATTCTGATGTTATCATAACAGTAAGTATTAATCGACGCTAGTAAGTAAATGTGTCCTTATTAAATGAAGAAAGCTGACTTCAGATAAGTTGCATTTTAGTTGTTCTGTTTTGTGTTAAATTCCTTTCGATATTGTTATCAAAATTATTTCAAAATCAGAATTCTTTGTTACATGTAACAATATAGACTAATTGTCTAGATACAAACCGTCGTTTACTGATACGAAATTATAAGGAAAGCTCTTCCAAAAATTCCTTATATGTAGTCATTTTTTAACAATCCAGAACATAATTGTGATAATGCACCATTTCAAAAGGCAATACAATTTGACGGAGTAAAGACTAATAAAGTCATTAGAAGTGCTCATCCTCAAAAAACATTAAACTTGAAAATAATCATACATCCAATGTTTATAACAATAAGTGGTCTTTTATCTGATAGACGTATTTGAGTATTGAGTGGACATCCCCATTTCTTTGGTGATAGACGAATGTGCGTGGACATCACCGTTTGATTCAAACAAGGAAATACATTTTGCATTTTCTTATTGAATTATTATCAATATACGTTAATTAGTTTCAAGCATTGTTTCCATCTCGTTTATTCTAGATTTGTATCATAGACAAGGTCTCGGCCAAGAACATTCAGGCCATCTTAAGGAGGTCAATACTGCTTCTAATTTCTTTCGATAAGGCATTATGAATGCGTGTTTATTCCATTCATTCGAACTGCCGTATTTATTGTATTACTAATGCTAGTACTGAAACAGCCTTTCGTCCATATACACCTGGATTTCTTCAGACGTCTATTATTTTAGTAATTACAGGAATTTTAGTATGTGTTGGTTATTATGTTATTTTGTTCTCAAGATGCGACCTCTTAATCATTACTGTTAAAAAGTGCATAATTATTACTATAATCAATGGATATCCGATATCAACCAAAAAATAATATGATGACTGCTGATGTTACTTAAAGGTACTTAGTTGAAATGTTTTTTTTAAATTATATATAATATCTATAATAGTGAAATAGAATTAAATTTACGTGTCTAGACAAATGTAAGTCATATTTTCTTTTTTTTAAATCACCATGTAAAAGTAAATGGTTAATTTTATTGATTGATTTTTCGAAATTATCAGTAATCCTTCTGCAATCCGGAGGAAATTCCGTCCAAAGTTCATTTCTAAAGAAAACTGATCAAATGTCTCGAAGTTATCAGTCATGATCAGGGTAAGTACAAATTAAGAGTAGGTTTCGTAGAACTAATGAGTGTAAAGAAGCAAGTAATGAATGTTGTGACATAGCCAAAGTATGACGAATGTGTTTATATATATATATATATATATATATATATATATATATATATATATATATATATATATATAATTAAGTAATGAAAATCTTGGTAATGCGTATGGATAATCCCAAGGAGGATGAAATCCAGAGAGCACAATGTTAAATCAGAGCGATTAATTCAATTAAAAAAAAAATGAAGGGTCCATTGGTTATAACTTATTTCCCCAGGGAATTTCTTTTTCACTGTGTGTGTGTGTGTATATATATATATATATATATATATATATATATATATGTATATATATATATATATATATATGTATATATATATATATATATATATATATATATATATATATTTATGACTCTTTCACTGAGGATAATAAGTCTGCTTTGTGGATTTGATTTTGCTAGTATTATGGTATTTCTTTTGTGAACCTGTTACTATGATTTTTATATTGCTGGTTCATGCGTGGATTGATGACAATCTGGTCCGATAATTGGCGGATGATTCTCCGTTGGAGTGCAGTTGTGCTATCTCATGTACGACGATTACTGTTTTTTACTTATGACGAAACATTCTCCGTGTGGGCAAGTCGGTGCTTAGAATTTGGGGCTATATTATTTTTTAATCACTATTTTGCTAGGTTTCAATCTTTTGTAGTAAATAATGGATCTGATAGATTTGTTTTTATCGACTGGTTTTATATATGTATGTATGTGTTTTGGATTTCTGTTTCATCATTATTGTAATTCTAGTTCAATTTATTTTGGCAATATAGGTTAATATCGTAATTGTCCATGATATGTTTACGAATATGGTTCTATGTTCCTTAGATTAAATTCCCCTACGTCACAACTGTCATTTCCTACGTTATTACACTTATTAGTGTACTGTATGTACCTACCCACATGATGACTGAAGAATGTCGAATGCTGGCACTATATTTCATACGAAATTAACATAGACAATTTCTGACGAAATTTCTTCCATATCTGAGAATGATGACTCGTAATGTAGAAAAGTCGATCAAAGATATTAATCGACATAATTTTCTCTTGTCTTTAATACATATATATATATATATATATATATATATATATATATATATATATATATATATATATCTGTGTGTGTGTGTATTTTTGTTTGTGTCTGTGGCTGTGTGTAGCCTATTTTTTGTGCTAGTCTAGGTTTTGTGTAAGTGGCATTCATTAACAATTTCCACGTTCATGGAAATCAAAGTTGGTCAACACAGTGAGGAACACACATACATATATATATATAAATATATATATATATATATATATATATATATATATATATATATATATATATATTAGTAGTATACATTTTTGCTCTTCTATTTTAAATCGACTCTGTTTTATTACCTCCAGCACTCATGATAACTATTTAATGCACACACACACAAATGTGTGTGTGTATATATATATATATATATACATATATATATATATATGTATGTATGAGTGTGTGTGTGTGTGTGTGTGTGTGTGTGTGTGTGTGTGTGGTCTCAGACATTTTGAAATCAGTCCTATTGACCGAAAGACAATGTCTAAAAGCGTGAGAAAATATTCCTGTTGATATACCGAGATCCTCACTGATGTACAAGATGTGGACATAGACTTGTGTGCAGATCACTAGCGAGATGAAGTGTCATATACGACACAAACAGAAAAATAACTGAATGTGGTTACTGAATCCTCCTACATTGAAACCAACGGAAACTATCTATGCATATGCATATATATATATATATATATATATATAAATATATATATATATATATATTAGATCTAGCAAGGCTGACAAAGATAACCTTGCCGTTGGTCTCGAAAGGGGCATTCAATTATTGGTTAAGTGGGGCAAAGAAAGGCTTCTAAATTTTAGTTCCTCCATAACGTAACTTATTTCTTTTAAGCAACATAGAGAAAATTCCCGCCCCATATCTGCATGGTTGACTTTACGTGAGGGTCTTACTGCGCTTCTTGGCCTCACGTTTTCCATTGAGTTGATGCGGGAAAACTATATTGAATTAATTGCTGCATCTAGCAAAAAGAAATCTGGTTCTCTGTATCGTTCGTAAGGTATTTCTCGTCTGAGTTCATCCTTCACAGTTACAAATCTACTATTTTTCCATGCATTGAACACTGTTGCCATATTTGGTCTAGTTCCCCTGCTGTTCAAGTTCTTCGGCAAAATCCAAAGAAGGATCAGCTATTTAGTCGTTCGTAACTTGGCATCCCGTCTCCAGTCCCTTTCTCACAATCATCATGTAGCTTCCCTCTCTTCTTTTCTACAAATATTTTTTATGGCTACTGATTTGACGAGCTATTTTCCCTGGTAACCCAATAAGATGAATTGAAGCGTTAGTTTGGCAACTAGCTCACACATTTATTTTACTGTTGAAACTGTTAAGTGTAACAACCACTTCTACTCCATCTTCTTCTCTGGAACTTCCCGACAGTGGAACTCCCTTCCTCTTACTTGCTTCCCTGACAACTACAATCATCAAAAATTGAAATACAACGTCAACTTTCTGGTGCCTTCATCCCCGCTCTTCTAATTATCATTTTCAGAATCCCTCCTATAATCAGTCTTTTCTCTTGCTTTCACTCTCTATAATCTACTGTTTACTAGTGGCACATGCGACTTGCTTGGGTTGAAATGTTTATCACATATATAAATATATATACATGTACATATATATATATATATATATATATATATATATATATATATATATATATATATATATATATATATATATATGAGTGAACTTTGAAATCAATACTCAGAGGAGACATGCTGTTTCATGCTGGACGCAATCGTCAGGCCACGAATGTTGAATTTTCCCTCGACTATTTATATATATGGGTCAGTGGTGCATTGTGGGTAATCTATTGTGTTTGTTATTTTTGCGGGAGTGGCTTTTTTGTTTATTTGTTTATTTGAGTTAATTTAATTTTCTAAGTAAATCCCCACATTTTTCCTATGTTAATAAATCAAACGAAAAGAATAAATAATACAGAATGAAAATGAAAAACAAGTAAAATAAAATAACCCAAACAAATAAATTAAATAAACCAGCCACCCCCGCAGAGATAACCGACAGAATTGATTACCCACAATGCACCACTGACCCATATAACTAATTAGCCGAGGAAAAATCCAGCATTCGTGGCCTGACGATTGCGTCCAGCATGAAACCACCTGTCACCTCTGAGTGTTGATTTCAATGTTCACTTTTATATTTATATTTACATACGCTCTATTACTGAGATTGTGCAATTCACCTCATAAATATAGCACACCTTAAAACTACACACATATATATATATATATATATATATATATATATATATATATATATATATATATATATATATATATATATATATATATATATATATATATATATATAATGATATTAAATCTACCTATTGAGCAATATAGGTAAAACGGTATTGTAATAAGTAATGCTAATCAAAGCAAAATACATGTGTTAGTATTGCTTTAACAGTTCATAAAGATCGCCAGTCAATATCATAATGTAGTGCATTTTATTTGTCGAATAAATACAGCCACACAGGTGCACACCTCATACCATTCACTATAAGGAATAGGCGTCAAATCAGATACTTTTATTCCTACCTCAATTTTGAGACTACTTCAGATATTCTGTTTAACACACTGCTTTGTTTAGGGTATGGAATAATATTTTTTATCCCTACAAATTTACATAACATATTTTTTTAACGTTGTGAGCTTTTTAAATAAATGACCCACTCTAATACAATCGTCTATCTGCAAATTTTCTTTTCGCTATATGTATTATGATGGTTTTGTTCTTTTTTTCTCATGGCCTTTTTAAGGATTTAATATTATTAAAAGCTATGCGATTCCAAGGCAGGCGAATCTAAGACCGTATCCGACAGGTATTTTAAGTTATATTGGCGTCACCGTATTTATTCGCTTGGAAATTTCTTTCTACAAAAAGGACTAGATGCAAAGTACAGCTTTTAATGTAGACATTTGAGAGTTATGTAAACCTTCGGTTAAATATTACAAATTGTGCATGTGAAATATATATTTTCCAGTAAACTTACGAAAAGTTCTAGTTCTCTGGCAATATAAACAGTTTTTAGAATAATAATATTAAGACGGAAACACAGATTATTCTCAATAAAATATATTATTTTAAAATCCATGTAATACTTCCTAAAATTCTGACAGAATATCACTAATATATTTTGCTTTCATCCTTTCATAAGCTGCTTTACATTTGGCTTTGTTGATGAAATATTCTTAGAAAACGAAATAAGATATTCTTAATTAGAAATGTTTAGGTTTTTATTTTATTTTTGTCTCCTGGGTATATTTAACGAGGTCATCTTTCGCCTATCGTTGAGGGCATTAAATCTACTTCAGCAAACAACTTGCTGAATCACTTAATGAATGATCCCTCGACAAATAAATATTTACTAAAGTCAGTTTATTCTGACTTGGGACAATATTTGCCGATCGTTCGCTCTAGCACGAACCCACAATCGATTACCCAGAGATTAACTTACTAAGCAATACACATCGATAAGACTTCATTAAAAGATAGATGAGTAGAAATTCACTTTGTATGGAGTGATGGAGATAAAGAGTCACAGTAAAATACAATAATTTTTTAGCCGTACAATTCCCTTTTTATATTATGTCAAACAAATACCATCTTTTAAGATATAATTTAGAAAATGACTTATTTAGCATAAACCATACTTAGCAAAGTAATTATTGAAAACGATTCCACAAAAATTCCTGCGCAACGACTGATCCTCGTTTAAGTGATCAGAAAGATTATTACGTAATTGTCATGATTTAGTTAGTCCCCAGGTATGCCGTAGTTGTGGCATTCTATCATATACAGTGTAACCCGGATATAAGAGTCCCGGATATAAGAGAAACCCGTATATAAGAGAGATTTTATGTGGTCGCAAATTAGAGTCAAACTTACCTAAACAAAATAGACCAAACCCGGATATAAGAGACTTCTTCTCCGGTCCCCGACAACTCTCTTATATCCGGGTTACACTGTATATAGTGATAACAGTGATTGTAATAATACAGCAGCAGCAGTAGTTACTATGTTTCTGTAATTTCTGTCAAACAGAAAATCTTTAAAAATAGAGGTTCAAAAGACTCAGGGGACGCCTTATGTTCATTTGAAGAGCTCGAATGCAAACCGCGATAAATCCAATATATTGAAAGTGAGTTAAAGACGTTTTTTATAACTTAGGTATGGTTGGATAAAATCCAAAATTTTTTTAAACATTAATTTCAAATCTAGAATTTCACTGTAAAATGTAATTTAATTGAAAGTGTATTGTTTTTACAAAATCCAATAAATCTATTACATCTGTATAAACTATGTTTCTACTTAAAATAACACAAGATATAGATTAAAAGGAAGACAATTTTCATAAGAAATTGCAGAGCTATCACCAAAAGTGTAATGTGGGGGTACTATCACCCTCAAAAGATCCTATCTCTCAACTACAGAACCGAAAATTTAGGAAAATTCCAATTTTTCGGATGATAAATAATACAAAGAATAGCTGACGAGGCTATTTTCTTTGACATGTTCGTACCTTTATTTTAATTTCCAGGTAATTTGGGATGTATTTCGAACTAGGTGCTAATCTTCTTTCATAAAAGCTTGCGCGATATGTAATGCTTTTAATGTGTTTTTTTTTAAGCATTTCACCTCAAGCAAGGCGGGAAGCCACTAGCACGCAAGTGGGTTTCAGAGAGTTGGAGCGAAAGCAAAGAGAGCAGTGATAGAGGAAAGGATGAAGAGAAGGATAGAGGATAGGTCAAGGCATCTAAGTTTTGTGTTCACCACTTTCGCTTCAGCATTGTTAACACCACCTTTATGTTCCGGTCTTATTACGGCATTCTTTGCATAGTAACACGCAAAGTGACTAGCACGGTCTTTGCTAAAACCTGTAATACCAGTTATAGAAAATGACAATATTATATTTTTTCCTAAAATAAACCATTATTGTTTTTGATTTTAAACTTTGACGCAATATTTAATTGTATATCTATATTCTTATAGCTCTCTGCAGTCAAAATTAAATAATTGCTATCAAAATCAAAAGAATAAAGCAGAAATACTGCATTCTGCATTTTACAAATCATTTTTTAATTTTTTAATTCAGTGTAAAGAAAATACTTTTGTGTGTTTTATAAACCGTAATATTATTATTATTATTATGATTATTATTTCCCTTGATTTATGGTGTATACAGGTTTCTTTCCAAGTCACAATCAGTAAAGCCTAAATTCAGAAAATGAATGATGTCATTTTCCACTGAGCAGTTCTGAAAAAAAAATCACACATATTTTACATAGATAAAGCCCTAACTGAGGTGTGAGTTGTACTTGTGAGAACAATGTTTGGTATTTCTTTAAAGCATGGGCTACCAGGAATCCCTGCAAGGATTCTGTTGGAATAATTTCCAATAAATCTAATGCCCCAACTACAAATGCAATTGATTTCAAAGTCTTTGTTTTTTTGAGAGTTCTTTGAATATCTTCAAAGATACAGTTTAGTCTTTCAGGGACGGTCATGTCAATAAGAAGCCACATTTTGCTTTGCGGTCTCTGATCACGATGTCTGGGTGATTAGCTTTAATTGTTCTGTTTGTCTGTATTATAAAGTGCCATACAATTGTTACAGGTCCTACCCCAAATACCGGATCCGGGTAACATTCATACCAATTTCATGCAGTTTCCTTTCCGTAAAAGTTGCAGATTTTCCGGTGCAGATATTGGCCCAATCTGTCATGTCAAGACTAATATGCAGTGGGTGACAATACTGCACAATCTGATACAAGATGGTCAATTGTTTCTGGATATTTATCACAGAAACTGCATTTTGGTTAACATGTTTTCAGTATGTCTGCTTGGTAATTTTTAGTTAGCAATCATTGGTCCTGTGCATCAAGGACAAATGCTTCGGTTTCAGCTTTTAACCCTACACTACGTAGCCACTGATGGGTACGGGTCTGTCTACAATAGCCTGTTTGGTACGGGAAGATTATTGTCTGCAAAACAGTTTTTGTTGTCATCGTTTCTGTGATTGCCTTTGTTTTCTTTTTTAAGTATTTCTCACCTGCAGTTCTTGTATTATGCTTTACCTTCCATTTACTCACCCATTTGAAACTCCAGTTTGAATATATCTTGGATTCCTTATTACAGAATAAAGTTTCTTACTGCTTTCATATCATTTGACACAGATTATCATCCAGTCTTCCGGAGTTTAAAGGTATCTTTGAAGGCCAATTGTTTTAGTTTAGTAAAACAGTTCTAGTTTAACTAATCCTCTGCATTTTTCGTATCTGGGTATATACAACCGATCAACGTCATCCTTGGGATGATGAACGCGGTGGCAGGTGAAGAGATTTCTCGTTTTTGTGTCCATTCGATTAATGCCAGCTATGGTCCAGTTAAATAGGTTGAATCTGTGCACCACAAGGTGAGCTAAGGTGTAGATGGCTGATATTCTTTTTTTGTTAATTCAGCTCGGTATTGAGTACCAGACTCACACGCCTGTAGTACTCCTTTCTCCTTCATTTTGGGTATGATGTATTCCATCTCGTTCGTTAATTACTTGGTACCTATGAGCTTCTTCTTTTTCCAGTTGGCTAATTCTTGTGAAAAAACCCAAATCTATTCATGCGTTTCTACAAGTCCCCCTTTCTTGAATGCTACTTTTGCACATTTATCTAATCTGAAATCCATACCAATGTCATCACTGAAACATTTTACAGTATTGAGCTGAACTTTCAAATCATTGTCGTCTTTGGCAAAGAGTTTGACATCATCCCTGTAGAGAGGTGTTTGAATAGTCTATTGTTTAGTTTGTATCCATAGATATTATTGTTTAGTTCATGCGTAGGTGTGGATTAACAGCAGACAAAAGAGAACAGGTGAAAGGGAGCCTTTTTGAAAGATTCCTTGTCGGATATTAGGGCGGTTGGAGGTGCTAGTGCCTCTGGTCTGATTTTGGTATAATATAGTTTTTCATATTTCCATTCTGAGTTTTAGGAAATTTACTATCACGAGGGAGAATTTGTACATTTCCAGAGTCTTCAGGATCCAAGAGTGTGGTACACTATCAATGGCTTTACATTAAGCTATCCATGATCTGCTCAGATTTTTCATCTTTTCCTGAAATTTTACAGAATAATTTTGTTTATCAGTAGTTGATCTTTGGAACCATATGAATCTCTCTTGAATCTCTTCTATTCCAGTGGAAGAATGTTGTTTGTTTGAAAAGAGTAAAATACGGCTCGTCAGGACAGACGAGATCACTTTATACGTTAGAACAGACGTGATCAATTTATATTATTATTATTATTATTATTAGTATTATTATTATTATTATTATTAGTATTATTATTATTATTATTATTAGTATGTACCTTATATTGTTCAAACTGAAATACCATGTTATTAGTTATTAATAATCTTTATCAACTTTAATGGATTCTTTAAAATGTAATTCGTAATCATTTTAATTGAGTTTAGTCTACAAAAATATGTATTCACATTTTATGATCGTCAAGCATTATTACTGCGTCTCACCTTTTAAACATTTTAAACGTTTACTTTTAGTGTAAATATATTGCTTACTTATGGAAAACGTATAAAACGTTTAGTTTTAATTATAATAGAAGATTGAAACTTGATATTTCGGGGGGGGGTTCAAGTCTAAGTTTGTTTATTCTTTGTCTAAATCTGTCATAGATACATAAGTTTTTGCCGTAAATCCAGTATGGCGCTGATCTTATTTGCAACAAAACGATTTTTGAAAGCAATAATATAGACAAAATATGACAATATGTAAAAAATGATTATGGTCTGTAGCAGAGAGACGAAATGCAAAACCCTTGTTAGTTTTAACTCCAAAAATTTGAAAATGGCGTTTATCGCGTTTTGCATTAGGTTTCTTCAATTAATCACCTAAAAACGCGAGTAATTGTGTTAAATTTCCTGACTGACATCATATGCACATCTATCTATCTATCTAGATAGATAGATAGATAGATAGATGGATAGAATAACGAAGTGTAGATGAGTGGATGGGGCAAATAATTAAGAAACAGGAAACCATATAATAGGCATATTTTGACGAAGAACCGGTATCACCAAGAAATAAAATTCTTTCACAACATAATAATCCGCAATAGCGATTAAAAACGTAATTCTTACCCTAAACGAAGTCAAAATACTCTGAAACTATAATAATACATTTTATTGTAAAACTGTCAGCAATAAATTTTTATATAAAAAAATCACCCACAATACATATTTATATCAAATTACCAACAAGGACTTTAAAGTAAAATAGCCAGCAATATATTTTTCTGTAATTTAAGTCATAAAATTTCGTTCAAAACACATCCAGTTGAAGTCATTTAATTGTCTTCGAAATATTTATATTTCGGACTTTAATAACAAATTGAGACTTATATGCTGCTAAAGAAAATCAACCAACCAAGATTTCTGTCATTAATCCATATAATGTCCTATAAATGTTTAAAGAAATCAAACTGTATGCCTAAGTATAACTTCAAAAACACTACAACAATTTAAGTTTGTTTTTTTACTTTATGTCTAAATCCGTCATAGAAATACATATGGTTTTGTGGTAGATCCTGTATGGCGCTTATCGCGTTTGCAACAAACGACTTTCGAAAACCAATCACAGCCTCAAGTAATTATTTCCACACAAACATGAATATGCACACAAGCTGTGTATCATCTACCATGTGTTCAATTGTGAAAGCAGAATAATATATTTTTATTTCTTCAAATCTCCCAGGAAATTAAATTTCTGCATTAAATAACACATAAGGATTTGATATCCCGTTAAATAAACAAATCAAATCAATATTAAATAGTTGAATGCTTAAATATTTATTGTTCTCTAACGATTCAGAAATTAGAGTTTACATAAAATGAACTCATTTCTTTTTGTTTTTTCGATGAAAAATGTATGACTTTTGCACATGTTCTCCATGATTTTGATCCTGAACAACAAAATATTATTCGAAATTTGAAAAATGCAACTTTAGATACACTGACATTCCTTTTTATAAACTTGTTTACATATAAATATATAGAACTGCAGTACCTTATCAGACAACATAAAATATTTGATGGACAAGACAATGGATGAACTGCTGAGAGCCACCGCGAATAGTTCATCCTGGTGAAATCTGTCTGTTTCTTCTGCCCTTAGGCAACCCGACGATTGAATCTGCCAAGGGACTGATGATGACAACGAGATGATGATGATGTTGATGATGATATTAATCACACCATGTAAAATTCTGATGCTTTGTTTACAGATTTTTAGCTAAATAAAGCCTTATTGTAGGCGGTGAACTAAATGCGAAGGCATCAAATTTAAATTTAATTAGATTATTTGGTAGTTAAATCATGTAACTTCAAATCAAATCTTGTTAGGAACGCGTCAATGTCTTCCGCGTATTTGAGGGACGTTTCCGTTTCCAGCTCGCTAGCGCTGAAAGAATCTCAGGCTTCAAGGAAACAAATATCAAGCCGGCAGTTGTCTTCAATTTAATTGCATCATGACAGGAAACAATAACGACAAAAAATCAACCAGTACTGCTTCAAGTGCCCTGTGCTACATGAGGTATTTATGAGACGCGATCGAAAGCGAAAAGAAAAGTTAATCATATTTTGCAAATAATGAAATTGTAAATTTTATAACAAATATTAAATTTTATCAGGTGTCTGAAAATATTTTAATTTTTAACCTTTTTAATTGCATGCACATTACCTTGTAATTTTGTTTGTAATGGTCGTTTGAAATATTTGCACACAAAATCACAAATTTTGGAAGTATGTCAGAAAATGCACAAAACGTTTACATGACATTGTAGAAGTTGTGAGAACGACAGTTTCCGAGTTACACTCTTATTCGAGTAACTAACTCTGATTCATGAGGATCAGATGTTCCGCTGAGAATACTCCGAAAAGCTCCTTTATTTATTATAAAGCGTGTTCTAATATACTGGACTGATTTTAAATGGGAATTAATTTAATCATCAAATGATTCTTCTATTTTTTCTTTCAGATTTACTAACTTAAGTTTTTGGCAATTTCAACCATGAAAAGATTAACAATCAAACAACGTGATAAAATGATCGAAACCTATTACGAAAATGGACGTTCAAACAGAAATGCATTTCGGGAACATAACAATTTTTTTCGGTCAAAATAATTGTTGTGGTAGGATCCACCTAATTTGCATATTGGAGTACTGACTATATAAATATGGTTGGTACCGGGAAGACAGGGAGGCGAATCAAGAGATCCAACTAGAGACTCTGCTCGACTGTCAACACATTCTCCAGGAACGGTCTTCCCAGGAATATACAAAAGACTATATGTAAATATTGTGTACACTTTCTTGTTTCAATACATTTTGTTCTAAGTACATTTTGTGTTGCATTATTCTTCCATGCATTAGTCAAGTTTCAACAATAATCAACCAACCGAAATTGTAATTGGAAACGAAGTAACGTTGTTGTGGACAGGTTCAATTCCTGCGCCCGATGACGAATAAAGATATCTGGATTTTCGGCCACATTATCTTGCACTGCAGCAATGTTTTCAGCTGAACGGCGTAAACGAGCACGCAGTGGTGTTTTCACATATGCCACCGACCCGGTTTGAATTTACTAACAATTTTTCTAATTGGACACTTGATATTTAACACGTTGTTTGATTGCTAATATTTCCAACAACTTAAGTTGTTAAATCTGAAAGAAAATGACAAAGAAAAAAATCATTACATTATTAAACTTAATTCACATTTAAAATCGGTCCAAGTTATTAGAAAGCCCTTTACATACAAGCAACAATGGTGAAAAGGAAAACCAGGAAAGAGATTTTAATATGGTCTTATGAAATATCAGGCAACCGCAGTTGCAATACGAAGGTGCAAAAATATAGAGGAGATGAGTGACAGCTGGTTATTGTCAGAGATTTTTCTTGCTTCCAACCATTCTCCTGCAAACAATGGAAACAGCATGACCTATTTGTACATCCAATCTAATTGAGTGTGTGTAGCAGATGTGGAAATCGTCGTTCAAAAAGCCCAGCCATTGCATATTATTTAATTATTTTTTTTCTTTTTACTAATTATTGCGGCACCGTGGTGTAATAGAGAGCGGTTTGGTTTGGAAAGTCGAGTTCGAATTCCAGTCGAATTCATTGCCAGCGACTACGTGCTAATATCCCTGGAAAATGTATGAATCCATATCTTAACGCCAGCTTTGAGTAAAATAACTGTACAAACCGGAACATATAAAGTTGGTTGGCAACCAATCTAGTAAAGGGAAATCTCTGAATTATACAAGCTACTGCTTTGTCTCTGTATGTTCTGAGACCACGGACGGGATAAACCCAACATGCCCGATACAAAAGGAACCGGAATTTTTTTTCAATATCCCGCCTTGAATGTCACCATGAATCATAATTGTGAAATAGAGGGTAGTGATTACCACAGCGGTGCAAAACGCGCTAAATAAATGATGAATGAATTACCACCGAATTTAGGTATCAAGAAACATTCGAGGTTGATTGATTGATAGATATTCTTGTTTTTGATTTTTTAAGCCTTACAACCTTTTTTTAATGCAGAAATATTTTTATATTGTCTGATATTCTGGGATCATTGTAACACCTTGTTTTTTCGGTAAGAATGATTTGCTGATAAAAAATCTTAATAATTAACCTATAGCTGGTGGATTTATACCTTTCTCAAAACAATGGTGAATATGATGAACCAAACTGGAATTAGAACTTAGCTCTCCGATTTCCAATTTCGAGCCGTTATCTTATTACACCACTGGCGCATCCAAGTTTACAGCTCAGTATTCCCAAGCGGTCACCTCTCTAGCTACTATTCATAATTGCTTAAATTCGACGATCGTATGCGAACCGGTGCCTTCACGTGATATGGCTGTAAGCCCTATTAGTTTACAGTCAAAATTATAAAGCGGTTGTGTGAAATATATACAAATGAGGTTGATATGAATTGTGGATTACGAGAGCAAATAGAATAGACGACACTTTTACAGTATTCAAGGAAGCACCCACTTAGGTGTCTGATGCACAACATTGTGCCAGTGATTAAATAAAACGGTGAATATATTGTCATAGATATTTGCCAAGTACGTTTACTTCTTCTAGCCCGAGATATGAGGAATACAGTCTTTGAGGACCGATTCGAAGACTGGAACAAAGGAGTGATTATATGTATACGCATGTCAATAGATGTTTCGTTATAGGGTTAAACGGATCAATGTCCAGTTTTCAGACGGCAATTCCGACTGGTATTGCTAGAGCTGTGAAAAATGGCAGTCGGCTGAAAATACACATTGTGACAACGTGAATGTACCTCGAATTGTACCGATAACAAACAAAATACTATAAATAGAAAATATCTCTCCTACATTCCTTTTGTCGAACAAAAGAGACTCATTTATTTATTCGACGTTAAATGATACTGGGGCGAGCTATAAGAGGTCAAATAAAATTGCAATGTTAACCTCGAGTTGTTCTTCGGTGCTTCCCATATATTTTCCATATTCACTCGGCGGACTTGTCAAAATAAAGCGTTTCTCAATAACTTCGACCGATTTAAATGTGAATTAAGTTTAAGCGTCTAATGATTTTTTTCCTTTTTCTTTCAGATTTGGCGGACATTTGGGTGATATTATTTTTCACACATAATTGCCATGACTTAAATAACATGATCCAATAGAGAAATAAATAAATTTTCACCAATAACACTGATTTATTTACTGCTGATTTTGATCCTTCTTAATGAAACACCCTCATATATAATCTGTCTTAATGAGACACTTTTATATATAATCCGTCTTAATGAAACACCCTTATATAAAATCCGTCTTAATGCATTGCATTTTTCCCTGCCATTTATAAAGGTAGACGCGATAGGAAGGCAGTAAATAAGATTATCATTCAATTAGAAACTTTTATTTGAATTATCCATGCTTTATCTATGATGCCTTTGATGTTTTAAAAGTGTTCGTGTTTTTTTTTTCTTATGTCATAAAACTTATCGTCATATGAATGTTTATGTGTTTTGTTATTTTGCTGGACATTATGTCATTTCATAAAAGACTTTCTCATATATCATTTTGGAGATTTAAAGTTGTTTGCATAACATTCTGATGAGAATTTTATTTTGGTGATGTTGTTCATTAACTTAGACCAGTTTTAGACACGGAAATAACATTTCGTTGATGGGATATGCTGAAAGATATCTGAAAGAAATCCTAGTCAAGGAAATGAAGGAAAGTGAAAAGAAAGGACTATCAATTGCAAGAAGACAGAATGATAGATTGTTATCAATAGTAGAACCTAACATTCGACCAGCATATTGGAGATACCAAAATAATGCAAAAAAAATGCATTAAATTTAACCATCTGGTAAATCTCATGACAAATTCGGGAAAATGAAATACAAAGATTTAAAGACGCATTAGAATAGATACAGTTTCCCTAAAGTCCTTAAACAAATACAGGGTCCCTTGACTTACGACCGATTTCCGTTTCTACGTTGCGTCGTAATGCCGTTTTCTGCGTAAGTCGGAACGAAGCCGCGAATTTTTTTATGAATAAGTACTTACGTCACTCACCTATGCTAACGCAACAGTGAATTAATAATCTAGGAGATAACAACACATTTCTCTGATATATGTTAACATAATTAGGACTAAAAAGAACACACGGAGAACATAATTATAATACATATAATCAAATGAAATGAAAATTATGCATAGAATGGAATTAAATTGTTTTAATATTCTTGTATATGTATTGTCAGTTATATCATTGGTTCTCGGTAGATGAAATAGCGAGGTGTAAAATCTCGTCTTTCTTGAAGTAGTGGGAAACAGCAGCAAATCTGGAAAACGTGAGTTTGTTTTCCTTTTTTTTTTTTAGCGGCAGTTCACAAACTTATTTAACAAGAAAATATCTTCATCTCTTACAGTGGAACTCAAAACGTATGAAAATATGTACAAGTTTTACCCGAGAGTCGAACAAGTTAAGCCGAGAAACGGACCAATGTTCGCCTTTTCAGATCGTTTAACTATGTCCATAATTATGACTTTCATTTTCTAAGGACACCCAACCTTTAGAAGAGGTTACACTACGCCTGAGAGCTATAATTAGGGACACGATCCCACAACCACAACACAAACGAAAAAGTGCAAATGCACAAAAATACAAGATGGATTGTTGTGCAGTAGTAGCAAACACACACCGCGTTATCTAAGGAGGAAACGAGATAAGTCATAATTAGATTAATGGAGATAACCGCGTAAACAAAAATCGTCGCATGTTGGGAGTGTCGCAAGCCGGACACTTACCGTATAAGAAAGAAGAACATTTCGTAAGAAAAAAGAATAGTGCCGATGGGCTAGGTGATGTTCTATCAATATCGAAGTGGAATTCTGGGCAATGTTCTCACAGACTAAGAAGAGACGAGCAGAAGATATGTGTTTCTACAGAAAGATACATTAAAATAGATGGACAAAAGATGGACGGAAGTTTTAAGAAAAATAGGACAAATGAACACTTTTAATTAGAATCATCAAATATATTTGAGAGAAATTGGTCACATAACAAGGAATGAACAGGTTACAGAAAGTGACATTGTATACATCTTTGGAGAAAATAGGACAAAGGGAAAGAGTGACTAAGCTACCTAATAAGTTTGCGTAAATAGATGGCGGAGCAGAGAATGGTGGACGAGGCTGGAGACAGATTGTATTTAGAGCTACAACTATAGTTTTTTCTTTTCTGGAGAGCTAAGACCGCCTTGGTTCGAAAGAACATAAAAGAGTTTGATTCTATAAAAATCCTTCAAATTTTATTTTGTTAAATTTAAGTTGACTTTATAAAAGCCTAAGATATGGGTGCCCAAAGCTGTGTATATTTACTCATGTTCTACAAACCTTTGCAGGTTAGAATCATAGGGACAAGCTGATAACACGCAAGACCTTATAGACAATAAGAGCATTAAATAGAAATATGTAGACGGGAAATGAGAAAGATATACGCGGGAGAATCTACAATATACACGTGTACATTTTAAAACCATTTTAATGTAATAATATATCATGGAATATTCCTCTAACTTATCGTTAAATATTTATATGTACATAGTAACATAAAAATGATAACTTTCTGTTCAATTCATTTAATATACTTCATATATTGTCTTCTATATAATTTGCAAAGACATAACAGAATCGATTATTATATTTCAGTGTTTTGCACAACATTAAATACAATATAACAATGTCAAGCCTGAAATTTATTCGAAATATAAGACATTTACATGGAATTCCTAGACAGGATGTATTGTTAGAAGCTTTTCTCACTAGTATAATTACGACTAATAAAAAGAGTTTACGCGGTGATCCATCCTTTCGACCTTGTATCATATTTACACTTAGTAAAATACAATAAGACATTAACATGTCTCTTTTCTGAAGTATCAAATTGTTAGTGAAAACATATAGCCGAGAACAAAATTTTATTTTTCTCATATATAAAAAAGTAACGAACAAAAACCATTAGAATCACGGCCAATATTCTAAATTTGCTTGAGATTTGGTAAACAAAGAAGTACACAAATAGAAACATAAGGATGTGTAGCAGATGTCATTTTGTCTGGAAACCAATTATTATCAAAACCGACGTTTTTCTAATCGTATAATTAATGTATTTGATTGCATTTTTAAAACTTCTTTTGACAATGTCCTCTTCAAAATGAGACATTTTCAAGATCTGAGTATGTCTCTAAATTAAGTGCGATTACATTCCACAGACAAGAACATTGTCAAAAATAATTTTTGATGAATTTTAGCTACTAATTGTATTTAGTATATACACTTTATTGATTAAACGCCTCTGTTTCTTTTTTACACATTGTAACTGATACACATCGGCCTGAGCATTCACTAGGATACACTTCGGCTCGGTTCGAACATTCGTTTAACTTACGGTGTTGATTTCACGTTCGATGCGAAGGAGGATTCAATTATTTTTCTGATTTTAAATATTTTGGATTCTATGTATTATCTGATAATATTGCTTTTCTTATAAACGCTATATGTAGTTATCTAATATATTTGCATGTTATAAGTTAAGATGACCAATGTTTAGGTGACAGATTTTTTACTTACAATTCATCCGATGATACTGATATAATAAAATATTTTTAACAAATGGTTATTGCTCCAAATATTTTCCGTACAGGCATAGCCACATCAGTGTTCAATTCACAAAATAAACTTTCTTGGCTAGTTATAAATAATTTAACAAAAACGGCATTCCATATATCACATTTCTTTTTTGAAAGTTTCCTTAATTTGTATATTAGGGAAGCTAAATTAATACTACTGTATATTGAAACCATTGCTAAATCTGTTGCAAAAAATATTGGTTCATTGTTTCGTCCGAGACAATCTTTCTCTCCAGAATATATCTTACATATCTATACGTCTACCCTTTGTTCCTGCTTTGAATATTTCTGCCGCATATGGTTAGGTGTTCCTGCTATATATTTAGAGATTATTGATAAAATTAAAAATAAAAGGATCGGCAATATTGTTGGTCCTGATTTGTAGTCTCGGCTTCAGTCACTTTCACAGCGCCGTAATGTATCTACCCTGTGACTTTTCTATAAAGACTTTCATTATAACTGTTAGGGTGAACTCTTCGCTGTGGTACCTAGATTTTATGAATTCAAACTCAGTACTAGTTTAGCGGAAAAGTCTAAAGAATTTAGAGTTAAATTTGCTATGTGTAAGCACAAATTCCATGATAACAGTTTCTTCTGTCGCACTTCTCGCTTGTGAAACTCTTTTCCGTATCCATGAATTCAAGCTAACTGTTATTTTAAAATGTTAAATGCAATGTAAATTGCTATCTACTGTCTTTTTGGTTAACTTTCTATAGTTTTCGTTCCTTAATAATGTTTGTGTTTTCTGATTCTTTAGCACCTAGTAACCCCTTGTGTCCTAGGGGCAGGAGCATGTGGTGAAATGATTAAAAAGTACAATTCTGTTATCATTAATATTCTCACTAACATTAATATAATTTTAGTGGAAAGTTATTTACTGTTGATTTGGGCGGTGAGACGAGTGCACTGGATCAATTTACGACGGAGTAGTGATTTCAGTCCTCACTAGGTGCTCAATACCGTTGACCTGGTGCCACATCTAAGATGTTTTTTTCTCAAGTTCCTTACTTTTTCTTTTCTATACTTTTACCGATTATCAGGGATGATTTTAGTTTTATTTATATTTTATTTTTTTAACTGATCTAATACACTATATATATATATATATATATATATATATATATATATATATATATATATATATATATATATATATATATAATTTAAAGAAAAACTGACCACGTTTTAGGCTCCTTTGTAATAATTTATTTCACCAGAGCCCTTTTAAAGGACGCTGGATCATCAGACATCACTTGCAAAAGGTGAAACGAAAAATGAAAGCAAAATTCACGGGTAGTTTATGTAATTTAGCAGAGAAGGTAGCTAGGAGTGGTGTGAGAGACATAGTCGAGATTAGAGTGGGTTTATTTTAATATTTCTTTCTATCATACTTAGTATTGAGGAAGGAGGGACCAGGCATTGACCTATTTAATCGGTTAACATAATGGAAGTGATATATTGAAAGGGAAGGAGAGAAGAGAGAAAAAGAAAGAAAGAAAGAAGGGGGAATTAAAGAGAAAGAAGCTGTAATTAGGTTTTACGGAGGAAGAAGAGGAGTGGTATAGTTTTAGCAATTTATATAACAAAAAACAGATTTTAATGTTTGATAGTAATTTAAATGTTTAAAAAATCCACGAAGAAATTAATTTGATACTTGCTAGCAATTTAAATATTTAACTCTTTTACAAATAATTTAAGGATTTAATATGAGTTAAATATTATATTTAAAAACACATTCATAGAAAATACATTTTAAAAAATTATTTAAAATATAATAGTTTACTGATAGTAATTTTTAATATTGTAAATGACTGTTAAGATAACATCTTTATCAATTTGAATCTAATTCATTAATGTAATTTGTAAATATTTTTAGATGGGTAATCTTTCTTACTTAAAGTTTAGGTTTCAAATTAAGATGGAGTAATATTTGAAGACAATATTAAAGATTTTGTTTTTTCATATATATATATATATACCACACATACACTTTTTGTAAATCTCACATATACATATGTCCATTTACATGTGCAATTACACACATAGGCACATACATATGTATCGATATACACAGGTCCCTATGCATATTCATATATAAATATTACACCTACATTTACAAATATTTACACATATTTATATTTATATCTATTTAAATTTTTCCTTAAATTTCTCAGTTAATTTTTAACGTGAGGTGATGACTTAAGTGTTTAAATATCAAAACAAATATTTCTAATTTTAATATTTTGCTATCAATATTGATAGTTAAAAAGTAATATATTTAAATTTAAATTAAATTACCAATTTAAAATGAAATTACCTCCAGATGATAAAAATTCCAATCTCACATTTCTAATTAGAGAATATTAAAAAAGAAAAAATAGTATTAAACAGTAATAAAAGAACGTTATGTCCTTCTATTAGAATACTTTCCATATACATATACATATATACATATATATATATATATATATATGTATATGTAAATGAACAGATCTATACCCATAAATACCTATACATGTATATGTATTTATAATACTATATTTTACATATATTCATACATATTACATATACGAGCTCACAAATACTTACATTTAAATATATACCTATATACATACGCAGACCACATACATACCTATATATACCTATATACATGACACGATATGTATATATATATATATATATATAAATACATATATTTATATATATATATACCTATAAACATGACACGATATATATATATATATATATTTATATATATATATTTATATATATATATATATATATATATATATATATATATATACAAACATACCTACCTAAACTTACGAATACACCTATATATATTTTACATATGCGCCTACAAAACACATGTACATATATATGTATATATATACATCTCTATACAAATGCATAAACATATACACATAAAACTACATATCAATGTTCAAGTCCATCTACACATTTGTATACATACAATTATGTATACGCACCCACGTATGCATACAATCATTTCCAAAACCAAAAATAACATAATATTTTCCTTTCTATATAGTAATTTCTAAATATATTTAGTATGATTGAGGTGGTGTTTATGACTACATTTAAAAATTAACTCGTTATGTTGGTTCAGTAATATATCCGGATCTTTATTACTTATCATTAGGATCTTCTCTTTTATACACAAGTCACATCTGAAATCTATCGGTGTTTTGGCCCTCGAGACGATTTTCCCTTTTACTTGTGGGGCTAAGCCGCTCTCCAACAAATCCATGCATGGCAGAAAGCGTGATATACGAAGATACAATATTCCTCAAGGAGAATATTGAACAGAAAAAGATATATATATATAGGAATATCGGCGGGAAATTGGAAGCAACGTTTTTATAACCATCGCCAGTCCTTCACAAATAGATCTAAAAAAAAACACCAAACCGCACTGTAAAAACATTATTGTGATTAAGTTAAGTTTCATTGTAAGCAGATTGTTGAGCGGAGTGTACTTTAGACCATCCATCCTTCAGAGAAAAGCCAGGTTCAATAAATGTTTGAAGAACTGCACAGCCTCTCGCAATATGTACAATAAAAGCAGAACAATACATTGTTTTCATTATAAAACCTTTTGGGAACTCTCTACTGGCTTTCTGCTTTCCAATTTGGTCTTCAACTTTAAGTTCTATGTCAATCGTTAAATCGTTTTTTTCTTAAATCACTATTAAGTGATTATTATTGTCCGGAATCATGTTTTTCTTTTATTTCATTTTCTCTCACCTGTAATACATATGTATATCTTAGTAGTTTTATTATCTTTTGGGCGATGAAATTCATTTAAAAAAGCTCTAAATTTAATCACAAACTGCTAAATCTAGTAAATATTTAAACAAAAACTTATATAAGTGTGTATATATCTGTGTGTGAGAGCGCGGACGAACGTGTATGTGTGTAAATCTCTGGTGAATGATGTGGCCACTTGTGAAACTGGACCAAGAATGATGCAATTTGGATGAAACTCATCTATGAATGAATGCTGTGATTTTAAACGGAAAACGGTGTAGTACGCAGTATTGAAAGCTCATCAATACTTAGACGGCCAACAAGCGTAAGTTGTGTGAAACTTTTCTTATATCAGTAGGAGGTTTGTTTAACCACCTGATGTCGCATATGCCATGCAACATTCAAGCAGCTTCCGAGGAAGTTTTGCCACCAAGATGATGCCTTTCCTACACGTGGCTTAGTAGATATGACGGTTTGATCAGACATTCCAAAATACACACATTTCAGCCAGTGAACTGTAAAGATCGACTGTAAAAATGCCACATCTGCAAGCAGTCAAGGAATATTAAGAAAGATATGCAAGGGCCAAAGACGTTCATTGCCATGTCAGTAAGCTGATAAGATGTTTCGTAAAAGATGGTGCGTTAATTATTATAGTATATATATATATATATATATATATATATATATATATATATATATATATATATATACTTATACATATATATATATATATATGTATACATATGTGTATTTATATATATATATATATATATATATATATATATATATAAGTGAACATAGAAGTCAACACTTAGAGGCGACAGTCTGTTTCATGCTAGTGCAATCGTCAGGTATGCCTGGAGATTGCAACAATCTTAATAGCAATCGTCAGGTATGCCTGACGATTGCACTAGCATGAAACAGACTGTCGCCTCTATGTGTTGACTTCTATGTTCACTTTATATTTACATACGCTCTATCTGAGATATTGAGCACTTTATCCCATAAATATAGCACACTTTAAGACTAATTTCTTCATATATATATCTATCTATATATATATATATATATATATATATATATATATATATATATATATATATATATATATATATATATATAAAGGTGTGTGTGTGTAAGAGGAAAAGACCATACAATTGAGTAATGTACATGCTAATAACATAATGTGTCTAACATCTTCTAACTTGTTTCCCGAGCGCACCGGTATCCTAGGACGGCTAAACAGTTTCCGTTAGAAATCAGTTCAGTCACATTGGGTTTTGTTCAACTCCCACAGTGCGATCCCGTATGAGATTTCTACTGTAACCATGCTGTACAGATCTTATTTAGTTACGGAGAGAGTGCACATAATCTGGCATAATTCGATAAACACATGTACTCAAAAATCCTCGCGTACTATCATTGTGACGTAATAGTACAGCAATCGAAGGCATCCAAACAGTGCCATCTACCCAATTTCAGTCAATCTGTGGCATGGGTAGCATCACCAGGCCAATAATATGAGGAAATTTTCTTCCTGGCAAATCGAGCATAGTAAGATTCTAACCAGCGTTTCATTGTCAGAAACTGAATATTCCAACCGTTCCGCCCCGCCCCTACATATATATCTATACTAATATATATATATATATATATATATATATATATATATATATATATATATATATATATATGTGTGTGTGTGTGTGTGTGTTTGTGTGTATGTGTGTGTGTGTGTGTGTACGTATTATATAATTAACATTGTTTGCAGCAACAATCATAACAGCATAAGATATGCAGATGTGACATCACAGATAGCACATACAGAAAGAAAACTAGAATTCCTACCGAAGGTAGAGAGAGAAAGCGAGAAAAATTTTTATTATTTGCAAAAAGAGAGAATATTTAAAAGTTAGCAAAACAGGCAGACCAACGTACAAATTACAAATCGGAGATGCCAAAATAAAACAAGTACAATTTAATTATGTAGGATTTTTTTTTTAACAGACGGCAGTCTATGAGGCGCCAATTTCTGAAGGTACAATGGGATATCGAATAATCCCCTCCAAACGCTGAGCAACGTATTAAGAAACAGAAAAAATTCGTGTGAAAACAATAAGAGACGACTGAACAGTTACGTTATTGAAAAAAGAGACTTGAAGCAACAGAAGTGTGGTTGTACATAAGTATGCTGAGAATACAATCGACGGAACATACGAGCAATGACAAAGATTTAGAGAAAATGTTAAAAAAGGGACACCTATACTAAACATCAAGAAAAACATAGTTGAAGTTTCTAGAGCATATAATGTAGAAAGATGACTTGGAATATTAGATATTCTTTGGATAAATTGAAGGCAATTTGGTCAAAGGAAATCAACGCATAGACTACATATGAGATTGGATGAATGGATGGTCGAACAAGGTTTAGGACTGCTAACAAAAAAACAAAATTTATCAAAAGCTATATATATATATATATATATATGTGTGTGTGTGTGTGTGTGTGTGTGTGTGTGTGTGTGTGTGTGTGTGTAAGTATTTAATTTATATTTAAGCATCTATTTAAAAAAAAAATTATTTAAACATGAAATATATAAAATACGGAATAATACTTTATTTTCCAAACTTAAGAAACCCCACAGATTTCGATAAAACGTATTAGCCTAAAGCCCCCATTAGTCTTTTTTGTGTTACTGGAAATGAAATTGTTACATTATCTTTGACACTCAGAGCCAAAAAAGAGAAAAAATATAAGGAAAAAGGAATAGGGAGAAATAGAATGAGACAAGAAAATGGTAAAAACTAGAAATAACCTCGATATTCGACACATACGCACAAACACACTTCAAAACAGGCACACACTAACACAAATTCACACACGCACACACTCAAACACACACACGCACACACTCAAACACACACACACACACACGCAAACAAATCAACATAGATCCCATAAATAGCGCATAGCGTAAATGAAAATATCGATAATCAATTGCTAAAACGTCGTAATTAGTGCATCGAAAGATTACAACTCTGAAATCGGGGTGCTGACTATAACGACAATCAGCTAAGCGACAAATTGCATACTTGTATTAATAATTCATATATATATATATATATATATATATATATATATATATATATATATATATATATATATATATATATATTGGGGAAATAAATATTCGTACACAGAAAATGTTTAACTTATTGTATTAACAACTAATGAACATAGACACAGGCACAAAGCCAAACGCACGCGCGCGCACACACACACACACACACACACACACACACATATATATATATATATATATATATATATATATATATATATATATATATATATATATATGCAATGAGGGAAACAAATATTCGTATATATGCAAATTTTTAGTTTATTGGGTTTTCAACTGATTAATAAACGTACTTTTCATATAATTAACTTTAAACTGATGCATAATAACTAAATATGCATCGAAAACAGAAAGAAAAACCTGATATAATAGAAATAAATCCGATTTATCCATGTTATTGGGTGAAAAAATTATTCGTTCAATACATAAAAGACAACATAATATTCATTTAATACTTTGTAGAATAGCCATTATTCACTTCTACAGCGACCAACCTCTTCACAATTAATGATTTGCAAATTTAATTGATTTTTGTTTTCCATTCTCCTTCGCATATTGTCTTCAGATCCAGGATTTCCTTTGTCCTTTCGATTGGATTTGAATTTTTAAATAACGCCTCAAATTCAGGATTGGGTTTAAATCTGTGAACCGTCTTGGACATTTCAGGATGTTTATATTATTTTTCATAAGCCATTTCTTCGTAGATTTTGCAGTGTGCTTAGGATCATTGTCTTGTTGGAAGATTCAATCACGAGAAAATTCAAGATGTTCAACCGAAATCATAATATTTCCTTCCAAAATAATTTGATATGCTGCGGCATTCATTCTACCATCTTTACTGATATGTAGATAGTAACTTTTTCAGAAATACATCCCCAACCCATGATTTCTGTCACAACTAAATTTCACTGGTTGAACTGTGTTCTTTTGTTTGAAGGCATTGCCATCTTTCCTTTATACATGATTTCTAGAATTCCGTCCAAACAACTTAATTTTGTTAATTAATACGCTTTCCCAATACGATTTTTTTCCTTATGTTCACGACCGAATTTCAACCTGGCATCTCTGTGTGTTTTCAACAGCAGTGGAATTTTCCGAGAGGAGCGTGAATTTCAATGGTTCCTATGTCTTTCATTGCTTATTGTCCGTTTAGTGACACAGATTCCTGATGAAAGCAAATAATCCTGTAACTCTTGAAGTGTGTGTGTATGTGTATATCAGAGTAATTCAATAAATAAGGTGAATTGTTCGGTATAAGTACTTCTAATACAGATGGAAGCATACTTTTCTTTTCAATGTAGTCTCCCAGCACTGTCACACACTTTTCCCATCTGTGCACAAGCTTCCGTATTCCCTCAGCGTAAAAATGTTTGGTTCTGATATCTCGGCCAGTCGCTCACAACACTTTTGACTTCATCATCACTTTTAAACTTCGTGCCTCTCGTGAACGCTTTCAAGGGACCAAACAGGTGAAAGTCTGAAGGGGCAAGGTCTGGGCTGTGAGGGGGATGAGGGAGCAGTTCCCAGCCCAGCTCGTTGATGGTCTGCACCGTTTGGGCTGCTGTGTGAGGCCTTGCGTTGTCATGATGCAAGATGACTCCTTCTGATTGATGATCCCTGCGTTTGTCCCAACAGATAAGCTCAAAGTCCTTGCAAGGTCATCCACTGTCACCCTCCTGTCAGACCGAATGAGGTCATTGACTGATTCAATCACCTCAGGAGACCTCACTTCTGTAGGCCTCCCAGGCCTGTCTTCATCCTCAACACTGCTCCGTCCTTCTTTAAACAATTTAGCCCACTTGTAGACATTGTTTTGGCTGAAACATGTGGCACCATACACAGTTGACATTCTCCTATGTATTTCAACTGGTTTGCACCCTACAGCAACCAAAATCTTGATAACTGACCGTTGTTCAATCCTGGAGCATGCTTCTTGGTCGGCCATCTTTGTTAATCGCCAAAACTCTCAAAGTTTTTTTTTCTTTTGAATCTGCGAAAGAAATTAAATTCATGTGAAAAAGAAGTAAAAAAAAAAAAATAGAAATGAGTAAGCTTCTATCTCTATTAGAAGTCCTTGTACCGAAAAATTCACCTTATGTATTGAATGACCCTCGTATATATATATATATATATATATATATATATATATATATATATATATATATATATATATATATGTGTGTGTGTGTGTGTGTGTGTGTGTGTGTGTGTGTGTATGTATCATTTCATATATGTTTGTTTGCGTGAGAGAGAGAAACAGAAATATAATTAATATTTTTTGTTTATTTTTAATGCAATATCTATGGAAAATACGGTAACTGATTCTTTTTGCACAATCAAATTGATCAATGATATTTCCCTACGCTAAAACTAATGATCTTTGATTAGAACCTCCTGGAAAATATCAGCAAGGACGGAAGAATTAATTGGGATGCATCTAGATGATTCACAGAGACAACCACCGTTTCCCTTCCTGGTAATTTTTCGATTCAGGCAACAAGAAAAGAAGAAGAAAAACGATTGAATCTAAACCGAGAGAAACAGAGCAAAATGCTTCGGACTCCTTCCTCTAACACTCCAACTCGCAGGACTCGAAATTTCAACCCGTTTATTATTCGCTTCTCTTTTTCCCCACTCTTTTTCCTTGCTGCTTTATTGGTTGCAGAGTGTTTAATAGCAACACTATCCCCGTAAGCAGATCGGAGTTTTCCTTTATCTGCAGCCCAGCGGTACATGAGGAATACAACTTCAAAGGCCGAGTGGCTTTCTTTATATGCACTGAAAGTCGCATGTTATTGCCTAAATCTTTCGCTACAGAGGGCGCCACTTACTGGAAGCAAGTGCGCATGTCTCTGTGCATGCGCATTAATATTACATTTGAATACGCTGTTCAGATGAAAGACTTCTGTTAGATGCGTGCACGTACCCGACATCTAGATACAATTGCTCGTTGATCCACACGCACATATTTTTGATCGCATGTTACAGTTACGTTAAAGACACGAAATAATGCAATTGATAGATACTGGATGACGGGAATGATTTTGACATAAAAATAATCTTTATGTGTACTGAAATATTTTATTGTTTTTCCCACATACACACAGAACAAATGGGCGGTTGATGAGTGTAAATAATAGTTATATAGTTAAAAAGAAACTGGTTGTGTCAATCCTTGTGTTACTTAATGAAGAATTATTTATAGAGCACTTAGTGAGGAGTGAACACACTATTAACGGAAAGAAAATGATGCTGCCATCATTAAGGATTACCCGTCGGCCACCCCTCCCTGATAAGAAGGGCGTTTCACCTTAGTATTTGCATTTTCAAAATAAAAGTAAACTAGAAAATTTCGTTAGAAACAAAGACAAAATTGCTGACCTGTTATGTAATATCGGTCCTTCTATATTGCAGTTAATACTGGACAATCTACTTACAGATGTAAAAGAAACTTGAAACAATTGAAATGTAGTTCTACAGAAGGATGCCAATAATAACGATAAAAGAACATGTCAGTAACGAGTAAGTTGTAAGGAAAATGGGATCAGAAAGAGTTTGTTGAATAATCTGGGATACATAATGACGAACGAGGGCTTAGAAAATTTGACACTGATATGACATTTAGAAATGAATATATATGATTGGCTGATATTATTTAGCGGCTGACCAACCTTTATGGGTTATTTAATACTGAAAACTATATATTTTGTAAGGAATTGTATGCTTTTAACTACAGATATTCAATTTTTTTTGGGGGGGGGTATTTTGTTTTGCGGCATATCAACCTCAATGGGTTATTTGCTGCTGAAAAGTTTTTTTTAGGACAGGTTCGTATAAATAGACTAGGTATTCTTTGTAAGAAATTAGTTTGTAGATCACGCTTCATTGACGTATTTTTTGTAAAAAAAAATTTTTTTTATCGAGAGTCAAATATATTACCGGTAACATTTTTTCAAAAATGTACTCTTGCAAGAGTACTGCAATTAAAAATTATTTTTCCAAAAATGTATTGCTGTTATTTTTAATATAAATATCTATTTTTGTACTTTCATAGTCTGTTTTACCACAGTTTGGGCGGTAACTATTTGCACTTAGCTGGGACTATATCAGGTGCTAGTAAACCTGGTCAGGATTGAGCTGGGAAGGACAACAACTAGGAGGTGGTTTCACGCTCCACAAAACCTACCGATCAGAGGCCTTGCTAGCGAATGTAGTTTAACGTCATACCCAGGACGCAGAGATATTCTGTATATAATTTTATTAGTTTCAGGATAGGCTAAGTGTGTATCACGTATGTTACATTACTGACTGAGTTTCAAGGAAACGAATGATTTTAGATATATAGTTTGTAGATAATAAAATATATTGGTGGTAATTTTTTGAAAAATGTATTACTGTTAATTTTACTATAAAATGTATTTTATACCTTATTTAGTGTTGTATTGATTGACAATATGCTATAAAAATGCATTGTTGTACATTTTATTATAAAATATATTGTTGCTGATTCTGCTATGAAATATCATGTTGGTCATTTTATTATGAATCTGCAATATTGGTTATAAGTATTGTTTATAAAAATATACCGGTGATAATTTCACTAAATTCATCCTGGTATTTTTACTATAAAAACAGCAACTAATAAGTAGTTTCACGCTACTCAAAAGCACCAATTTCCCGATTATATGCCTTGCTACCTCACGTCTTGTATCGTCAAACCCAGGACTAGAAAGAAAAACAGATGAAAATACAAATTAATCTATCTAACAAGATTATGTAAAATTTAGAGTAAAACACGGATTGTGAGGGATGATGAAAAGGCAATTTTTAGTAAGCGCTAAAGAAAAACAGTATGTTGTGGAGAGCCATGATCCCACAATTTCTGAAAAGCATAGAGATGATCGACCTGATGCAAAATTTCAAACAATGTAACTAAATAAGCTCTTCAAGACTGCCATCTCGAGGATATTTTATATTATATTTGATATGACGCCCTGAAATGTTACAATTTACCATTAGTTGCTTCTTGTGATCATTATATCAACATTGCAGCTTACGCCACTACTCGATGTTTTCAAATGTCTATCACATTCGCAAACATTTCAGGAAACTCGAAACAACTTACATCAGTCTTTCAAAGTATGAACAGTTACGCTTAGAAATTTCACAAGAATCAGCGGGTCACATATTGTTTGAATCAGTCCCTCTTTACAACAATATGCCTTTAGATTAAACTAGAGGAAAATTCGTTACGTGGCGATAACATTCCATGTGGCATAAAAACAAAATGGCTCACTACCCAAAACTATGCCTTTCAAACACCATAAAGCTGTATTCCATATTGAGGACTGAAAAAGAAAACAAAAAGAAAACGAGGCAACAGAATATGTGTGAAATGATGGTGGAAGTATTAAACATTGCAAAAGGAAATCAATATGCTAGATAATAGACAATAAAGACCTCCTAAGTGGTATCCATTTAAAATCATCCGGTAAGGAATTATAAGCCAACCATTAAAGCCAGATCAACCATTAAGTTAAAAAAAAATAACACGTAACAAGAAGGTTTATTTTCTGTCTTGTTTGAAAAATTAATCTGGACACTGAGTATGTGAGTCCAATCCGATTGTATGGAAACTAAATATACATTAGTTCACGAAAGTAACTAAATATTTTACATGAATTGATCAGTACTTCTTCCAATACATACATACATAGGTCCATCCGCAACTTCCTGCCCCTTTTGGCTCTTAACAATTTTTGTCTCTTTGCTAAGTTTCCCATCACACAACCCGCCGTCTATTCACACAAGACCGCCAGGCAAGTGGCTCGTTGTCTTCCGCCATCTCTCTTTCCCTCAATATACTTCATGAGGGTCTTGTTCTCCAAGCACACTATCCTCAGTATATTTCCAAGAAATGTTATCTGTCTTTTCCTTATTCTGGGCAGATATCTTTTTCTGTTGCTATTTCTTTGAGACATCCATGTAGCTTACTAGTTCCGTCCATGGAATCTTCTGTATGCTTCTATAGAACCACATTTTTTCTAACTCTAATTTTCTATACAACTGTTGGCAGATCGCCCAGCATTATAAGTCATAAAAGTGCATAGACAAAACCTGCAGCACTCCTTTCATAGTATGCAAGCATTTTGTTCCGTTTCTCAGCACCTTGTTAATTTTGTAATGCACTTTCACTAGATCAATAACTGTTCGAACCTCGGTGACGGATTTTTCATCATCAAAAAATATATTTATCCATCATGTTTTTGTCTCCATATTCTTAAATTCGCGAGAAACACTCCTGAAACCTGCAAGTGCAAGGAAAGTGTAGAAACCTAAAGTTTATAGCTCAAATATTTCTTGTTCTTTTCGATATTGTGGAAATTAGTTATATGTGCAAGCAACTTTCCGCTATATTGAAAGAAAAACATTTTATTATAAATGTCATTTCTACAGTTCTTTAATCTTTCAGCTCCAGGAGTGTTTCAGGTGAATTTAGGAATATGTAAGTATAGATTCATCCGTATATATATATATATATATATATATATATATGTGTGGGTGTGTGTGTGCATGTGTGTGTGTGTGTGTGTGTGTGTGTATACAATCGACAGTTAATGTTGATCTACTGATCTCTTGAATTGGCGTATATGGGTGTGCCTCAATACTAACTGATCGAAGTCACATTCTTAGGGATCCGGGTGAAGTATATCAGAACTTTAAGCACCAATTAAGCAACGAGATCTTTTTACGCAAAATGAAAATAAAAATGAAGCTATTACTTAAAATAAGAAAGAGACAGATTTAATTTCGGTGACAATTAATGAATTAGGGTGTTTGAAAATTTTGAACCTCACCGCATACATCGAAGTTAAAAGGCAATAGGTCACCTACTTGACTATTTTATGTCAATGGGATGGCGAGAGAAGGTAAAAAGCCAAACATTGCTAAGAGCCACAAAGGTCAGGAAACTGATGAACCACCTCCCGAAATAACAAGTTATATAGAATAAGATTGTCCCGAAAATACGTCAGACAAACTACATTACTTTTTCTTGAAGACTTCCTACTCGTGAGGAAATTGTCTAACTTTCACTGACATATAAGAGGAATGATATTACATTGCTCCTCTGAAGTTTTTGTATTTTAGTTTCTGACTAAATATTGTGATGTATTTGCATAGTTTCTTGGAGGCCACTTTCGCTATTCAGATGTGCCTTCCATTCTCCCTGTTACGTAATCCATCGTCTGTTACAACATAAAAACGATAATTATCTAATTGTAATTTCTTGATTCTGATGTTTCCAAATCAAGGCTCAGATTTAGTTGTCTCTCTGGAAAAAGACCACATATTCTGTTTCTTGTAAGTAATCTACTTTTCGGAAATCGTTTCAAGCGAAAAGTTTTATAATTTTCTACCGACAGTAATGAAAAACTTTCGGTTAATGAATGCTGAATTCTACCCAATAAGAAAATGGCTATCGCACCATTACCAATACCATTATGCCAAGTTCTACTTGCATATGACAGATTTTATTTTTAAAGTTTTCTATAGCTTTTCTTTAAAGGAGATCATATTAACATTTGAACATGAATTGAATTAAGCTAAAAATATTTTTACCAGTACTAAAGTGGAGTATGAAAGGTGTATTTTCCCGCTTAATCACTGAAAATACTGATCTTGGAAGTGGGTCTGGTGGATTTTCATATTAACAATATATTACTTTCAAACCTGTCGTCCAGTCGATCAATATTTTCTTCATCTATTTTACACAAGTCACGTTCTTGCGTAGCTTTCAATTATGTACTGGAATATCATTTTCTGTGACAGTAATCAAAAATGTATGTATGCATATATATATATATGTTTGTGTGTGTGTGTTTGTTTTGTGTGTGTGGTTATCTCTGTGTGTGTGTGTGTGTGTGTGTGTGATTTCACCTCGAGATGGCGATAATACCACTAAGGCGCATGGGGTTCCCAGGAGTGAAAGAGAATGAGAAGCCTTAATTGTGGAGCATAAGAAAAGAAAGACGATGATTCAGAAGGACAGACGGAGCCGATTGATGATTGATGATTCATTGAGATATTTGAAGAGAAATGAAGAAAATGAAATTACCAAATAAATTGCCAAATAAAAAATGAATATATATATATGTATATGTATATATATATATATATATATATATATATATATATATATATATATATATATATATATAGATATAGATATAGATATAGATATATAGATATGGATAGATAGATAGATAGATAGATAGATAGATAGATAGATAGATAGATAGATATTCCTCCCCTGTTCAATCATTTTGAGGTCCTGACCACCTCTGCCGACCAGGCCGAATGCTTGGCTCGGAAGTTTTCTTCCAATTCTACGCTTGACTCTTCAGGGGTACCCTTGCCCGATTTCACCTCCCAGAACTGAAGCCCGCCTGGACGGCTTGCACATAACCCCGTCGTCGGTATTGGGCATTATTTCTAACTT
>OZ038477.1:43576990-43594490 GCA_964036315.1 Acanthosepion esculentum
ATTGTCAATTACGAGCATCGGAACCTGTAAGGACCATTACTGCAGACCTTTATCTCCGGAACATGATCGGCTAAATTTGCTGAAATTATCCTGCTATATTAATAGAAATTATGCTATTCACTTGCATGACAATATACGACAGAGGTGGCCAATCTTTTGTTTTTATGCGCCAATATTTTGTACGATTAATTTAAAAGCGCCACACAAACATTCACTTCTTTTCAGTACGTGTTTTAATATGGACATAATTTAAAGTTATAACAAAAAGAAATGGGGCAAACACAAATTAAACTTTTAGCACTTTCGTAAAGAACGTGCCGTAAATATAAAATCACTGAAATGAATGAGTAAAAGTGGCTTAGTTTCGTTTCATCAAAAGGTTGCAATGCGCCACTTGTAATCATCCAATGCGCCACTTATGGCGCATGCGCCACAGGTTGACCATCCTTGATATACGAGCTCACCCTTGTAAACAAAAATAAGAAATGTTTAATAGACGATTTTGATTAGACTTCTTGGCAGAAGAGAGCTGTTGGTCTAGAGACGAATGTATTAAGCTTTCTGGTGCTCAGTTCGAATAGAAACAAGATGGCAGCTAAAATCGAAATATTAGTTGTTTGTTTGAAAGTTTAAAGTTGAAGTAATAGGTACGAAAGTTAAATCTTTGTACGTTTTCCTTATCTTATACTGATTAACACCCAGAGAACCCAATCTACTCTATAGATATAACACATACATGCCAAGAGAAAAAATTGTGTCAAATTTTTCACAAGGGTATTTTTGGGAATATGAATAAAGTCGAAATTTGAACGCAGCTCACCAATCCCACGATCCGCATTGATAACCGTTACACATCCTTCACATCTACCTGAACTAGTATACATTACTAAATAATCATTATAAATTGATTTTCTTATCTTTACATGAGTGATGGCAGTCTTTTTTCCTATACAAGAGAAATCAGTATTACATGTTAAGATTTTAACATATACTAATAACAAGCAGTTAATGCTATCTTAGTTTCATTGCTTGATTACTACTTTTATCTCTTGTGTTGTGATCTAAATGCTGAGGCAGTTACATATACCATGCTATAAAATGAATGAATTAGTAATTTAATTATAAAATTCAAAATAAAAAGCAGTCGCTTAATTACAAATGAAGCAAAAGTGTAATGAGATGAGTAAGCAAATTTATTTATATTGATTTTGCGAAAATATCAAGAAGAACAAGAGATAAAAAGCAGAATTGAAAATAGGATGGATGCAATTGCATTGACTGGATGAAACTGCTATACATAATACTTTTTCAGTCACATAATAATAAAATATGTAGATTAACGTGAGTGTCAGATATTTAACAGAAGACAATTTGTGATTTTTGTATAACTTATCCTAACGGATATTCACGTAGACTTGTCTGTGTCGGAAACGGATAACAATAGCTGGAATTAAGTAAAAAGAGACATTATCATATATAACATTTCTATAACATTTTCTCGCATTCTCCAGTTTATGTCTTTCAATCTGTATGTATATATATATGTGTGTGTGTGTGTGTGTGTGTGTGTGTGTGTGTGTTTGTGTGTGTGTCTGTGTGCTTGTGTGTGTGTAATTTCTATATATATATATATGTAATTTTCATATATATATTATTTATATATTATATATGCGCAGTATTTTTTCGGAAAGGGCTCAGTGTCAGTGATAAAACTAACATACATAGTTGTAACGATCTGATGATCACAAAGGCGAGAAACCCAGGGTAACAAACTCATATCAATACAGCATGGAATGTATCTATCTATCTATCTATCTATCTATCTATCTATCTCACACACTCTCACTCTATCTATCTCTCTCTCTCTCTCTCTCTCTATATATATATATATATATATATATATATATATATATATATATATATATATATATAAAATAAGCACATTTGTAGCTAACAATTTTCATTTCTGCAAAATAGGCAACACAACTGTATTCAGTACTATGCAGAGTATAAAATATTGTGGTTATATATGTATATATACGTATGTGCGAATATATATAATTATGTTATATATATATATATATATATATCAGTGTGTTTATACATACTAATGTACATAAGATCATACACACAGACACACAGATATATATATATATATATATATATATATATATATATATAAATGAGAAAGTTACATACATATATATATATATATATATATATATATATATATATATATATATATATATATATATATATATACAGAGAGTGAGAGATAGATAATTGATCTATAATTTGATATATATATATATCTTTTCTGCATATTTTCACAAATACAATTTCGGCTAATAATCAATAAATGTCAATATATATATATATATATATATATATATATATATATATATATATATATATATATATATATTGTCTTCCAGAGACAGACTGTTTCGCCTTGTCGAAGCTCTGCAGTCTGGCTAGGCGTCCGGTTGCCTCCAGCTAAGAGCGAAACCCGGTTGAATTGGCGCCAGTTGGAGAATCTACCACTAATCTATTGGCGCACGTCAGGGATGTAGGTGAATTTTAGCGTATTTATGTTTAGATAAACACACAGTGTCTGAGAGGACTCAACTCGCTTTACCGAAGAGTCTTGTTATAATAGCCGTAATAGTCGCTGTTTACAAACCCACATTTCCACCCCCAGAGAGTTCAACCGAAATAAATTTTTCAGGAGCGTAAATATATAAATATATATATATATATATATATATATATATATATATATATATATATATATATATATGGGGGGGGCAAACATTCATGAAATTATTGCTAGGATTACTCTACTGATTCGACCATTTTACACATTTCACGTTAAATGAAAAACACTTATAAAAATATGTATGTGTGCGCGTGTGCGCGCGTCTGTGTCTGTGCGTGCCTGTCAACGTTGTTACATTAAAATAGGAATTAAACAATCGATATTGGTAAAAGTTTGAGCATATCTCTTATATTATTAATATCCCATATGGTTTTCAGCTGAGAATATTCACATTTCGTTAAAGATGAATAATAATTTTGTGTCATATTTACTATGCAAATGACATGCAGTATATATCACTGATAAACCATCAATGTAATTGTATTTGCCTTGTAAAAATGACTACAGCCTCATCCATTAATCTAACAACATATCACATATACCTTAATAAATGATAATATATTATGTTTTAAATAACAAGGACCTCTTTAATAACATTCATCAGTCGTTTAACCATCGATTTTTAAAGATTTCTACTGTTTTCACTTTCAGGACCGAAAGTCACTATTGCTTGCGAAGTTATATTGTTTTAACATTTTTCAAAATACTCCATGACACACAAACAATACATATTATTCATGAACTAATAATAATTTTTGGAATTAACCTTGGCCTCATCAACTTTGGCAGGATCGATATTTTTTCTGCCTCACATATTAACAAAAAACATCATTACCTACGTGTTTTTTATTCGTATTCAGGTGAACTTTATATGAAAGACTAATTCTTGTATCCAGAAATCAGATTATTTTAATGTAGCTCTATATTCGTCACTATGAATTGCTATTGAAAAATTAATGGCATCTATTTCTACAATTTTACACATTTTTCCATCTGATGTTTACTTACATGTTAGTTTGAATTAATGTCTATAAAACCATTTTCTTCATAATCTCTGTATCTATTTGACTTTCGTAAACTTACGATCTATGTCAGAGAGAACAAAGCCATATTTCTTCTTTATTACTATTTAATTGTTCACGAAGTTTGTTTTTTTTTCAGTTCTAGTTGCGTTCCGTTTTTTCTTTTTTTTTTCGTGACGTTTTTTCAGGTGTTTTTAATAGAAATGCGATGTCTGTTCAACTTTACTTATATAATTCGAGAGTGTTGAATTGGTATGTCGAATAGTAATATTTAGAAAAAGTTAACAGAAAAAAATATCAGCCATTATAATATAGATAGTTTTACAATATGAAATTGACATGAAACCAAATTAAATCTTGAAAATATTTCTAATAAAATAATCTCAAATTTACGCAATACATTAATTAAATATATGTCACTATACCTTGAAGATGTTAACACTACCACATGCGGAATAAACATCAGCTGAAAAATAAGTAATATGTAATGTTATATATATATATATATATATATATATATATATATATATATATATATATATATATGTATATCTATATATATATCCATATATACATATATATATATATATATATGTATATCTATATATATATACATATAAATATATATATATATATATATATATATATATATATATATATATAAAATTAAACATTCATTATATATATATATATATATATATATATATATATATATATTATATATAATGAATGTTTAATGATTTGAGCCCTCTAGCTGCTGGTGTTTGCATACATTCGTATATAATATGTTAAAATTTATCTTTCTCTACCGTGCACCGATGGCTTAGTGGTAGGATCTCTCTACCGGCTTTAAGCAATCGGATGTCTAGCTACACTCATGAGCTGTGATACAGCGAAACCGGCTTGTATATAGATGATTATATATATATATATATATATATATATATATATATATATATATATATATATATATATATACATTGAAACTGTTTAAGCATATTTTTAAATTTTATCGATGCATGTTTACAAATATAGGACACATAAAACTTTTTGGGACTTCATCAAGAATCCCTAAATACAGAGCAAATATATCAGACCGATATGAAAACAATATCCCATATATGGTCGGAGGGTAGACTTATAAATACATAGTGGGCTCTATAACTTTAATAAATGACGAAACACTTGACGTGTCATAATGCTTACTGTCTTTTTATATGCAGTAATATTTTCTGGTGTGGGGAGAATTATTTTTATATTTCATGTAATATTTTTTGAATGACTTTCTTATATACGCAAAAATTAATGAATATACCTCTGCGTCTTCTATGACCGAAGAAGATATGACGTTTACATATCTGCCTTGCATATTTGGGTATAATGAAAAAGGTTTTTAAGGGTAAATTTTACTATCTGCCGATGATTATTAAGTAGAGTAACCTGTACAGTAAGGTAACTGAACATTTGATTTTTCATCAACTAAGCATTATATCTTGGCCTACCAAAAACTAAAGGAAATATTAAAAAGCAGGTAAAGTTAGTTAGAAACAAAGAAAAGAGGACTGAACTGTATCAATGGTTGCTGAGCAACTACATCGCTAATGAAGAATAAACTTGAAACAACGGTGAAGCGTATATATTAAATTATTATGAAAATACGATAGAAATAAAACACATTTTAGGGTAAGCACGTTTTGCTTAACATCAGAAAGAGGGGGTAACATTTCTGTGTTAAATAAGAAACGCGGACTTTAAGAATGTAACACACGCTGAATATATTGAAAGAAAGCAGAGCGATTGTTTTAATAGATGGCAGATATGGAAATAGAGTAAGTGAAAATATATGGTTTATTAGAAAAAAAACATTGGGAAGAGTCACAATAATAATTTGCATAAAAGAAGACAATCATTCGGACACATCTGATTTTCAACGTCAAAATTGATTTAAAACGATACTACACACACACACACACACACACACACACATATATATATATATATATATATATATATATATATATATATATATATGTGGTGAGAGAAAGAAACAAAGAGAAATGAAGACAGAGGGATAGAATTAGATAGATAGATAGATAGATAGATAGATAGATAGATAGATAGATAGATAGATAGATAGATCTTGTTATACCCATGTTAACAGGAGTGAAGCTCAAATTACGAGAACCAAATTGGTATGTATCGGAAATTTTCAATTAAATGAATCTATTTAAACTGATTTTTGCACTGTGGAAGTTATTGAGTGCGTAAATTGCGTTTGTATTGATTAAAAATGCCGCAAACAGTGACAGCAAAAATATTTGAAAGTCTATCTTAATTGAATTTTCAATAACTTCATAAAAGAGAAAAATAAATTTTTATGAATTCATATAATCTAGAAAAATAATATGGATAAAACAAAAAAGTATACATATATATATTTGTGAGTGCGCTCGTGTTCATATATATATATATATATATATATATATATATATATATATATATATATATATGTATATACAGGTAAAAATTCAAATGAATATATTATATATCTGCAAAAAGACAATATGAATAAACGCAAAAGGAAAAAAATACTTTACCAACGTTTTTCGTTCACTTTTGGGCATTTAAAATCATTCAGTGAGGGAAACGCGTTGGTTAATGGTAAAGAAAATTTAAACTTGTGTATTCTTTTTTCATATAAATATATATATATATATATATATATATATATATATATATATATATATATATATACATAGATAGATAGATAGATAGATAGACAGATAGATAGACAGACAGATAGATAGATAGACAAACACACAGATATATATGTATTCAGACAATATATATTTATGCATTTTATGTATATGTACGTGTGTTCATGATCGAGCTGATATCCGATAATGTGACGAAAGAAGTATATATATATATATATATATATATATATATATATACATATATATATATATATATATATATATATATATATATATATATATAACAGACCCATGTTACGCTTCAGTACGCCCTCATTCATATCCATGTAGGCATATATTTTATTCAGATTAGGACCCTGTCATGAGTACCAGAAGGAAATAATTTTGTACGCTATTTCAACCTTGAATTGCGGCAGTATGTTTCATGCTTGAACTCCATCTTCGGTCTTTCTTTGTCTCTGTCTCTCTCTGTATATATATATATGGATATGTATGTATGTATATATATATATATATATATATATATATATATATATATATATATATATATATATATATATAATCTTGATTTATTAAAATGTAAAAGCATCACCCAGCTCCAAAAATGACTTTCATTCTAACTTTTGAAAATTAAGTCGGATGAAGAATTATTCCACATATTCACACACACACACGTGCGCGCGCGCGCACACACACACACACGCACACACATATACATACACACAGACACACCTATGTATAAATGTATGTGTGTGCATTATTATTACATCTAAAGTTATTCTTATAAGTTCAAAATCGCTAAGTTTTACAGTATATTTATTAAAGGATTGCAGGTATATTGCACTAGATTGCATACAAGGATAGGATACTGAAAGAGGAAATACATTTCTGCCTGAAATTCTGGGATGAAGATCTATCATCATTTACACTATTTACAAGCGGTCTATTTTCTTATCTTTGTTGAATTTGGTGATATAGTACGTGCGTGTTCAGTTTTTGGGACGGACATCGGGTAGCTATAATTAGTGTAAACAGGGCGAGCTATAACTGTATCGTACCAGGAAGAAGACATACACAAGATATACCGAGACAAGCGCCATGGATCGAAAAGATTTTTACTTCTCTACTAGGTTACACTGGTCAACAACAAATTTATTGTATAATTGTTTAGTAGCTGATTTAGGATAATTTGGATGTGATGAATCAAAAAATCACTTTGGTTGTTTTCTCAATCAGGTCAACATTTTAAGCAGTGGCTTGGAGGGAGACCACAAACCATATCACTGACTGCTTCTTCTGTGCTATTGATATGACTTGGATCAAGAGAAAAAAACCGGAGCAGCCTCAAGTATAAAAAAAATAAACTGATGGGGTAGAAGTGTCAATTGAATTTAACTATTTCAACAGAAAACGGGTGGGGCCTAGATGCCAGTCGAGTGGCACACTTAAATTCATCCACTCAGGGAATCAGGGGCAAAAACACGAGCAGAGCAGTGGCCATGAAAATATTTGTTGAAAATCAGAGGGAAGTCACGTCGCGTTGGTGGATAAGTGTCTGAAGTCGAGATGCCAATCAGGATTGATTACATTACATATCATTTTGGGGATTTTGTCAAGAACCTCGAAATGAATAGAAGGAGCACCAGACCAGATATGGCAGCAGTATTCTTTTAAGATTTCTTTTGTTTCATAACTGTTCTCTTTAATTACTGTGTTGTTAGGTAATAACATAGTTAATAATGTATATTTTTCATTTCTTTTATATTAATTTTTCTTTTTTGTTGTTTTCTTCTGATTTGTAGAGTAATTGTTTTTCTGTTATTTCTTTTTCTGTTTCTCCAACTGAACTGCACCGTCCCAGAAATAATATTATAGGCATGATGGGTAGAAACCTATAATTAATTCAGGATTTTTTATGAGCTTAT
The DNA here is from genome assembly GCA_964036315.1 of Acanthosepion esculentum. Taxonomy (NCBI): domain Eukaryota; kingdom Metazoa; phylum Mollusca; class Cephalopoda; order Sepiida; family Sepiidae; genus Acanthosepion; species Acanthosepion esculentum. The sequence goes on from OZ038477.1 coordinate 43,585,314, forward strand.
AATTAACACTGGGTCCTATTTCTATGTTTATAATCTAAACCTGGTTTTGTGACAGGCGTTATTGGGTTAATAGAAAGCTTTCCGGACCTTTTGTTTCTGTTCGCTCTACATTTTTCCACGCCGCCAGCTCCTTCATTCATTTTGCTCATTTCCTTCCTTCACCTCTTTTATCTTCATCTCTTCTGCGCGAAATCAACCCTCTATCTCCTCCAATGTGTCTATACCTTGCTATCATCCTTCCTTCGACGTTTCGTCTTTCTTCTTTTCGCTCCCACATCATTACGGCATTTTATTTTATTTCATCAATCGATTCATTTTTTTTTTGCCTTTTGGCATTTATTCCTTTAATTTTACTTGAGCAGACATTTTTGTGTTTAACCCAAGGAAATGAGCTCACGTCCGATAATTACAGTATTCGACAGCATATAAGAAGAAATTTTGCAAAAACATACAAAATATATCACTGCATAGCTTACAAGCAAAGGCAAGGTCAATTGGAGACTGATACTTACTATTAAGTATACTAGACAATTACCGTTTGTTATTCGCCCATCCCTAAAACATTATTTACTCAATCACTGATATATGATCATTACTGGTACGTCTAAAAATATAATTATCATACAAGTAAAAGCTGTCTGACATGAGACAAACATCATTTATATAACTTACAGCGTAAAAATGTGAGACGTTGATGCAAAAATATTCAGCATTTTTAAAATGTTATTCATATAAATCTATAATTTTATCATGAATGTGATCAAGTGCTCATGGCTTACGGCCACATCAGATTGAAAACTTGGTTCCGGTATAAGCAGCGAAGTTAAGCAACCTCGAGCCAGGTCAGTACCTCGGTGACTGACCGCTTGGGAATACCAGACGTTGTAAGCTTTTATATGCCGGTGGTGTAATGGAAAATGGCTCGCAATTATTAATCGGAGATAAGAGTTCCAGTCCCCGTTCGGTTCGTTATATTCAATTCCGCACAAAGACACCTGGGAATTGTATGCGTCGACCAATTCTCCCTAGTTATGAGTTAATTAGTAAGATTTGTATCACTAATACCTTTTTATTAAAAAAAATGGATTCGTGTAATACAAAAATATTTTCTGACTTTAAATAACCTGCAAATAGTTTGTAATCCGTAGAAAACGAATCACTCAAATAAGTTCTAGGGACTTTTAATGACCTTACTGTAGCCTATAGCGAAAATCCGTATTATATCACAAAAGAACGATTCCTGTTTTACTTACTAAGTTCATTGCCACTGGATAATATTTTATTTTTAATCATGCCATGTCCCTTCAGATCCTCAACAGATTCATCCTGTTTATTATCTGTGAATTGCCAAGCATTTTCTTCGTATGATATTAATATTGATCACCTTTCTTTGAAATTCATATGTTTTCCTTCTCTTAGTCTGGTTGCTATTTAAGTTTTGAGTGTTTGGTCAACCCTGTTATTTAATCCAAATTACGGTGAAAAACTGAAAAACTGCCTTACCCAAAAAAAGCAATTTTGTGAAAGTGAAAATAATTTGGACTTGTTGAGCCGATTTCAGGTTCGGTGCAGATATGCATTGCAGCACCTCTCCCAATTGATTTCGCATTTACACCAGTCAAATAAGAGCGCAAGCCATTGTATTATATTTACTTCACTTATATCTTATTCCGAGAAAATTCTACATCCAATAACGTATTGCTCTGTTTCTGAATATTTCGTTATTTTTTTCTAACACTTTATTCAGTGGTTTCATTGATACATGTTCTTAATGAATGCGGGATTTTAATTTGTACAGAATTTTTCGTTTCATAGGTAATTTTCTCTTAATACGGATCGCTTCCTATATGTCACTACGACGTTGAGATCTTCAAATAAAACAGCCTAATAAATGACAGATTCAAAGAATTTCAGACGATCATGTAATTCTCTCATGAAGACAAAGCTTCTTTCGGATTTTGTGATAAATCAAAGTGTCTTTGTTTTTTATTCTTCTACACTGGTACCCGAATCTTTCAACCGAGTCAAAGGAGACTTACAATGAAAAGAAAATGGTTTTCCTTTTTCACAGTTGATAAACGCTGTCTATTCAAAACAATCTTTTTTATGTTATAGTGGTTTTACGTTTTGAAATCATTTGCTTATTCAAGCGTTCATTTTTATTCCACGTCTAAATATATATATATATATATATATATATATATATATATATATATATATATATATATATATATATATATATATTTAATAGGGGAAGAGAAAAGTAAAACTATTCAACCTCACTTAACGTCCATTATCTTTCTGACAAGAAGCTTTTTATGGCTACAAGAAAAGTATAAATAAAGAGAGTAGCTACAGAGCCAAGCCGGAAAAAAATGTAAAAACAATGTGGTGTAAATCAGAGGCGTGAAAAGAAGTAAAAATTACAAACAATTCAAGAAAATTGACATAAAAGACGTAAAGTGAAAACAAATGAAGACAACAAAATAATAATTCCCACATATTTTAAGAAATTTTATAGAATTTCATCAGGTATGAAAAAAAAAAGATTAAAGGAACTGTATCAATGTTTTAAATAGAAATAAATACAGACCTCTCTTTTTGACATTGCTACTTACTCGTACTTATGCACAGATACAACATTTTAAATCGTTTTTTCAAGCAATAAGCAGTTTAAGATTTGAGGTGATATTTTACAAACCAGGTTAGTCCTTAAGACCAATTCATCATAATATTGCCAGCAATGACCAAAATAATAACAGAGAAATAAGAGTTCAGAAAATAGTGGTGGTTGCGTCGTTCCTATTTCCAGTTTGCAAGTATAATAATAATAATAATAATAATAATAATGATAATAATAATAATAATAATAATAATAATGATGATGATGATGATGATGATAATAATAATAATAATAATACATGGCAGTCCCTGCAGACTGTAATGTATCTTTGAAGATCTTCAAAATCTATCAAAACACAAGGAGCTTGAAATGAAAATCTCAAAAGGGTTGCACATGAAGACCTCAACAATTCCAGTTTTAGATCGAGCCCCCAGATTGATTGGAAAATATTCAATAGTCTCATGAATGGGATTCCTGGTAGCCCATTCTTTAGAGAAATATAAGAAAATTGTTCCCACAACTACAGCCCACGACTTACGAAGGGTTTTATCTTTGTAAAATATGGGTGATTTTTATTTTTTATTTGTATATTTTTCAAAAATGCTCAGTGGAAAATATCATGCTATTTCTGGCATTAGGTCTCTATTCGAGACCCGGAAATCAAAGGAAATATAAAAATAATAACAATAATAATAATAATAATAATAAATATGCAACTTTTACGGGAAGGAAATGCAAGAAACTGGTATGAACGTAACCCAGGCACGGATACAGAGATTTCATCTGTAACAATGTTATCGAACTTTACAATAAACTCAGACAGCTAATCAAAGCTAATCGCCCAGACATCGTGATCAAAGACCGTAAAAACAGAACGTGCTTTCTTATTGACATAGCAGTCCCTGTAGATGTTAAATTATCTTTGAAGATCTTCAAAAACTATCAAAATTGATCTTGAAGTGGAAATCGCAAAAATGTGAACATCAATAATTATAATTGTATTTCGAGAAATTGGAGTGATTGGAAAATGTTCCGATAGATTCATTGAATTGATTCCTGGCAGTTCATGCTTCAAAGAAATACAAAAGAAAATGTTCTCACTAGTAGAGCTAACATATTACGAAGCGCTTTATCTATATGAAATATAAGTCTCTTCTTTTTTCTTTTTTTTTGCAAAAATGATAATTAGATAATGTCATGAAGATATTTCTAAATTTGGGTCCCTGCCTGTAACACGGAAGGAAATGTGTATACAACATAAATCAAAAGAAAGAAGAAAAGATGATGATGATGATGATGATGGCCTATATCCCAGCTTGCTGCTTTAGAATGCAGTGTTTGACTTATCCAGGACACGTTTCCACGCAAGTAGAGTGACCCTGGTCTAAGGAGTTATATCACAAGCAGCTGGGCATTATATCGGAATATAAAACGAGAGATTACACCTGTAAATATATCCTACACGATTACAGGAATAAAATATTACAAGTGAAAACAAGACACAATTATTTTCCCAAAAAGAAATATATAACTATAATCTAGCATAAATCGAATCCGTTTTTTACAAATTACCGGCATTTATTACCGTTTACGTTTCTTTCTTTTTGTTGTGACCAAGTAAATGGTTAAAGAACTAACAAAACAAGTGTTGCAGATATATCATATATTAAAAAGTAAGTACAACAGAAGAGTATTACACGACTAGTGAGTGTGTCACGGTTGACACAGCGTTCAATTTCTTCCACTGTTATATTTACCAGCCGTCCCACGAGGAAGGATGTGGCACAAGGCCGAGTTTAATGTGGAGAAATCCGTATAAAACTGGGTGGGGTAGCTATTTCCCGAGACGAGACTCTAACTTTCGACATAGCCTCATCTGGGGATATTCTCTCTCCCCCCGGAGTTTGACCAGCTCAGCTAGAACAGATCTATTCGATTGTTCCTCCAAGGCCTTCTCTCCTACTAATATAGTTGGCGGAAGAGTCCAACATAGACTCTATAGAAGGAGTTCACCACAACACTTATGTAGGGCGTTGCTTGTTATTTGTTAGGATAATTCATTTACCAAGACCGGTCTTAGCAGAATGCTACACTGTTAGTTTCTTCACTGATTGCTCATACCAACATGTAAATTAATAGAACTTACAGTAAATATCTCTTTCTGTAGAACTGATATACTTGTCAGTTGCTTGATCTCAAACAGCTGGACATGTCCCGTAAAGACTGACCCACGGTGTATTTTCTATCATGATCGTGAGTAATGTTGGAACATCAAGGATTTCTATTGAAAGTGTTCAGATGAAATGCATCCTTTATCTCCACGAGTTGATACCTTCACGACTAAGATCCACCATGATACGCACATTGTTAGGAACCACACTCATTCTCTTCGTAATTCACTGGTATCATGTAAAGACCTCGCCTGTGGCTTTTCTCCGTGAACCGCTGATTTGTGGAATCGTCTACCAAGGGGATACTTCCCAAATCATTGCAATCTTAACCTGTTCAGTTATTGGGTAAACCGTTACCTTTCCTACAGTTTTATAGCAATAAATTGTCGTTGCCGACACTGGAGTTTGAACCCAGATCACCAGTGAGCAAACACAGGTGAGTCCATTCCTAATAAGTAGACCACGTGATCGAAGAGGAAAGGTATATATGTGAATTAGCGTGGCCTGTAACTGATCACGATTATCTATACTATCCTCTATATATTATTTTACTATACTGATCACACTGTGGGTTACTATTCGAACAAGTATTACTAGTGGGAGTATTATTTCAAAGAGTTACTACGAGTATCTGCGATTCCAAAATCTACACTACAGCGATCATTACGTACGTGATAACGAGCATTCCTTGACATCACAAAAGTGACAAGTAAGCAGTTGTCATACAAAACCTGGATATCCAAATAAACTCTAATTCTTATTATGTAATTCTCTTCTTCGAGTGGCTCTCTAGCCTTCTACAGGTGTGATATCATTGTAAAATAAATGAAATTTTCATCTTGTTATGCCACTCCAAAAAATGCCTCTCTCCTATACCATGTCCAATTTTCCAAGTGCAAGATTCAATTTCTACTCGCCTCGAAAAACAGTATTCGGTATCTTCCACAAAGTATTGCCAGTGCCATGCTGGTCTGATTCAATATTTTATACAAATACTAATAACAGATTTCGTAATTCAAGTAAATTGAGTAAATAAAACGTTGAGTTATCATAAAGTAGACGTTTTTGAAATGAAAATTAAAGCAATAAGAACAACAAAAAGTAACAGGTTAACTACATTGTTCGATGTCTTACTTCTTCAGTAGTTTGATATTCTTTAAATTAAATTTTAAATACATTATCTTTAGTCAGGTAGAACAATTTAGAATGAATATAAAACAAAATGTAAGTAGATAAAAGGAGATTAAAGAGAGTATTTTGACAATTGTCGTCAGGCCAACAAATCACCATTTATGTAACTGAATAATTTTAAATAAATGTAGATATAGACACATGACAACAGAAACACACACACACACACACACACACACACACACACACACACACACACACACACACACACACACACACATATATATATATATATATATATATATATATATATATGTATGTATATATGATCTGTGTGTGTGTGTGTGTGCATACACACATATGTATAATTCTCAAATACAGACACATTACCTGCATTAGATTTATTGATCACTTTTCTGATATGCAATAAAAATTTCGTGAATGTCGCCATTGCAGATGTAAAACATTGTATTAGTTTCAGGCTTTCGGCTCATATGAAACTCATTTATTTATCAAACATAGACAGGTTTAGGGAAGTGTTTCTGCATATTAGAAAAAAGATCAATAAATACACTAGACAAACAATGTCTATTCTTTTATATAAATCAAGTTTACAATAATTAATTTGTACCAAAATATGCAGAATATATATATATATATATATATATATATATATATATATATATATATATATATATATATATATATATATATATATATATATATGTGTGTGTGTGTGTGTGTGTGTGTGTGTGTGTGTGTGTGTTGGTGCGGGTGTGTGTGAGTGTGATCGGACACCCCGCCGTGGTGTAATGATTAGCAAGTTTGTCTCGCTAAAACAGTTACACTTCAATAAGACAGTTACGACTCAATAGTGAGTTCGATCCTCACTGGGTGCTCCACAATCTCGGCCTTGTGCCACATCTAAGCTACGCTTAGAAAATTATGGGCACCTCGAGGCGGTGTAATCGTTAGCAAACTCGTCTCACTACAACAATTAAGACTGAGTAGTGAGTTCGATCCTCACTGGTTGCCACATGCTTTCGGCCTTGTGCTACATCTGAGTCACGCTTGGAAAAACACTATATATATATATGATCGGCCGCGCCCGTATGTATGTGTGCGTGCGTGAATGTGTGTGTCAACCTGATCGGCGGGGTTTACAATAGGACCATTCAATGTGGTATGATACTCTCTTCCAACCCCAAAAATATATTTATCTAGATAAAAATTATCATTAATGTCTTTCCATTGTGTAAGTGTGTGGGCGTATTACTGGGAGGTATGTATGTGGGAGGCATTTTTGTCATACCCAGTATATGACGACACTGTGATTTTTCTTCCCAGAAATTTAGATTCGATATGAAATAAGCAAACAAGTGTAGATATATCGTTAATGAACCAACTTAACATAATCTAACGATAATACATGCATGCGTGCATACATTTCTTTGTGAATATTTGATATGTGCGTTTACTGAACTATCTTGGGTTACCTACACATCTACCGAAAGTTGAATACAAAGCAATCGTCGCGGTCGTTAAATTCATTTGCTAACCAATAATACTAAAGTAAATTACTGTAACTGAAAACTTAAAAACAATAGGTTATATCCTTCAGAGTCTGTCTATATTTCTGAGAAGAGGTATTATGTACAGTATTTACATTAGTCGGACTATTGTCCTCATCTTTGTCGACATATTTGTCACAACGTTTCGGCCGTTGTACGCTCCGGCTTTCTTCAGGTGGTTGGAATTTCGAATCGAACCCTTTATTTCGATCACTGGGGTAGACTGTTTCACGAGCCATGTTTGATGGATGTCAGTTATCGAAATAAAGGGTTCCGTTCGAAATTCCAACCACCTGAAGAAGGCCGGAGCGTACAACGGCCGAAACGTTGTGACAAATATGGCGACAAAGATGAGGACAATAGTCCGACTAATGTAAATACTGTAAATAGGTTATATATATATATATATATATGTGTGTGTGTGTGTGTGTGTGTGTGTGTGTGTGTGTGTGTGTGTGTGTGTGTGTAAGTGTACATGAGTGTATACAGGGTGCGAGTGATTAGCTGTATTATTGTAACCTAGGAAAGGTTAGTGTATGAGGAATAACCAAAACGGAGGGTGGAAATGAAATGGTACTCTTTATAACATCAACAAAATACAATACTCACCAGAGGCGTGATATAGGTAAACCACTGGTAGCGGTGGACATCTTAGACAGCATATTACCCCCACTTACAAAAATGTCCAAGGTATTTATGAGGATTGTGACATATCCATTAGTGTTCATAGGTACGGTATATAACAAATATGCTCTTCAGTTTGTGATCATAGAGGGCGATAAAAAAATCATCCACTATCGTAAATGTTGTATGGTGGATAATACAGCATCTCGAATCCAATGATGCTGAAAATCATACTTTTCAGAACTTTACAACTTGTTCCCATTCTTATCGGCGGTAATCCCAAAGATCTTGCAGATTACGCGCCTTTCGTTGAAGCACTTATTTCATCAGTTCCCACCACACATTATCAATTACACTGACATCAGTTCAGTTCCAAAAGCTGAACTACAAGTACACACACACACACACACACACACACACACACACACACACACACACACACACACACACACACACATATATATATATATATATATATTGTTGCACGTGATATTTTGCATGGGATATCGACACAGGCAAAAAGAAATTCGTAGTGTGGCTAAGTTTGGACCATAGAAATTAATATAGTTTTCGGTGTTTAGGTTTTCATCAAGTCTAGCCTTTATTTTTACCATCACATCTGAATCAACTCCACACTCTTATTTGCCCAGCACCAGATGTTACCTTCTTGTGGTTTATCTTGCATTGTTTCTTTCTCGCCGTGTTCTTCATAGATATTGTCAAGAATTAGAATGCACATTTATTTATAATTCATCACTAACATTTAGTTCTGGTCACTTTCCTATCAGATGCTATTTTGACCACTTCTTTAATCTATTGCGATGTTTTCTTTATGATTAATGACTTTTTCTTTTTATACGCGCGTTCAATAGATTTTTTTTCTGAACACTGTAAGTATTGTCTTAACTAAAACAGTAATGTTAAATCCGCATTAACTACGGAATTGTCTGGCTGTTGATTTTCCATTGCCGACCGAGAATTTCACATTTTTTCATTCGTCATTCATGCCTAACATTTGCGATCGGTGTTCATTTTTCTTTGCAATTAAAATAAAAAC
>OZ038477.1:43596990-43699490 GCA_964036315.1 Acanthosepion esculentum
TATATATATATATATATATATATATATATATATATATATATATATATATATATATATATAATATTAAAATGTTGTTCGTTTTCATAATCTTTAAAATTCAGGCAAAATGAAAATTCGCTGGATATTATGAGGGAGAAATGATTAAATGATGTAGTTATTAAAATATTTTAATGCAATTAGTATTTAAATTATTTTAGTATTGGGTTAATTTATATATTATATATTTTAAATAAGAGGAGGCTGTGAATTTAAACATTTTGTTTGTATTTTTTTTTAAATTAACAACATTTTTACTTTTCTTTATGGATGATTGTTTTACAGATATATGTTTTTCATATTTGAAATTTTACACGCATAATTATTTTAAAGCTTTTCACGCCAAGCAAAGACGGAGTGCCATTAGCATGCAAGGGTTTACAAAAGGTGGGAGCAAGATTAAAGAGGCGGGAGAGAGGAAAGAATGAAGAGAAGGACGGGGAATAGATCAAGACATCTGGAGATGTCGATTGACATTGAATTTGAATAGTTGGAGATTATAGCTAACAGGGAAAGGAAGTAAGAGGAAGGAAATTTCACAGACAGGACGTGCAAGACATGAGGCATATATATATATATATATATATATATATATATATATATATATATATATATATATATATATATATAATTAATTATTTATTTAAATATTATAACATAAATATGTTAAAAAATCACTACAAAAATATATGTTATAAAATCACTACAAAAATAGCCTTTTATAGGCTTCAACATCATCACTTGATAAGACACCAGAAGTGTTGAAACAAAATGGTTATTTTTGTAGTGATTTTATAACATATTTATGTCATAATATTTATATAAATAATTATATCTGCTCTACTCTGTATTGAACAGTCTTTTAAGAATAATAATTGTTGGTTATTGGAATTTATTCCTTATATACCAATCCTATACTTGTATATATATATATATATATATATATATATATATATATATATATATATATATATATGTATATATATATATATATATATATATATATATATATATATATAATTCTTTACACTATAAACGCTATTCTTCGTGGGTACGCACGTGATCAACTTGGTATTTCATTTGTTTTTATTAAACAGAGAAATCCCCCCCCAAAAAACGCCTGAAATCAGGTGTCCGATTATGTAAAAAATTGTGAGTACGAGACCTGGCAAAAACAGATATATCAGGGAAAACACTTGTCATTTCCCAGATGAAATAAAGTTCACAGATTCGATTCCTGTTGGAGGCAATTATTTCTTGCAATAAGAAATAATGTCGGATGAATATCCTTCACACACAAACATATATATATATATATATATATATATATATATATATATATATATATATATATATATATATATATATATATATATATATATATATACATATATATATTTAACATATAAATATATATATATTTAACATATAAATATATATATATGATATATATATATATACATACATTTATGATATATTTATATATATTTATTATATACATACTTATGATATATATATATATATATATATTTATATATATATATATATATATATATATTTATATATATATATATATATATGTATGCCTCTATGTATGTATCCTTATATATATATATATATATATATATATATATATATATACATACACATATATAAATATGCATATATATATATATGTATATATATATATATATATATATATATATATATATATATATATATATATATATATATATATATATATATATATGTATATATATATATATATATCATTTCGATATATGATTACAGTAATTCATGGCTCAAATACTAACGTAACGACTGTCCCTCTCTCCAGTTGCCTTTCGAAAATGTAGCCCCAAATTGTTATTTCTATTAAGGAGTAATTAGGCTGGATTAAAAAGTCCATTAATAGCATTAAATGTACTTTGTTACTCATTTCAGGTACGGAAATGTATTTTGCAGGAATAGACTTCCAAAGTTCCCAGCGAGTAAGTTGCATTTCCTAAATAGGGTAATTAAGCATTGATTTTCACTAATGGCTCCTCATATCTTAGTAATAATTTATGCTAGGCTTGAAAGAGATTTCTTCCTTTTCCGGAAATAGAAAATTCGGTTCATATCGAGAGGCTCATTATTTTTAATATGATTATCGATTTCTAACCGGTAGATGATAACTGCACATTTAAAAAAAATACACAGCAGTTATTTCTATTCAAACACATATACCCAATAAATACGACGTCTGAGTTTTGAAGAATCGCCTAGGAATTGAATGTTTGGTACTTTTTCCAACTCCATTTAAAAGTCACTTGAGGAGAGATGTATTTTCTGATAGGTTTTAAGTTCTGTGCACTAATACTACTACTACTACTACTACTACTACTACTACTAATAATAATAATAATAATAATAATAACAATAACATATAAATTTATCTTGTCTGTCCTGACAAAATCTACATACTCTTTTATCGATGAAAACTACTTTCTTCCCTTGTAACACACGGTATGTCGAAGAGATTAATGTAGTCATCTCTTGATAAGCAAAATGATCCAGGAAAATTGCAGGAAAAGAGGTATAATTCTCAGCACAGCGTTTATAGATTACTATAAAGCCTTTTATAGTGTGCCATACTCTTACATCCTTAGGTATTTAGAAATGAACGAAAGTCTCCTCGGTGATATTTAATTTTTTAAACAGACTATGGGGATGTGGAAAACCACATTAAAACTAAATCACACCAAAGGCACTGTCACTTCCAACCGCCTGAATATTCGATGAGGAACATTCCAAGAACTCTCCCTGCCACCCCCTTCTGTTCTTTCTGTTCTCACTTCCTCTTTCGCATGAACTAAACAATAATAACTATAGAGACAATGTAAACAAAAACATATTTAATCCCCTACTCTAAATGTATAATCTCAAATTGTTTGCCATGACGACAGTGAGCTTAAGGGTTTCCCCAATAATGTACAATGTTTCAGGGACGGCATAGGTATGGATTCTTGATTAGATAAATATGCAAAACTAACATTCACGAAAGGGAGAATTACACAAAGACAATCCATTGATCTAAATTTTGTCAAAATTTTAGGGAAATGGAACAAGATGAAATATATAGGTAAATATGAATTAAGGATATGGAATACAGCATACCCAAAGAATGAGAAAGTAAGAAAAGGATACTACAGAAGTTTGCGTCTCGTTTTGAACAAAGAGTTAAAATCAAAAAACAGAATATCAGCCATAACAATTGGCTGTACCTGAAGTGCAATACTGTCTCTTCTTCCTTAGCTGGACTATAGCTGACATTAAGCGAATTGGCCCTAAAACCTGAAAGCTTCTCATTTGCCATCGCATGTATCCTCCTAAGGCCGATGTTGACCATGTATCTGTGCCCAGATCTGTAATCGGTCTTCACAGATACCATAATGATATGTGTCAAAGAATATGAAAGAAGTATGAAACATTATTCTGGAATGAAGGAAACCAACATATTTAAAATGGAATTTCAATTGCGTGAGGAAATGCAGATAATATATAATACACCTTTTGCAGCGGAAAAAAACTCAAAGAAAGAAACGGTAACATCAGTGCAGCAGATACAGAAACAATGGCAAGATAAATAACCTCTCACTGTCCGTACCAAACAAGCTGATCTAGGCAAACCCCATACCCATCAGTGGCTACATAATGCAGGGATAAAAGCTCAAACCGACGGTTTTATCCTTGCTACACGGGATCAATGCTTGCTAACTAGATATTGCCAAGCACACATACTGAAAACCGTTGAGCCCAAAACACAGATTTTGTGATAAATATCCAGAAACAATTGCACATCTTACACCAGGTCAAAGGATATTGACACCACACTGAATATAAAATCCGGCAAGACAGAGTGGACCAATATCTGCATTGGAAATTCAGTAACTTTTAGAGAAAGGAAACTGAGAGAAATTGGTATGAACAAACTTGGTTATAGAGATAGAACCTGTAATAATTTTATGGTACTTTACAATACACACATACAGAACACTCAAATCTAATCGTCCAGACACTGTGATCAGAAACCGCAAAAAAAGTACATTTTTATTGACATGACAATCCCTGCAGTCTGAGATTTATCTTTGAAGCTCATCAAAAAAATATCAAAGTATAATGATCTTGAAATGGAAATATAAAAAATGAGGACATCAGCAATTGAAGCTGTAGTCGGAGCCCTCGGATTGATTGGAAAACGTTTCGAAAGAGTCATTAAAAGGATTCCTGGTAGCCCATGCTTTAAAGCAATACAAAGAAATATACCCACAAGAACAGGCCGCGCCTTACTAAGGGATTTCTCTATGTAGAATATGTGTTTTCTTATGTTTTTCCAAAACGATGCTCAGGGGAAAATGTCATGATACCATTTCTGAACTTATGTCTCTGGTTTGGACCCGGAAAGAAATGATTATAAACCAGAAATAAAAAGAAATAATAATAATAATAATACAAAATAATAATAACAATAACAACAACAACAACAACAACAGCAGCAGCAGCAACAGCAAGAAGAAGAAGAAGAAGAAGAAGAAGAAGAAGAAGAAGAAGAAGAAGAAGAAGAAGAAGAAGAAGTCCATGCCTCAAAGAGATACAAAAAATTGGTCTGACAAGTACAGCCCACACTTTACGAAGGGCTTTATCTATGTAATTTTTTTTTTTTTTTTTTTTTTTTTTTTGCAGTGGAAAGTGTCATGATGCCATTTCTAACCTTAGGTCCCTGGGCGGGACCCGGAAAGAAATGTGTAAATGCCAGATATCAAAGGAAATAAAAATAATAATAATAATAATAAATCAAAGCCAACCGCCCAGACATAGTTATTAAAGACCACAAACAAAATAAGTGCCTCCTTATTGATATGGCAGTCCCTGCAGACTGCAATGTATCTTTGAAGATATTCGAAAAACTGTCAAAATACAACGACCTTGAAATAGGAAACCTCAAAAATGTTCCACATGGGAACAGCAACAATTCCTGTTGTAGTTGGAGCCCTTGGACTGGTTGGAAAAGATTCCAGTAGGCTGATTGAAGGGATCCCTGGAAGTTCATGCCTCGGAGAGATACAAAAAATTGTTCTGACAAGTACAGCACACACTTTAAGAAGGGCTTTATCTACGTCATTATTATTATTATTATTTTTTTATTTTTTTTTGCAGTGGAAATTGTCATGATGCCATTTCTAACCTTAGGTCCCTGGGCGGGACCCGGAAAGAAATGTGTAAATGCCAGATATCAAAGGAAATAAAAATAATAATTGCATTCACAAGAACAGCTTACATTACGAGGAGCTTTATCTATGTAAAGTGGGTGTGATTTTATCTTTTCTTTTACAAAAATTATTTTATGCTTTTCTTTTACAAAAATTATTAGGGGAAATATGGAACCATTTCTGACCTTAGGTATCTTTTTAGGATTTAGAAAGAAGTGTGTATACAAGAGAAAAAAAATAAAAGAACGACAGTAACAAATTACCCAGTTACTGCATAAGGTTTCCTTCAAATTTTAGTTGATTTGTCTAATTTATCTTGCTGGTAAATTGTAATCTCGGTTTAGGGGGATTATGGATGTTATGGAACACCCTATTATGGATGTTATGGAACACCCTCTTTTTTTAAAATCTGAAGTTCTTGCACAAATGGAATACTGCAGGGTCGGCGCATCTTACTCCGAAACCGATGACCGGAGGCGGGGGACGGGTTTACGTTTTTCTGGTCCCCATTGTAGCCTCTTCAAATTTTTTTCAAAATTGTTTTATGGACATCCGCTATTTTTTAAAATAATATTTAAACTGATGTTACATTGTCAGTCATCAACTAACAATATACATCGTGTATCTGCATGGCTAGTGCAGAAACGCAGAAACCCCCGACGAGGTTGAAGCCATAAAATAATAATTCAGAAGAGTAGTGCTCACTATCCCGAAACTCTCAACCGCGTGGGGGCCCAATGCCCGCTGGCGAGGTGGGTAGATGTGCTAATTTCGGTAGCGCTTATTTTATTAAGTTGTAATTTTCTTCCTGAAACGTTCTTTAAATCAATTAGGAGGGTAATATATCAGGGTAAAATAATTTTTACTCACCAGAAGTCCACGGCTAATAATTATAATACAATTTCTGATCCCTATTTTTTTACATTTCTAGAAAGATAAAACTAAGAAAATGATCGCTTAAAAATGAAAACGTTTAAAGATTTCAACAGAGAAAAATTTTTCACGGAAACTGAAATACTATTTTTAAAACAAATGTTTAAGACCAACCCTTTTTTACAGTGTTGGAATCATTGTTAAACTATTCTTCGGTGGAGATGCGTCGGCGATTAATCTATATGGAAATGTAAAAAATTACGTCTTAAACAGTGTTTTTCGATTAAAATTTCGTCATGAAAATATTGGTGGATTTTATAAAAAGAATAGCATTTTCACAAATATTTTAAAGTAAAAAAAAAATCCATTATAAAAGTAAATAATTTATAAATATGTACTGAAAATTTCATTTAAATTGGATAATTCAAGTGAGAAATCAGAGACGCTACGTGTTTTCATTAAGGAAAAGAAAGAAAGAAAGAAAGAAAGAAAGAAAGAAAGAAAGAAAGAAAGAAAGAAAGAAAGAAAGAAAGAAAGAAAGAAAGAAAGAAAGAAAGAAAGAAAGAAAGAAAGAAAGAAAGAAAGAAAGAAAGAAAGAAAGAAAGAAAGAAAGAAAGAAAGAAAGAAAGAAAGAAAGAAAGAAAGAAAGAAAGAAAGAAAGAAAGAAAGAAAGAAAGAAAGAAAGAAAGAAAGAAAGAAAGAAAGAAAGAAAGAAAGAAAGAAAGAAAGAAAGAAAGAAAGAAAGAAAGAAAGAAAGAAAGAAAGAAAGAAAGAAAGAAAGAAAGAAAGAAAGAAAGAAAGAAAGAAAGAAAGAAAGAAAGAAAGAAAGAAAGAAAGAAAGAAAGAAAGAAAGAAAGAAAGAAAGAAAGAAAGAAAGAAAAAAGAATGGAAGAATTGATTAACGACTCCTGCCAATACCACATAAATAATGGACTATTCCGTTTTGATCACGTGGAAAGATGAAAATGAAAGAGCAGAGATACTACTAGATTTCATTAAGAAGAAAGAAAGAAAGAAAGAAATAGAAAAATTAAAAAAAAAACGAATGAAAGAAGTGTTTTATGTATGTTTCAAATAAATGGTAATGTTGTCAATTTTGAATTATTTATTTGTAAACCAGAAATTCTTTAAATAACAACCAGCATTCGTATTTATAATTGTTATATATCATATTGCAATATGTTGCTAATGCTGTTAAGCTCAAATAATTCGCGAGTAGATGGGCGGGTCTACGGATAAATTATTCTTAGAACTCGCCATGAGCTTATTCAATAATTAACTTAAGAATTAAGATACGTCAGTAAATTAAAATAGGAAAATCATGAATTTTTAACTGTTATTTCTAATCATATTATAATACTGCTAGTACCTTAGGTAGCAGTTATATGTCCTACATAAAAATCGGCCTGTGCCACATCCTGCCTCGGGGAGAGGTTATCTTAACAGCAGTATGTTACGACCAGCCAAATCCCTAACAAATAAGCCCTATTCCGTTTTCTGTCCTTTTTATCTCTTAAAACATGTATTTTTATTATTTCTTCTAAACATTGCTCCGCCATTATTCAAGCTGGCTAGGTAGGTTATGAGCTGTTTTCATCTGACCCACTTGACTTCACACATTCCTGTGAATATTTAATTTTCCAAGCCCCCATTATGTGCCCGAGAAAGTTCTTCCTGGTGTTAAGTGTGTCATTTCTGTTTGCATTCTCTCTAAATCGTCATCTTTGCTCACACGTTCGGTTCATAATATTCACGGCATCTTTGTGTAGAGCCATATTTCTGTTGATTCAAGTCTCTTTTTCATCTGCCAGGAGATTGTCCAGCATTCACTGTGATGTTAGAGGAATGATATGACTTAACTATTCAGTACTTCATTCTTTATTTCTAATACGATTTACCTGTTTCTTAATACTATGCTTAGCTTTGTTAGGCATCTTTCCAATGAGCCGTCGCACTTTCCGTCATCTGTTAAAATACATCCTAGATTTGATTTTGGAATCTCCAATTTGCAGTTTGTATTAGTTTGTATTAGTTTTAATTCACAGGTTTTCTTCAAGGTGAATAATTGTCACCCAAATCAAGAATGTCTAAAACACCTTTTGCTAACAACTATAGATTCTTTCGTCTTATAATTGAAGTGTAGTCCTTTCTTCTCGCTTTTAATTCATTTAAAAGCTGATAAAGGAAAATAATATACAATTAAATCATTTAACGTTTTGTTTTAGTTGCCATTTATTTATAGTAAGAAAAACAGTCTAGTTTTCAAAGTAAATGATCTGCTTTATTGAGAGAAAATGAACAACTACTTTTAACACAGTAATACAAACATATTTTTTCAATAACATTTTCCAAGTATACTTTTTGTCATTGTATTTGAGTGGAGTTATCAAGATTAACCGACTCAAGACATGTATCTGATATTCATAGGCAATCTTTTCGTTTTCTTCAGATTAGTTATAGAATACTGTTTCATCGAAATCTATTTTTTACAGTATTCACCATTTTACATTATAGATCTTTATAAACGCCATGTCTCCTCGGAAAATAGTCATGCATTGTGTCGGCAGATCGATTTTCTTTATCAGCGAATATCCATGCATTTGTGGGAATATAGTTTCGTGGTTTGCCATTATCTTCATTTTTCTTTTTATTAATTCACAGTTTTTCTTCACTTCGACTAATTGTCACCCAAGTCTAGAATGTTTAAACCCTACCGGATATTTAACCTACAGTTAGTTTGCAGAAAAGAGGGATAAGTGTATTCCAAGTGGAATTTGTGCGAAAGGAAATGCAACAGACCTGGCGAGAATCTGAACACTTGTCTACGGTCACTCTTCTCGCACCGATATCATATACATAACTTAGAATAATTATGTTATATTAGCCAAAATCTAATATATTAAGTAGGTATGAATCGCCAATATGCTTACTGTTTTCGCTATTGCTCCTGCATAAGAGAATTACTGTAGATTTCTGGCACTCGCGTTCGTTGTACGTCGAGTTTCAGGAGGTAGCTACTTGAATATTTTGATATACAATTAAGACTTTGTTGAAGGAGTCGCCAAGAGATGTCTTCTGCGATAGCTGTGTCGTGTCCGTTAAAAACTGTTGCCGAGTGATTTCTGGGAGCTAAGAAAAGGAACTGTCAAAGAAAAAGAATGAAATAGTGTTAACATTATTTTTTTTTCCTTCCGTTCAATAACAATTCAGACAAGAAATATAAATAAAATCTGGCAACTCTCCAAGCACCCAACCTTGTTTAGATGCTCAGATCTCTTCGGAGAATATTTGCTGTTGTTACCACAAAAATTTCTTAATTTATCAAAGTGATAGACAAATATCGACTCTCAATTTTATTTTTGTTTTTCTTCTGACAATGAGGAAGCGTTTACAATAAACCAAACGAAATGTATAGAAATAGAAATAATTCTAATTTATAAACATATTTTTATTTATAGTTTTTAAGCCCTGGATTAAATATTCCAAACGATTTCAACCTGTTGAATATTTTAATTTGGTTTGTTGAAAACCTGTTGGTGGTATACATACATCTTCGGCAGACATCAGTACCACTTCACACGAATATTTGCTGGGGAAAAAAGTACAATTGATGTTTATGGTTAGTCATATTTTTCTTTTGGAGAGTGCATGTGTATATGTATACAAATGTGTGAAGAGTACGTCATCGCATTAATTCCATAGATCTAATTCATTTTGGGTGAAGAGTTTATCAATCGCCCCTTTATACGGCTTCTTTTATCACTCGTGCCTCAATTTTGACTATTGTCACGCATTCCATTTTATCGTCTACCATTCCACACATTCGCAGAACAAGGAAGTAGAAATACTTGCGTTGGCGTCCAGACCAACACTAAACCCACTGGGCAAGTTGAACTCCGCTGATGTTGTAAAAGTATTAATTTAGGAGAAGGCATGAAACTATTTGATTAGTTCATATTATTGGCTACATGTTGTCCCCTCTGAGCGAATGAAATTGTCACACAGGAACATTTTCCGCAACTTTAGAAATGTCATGAACATGATTTGCTTGATATTTTAATTCAAAATATTTGTGGCTTCCAATAAATTGTGATGGCTGTTATCATATATATATATATGTATATATATATATAATAGTTGATCTTTCATATTCGAAGTTTGACAGGGCAGCTAGCCGATCCCTATTTTAAACGCTCGCTCAGGCACATTTGTATTTGCTCATCCACAGAGCCCATCCGTAGTTTATACTGCAACGATGCTGATCATACCATAGTTACAATTTCTTGGAGAGAGAGAGAGTGCTATCTAGCGTGATCAACAATTTGGACAAAGCCAGCACATGCAAGCCCGAGGTCACGTTGAGGTATGGTTTTGTACTAGCACAGCTATCGACGGTCCTCAAGAGTTCTTTCTACCTAATTTAACTGAGATGGTTTGGGTCAAACTGTGGTATGGTTTTCAGGCAATTTCCAAAAGACATATATATATATATATATATATATATATATATATATATATATATATATATTGTCATCCACAGACAGACTGTTTCGCTGTATCACAGCTCATCAGTGTGGCTAGACGTCCGGTTGCCTCTGGCTAGAATCGAAAACCGGCTGAATTCGCGTCAGTCGGAAATTTTACCCTGAAGCCGTTGGCGCACGGCAGAGAAGAAGGTGAATTTAAGCGTATTTATATTTAGATAAACACACAGTGACTGAGAGAACTCGATTCGATTTACCGAAGAGTCTTGCATTATTAGCCGTAATAGTCACTGTTTACAAACCCATATATATATATATATATATATATATATATATATATATATATATATATATATATATATATATATATATATATATATATATCATCAGGAACGATCAGATAACAAACTACAGTCAGTCAGGATGAACGGGTGTCCTCTCGAAGAGTTTCTATGTTTTGAGAGAATACTGGGCTTCGACATCAGGGGGAACTATTATATGCGACCCATCGCCAAAGATGCGGGTAATATAACCCCCCTGTACCGTTCTAGTAAGTACCTGATTCCTCAAGCTATCCTCAACATTGATAACAGCCAGATCAAACCAGAAATGGAGTATTTATTGACATATTTTTGCCAGGACCTGACAGATCCTCACTTTTTAGTCTTAGTAGAGTTCAAATGCGTCTCCAAATCCTTTTTGGAGATTAATTATTTTCCAATCTCATTCGTCTCTCCCACGGGCGGGATGTAGTGAATCTCAAACTGCTCTATCGATACTACGACGAAAATGCTCGAACGAACTAGATTTTTTTATACTGATGTCAATACTCACAAGTGAGAGTATCTATAGCATCAACATGGTTTTAACAGACTGTCCCTCTCGACAGTGGCTTTCATTTTTCCATACGTTATGTCCCTGATATTGAGTAGATTAACCCATAAATATAGCATAACTAAAACTATATTTTATTACACACACACACACGTGCACACGCACACACACATACACACACACACACACACACATATATATATATATATATATATATATATATATATATATATATGAGTGGGTATTGCGGTGACAGTCTGTTTCATGTTTAAACGTAATCGTCAGAACAAGTGCTTTGTGTTTTTCTCAAATATTTGATATGCTAGTCCCGTATGCATTATGGGTAGGTCTATTGTATTATTTTATTATGTTATTAAGTAGCCGGTAATTATTATGTTTCAAATTATTCTACGGTCTATTGAATAGACATAATTGCATTACGCATGCAGATGTGTGGCTATTTTATAGTTCAACTTAACTTTATTATAGATTGCTTTGTTATTTGATTTATTGCTATTATTATGCTTACTGTATTGATACGTGTATTTGTTGGTTATTATTGTTTATTGGTTATTTAATCCAATTACTTATTGATTCCGTATACAGCCATTAACATAATAAAAAATATAACAAAGATAATGTTAAGATTGTAGTCGAAAGCTCTTACCACCATTAATTTATACATTCAAGTCCCGAAAAGACACTAAACAAAATTACCTTTTAAGTCTTGTGCAACGAAACAGGTATTAACCAGTGCCTGATGCCAAAATACACAAATATAGATAATAAGATATTTGTAATCAATTCACCCAAACCAAGACAATAAAGACACTACGAGGGATGCTGTTACTGAGTGTTAATGAATATTGAATAATAAAAAAACACTGTTAAAGAGAGAGACAAAAATAACAACAAGAATTAAGAAGACAGAAGTTAACGATTGCATTTAAATTTTTGAAGTTCAAAGGTGACTGGGAACCAGGAATCCGGCATATATTTTCACAAAGGAAAAATGCGATAGAAGAAACTGATAGCATAGAACTCACGGTCTCATGTATCTATTCTAACTCTAAAATAAGACCTCGACACCAATCTAGTACTGCGCTTAATTTCAACAAGTCTAGGCACAATAGAGGCAAGTTCATCGAGACAATTACCATGACAATATGTTTGTTAGAAAAGAGACAGTGAAACTACGTTCCCTCTAGAAGCATAAATGCATATCACCAGCAATTCACTCCATCTTGTAAATGTCTTTGGTAAAATTTTTGACCGTAAGAAAATATGCACGTGTTGTTAAAGACTAACATTTTAATCGTTCGGATACTTGCATATTTCCAAAGACACGTATTTATGTTAATGGTAATATTAGCCGTTTCTTGATAAAGAAAACACTCGGCATTATATTATGGTTAAGCAGCCAGAATTACTGTCGGTTTGAATTTATAAAATCTTTGTCTTAAAACAGTTTTTTCCGGAATTGTTATCTTTCGAGTATTGATCGAGGGGGATGTTTCCTAGCCTTTTATCTGATGTCGCCGGAAATTTCACACATCATTATTATTTCGTTATTTCCTCTTCGAGTTACATGTGATATCCAGTTTAGTCGTTGCCTCTGTTGGTAGTCCTCAAGTAATCTGCTTTCTGTTATTCATTTTTAATCATATCACCTCAAGCAAGGCGATAATACCACTAAGGCGCAAAGAGATTACAGGGAGCGATAAATAAAGTGAAAGTCCCATAAAAACAGGAGTCAGGAAGACAGAATATTTCGATCTGCTATAGTTCTTTATTTGTGATTCAGTTGGGCCAGTCCACCAGTTACAAAATATCGAATATTCTACATCAGCAAATATATTCTAACCTTTAACTCACAAATATATTCGTGTCTAATTTAACGGACGATGATAGAATAAATTCAAAATTATATTTTGACATATGTCTGCTTTGATGACATAAGTGTACATTTCTTATCATCTTTAGGGAGGAAAAAGCTTTTTAAATTTTATTATATATTTCTATTTGTTGTCGACCGCTATATTTGGTCTGCTGGATGATGCAAATTCCAATGTTTTATTCAATATTATGGTTATTTTCTTCTTCAAGAGACTTTCTTGGTTGTGTCTCTATTCTTACCCTACATTGACGAAAACAAGTCCAACATGGAGTATATTTCGTATATTGAGATGTGTATTTACGTTTGCCAGATGATTGCACATTCTGTTCATAATATAATGCCTAATTTAATCTAAAAATTTACATCGGATTTATTTTAATCATTTCACCAACGTTAATGAATATACGTAAGTAAGTGAGAGAATAATAAAGGAACTAGAATTAAGAAAAGAGAAGATAACGAATGACACTGCATTTAAATTTTTGAAGATCAAATTTGATTGGAAACCAAGAAGTCAGAAGTCAGTTACAAATCAGAGAAATGCTAGAAAAGAAATAGTTGGCATTGAAATTACAGTTACATTTAACCACTTCAACTGTAAAATTAAGCATCCTTGCCGCCAAACTAATTCTGCGGTCAAATTCATAAACTCTGAGTACCAATGAATAATGATAATCAGAACTGTCTCCGTGAATATATTTACAGAAAAAATGTAGAGGAAAGCTACATTATAGTGGTTAGGAAGTTGAGATACCAGTTCAGGAATATTGCATATTCTTTTTTTTATTTTCATCAAAAATAAAGAAACGATCAACTTTAAATTCAAATTTTGTAGTCCAGAATATCTAGATGTTTAACTTATGTATTCTCTTTCAGCATTTTATCTCGCTTTTATTTTTATATTTATCGTTTTAGTTTTTAATTGTCTCACATTGTTAAGACAGTCTTTATGTGTTTGAAGATGTTTCTTTACCTGAGAGAAACGCGTCACTAACGAACGTTAACATTTTGTCATGCACTTATAATTGGCTTGTATAAGTTTCATTTTTTATTCTTTGATAATATAAACGGCAAGCATATCAGTTTAATTTATATTGGTGTATGTATGAATTCGACCTGTCAAAAACTTTTGATTTCATGTTATTACCTGACATTGAGATGGTGTTGTTTGAATACACAATGATTTAATAATTTATTTCAAATATTCTGCTCAATGATGGAGAGCTTTTGCAAACGTCTCAGCATGAGAATAGCCAGATATTATATAATTTTAAAGAGGTCGTTAACAGCATTAAATAAAGAAAAAGTAAGAGATTTTTTAAGGAATTCTTGGGGAATAAATAGAGAAAGTGAAAATCATGAAGACGTAGGAGAATGACGTAATGAATATATAAAACCCAATAAAAGAAAGGATTGTTCAACAATTGAAAAATGTATTTTGCAGCCGCAGAATTTTCAGTTCTTGCTGACTTCATTGATGGCAAAATAAATAGAAAATTACACTCATCATGAAAATTGCGCATATATTTGCAGTGAAACAAACTGAATAGTAAAATAACTATTTCATATTACCATTCTTTTATGATTCATTATTATCTAATATCAGAAATGGCTTCATGGCATTTTTCACCGATCAGTTTTGTAAAAATACAACAAAAAATCCATGATCACATACATTATACATAGATAAATCCCTTAGTAAGGTGTGCGTTGTAGTGTGAGTACAATATTTTACGTTTCTTTCAGGCATGGGCTACCACGAATTCGTTCAATGAGTTTATCGGATCATTTTCCAATCAATCCGAGGGCTCCAACTACATCTAGAATTATTGGTATCCTCATGTGCCACATCTTTGAGATTCCCACTTCAATATCGTTGTTTTTTTATAGTGTTTTGAAGATTATCAAATATGCATAACATTTCTGTTTTTACAGTGCCATGTGAATAAGAAACACATTCTGCTTATAAGCCTGCACTCCGTAACCATCGATTGGTACAGGGTTTGTCTACATCATCTTGTTCGGTGCGTATTAAAGACGAAGAGGCTTATCTTGTCAACGTTTCTGCATTCGGTACATTCCATTCTTTTGCTTACATTTTTAGTTTCTTTGCCTCTGCAGACTGTGTATTATGTTTTATCTGCACTTCTTCACCCAATTGAAATTCTCTTTTGAATTTGTTGGCTTCCTTTATTACTGAATAATGTTTCTAATTTCTTTCATATTCTTTGACACTGATCATCATCTATACTCTCTAAGTATCATTGAAGACCGATTATTATGGTTCTTTAAGATGGTTCTAGTTGAAATATCCCTCTGCTTCATTCGGATCTCGACGATCAACATCAACCTTAGGGTGATGCATGCGGTAGAAAGTGAGAAACATTCTCGTTTAGACATCTAATTAAGGATGTTAAAACTGTATTGCAGCACAGCGACAGCCAAAGTGTTTATTGTTGATATGTTTTGTGAGTTCATCTCGGCATTTAACACGAGACACACACGCCTGTTGTATTCTTTTCTTACGTTCTCCTTCATTTAGTATTCTCTTGTAATCTATTTCCTTCATTGGATCCTAGTTATTTGTAGATTTATTATTGTTCCAGTCACTTAATCTTTGTGATAAATTATAGATTTATTAAGTGTGTGTTTCTGTAATTATCCCTTTCTTGAATGTTGCTTTTGCACATTTCCCTAATTCGAAATATGTACAGATATAATCACTGAAACATTTAACAGTATTTAGTATTCTTCAGCTCATTATCGTCTTTGGCAAAGAGTTTGATATCATCCATGTAGAATGGGTCATTAAACTTTTTTTTTAAATTTGTGTTCATAGTTATTACTTTCTAGTTTATGTCAAAGGGGGATTAAGGACGGACAGAAGAGACTTCTGACAGAGAGGCTCCTTCAAAGATTCCCCGTCAGCTATTCAAACCATTCAATATCACCGAGGAGATTTTGTACATTTCCAAGGTCTTAAGTATCAAAGAGTGTGTGTCGCTATCAAAATATTTACGGTAATTTATCCAAGCTGTGTTGAGATGTCTACCCTTTTCGTGCAATTCTACAGGACTATTGTCTTTATTAGTAGTTGATCTTTTCAGCCATATGAATCTCCTCTACATCGTTTCAAGAATTTATTCATTGAGAAAAGAGAAAGTACAGTCCATCATGAGAGACTTGACCCATTTGTATGTGGTAGACAGCCATGTTTTGGATCTAGAATCTTTTGGACTGCTTCACCAGTTTTTGTTCGGAGGTATATAATACATTCCGTGATCCATTCTGGAATTTCATTGGGGTTATTAATTAGCTTGATAATTTTTTCGTAAGAGTTCTATGAATTGATGTTAGATGATAAAGCCAAAATTTGGGTATCTTGTCATTTTCTGGGAATTAAATTTTTGAGATTTTGTTATAGCTTGCCTAACATTATCGTTAGTGTTTGGGTCCTTACCTATAACTACAGAATGAACTCTTTCTAACACTATGTATACTACGCCTCTCAAGAGAGAGAGACGACTCGAGTCGAACCCATAGTAGTTCACTCCAAACCAGACTGACAGTCATACTAACACCTTCCACATCTTGTATTATTATTCCGTGTAATATATCTACGTTATTTCAACTCTTGTGTTTGTGTTGTTCTTCCTTGGTCCTAACCTGGACCATAACACTTTGTTATATTTTCCATGGCTGCAAAGATTTATTCTTTATTCTTTCTTGTTCTCGTTTGATCTACCATTCTTTGGAATTATATTCCTTTGGGCGGCACCAAGTATTTCCGCTTCTTCAAAAGACTGTGACTTGTTGATTTCTATAACTGCTTTTCTAATTTCCCTGTTAAACTTCTTGAGGTCCGCTTGGAATATCTTATTTTGTCGATAGAACCTACAAAGCTTTTTTTATCGTCTTGTCTTTGAGATTGTAATTGCAGTTTCTGTTTAGGTATTTCCTGAATTGGTGAACTTTCATTTACTGCATTAATTTTATATTTCCGCTTGATCTTCTTGCATTTACGTGTTGAATCATTTGAATTTCTTGAAGTCTCTTTTAGCATCGATATCTCATATGATTTCCTCAATTTCACGCTTTAATTTTGCCTTTCAAATTATTACTATTTTCTTCTTCTTCTTCTTCTTCTTCTTCTTCTTCTTCTTCTTCTTCTTCTTCTTCTTCTTCTTCTTCTTATTATTATTATTATTATTATTATTATTATTTCTTCCGTTGATATCTGGCGTTTACACATTTCTTTCCGGGTCCCGCCCAGGGACCTAAGGTTAGAAATGGCATCATGACACATTGCACTGCAAAAAAAATAATTACATAGATAAAGCCCTTCGTAAAGTGTGGGCTGTACTTGTCAGAACAATTTTTTGTATCTTTTTGAGGCATGGACTTCCAGGGATCCCTTCAATCAGCCTACTGGAATCTTTTCCAACCAGTCCAAGGGCTCCAACTACAACAGGAATTGTTGATGTTCCCATGTGCCACATTTTTGAGATTTCTATTTCAAGGTCCTTGTATTTTGACAGTTTTTCGAATATCTTCAAATATACATTGCAGTCCGCAGGGACTGCCATATCAATAAGGAGGCACTTATTTTGTTTGTGGTCTTTAATAACAATGTCTATGCGGTTGGCTTTGATTGTTCTGTCAGTGTGTATTGTGTAGTCTCATAGAATTGTAACAGGTCATATCTCCGTAACCGGGTCTTCGTACCAGTTTCTTTCAGTTACCCTTCCCGTAAGAGTTGCAAATTTTCCAGTGCAGATATTGGCCCACTTTGTCATGCCGGATTTTATATTCAGTGCGTGCCAATATCGTGCAACCTGATATAAGATGATCAATGGTTTCTGGATATTTATCACAGAATCTGCATCATGGGCTAACACCGTATTTTAGTATATGTGCTTGATAATTCCTAGTTAACAAGCATTGGTCTTGTGCAGCAATGATAAAACCTTCAGTTTCAGATTTCAACCCTGCACTACGTAGCCACTGATGGGTGCGATTTTTGTCTACGTCAGCTTGTTTGGTACGGGCAGAGTATTGGCCATGGAGCGGTTTACCTTGCCATTGTTTCTTTATCGGGTCTTTATTATTATTATTATTATTATTATTATTATTATTATTATTATTATTATTATTATTGTTGTTGTTGTTGATTTTGTTTTATGTTATATCCTGAATTCTTTCTGGGTCCCAACAGAGGCCTAGTGTCAACACTTAGAATCACATTTTTGTGATTTCTTTAGAACATTTAATGCTATTTCCAATTAGATCCAGGGCGGCTACCACAATTGGAATTATGGATGACTTCATGTGCCACAATTTTGAGATTTCAAGATCCTTTTAATTTGATATTTTTGAACGTCTTTCAAACTACATTGATGTTTGCAGTAACTGTATCTCTGATGTCAATAAGAAAGCACATTCTGTTGTTGTGGTCATTGATTTCTATATCTGAGAGTTTAGCTTTGACTGTTCTGTCTGTGTGTATTGTAAAAACCCATTCATTAGTTACCGTTATTGTTATTGAAATCACTAGCCAGTCTCTGTTTATTTCACACGAGATTTCTCAAGGAAGATATTAAGAATGAAAAGAGATTCCAGCATGAAAAAAGAGAGATCGCTATCATGACGTTCTGGAAATAACAATGAATGATACAAGGTTTCAAATGGATAGGATCGAGAAGTAAATATATCACTACATCACGATTCAGGGAAGCTTATAAAAAATGAGCCAGAAATTTGAGAATATCTGGAAAAAAAACACAAAACGACGATTGGATGAACAAATCAATATAAAACAAACATGAGAGCATTTCGGAAATAAAATGAATCACGATGAGAAATGAAGCATTGTAAGAACATACTAACAGGAAACAGCAATATATTATCATTAATTAAATGCACTACGCCTGCTTTCACTACAAAAAATGTATGGACAGAATATATATATATATATATATATATATATATATATATATATATATTATAACTTTGGTGTATGAATACCATACCACGGGTTGACCCAAGCGTTGTGAGTGAAATTGAATAGAAGGAATTGTTGTGGGCTTTCCAGAGCTGTGCTAGCTCGAAGCCAAATGTCATCGTGGTCGAGGGCTTAGGCGTGCTGGCTAGATAACACACTCTCTCCCAGAAACTGTAACTAAGGTCTGTTCAGTATAGTTTCAGTATAAACCACGGATGGGACTGTGGGTGTTGAGCAAACACAAATGTGCCTGAGCGAGAGTCTGCAATAAGGATTGACTACTCCACCCAGTAGATGGATATCCTCGAATACGAGTGGCCAGATATTACATGCACACACACACACACACACACACACACACACACACACACACACACACATATATATATATATATATATATATATATATATATATATATACATGTATATATATATATGAAGAAAAATAGTTTTAAGGTCTGCTATATTATGGGATAAAGTGCTCAATATCAGAAACAGAGCGTATGTAAATATAAAATTGAACATTGAAGTCAATATTCAGAGGCGACAGAATGTTTGATTCTAGATGCCGTCTGGTATGAAACAGTCTGTAGCCTCTGTATGTTGACTTCAATGTTCACTTTATATATATAAATATATGTATGTGTGTGTGTGTTTGTCTGTGTGTGTTTGTGTGTATTTACTCTCCATCAACTTCACATCCTAGGCTTCAGTCAGTTCATGATATGGTTTTCAGGCTCATTCCAAAGGACCCTGAAGTAGGCTTCACATTCGCAAATCAATAAAATCAAGAATTCACAATCCCATCAATCAATCGTTGATTAATTGTGAGATTCGAATCTGGTTTCGATTGTCGGAAAACGGACAGTGCGAGGGGCAATATAAATTATTTTGCTATCAGATGATTCTGCTAGCACGATATCACGAATCATCGTGACCAATATTGTCTTTGCTCAGACTGATGATCAAGACAGATTATGTGCTCTCTCCTAGAAAATACAGAAATGGTCTGCTCATCTTAGCTTCATTATTTCATTTTAAATCCTTTTGTAATCATCTAAGATATAACAAATACGTGGATTGGTTTACAAGAGAGAACGGTTACCCAATACTTATAAACCGGTGAACCGGATTGGAAAGTGTCTGTCTTGTGTATGGTGGAGGCACGGTGGTGTAATCGATATCGGTTCGGATTGATGAATCGAAGAGCTGAGTTCAAATTCCAGGCAAATCCATTGCATTCACTTAAAAGATATGAATCCTCTTCCTCTTCCCCCTCCCCACAGCTATAGGTAAATAGCAGGACAGACCAGGTTCTATAGTCTTGGATGGCAACTCTTCAACCACAGAAAGAAATGGCAACCTACTGCGGGAAACAATCTGACTCGTCAGTCATGAATCGAATGATACAAGATCAACTAAGCGTGAACACGTATGGTACAGAACTGAGTTTGTAAGTTAGCTTTAATCTTATACAACTCTGTTTTTTCAGTGAGTACATTAGAGTTTTTTAAACTTCTTCGAGGTGGTAATCGTTCTCCTGTCCTTCTCCGTACGTATATATGGATAGACGTTTACAGTGGCCCTCAGAAGAATTTAAATGAACATTTAATTTTGCTTCTAATCTCGTGGTTTGAAAACACAAAACATGAACATTACAAACATGTAATTGCATTCAACATATCAAAATATGAATTTAGTATTTTCCGGTTTCAAAATATGAAATTTATGAGCAAAGGTTTTAATAGAATTACATGTAATCAAGATTCTTTTTCAAACTTTGTAAAATCCCGTTCAGTATCGATCAATGAAATTAAAGAGGCAATCTCAGGCCTTTGACACCTTCTAGTAATCGTTTTCTCCTCATGCCATCCTAGGCCATAAAAACAATTTTTCCTGTTCGAATAATTATAGAAATTACAGCTCGTAAATATTTGTACAAGCAGAATTTTATATTCATGTTATAGTTTATGACACAATCATTTTAACAAGTATACCATATTTATTTTGCAATCATTATAACAATGAGAATGTAACTTAACAATGTGGAAAGTTCACTTAATCAATGAAAATAATAGTATTAATTAATTATTAATGTGCACAAGAGCCACTCAACGTAGTAGGTTAATAAATGTGATTCTTGTAAAGAGAGGAGGTAAGAAGTGCAAAGGTTATATAGCATAGATATAGGTTACCCATAGATTTGAAGAGGTTAATGTCATAGTGATCGAGGAGGCATACTTGGTGTTATATAGGAATAAAGTGTCGCTGCCGACACTTGAGTTTGAACATAGTTCACCAGTAAGAAAACACAGGCGATCCTATTATTGAATTAAGTAGACCACATAAACATAGATGAGACGCGTAAGTAAGAATCCCGTCTAGATTGATCTTCTATTCCTATTATATCCTATATTACTATTTGGGTCGTCATTTCCATCCTATCCTCTATTACTATTCAGATCGTCATTTCCTACTCTATCCTCTATTACTATACGATTCGCTATTCTCTACTCTATTCACTATACTATTTCTCTGTTCAGATCACTATACCGATTACTATTCGGGGGATAATTATCGAGCAAGTACTAGTAGTGCGAGTGATATTCGAAGGCGTCTTACACCAGTATTGTTCAACGGAGTACGATAGTTTTATCTGCTATTAAAAGTCTCTGCTACAACGATCATCATAAAAGTAACAACGAGTAATATTTGGTATCACAAAGGTGTCAACGAACACTTGTTGACATCAAAAAACGTGGGAAATCTCTATAATAGTTAAAACATATCTTAAAGATTTTTCTCTCCAATAATGTTCCAAAGAATTTAGATACTTTCTAAAATATCTGCTATCAAATGATTTTTGCGAATAAGTTTTACACTTTATTAAACATTAGTTGCACAATAATTTAATGTATTATTGAGTGTCCAGGGTTGGGATGAAAATTTCATATGCTGACTGTGAAGAATTGATGACAGGTCTGTGAAATCTCGAAGGCATTAATTTCCGTTATTCTTATTAATAACAACATTATTCATTTCCAAGTAAACTGATGTTAGACAGTTCAAAGAAGAGTTTAAATGTAACTAATAGTGAAACAAGGTTTCATCTTCAAATGCGTCACATCCTCAATGTAGAGGACTACTGACAACTTAGGCAGTTATGAAAAACCAAACGCCCGGGAAAACTGAGGAGTCTTGTCTCATCAGAACAATCCTCTAGAACACTAGCTCCTGACTCCAATGACTGTTCTGTGTGAAATGGTTGATTCTATTCTATTTGATTCTGCCTATTCTGTTGATTTGAGTATCATCTACTACCCAATGTGTGATAAAACTTGGTTGGGTTGTCGTATCGTAGTGATGTTAACTTCCTTTACCAATAGGAAGAAAGTATTCCTTGTACAGTCAGACATCAGTTTACGTAAACAGAAACCATGCCGTAAGTAATAAGAAGAATTGAATTTAATTCATGCAAGATTTCACACCATACCTCTCGCATACCCCCTTCATTGTTAGTCTATGGACGGTTCAGCCAACCCTCGTAATAAGCTAGTCAGGCCATATTTTCTTAGTAGGAATTAAGTAGCGATAAGGGATGGTGAAATACTCTTTACTTTTCAGATATGTTCTCCTTTGATGGAATATCCGATTTGGTTAATTGAATCTTTGGTAATAGAGGAATACCGCGAATAAAAAGAGGACCGGCTGCTTATGCGTTCACAGGTTGATCCAGATATAATTTCTATTATGCCATTTATCAGATCTGCAACAAATTCCAAATAAATTCTAACTTAGATCATAATAATGCCTCCACCATGCAACTCAGATGTGATAACATACTGTGGATAATAGCGTTCACCTGTTTTTCTTCTACTATGTTGAATTATAAGCAAACCGTTCAAATCTGGATTTGGTGGTAGACAGTAATCTTTTCAATTATTCCATAATCAATTTTCTGGCAAATTGGTTCGATTTACATTCCTGGCTTATCTTTAGAATATTTTTATGTTGCTTTTTACTGCGATCATCCCTTCAAGATAACCCACATTTTACTGTTATTTCAGAAACATTCATTTTGCAAATGTTTTTTAGTTTGATTACACAGTGTTTATCGTCTCAACAATCTCACGTATAGATGTTCTCCTTAGACTCAGCCGATTGTTTTTGTAAGGTATTTTAGGATATCGATCTGTTTTTGTTCTGTTTTAAAATTTGACAGTTGTCTTAAGCAGAGACCAGGGACACTATAGAATTATATAATACGTGTATCCCAGTTATTTCTACCGCAGACAATTCTCTGTATCTTGGTATATTTTTGTATTACAGAATGAAAAATTTCCAGAAAAAATTATTGAATTCTAAAAAGATTTAGTCTTGCAGATGAATCGATTTATTGTAAAGATGGTTGCAAATATAAACTAGGAACAAAAAGTTTTTTATAGCATTTTCAATCAGCTAACTTATTGTCTCTACTATGTTATGTAATTGTGTCGGGCAATAATATATATTTAAATAAAATTCGTACCATTGAATCGTTTGCTATCTTTATAAAGCTTTAGTTAAACTTATTTTCTTACTCTCCACCCAAGCTAAGCAAATTGTAATTATGGGATGAGTTGATATCTTTATAGTATTTTTTTCACTGCTTGTTAGGTGAAATGTAATTTTCGAAAGAATGCGATGGCGTGATGAATGAGACAATAAAGAATAATTGTCTTGTGAAAACGCATAGTAAAATTGAAAGTTAGAACCGAGAATAACAACACCTTTGTGAGACGGCAATTTATATCCTGTATCCTAATTTGTGCCTTTTCACTTAAGTATTAATAAAGGCAAGCAATTTCTTAAAATATATATGAGCAGTACATTCTGTCATTTATTATGCGTACGCATTTTAAAAACAAAAAACATTATATCTGTCTGTATTTTATAAGTTTGTAGAGGCCATTAATTATTTCAAGCATAAGGGAGACACTTACTAGGATGGCAAACTTTTCAAACGAAACTCTCAATTCTACTTCACATGATAGATTCTACATAAGAATATGGAATCGTATATTTCTTTTGTTCATTGTACAAAATTACATTGGTTGCAAAACGTTTTTCAATTAATTCAGCATTCAGAATATCAAAGCATATATAAAAGTCTTGTAATGGATATTAAAATAACAGTTGCTTCCTCTTCCAAATGTTATTGTTTTTTAACATACAAACCCACTGGGCTTGTTCTTTTCAAATGCTTATCACAAGTATATACATATATATATATATATATATATATATATATATATATATATATATATATATATATATATATATATGACGATTGCGTCTATCATGAAACAGTCTGTCGCCTCTGAGTATTGACTTCAAGGTTCACTTTTATATTCATATTTATATGCTCTATCTCTGATGTTGAGCACTTTATCCCATAAATATATCACACATTAATGCTATATTTCTTCATCCTCATATATATATATATATATATATATATATATATATATATATATATATATATATATATATATATAATAAATTAACTGATTTGAAAATATGGTTCCTTCGCTACACAAGATTTGCCATGTTTCTAAATAAGAAACTAACAAATTCAAATTTAAAGCACCAGTTCGTTTTGTATTACTTGCTCTCCTGAAGATGATCTTCGAAGAAGATCGAAAGTACTTGGGAAATGAAAATAAAGAAATTTAAATTCTATAGCATATTTCCCTCATCATTTAACATCAATACACGGAAGATTATTCGTGAGTATGAATGAATTTTATTAGAAATTAACAGATATAATATCTGAAGTTTATTCAATCAGACATGACTAAATGAGAATTTATGCCTAAATCCACACACACACATATATAAATATATAATTATATATATATATATATATATATATATATATATATATATATATATATATATATATATATATATATATATATATATATTGAAAAAAGTCTCATAGCCGAGATTGATCCACATAAGTGGTTTACTAGCTTCTTAAATGGAGATTTCTTCTGGGAGAGATGATCCGGCAGACCTAATTACTTTAATAATTACCAATTCAAGATTTTGATTAAAGATATTACAACTCTCACACATTAGGACATCACAAAGTTATTCCAAATATCACAAGAAGTGTCAATCAATGTGAGGCTTGGGTGACTTCTTATTTAATGAAATAAATGTAATGGGCCGAATTTCCATCTTTGATTCTCTGTTCAAGTGCAAGAACATGTTCAATCTTTTCAAAGAAAGAACATTGGTGATTATTTACAATGTGAACCGAAAAAATATCTTGGGAAAGACGCAGATGAGCCAAAGATTACTATTCCAAAATATGGATTACAGCTGAAATTCGTGATGCAATGTTCCTGCTGGAATTGTTAAAACGATTTTCTCCCGTTAAATCAGACGTTGATTTTAGACAAGTCCAGTGCCTAAATGGACAGTTTAAACGCGGTAATGGTTGAATAACTTACAAAATTGACCACTTGACTCATTGCAGACCTGACAGAATTTGGTACACATTTACTACGATTCTCTACTACAGATGCCGTCGTCAACTGATCCTACACCTAGTAATATTACATGTTGACATAACTAAAAATATGTGAAAATTCCAAATATCTAGAAGTTTGTAAAAACTAATTAGACCGGTTCCTCAGCCAAAATATACCAAGTTGCCTTCTTGAAAGCTGCGTGTATGTACACCGGGTGTACCTTCAAAATTGTCCAAATACTGTAATAGTATAATTATCCATCACACAAAATGTTTAATATTTAAAAAAACACTAACCTAATCAAGTTTATTTTTTTCAAATTTTCACATTAGGCGTTTCGCTATTTAGACACCATTTTTCGTCAGGATCCCTTATACGTCTTTTGAGTTATTCAGCTAAAATAGAAGACATTAAAATTGTTCTTACACATTGTCTACCAAACTGAGAAATGGAGAGAGGAAAAAGATAATCCAGCCCTTCCCTTAAGACTCTGGATTCCATCAACACTTCCATTCGAAACTGTTCAAGAGGTCGGTGAATAAGTTTAAGAAGAGGGAACAGTAGAGATGTAAACTGGATCAGGAGGTCACAACAGGACGAGAGAATATCATTTAAACTTCACAATAAAGGGATCAATTAGAAAAGATCCAACTCAATTCATAAATCGTTTGGCCTGTGAAAGAGAATATTCATCTATGACTGCCCAAGGAGCAGTGGAAAAAACTCGAAAATGACATCTTACGTGAAATCTGGGATGCAGCTTTTTACTCCAGCACAAAACCTCAGAAGGCTATACAGGGAGAAGATAATCTTGAATAAATTGGGAAAAGATCCTCGAATATATATATAAATATTTAGTTAGATTGATGTGAGTTTGTTATATGTTAGCCCTATCACTGATATTGAGTTATTTCCAATAAGTACAGCGCATATGTAATATATATAAATATGACGTATATATATATATATATATATATATATATATATATATATATATATATATATATATATATATATATACATATATATATATATATATATATATATATATATATATATATATATAT
This sequence comes from Acanthosepion esculentum, assembly GCA_964036315.1. Lineage (NCBI taxonomy): Eukaryota > Metazoa > Mollusca > Cephalopoda > Sepiida > Sepiidae > Acanthosepion > Acanthosepion esculentum. The sequence continues at coordinate 43,623,956 of OZ038477.1, forward strand.
AAGGCAGGATATATGTGTGTGTGTGTGTGTGTGTGTGTGTGTGTGTGTGTGTGTGTGTGTGTGTGTAATTTTCGACGGATTTGCACAAAAATTTACATGCACATGCTCCAAGTTGGTGGGGAGGCCAAGGCCGAATTTGCATTTCCCAACTCCCAACAATAGTGGAAATAATTGATTTTTTCATGCTTCTACGGTGATTTTCCTGTAGTTTGCGGACATTTTCTACTGGCCAGAGTGAGAGCCTATAGCTGGTTGGCACGAATAGGCAGGAAGATTCTATTGGTTAGAGTCAGACCCAACAGCTGACTGACACAAATGTTAACTAGCATGCTAGCATACAAAAAAAAATCGATAGCTGCATTCGTCACAAGTGTGAAAAAATTTAAATCTGTATGGCACTTTACTCTAATTGGCTCATTCGCTTGCTTAAACTCAAGGTTGATTTTGTTCCGCAGAACTGGGTTGTAGTGTCAAAATGTATTTGTAGTTAACATTCTTTTTTCATTCAGTTTTTCCAGTTACGAGTCCTTTTTTTTAAAGCTGATCGTTTTGTGTTCATTTTGTTTGGTTCTTTGTTCGTAACAGATTTGATGTTTAGTATAGAGCTTCGAAAAAATTCGCAGTGTGAGATAGGCCAGAAATAAGGCGTGTAGCAACATCAGCACCCCTTTAAAGGCAAGCAATGGCAAAAATATTTTAAGTCAAGTGACAGCGATTGCTGTATGAGTCGTACATTTTGTAATCAAGCACGGGCACGCCGGGTCCTGCTGCTAGTATATATATATATAACAGTATTTCAATACATAATGAGATTCCAATCTTTAGCTATGATTAATTATGAACATGTCATTTTCGTTTATGATCGATTTCCTCAGGATTCTGCTGTTAAGCATGGGGAGTAATTGTACATTTTTATTATTCAAAATAGAGTCCAATTGTGTTTTAATCATCGAAGAATTACAGGAGGTTATATTTAATCATTTCTAAGATTCAACGTTTCAGAATTTAATCTAAAAATTGGTTAAATTTGCTGTGACATGATTCGTAAGTTTTTGCTATTATAACCGGTATATATATATATATATATATATATATATATATATATATATATATATATATATATATATATATATATATATATACAAACACCATTCTACCGTGCATTGAATATCGCTGAAATATCTCGTCTATTGACCCTGTTACATATTTCCACGATAGAATCCCAGTAATCGTCTGCTATGTAATACGTCTTGACCTGGCATCTCCACCTCAGTTACTTACCATCCGACGAGACGTGGTCTCCATCGGTTTTTCCTATAGATATTTTCATGACAATTATTTCGATGAGCTTTCCTTCTTGTATCCACTTCATTTATTGCTCTCTATTCCCCTCAGATTATTTTTATTCTCTGTCACTACAAGTAACCTCTAAAAAATTGGTTAAATTGGCTGTAACATGATTCGTAAGTTTTTGCTATTATAACCGGTATATATATATATATATATATATATATATATATATATATATATATATATATATATATATATATATATATGCATTGGATTAAACGCAACATATTTAACATATTTTTATTTATTTATTTGTTTAAACATGATGCTTTTAAATGGCTATCCATTTTTGAATAGCATCCCCGCTTATATTTATTTATTAAACAATATATCTATTTATTTACATATAGCGAACCGAATATTCGAGAAATCTTTTTAGAAAAATATGGGGATGGCGGATATTTTTCTAACAGATTTTCTCGAATATCCAAGCGTATTCATTAAAAAAAAGTTTAACCAAATAAAATTAAAAATAAACATGTCTAGCTAAGCTGATGAGCTGTGATACTGTGAAACAGGCTTGTATGTGGATGACTATATATATATATATATATATATATATATATATATATATATATTTAAAAAAATTCTCTAATTTAGTGCCTTATTGTGTTGCTTTGCTCGTGGAATTATCAAGGTGAATTCCAGTATGTATTTGGTATTGGATTATTTTTGTTCATGTCTCTGAATCAAATGTCATTTGGGATTTATTTTTACATATATATATATATATATATATATATATATATATATATATATATATATATATTTATGTCCGTGTATGAGATACGTAGAAATAGAATATAATTCTACTGTCTGTAAGATGTAATTATTTTAAAATGGTTCAATGTAGAGTACAGCTTAATAATCACGTTACTATAAATCTCCTACCACTCTTCGACAAAGTCTTCGAGGCTTTAATCAACGCCCCAAGTGCTTACGGACCTTACATCCTATGATCTGCTCTCAGTCAAGCAATGTGGTTTCCGCTTTCCTAGCCAACCGCTGACGTGATCCCGACCATAGCTGAATTTATATAGCAAGCACTTTATCATAATGGAGAAGGTCGAGACATACCTTTAGATATCTCTAAATCGTTTGATAGGGTATGGCACGCCGGCCTTCCTCGTAGATTTCCGGGCTACGGTATTACAGTGTGATTATTTGATTTAATAAAATCATTCCTGTCAAACCGACAATGAAAGTCGTTCTAAACGGGTTCTCCTCCCGTTCCTTTCACGCGAAAGTTGGTGGACCCAAGGCTCTAAACTAGGTCATACACTGTTTCTTATCTTCACCAATGATCTTCCTGATGTCATCAACCTCCTTGTTGACATCTACGTTGAAGAGACTACTATTTACTTCGGCCTTAATAGTAGATCCAGCATCGTTGTCAAAATTAACCTGTCCGTAGTATTCGAGAGGACCTCCAATCTGTGATTGACTGGAGCAGGAAATGTCTTATAAATTTTAATGCCTTTAAAACAAAGTTGCTCCCAGTTATCCACCATAGAGAACCCTTCTTGCCTCCTATCAGGATGGCGGATCCCCTATTCGACGAGCGCGCATCTCTGTAACTGCTTGGTCTCACGCTGTTCACTGACCTGAAGTAGAACGACTACATTAAATCTATAGCTTCATCTACCGCAAGGGAAGTTGATTCACTTTGTCGCACCAGAAGGTTTTTCTCGCAGGGTTCATCCTTCACACCTACAAATCAACCATTCGACTTACCTGGAATGCTGCTGCCAAATTTGGTCTGGTTCTTACGCTATTCATCCCGAGATCCTCAACAATATCCAGAGACTGATATGCAACGTGTTTGGTCCTGATCTGGCATCCCGTCTATATTCGCTATATCACAGACGTGCTGTAGTTCCCCCCTCTCTTTTCTACAAGCACTTTCATGGCAACTGCTCCGACGAGCCTGCTTCACTTGCATCTCGGTCCTACCCTTCACTGACGAAACGACTAAATGTAGCCATCTCTGATATTTCCACAGCTTCTTATTTCGCACTTCCCATGAGTGAAACTCCCTCCCTATCATTTTCTTCCCTGTTAGCTATAATCCTTAACTATATACAATTGTAATGTCAATCGACATCTTCTGGTGCTTTTATCATTGATCTCTCTCCTTCTCTTTATCCTTTTCCCAAACGCTCCTCTTTACTCTTGCTCCCACTCTTTGTAACCCCTTGCCTACTAATATCACGCCCGCCTTGCTTGGGGCGTTTTGCTTAAAAACATGAGATAAAAACAGTTAAAATCGCTACACAATAATATTCATGTTTCAACACTATAATTGTGCCTCTCCAGGCGATAGTAAATAACTCGTGTGTAAAAAAATATTTTTTTTAAATTTCAAAAGCGGGCAATAGCAAATGAAAATTGAAATGATGCTTGTAAATTTATCCTGACTAACCAATTAGTTGTCAGACCTGCAAAATTTGGTGGCATTTTGATAAAAGGTGATTTATATATATATATATATATATATATATATATATATATATATATATATATATATATATATATATATATATATATATATATATAATATATATACACTAACACACACACACACACACACATATATATATATATATATATATATATATATATATATATATATATATATATATATATAGTGTAACCCGGTTATAAGAGACCCGGATATAAGGAAGATTTTCTCTGGTCCCTAATTAGAGCCTGTGTCAATGTATATATAATAGACCAAACCCGGACATAAGAGAAACCCGCTTATAAGAGACTTATTTTCCGGTCCCGACAACTCTCTTATATCCGGGTTACACTGTATAAAGAGAGTGATAATAAATTTAGCTGATTTATTTATTCAGATAAAATCTTTAGATAGATAGATAGATAGATAGATAGATAGATAGATAGATGCTCGGCGATCTGTGTAAGATTAATAAAAAATATAAATGGCAAATATATCTGGAGGAAAAGAATTGTTTCAGAAAAGATATAAGTGATAAAGTAAACATGAAAGCCATGATAATATAGACAGAGAAGGAATAAATACATCACGGCAGACATTAAAGTTGCTGACAAAAAGTGACGGAGCAATCGACAAGGATGAAAGTAACAAAAAGATTATTATATATTCGACATTTAATAACATAAAAGTGATAAAGACATAAGTTAAAACACAAATTTAAAACATATGAAAAGCAAATAAAGAATATTTTATGACGAAATTTAAATATAGAATATTTCATATTTATTCGAAAAAAGCATTTACTATAAACAATAAAACGTCTAAAAGTGAAAGAATTTTTATTTTATTTACCAAGTGCCTCAAAGTGAGAAAATGTAATCGATTTCGTTTTTATTTCAACGTTAGGTTACAATTTACATACAATATATGTTATGTGGATGTCAACTGTCCCACCTTTCTACTTGCAGGAATCACTCCCAAAGAGAATCATATTCATCTACACAATCGGTCAAATACTTGTATGCCACGCAAAAGTGCCCCCCCACCCAGATCAAACAGTACCTAAATAAACATATTGTTGTAATATTCCTTTTTCTACATTTGATTATTTTTTCTATTTTACAGAAATGTTTTTTTTTATAATAGAACAATTGAACAGTTTGTGTGCGAATCTACCATAAAAATCAAATAAGCGCAAAACAACTTCTAAAACATTATTTGTAAGTTCCGATTAAAGTTTTCAAATTTCTTAAAGATGTGATAGCAAACACAAGCGCATATCTGCGATGCTGGGTTGATTACTTTTATTACAACAAAAAAAATAGAATGTTTAATGTCTATATCACCATAGACGCTTAGACGCTAAGCAGAATTCAATCCTGAGAGTCGGCCTTGTAAAGGTAAATTATAGTTCGCCGATATTGAAAGCCTACAAAGTATCGACTATATTGTCATAGTTATGCTCAAAATTCATTATTATTTATGTCCAAAAAACTGCTCTGATATTAACTTGTCAACAGTACTGATATGGAATTATAAATTTAATTTAATACGATAAGCTTGAGCGAGAGTAAGGCTTTGCGTTTCATCTTTTTCACTTCTCTGGTTAGTCATCGGGATATGCGAGTAGTATAGCGGCTAAGGACACGGATATAAAAATAGCAATATCAGTGCTGATTTTAGAACATAAATTAATTTTATGCAAATTTTATTATTAATTTTGTCCTAAAAATATCAATGACTTTGATTAATTTTGAAGAGATAATCTTGGGCGAGAGTAATACCTTAATTTTGTTTCGCCATTTTCCTATCTCTGTCTAGTCTTGGGGATATGTGAATAGTGTAGCGGCTATCATCACCGAAAAGCGATATTGGCGAACCTAACTTAAATTCCGGCCGAGTTCGTTACATTCACTTGAGAAAAACGTCTCTTGAAAAGGGTATGAAATCAAGAGAGATGTAAGGCGTTAAATAGATGGAAACCAATCTAGGAGAATGAAATCGCTAAATTCGAAACGAGTCTAAAGTGAGATGGGATCGGCCAGGCTATGTTGACCAGGGAACTGTGATATGGTTGAAGTATCTACGGTACCGATACGATACTAATGTATTTCAGAATTGGTGTGGAGACTTGAATTGACTTCGACGTCATGAAAATTTGAATTATATCAAGCAGACTGAGCAAAATGAAATACTCATTAAAATGAAGTTCTGACGACAATGAAAAACGATAAATCTAGAACCCATAAAAAGACGGCTTACTAGCTCCTCCTTGGTTTTGGATTCATTTTTAATTTATATTATCCCATTTATCATGTAGTTCTTCTTTCGGCTAATGATACAAAATGTGTGGAGGCCAACCCTATATCCAGGTTTTTTTTTTCTCGAGACACCCTCTCTAGAAAAATTGTCACCCAAGGTTAAAAAAACGATTACAGTTTGCCGGCCACTTTCAGCTTCTGGAAATGCCTTCTCACGAAATTTGACTTTCCCAGACACCCTAGTACGGGACTCATGGTTGGATCTGGGGACAGCATTGTAGGACCGAACATCGTCGAAAGGGATTGTCAATGGATTTCCGACCAATCATATGGAAGTTGAAGGATTAAGATAATGATGATGATCATGCAGGTATCTCTGAGACATTTAGCAGAGGAACAGTCCTAGATCATGAAGCTGCCTTCAATATGCTTAATGGATATTTTAATATACAGGGGATATTATCACTCAACTTATTTTCTCAGTCATAACCATCGATTAAAATAAAACAATTTGGATTCAAAAGCCCAAATAATTCTTCCTAATATCCATTAAGGATATTGAACATATTAGGTCATCCCATAAGTTCTGTCCGAATTTTAACTTTTTGTTAAAATGAACGAAATTTAAAGAGTATTTTATAATGTCTAATGCAGCTGAACATTATTTTTATGTTTAGATGCATTAAAACTGATAAAATTTTATTTCAGAGAACAATAAAATAAAATTTTGTTTGATTAAGACCCTGCTAACATGGAAGTACCCAAGAATCATTTGAGGCACACAATACTTTATGAGTTCAAGAAAAGAAACTCAGCAGGTGAATCGGCTAGAAACATTCACTCAGTTTATGGAGAGGAATGTGTGAATAAATGAACTTGCAGAAGATGCTTTGCAAAATTCAGAGGTAGAGATTTCACGCTTGAAGATGAAGATCGAACCGGACGTCCAGTTGAGTTTGATGAAAAGCTTCTTGAAGCAGCCCTTGAAGAAAATCCTGCTTTATCAGTTGAGGAATTGGCAGTGGTGCTCAGTTCCAACCATACAACTCTTCATCGTCATCTTCAACAACTTGGAAAAGTTCCTAAACTTGGTATATGGATGCCTCATGAATTGTCTGAAAACAACCTCAAATCCAGAGTGGACATCTGCTCTTCTCTCCATTCTCGCCAACTTGTTTCACCTTTTTTGAATAGACTTATGACTGGGGACGAAAAATGGATCTTTTATCGAAATGTTAAGCGTCGTAGACAGTGGCTTGGTAAAGGGGAAGGACCTCAGCCACAGCCGAGACGAGAACCTCATGGTCAAAAGGTTCTTCTTTCAATCTGGTGAGATTGCCAAAGAATAATTCACTTTGAATTCTTACCACCTAATGCAACATTTAATCCTCAAATATACTGTCAGCAATTAGAGCGTTTGAACCAATCTGTGAGGAAAAAAAACCTCCTGTAGTGAATCACGTCACAAAACATCGAAGAACTTGGTTGGGAGAAGATTCCTCATCCAACTTATTCTCCCGACCTTGCTCCTTCAGACTACCATTTGTTTCGTAGCTTACAGAATCATTTGGAAGAAACAGCTTTTGTAACACAGGAAGATGTTAAAACTGAAATTTGTGATTTCGTTGAATCAAAGCCAAACGAATTTTACAGTAATGGAATTAGTAAGCTTGTTAATAGATGGAAGGAAGTCATAGATAATCAGGGAAAATACATTGTTGATTGAATTTGTAATTAAATGTAAAATTTGGTCACTTGTTTCAAAATTCAAAATTCGGACAGAACTTATGGGATGACCTGATAGAATAGGCTGATCTTAGGGTACTTTTGCCCACCTACGCAAATTGCTACAAAACCAAAACATTAAACTGAAAACACGGATCATGTCCTTTAATAGCCCCATCAGATAGCGGCCTTCATATGGATGTTATGCAGGCCGCCTCAACCCGTTCAAAAATATCTAAACTGACACGTGTATACAACTTTCTCAGATCAATGGTTAAAAATGGCTTTGAATGAGTGAAGCTTGTGGATCTGGGCGAAAACCATCTTTCTTCGAACCTTGTAGGCTGGCGCTACAGAATGAAACAACCTTCTACATGATTTGAAAAGAATTTTAAATGGATATGACATGTCTAATAGTAAATAATGATAAGCTCAAGATGCTGACATTCCACACTACTTGAAAAAAATAGGAAGAAAACCGTCATCCGTACTGAAAAGGATTATGGACATACAGCGTTGAAAAACCGGTTCCTGTACGATCACCGAATTTCAGCAACATTGACCTGGGTCAGTACCTAGATGGGTGACTGCTTAGAAACACCAGGTGCTGTGAGCTTGGATTTGCCGGTGTTTTAATGGATAAGGGCGCAGAATTTGCAATCAGAGAGCCGTGTTTCTGTTTCAGTTGGGTTAATTATATTTACTTAAGAACAAATAATCTTCGTAAAGGAAAGAATCCACCTCATCACCCCCACATAGGGGTCAATTAGTAAGAACTGTATCATTAAACTTGTAATATGACCAAAACAAGTCGTAGAAAATAATTCAGCCAATGAATTAATAGACGAAAACAATTACTGGACTTGAAAAATCCATTTTCTTGAAAAAAAAAAATCTAAAAGAAATATTTCATAAATTTCAGTCAGTATTTCTACCAGTGGCTCGGTCATTAAATTCCGGATGTTTCCTTATGCGATAATGGCACATATTAAGACTAACATTAGGACATTTTCATGAATTCTCGGTTATTTGATACATCTTGATGTCTTCTTGAAGTTTTTCAAATAATGAATTTATAAGAATTGTGGTTAAACATGCATCCGATGTTTATTAAATTATTATTATTATTATTATTATCATTATTATCATTATTATTATTATTATTATTATTGTCAGAAAATCAATTTTAGCTGCATTTATTTTATAATTACTTGCCTGGTCATGGCAAATTAACTAGGGCACGCAAAGAATATGCTTTTTGTTCTTCCAAGTTAATTAATCAAAGGACTTCTATTAGAACAGATAATAGAATGAACAAAGCTTTTCGTAGGAATAGCTGTGTTTGTTAGAATCATTTTTTTTATTTCCTGGAAAATTTGTAGACCAAGGACTTTGTTGATTTGTTGTTGATATCCTTTTTTTTCAATGCCAAATCTCAAACCAAAACCAGAATTGTTTCAGTTTTTAAGTGCCTCATTTGTTTTCCTGTTTACATCGCCAAAACACATTGTCTTCTCACAGTTTTTCAAAAACCTTCTCTGAGATGTTTTTTTTTTAATTTGGTATGCTGATATCAACTCGTGTACTTTCTGTTTTTTATAATGTATTGTTCAATCGAATATGATAATATCTACTCCCTCACTACAGATTCAGGATTATTATTATTATTATTATTATTATTATTATTATTATTATTATTATTATTATTATTATTATTTGTGTGTTATATTTCCTGTTTTGTATCCTGTAGGACCGGGTCCAAACTATGGTCCTTATGCCCTATCTAAGAATTGTAATTTAATTGATAGCACTTTCTTAGTATATGGGATGTTCCTAGTAAGGAAATCTTCTGGGCAACTTGTATATTGATGTTACCTGGGACTCTGTTAGTAAAATTGTCCATCCCTTTTCTCAGGAGGCCCAGAGCTCTGAGTACTACTGGTATAGTCTCAGTCTTCATTCCACACAACCTGTTAATCTGAGATCTCCATGTCCTTGTAGTTGGTCAATTTTTCGATAATTTTTATGGAGGTTATTCTCTCAGATGGTACTCTGGCAATAAGTATACATTTCCGGGATTTCTTGTTTTTATGATAATATAAGGTCTGTTGGCTCTTATTTCCGTGTCAGATTGAATTGGCATGTCCAAGGGGATAGTTACATCTCTGTATTGGGTAACTGTGTCTGGTTGGTTGTCATGCCATCTCTCAGTGGTTTCGATTGCGTGATTCTTGAATATCTTCCAGTGCACATATGTTGCTACCTTGTTATGTTTATGGGTATATTCGTTTTTTAGAAATTCCAGACATCCTCAGAAAAATTGTTGAGAGTTTCATCATATATACGCAGATCATGCATTTCGGGTTAATTCCATACTTGATTATGTAACAGAGGATAGGATCTGGTTGCGAGGCTTTGGTCCTGAGCGGCAATAAGTAGGCCTTCTGTGACATCCTTCAGCCGGTGCTCCACGCTCGCTGATGATGGTCCATATCTGCTTCTTTCGGACTTTTTTATGTATTTGACATGAAACGCCTCGTCCCTCCAGTTTTGTTGTAATTTCATTTGGCCAGGATTTTTGCTTTCTGCTTTACTCCTTTCACAAAGATGGTATTGGCTTCGTATTTCGTTGGTAGGATTTCAGGTATATTCAGCTGTTTTTGACGAGTGCAGTTTCTTTGTTGCTATAGTGGATTTGGTGTTTTACTATTTGAAAGAGAGGCTCATTGTTTTGTGATGTAGTTTTCCAATCAGATTGTTGTAGTTATTAATGTTAATTCAAGGTAGATCAGACCGAGATCTACTAAAGGTCTTGGTACATAAAACCTATCAACATCTGATTTTGGGTGGTGGATCATCATTTGGGTAAACATATTTCTGGTCTTGCCCTCCAATCGTTTAATGTCATTCAAATTTCATTTAATAATTTTGAAGCTGTATGTTACTAGGGGTATAACTAAAATGTTCATAAACTTCATTTTATTGGCCCCATTTCGCTCGCATTCTAATATCAAGCGCACTCTCCTATAGTTTTCTTTCCGGATCCTTTTCTTCATAATTGAATTTTGTATTCCGTCTCCTTCATTAATTCCTAAGTATTTCTAGGAACCATCTTGGTCTAATTCCTTAATTTTGTTGTTGACATCAAGGTCTATATCCGTAATTTTCGTTAGTCTACCGATTTTGATGATGGCTTTGGCATATTTGCCAATACCGAACACCGTCTTAACGTCATCGCTGAAGGTTTTGAACATTCTGAGTAGGTTTTGTCTGCTGCTTGTAATACTTGGCAAACGTTTTAAGATCATCAATATAAGATAGGTGATTCAGTTTGCCATTCTGTCTTGTATCTGAGTCTACTGTTGTTTAGTAGGCAGCTGAGTTGCGCTATTGCAAGACAGAATAGTAATGGTGATAAGGAATCTTCTTGGGTGATTCCGCTTATGATGTTGATTAGTCTCGATTTTAATGACCCGTTTGCATGGTTTAGATGTAGTATAGTCTTCCAGTTTTTCATACTTTCTCTTATGAATTTGACCGTTGTGGGGCATACTCTGTCTATTTTCAGGCTCTTCTCTATCCATAAGAGTACACTGTCGAACGCCTTTCTATAGTCGATCCAGGCTCTCGATAAGTTTCTTTTCTTTGTTTTCCCCTCTTCCAATATTGTTTTATTGATAATTAGGTGGACCTGGCATCCGTAACTTCCTCTTTCAATCCCTTCTGTTTTGCTGGGAGTAACTTGTTTTTCTAAACTGATCTTCTCTGTTATAATAGAAGTGAGGATCTTGTACATTGTTGGTAGGAATGTGATTGACCTATAGATGTTTTTTTGTTTTTTGTTCTGGATCTCTTCTGTTTTGGGGAGTATGTATGTTATTCCCTACTTGCGAAATTTTTCTGGGTTTGTGATTATATCATTGTAAACTCGTGCGAGGATTAGTGAGTGCTAGATCGGTTTTTTATACAAGGATCGGCTATTCAGTCTATTCCTGGGGCTTTCCAGTGTTCGGTCTTGCATACGGCAACGGTTGTTTCAGTAATATTGATATCCATCCATTTTTGGTGCTCTATATGCATGTGTTATTCCTGCTGTTTCCTTGTCCATGTAGCTCTTTCATTGCGCAATTTTCAGTTTATTCACATCTTACCAAAGAATTCCTCGACTTCTGGATATTAGGTAGATCATTTATCTCTATTTTTCCAAGTTCTCGATATAGTTTCTTGGAATCTTCTTTGAAAATCTTGTTTTGCTAGAATAATGTTTCTTTTTTCATAACGCCTTATTCTCTGTGCCTTCGCTTGAATTTGTTGTTTCAGCTTCTCTTTAACTTTTGATACGGCAGTCTTATTCTTTATGTCAAGGCTTCGTTTCAGTTTTCTCCTTTTTCTTCCTTTCAATTCATAGCCCTTATCTACTTCACTTAGAAGTAACAATTATCCTCGTAGTTTATTTATTTCGGTTTATATTTTTTTCCTTTCCAGACTGACATTTTTCTTTTTCGTTTACGATGGATTTAAAATTTTTCACCTATTTCTTCTGCGGTCGTTGCCGAGGTTGCGTATATAAGATGACTAATTTCTATCAGGTTCAACGGTTTTTCCATTTCCCCCATTATTTTTCAAATTGCTTTGTTAGCAAGGTTAATGGTTTCCTTCATTTGGCGGTCGTTTCTTTTGGAATTGTCGGCCTTTCCTCGAAAGATATTTCCTTTACATTCTCCCATTTCTTTCTCTCTCATATTCGTCATTATCTTTCTCTATTTGCTTGTGTGACTCATGGGGATTATTAAAAGTGGCTTCTAATTGTTTCTCTGCGTGTGTATCGTCTGCGTTGTTGGCATTTAGTTCATCGATGCTAAAGTTTAAACTATTTATGATGTTTTCTCGGATGCTTTCGGGTTCTGTTTCAGGTATTCTTTTTTTTACTGATGATGTCAAACTTGACATTGGTCACTTTCTTGTCAGCGATGTTTAGTTTATTTGAGGGATATTTTTTCTCGCCAGATATTATAGGCATCTTTGGTCGTTGTTATCGTTGTTGCATTTATGGTAGCGTTGTAAAAGTAAACTCTTCCCTAGACCATGTATTTATTGTTCTTTTTGTGTGATTTTCTTTGAATGACTATAGAGGGCCACTTCAAAAACAGTCCTCGGTGTGGTTTTCCTCTAGTTCTCGTTGGGTAGAGTTTGTTCCATTTGCGGACTTTTCGATTCTAGTCTAATTCCTCACTGGGGATGGTGGTCCTTGTCGATGCGGTTTATCAATATTTTCCGTTGCGTTAGCATTATAGTTAGTTCGTATTTACCCATACATAGTGGCTCGTTATTACCATTAGTATTATTATTATTATATTATTATTATTATTATTATTATTATTATTAGTAGTAGTAGTAGTAGTAGTAGTAGTAGTAGTAGTAGTAGTATTTCCTTGTTAAACCGTAACATTGTCATGTAATTGCATCGAGCAGAGGGGTTTTGCGAAGTATGAAAATGTTGTAGTAATATAATAAGTAATTATATTATTGTCGAAATATAAGAATTATACTGGATGCGATCGATAAATAGTCGTTTCGATTATGTAAAGATTAAAATAATACTGATATCTCAATTTAACAGATACATTTATCAAAATTACACAAAAATATATTGAAATAATAAAGAGTAAATTTAATAAATAATATCGCCATTAGCTTCGACCATGGTCTCCAGTCTACTTCGGAATCCCCTGCAACTCTTCTGGACGGTCTCCATGATTAAGTTGGTAAATGCGCTCATAATCCTTGCTTTCAGTTTACCTTTGGTGTTACAAGGAGTTTTGTTCGTCTCTCGCTCAACCACCCACCACATTTAATAATGAACGGGGTTGCAGTCTCAGGAATAAGGTATCCAGATGTAAGGGGTGATGTGGTCGCAGAAATTCTCTGACAGCCGTGACTGGGTTCTCCTGCTTGTGTGGCATAGCACAGAGTCATTTTGCCAGACATGGGGTCTTCCAGCAGTCACTCTCTTCACCAATGGCAGCGCTATTTCTTCAAATCACTTGATGTTGACCTCCGTGTTGAGTCTGAGGCCATAACGAACACATTCAGGAATTCTTTTCTCATAACAACAATCAGAGTCAGTTTTCCAAGCTACATTACCTTCGCAATTAGCATTAAACTCATCCAACTGTTTCCTAATCCTCTGCACTGTCCTCAGATTGACACCCAAAGACTTCTAAAATGTTCGTATTGGAGGTTTCGGTGTGAATGCCAAGCAGTAGAGAATTCCTTTTCCAAATTTCTGGCGAACTGAATTGCGTCATTATGTTTTCTTTCACAGATTGTACCTAACTTACCCTACTATACTGTGCAGTTGACAAAATTAAATATAATCCCCGCGGTTGGTTGTTTTATTTTATGGTATATCAACCTCAGTGGGTCATTTAATGTCAACAAAATTTTGAAATAGATTCATAGCAATAGTTTGGTTTGGTTTGGTTTACAGCATATCAGGCTCAATAGGTTATTTAATGCCGACAAAATTTCATTTTTGGTAATATTTTTCCTTCGCTGGTATTATTTTTTGTCAAAAAATGTATTGCTGGAAATATTTGTCTTTTTCAAAAATGTATTGCTGGTATTAATTTTTTTAGAAAGTATGTCTGGTATTAAAATCTATTTTTACACTTTCATAGTGTTTTGATCCCAGTTTAGGTGTTAACTATTTGCCGATATCTGGAACCCTAACAGGTGCTACTACCCCGGGTCAGGGTGGACCTGGAAACACCAGCAATTCAGAGGTGGTTCCACAAAACTCAAAAACATCAGACCAGAGGCCTTGCTGTTGGACGTAGTTTATCGTCTTACCCAGGACGCGGAAGTAGTTTATCATCATACCCAGGATAGATAACCCCCGCAGGTACGCGAGTTTAATAATATAAAATGGCGACAATTTGTCGATCACACTGTATAATCCCAGCGTTTAAAACATATATTTTGATTAAGTTATCCTTTCTTTGATTTTCATATGTATTAATATTAAAACATTTTTACCCCTCCCTTTTTATATTTGGAAATTAAAACAAAATTGAATATGAATAAAGAATTGTAGTTATCTTAAATTAATTATTACCATTACTAATATTTTACTCTAGGTTTTCTCTCATTTTATTTATCTTGGTTTTTATCACATCCAAGTTTCAGATATTCGACTGTAAAATAGGCAAAATATATCGGAACATAAACCAAAATTAATCGCATTTTTTCTGCCAGTGTGATATGGAGAACTATAGGATCAAGAAGATAGTGGATACTATATACATTATTCGGACTATTGTCCTCATCTTTGTCGCCATATTTATTACAACGTTTCGGCCGTTGTACCCGCCGGCCTTCTTCAGGTGGTTGGAATGTCGAACTGATCCCTTTGTTTCGCTCACTGGGGTAGACAGTTCTAGTCCCACGTGCCATGTTTAATGGATGCCAGTTATCAGTTATTTCCGGTTAAATCTCCTTTCCAAGGACACATGACACAATGGATAAAGACGTTGGTTAGATCCAGTGACGGGACCGAAAGAGCGTGAGTTCAATACCTCAGAAATATAGACTGATAATGAAAGATAGCGGATGTTTCGAAAGTTAATCATGAGATACATTTTTCTGTGTATGAAATATTGTTCTCATATTTGATGCGTAAATGTTATAATGTTAGGCTAACAGTCGTAGATTTTCTGCTTTTCTTACATTCTACCAATTATTCATTCCTGTTGTTTTGGGTTTTTTTTGCTTCTTAAATAGCCTCGTCAGATCGAGGCTTTCATTTGGATGATATGCATGGCCCAAAAACTGTTCAGAAATATCTAAACTGTCTACAATATACAAGCGCTTTCTCAGATCAATAGTGTAAAATTGTTTTGAAAGAGTGAAGACCATTTATCTTGGTGCATATCAAGTGTAACTTAAGGCAAATAATGGGATAACCAAGCGTTGTGCCATTTCACACTACTGCAAATGCAATATTAGGAAGGAAATCTCTATCAACACTGGCATGAGCGATAGCACCTACTGGGATTGGGACATCTATTTTCATAAAAATTGGTTTAAGATAAACTTTTTGTGAATTTCAACCGACATTAGTGCAATCTGCTTGGTCAATGAATGCCAAATCTTTCCTTATAAGTGTATAGTTAATATTTTCAGTATCATTATGAAATTTACCTGAATTTCTGGCAAAATTGATCCACCGTGATGTATAATTCTTTTACTTGTTTCGAATAATCGAATTAAGGGAACTGTGGTTAATTAAGATAGTCATGTTCTTATATGATATTATTATTATTATTATTATTATTATTATTATTATTATTAATATTATTATTATTATTATTATTAATATTATTAACACTTAAGAGAATACCGTGTTTTAAGAAAAGAACATGTTAAACACTATTTCGACAGTATGTCTGTCTTCTTCAATTTATATATTTTTTAATTTAAAATATTCAGATATATAAATGTAGAAAAATATTAGTCTTTGACAATCCTTGTTTGAATTGTAACGAAAGAACGGATGTAGTGGTAATCAACTCTTCAAAACGAAAGAAGCGCCGCCATGCAACGGAAACGTGAGTAATATGATAGCGATCTGCTCATCTTGAAAATGTCCGTTATTTGATTAGTTACTAAGAGGAATTAACGAAAGAGCTTAGTATAAATCTTATGGAAATCCTTTTCATTCTGATTATACCGCTGAGGCGAGTTTAGTAGTTAGCAGTTTGCGTATGTAACTATACTCATGATCTTAAAAGTTTGAAAAGTCGGTAGATACCGAATATTATTTTTTCAAAATATGCACCTTAAGATGTTTGTTGAAATTAGAGTCTTTTGGAATAAAATGTTCCGCAAGTCTGGAAATCTATCAAAGCTGTGCTGAGATTTCTAATTTTTCCTACAATAATACAGGATCATTTTATTTAACAATAGTTGGCATTTGCAACCACATGAACTCCTTCGCCATCCCTTTTGCTCAAGAGGAAGAATATTGTTTTCATCAAGAAATGAGTACAATTCGTCAGGGCAAAGCTGATCAATTTATATATGCTGGAGAAACATGTCACTGGCCGATAATTTTTTGGAGAATATGTTTCATCCGTTTTTCACAGGAAATATGTAGTACCGTCAGTATTTCCTCGTGGAATTTCCTTTGTGTTATTAATTAGCATTGATAAAGGTTTTATGAATTGATGGCGGATGATAGAGCCAAGAATTGGGTACCTTGTAATTTCGTGTGGATTTCCATTTCGGGGATTTTGTTAAGGCTTGCCTTACATTAGTTTTTTTTTTATTATTTTCATTTTCATGAATTCTCGGAAAATTTAATCCATTTTGATGTCTTCGTTCGTGCTTTTATTTGTTTAGAATAATGGAATTAAAAGAATTGTGCTTAATTAAGATGACAAAGTATTAAATGTTCTTAAATTTTGTTGTTGTTGTTGTTATTGTTATTATTATTATTATTATTATTATTATTATTATTATTATTATTATCATACGAATAATAATAATATTTTTTCCTTCATTTTTTTCTAATATTCCCTTCAGCGGTTCTGTACCCATAACCTACGGCAATCAAAGGATGTGATTTTGATGTTTCCACTTAAAGGAGTGCTATTAAAAAATTAACCGGATAAAGATATTTGCAGTATATTCTAAATGCTTGTTAGAAATCGTTTTTTTATTTACTGGCGAGATGGTTCACCAGGGATTTTGCTGATTTTTTGTGCAGCACTTTTTTGTCAGACACAAAGCTCCAAACACAAAAAGAAACACGTTCATTTTTAAGTGTCACAAATTTTCTATTTCCATCTCCAGTTTTCTTTTTTGGATTTGCTTAGTTAATCAAAATCCTTCGGTGACATATTTTGTCATTTGGTACGCTCGTGTCAGTCAGCGGGATATTTAGTTTTTGTTTTCTTATAATAATGTCTGGGGGAATTGCTTGTATTGTTCGTTCTGTGTTGATATACAAATCCCAGGGGATTGTAACATTACTCAGCATAGTGTTTATATTTCACAACGGTAGGTTACCAGTTCTTACATTAATTATTTAATAATTATTGTTTTTGTTGTTGTTATTATTATGATTATTGTTTTTATTTTCTTTCATATCTGACGTTTACACATGTCTTTCCGGATTCCGCCCAGGGACCTAAGCTTAGAAATGGTATCATGACACATTCCACTACAAAAAAAAAATACATAGATAAAGCCCTTCGTAAAGTGTGGGCTGTACTTGTCTGAATAATCTTGTGTATCTCTTTGACGCATGGACTTCCAGGGATCCCTTCAATTAGTCTACTGGAATCTTTTCCAACCAATCCTAAGACTACAACAGGGATTGTTGATATTCCAATGTTCCACATTTTTGGGATTTCTATTTCAAGGTCCTTATATTTTGACAGCTTTTCGATTATCTTCAAAGATACATTGTAGTCTGCAGGGACTGCCATATCAATAAGGAAGAATTTTTTTTTTGTTTGTCATCTTTAATAACAATGTCTGGGCAGTTGGCTTTGATTGTTCTGTCAGTGTGTATTGTGTAGTCCCATAGAATTGTAACAGGTCCTATCTCCGTAACCGGGTCTGGGTGGTGCTCGTACCAGTTACTTTCAGTTTCCTTCCCGTAGAATTGCAACTTTTCCAGTGCAGATATTGGCACACTCTGTCATGCCGGTTTTTATATTTTCAGTGGGCGCAAATAACGTGCAACCTGATACAAGATGATCAATGGTTTCTGGATATTTATCACAGAATCTGCATTTTAGGCTAACAGAGTATTTTAGTATATGTGCTTGATAATTCCTAGTTAACAAGCATTGGTCCTGTGCAGGAATTGTAAAACCTTCAGTTTCAGCTTTCAACCCTGATCTACGTAGCCACTGAAGGGTACGGTTTTTGTCTACGTCAGCTTGTTTGGTACGGGCAGAGTATTGGCCATAAGGTGGTTTATCTTGCCATTGTTTCTGTATCTTATCGGTTACATCTGTTTATGCTTTCTTTTTTAATTATTTTGCAGCTTCAGCCGGTTTACCGTGCTGTACTTGTATTGCTGCGCCCATTTGAAACTCCATTTTGAATTTGTTGGCTTCCTTTATTACGGAGTAAAGATGCTTACTACTTTCATGTTCCTTGACACGTATCATCATCCAGTCTTCTGTAGTTTCCAGGTATCTTTGGAGGCCTATTGTTGTAGTTTTGTAGGACAGTTCTAGTTGAACCAATCCACTGCCTCCTTCGGATCTGGGCACATACAGGCGATCAACATCAGCTTTGGGATGATTCATGCGGTAGCAAGTGAGGACCTTTCTCGTTTTGGCGTCCATTCGCTTGATTTCAGCTATGGTCCAGTTAAGGACATTAAAGCTGTATTGCACCACAGGTACAGCCAAGGTGTTTATGGGTGATTTTGAGTTTAGCTCGGTATTTAGTACCAGTCGTACACGCCTGTAGTACTCCTTTCTTACCTTCTCCTTCATTTGGGGGTGTTGTATGCCATCTCCTTCGTTAATTCTTAGGTACTTATATGCTTCATCATGCTCCAGTTCCCTAACGTTTGTGACAAAATCTAAATCTATTAAGGGTGCTTCTGTAATTCTCCCTATTTATTATACTTTTCTAGAATATATTTATATGGAATTATCATAATTATACTATGTATTAAATGATCATAAAAAATATTTTGAGAATTCTCATAAAAACTAAGACTATTAAAATGAAAGAAAAACTATTCAAAGTTTTTGTCTATCTATATTTTAAAGAAACAAACACTATTTTATGTTAAGCTACGAGTTACAATTTTACTGTCTATCGTGTCTTCTCTTTATAATCTTTCCTGCTTCATCCGTTCCAACTAATCCATACGTTATTTTCATTTTAGAGGCAGTCGATGTGTTAAATCTTTATGACCTGATTACACAGTGTTTATATTTTCAGCAATCTCACGAATATATTTACTCATCTTCTGTAGTCTTAGCAATTGAAGTTATTGTTGATTTTATTCAGGTAGAACTATTTAAAATTTAGTATTTTATTGTATGTTAGATTAATTTTAAGTAACTTTTCTTTAGTAAAAATCACGTGCCTTGTAGATAATGCATATTTAATTGGTAATGTTGAAACAGACAATTTGTAACTG
Source organism: Acanthosepion esculentum (assembly GCA_964036315.1). NCBI lineage: Eukaryota > Metazoa > Mollusca > Cephalopoda > Sepiida > Sepiidae > Acanthosepion > Acanthosepion esculentum. The sequence goes on from OZ038477.1 coordinate 43,643,931, forward strand.
TTTTATCAGATGTTTTCTATGCATTATTTTGTTCCGTAGGCTGAATAATTGAAGTTACAATTAGTGTAAAAACTCTTTTTATGCTTTTAAGTAGAAGAGACATAGGTACTTTGCAAGCATTCCTTATGCTTTCCTCTTCATGCTTTGTCCATAGTTGAAATTTCCATATAAAGAAAAGGATATGTGCTGAACTACAAGATAACATGAATGCTACCAGTGAATACTGGAACATTTTCTCACCGCTGAAGAAGAGACGGGAGAAAAACGAAATGTGATTCTACTGATTATATTATGGATTGAATGTTGGAACAACGAGGAAGTTTTAAAGAAATGTAAATGAAAAAATATTTGGTCTTTTGAAAAAAGAAAGAAATTAATGAATAAAGTTATTTAGAGAGTTTTGTGATGTTGGAACGCTCACTCGTTGTAACTTCCTTCAGGTCAACGAATTCTCGTTATCACTTTGGGAATGCTCGTTATAGACGAGACTTTGCAAACGCATATACTAGTAGTAGTAACGTCTTCAAATAATACTCGCACTAACAATACTTGTTCAAATATTAATCGTCGAATAATAATATGAATAATTATCAGTATAGAGAATCGCAATCGGTAAAATAATAGAGGATAGTGTAGAAATAGTAATCTGTATAGTAATAGAGGATAGGATAGAAATAGTGATCGCTTAGACGTCACGCTAATTCCTTTTTACATGTTTTCTTTATGATCACGTGATCTACTAAATTAAATCGCCCCTGTTGCTCACTGGCGATCTATGTTCAGTGTCGGCAGCAAAACTTCACTCATATACAACAGAGAGTTTGAAACTCACAGGACAAGAAAGATGAGCAAATATAAACAGAGAGTAACCTAAATAAGCAGCTTGTGTAAATAGATGGCAGATACAACTGTCTGATTCATTTGTTTTCTTTTTTCTGTTTATCAAACATCTGTGGGTTATTTAAAGCCGAAACCTATTTTGGATTATAAGAATAATTATCTTTTGCGAGTAAATATTGCACGAACAGTTTCTTAGAACATCAGTTATTTCGTATATTAAGCCTTACTATTTAACTGCTAGCTAGAGGAGGACATTGATTCATACATGCACGTAATTAAATGTAATGAATCCGACCGCAATTCGAACTCGGGTCTTCAATTTCTGATTCAGTGGATAAAATGTTCATGAGCACCTACAGAGACGGAACGTGGAAGAAACCTTAGCAAAATGATGAATGTTTCCTGGAAGTTAAATTTAATCGAAAACAAATGTTAATACTTGAAAATAGCAAATCAATTCGTAATTATTCAGATACGTTCGCATGAAATTTGACTAATGAACAGGACGTGTGGTTTGCATTGATGTATTGTTAATTCGTCGTATACCTACCAAATATTCAAATCATGATCTTCATATGTGCTGAGTTGCTTTTAAATACAGTGTGCGAAGTTATGGCGTGGACAGTGTGATAAGAATACTACTGACTTCAGTTACGCTTATCACTTCTTATCATGCTTGGTGAATCTAACTTGAATTTAGCTATTCAGATAGGCTTCAGAAAAATGTGTGTTGAAAGGTCGACAGCTGAGTCTTTGATTCGATGGTAAACACTGATAAGTTTGTGTGGACAATTTTTATTCGTTTTCACTGGAAAGTGTTGTTTTGATTAAATAAAAATACACTTACCGTTTGACTTACGACTTTTGAGAGGAAATGATGGTCGCTATGATCATAATGTTATTTTCTCTATGCTAGCTGAATTAATCTTCTAGTATTATGGGAAAATAATTTAGTTTCTTCACAGGGCCCACTTGTGGTTTATACCGTCGCTACGCTGAGCTCATCTTAGTTACAATTTTTGGGAGAGTACGCATGATCAAAAATTTGCATAAGGTCAGTAATTTGGAATCCTCTTTAACAAGGACTTGTGACTTCTTCCTAGCAGAACAGTCGTCGGGTTCTGCACATTTCCGTCGAACCAATTTCAAGCATAAATCTTGATTAAACTTGCAGTTTGGACTTCAGGCACTTTCCCCCTCCACCGTTCGGTGGGATCTCCTCCCAGCGCCGATAATATCAATTTGTCAGGAAGTCACCTTCCTCACAGACCATGGTGAGATTCCAACCAGGCTCACCTGGTCGGAAAGCAAGCGTTCTAAAGACCCGATAAAGCGCCCATAGACATGCATACACGTACACGTGCATAATGGCTGTCCAGTCGTCAGATCAGTATGGCCATTAATGACAGGTTTAATCAATGATTCCGGTTTCGAATAAAGAGTTGATATTGTGCCTCGGTAAGAGAACGCAGACATTCCTGCTATTTAACCACTGGACATAGAAGATGTTATGAATTCATACCTTTCCCAAATGTGTTTGCGCGTAATGAAAGTTATAAGCGCAAATGGAAACGATACTGGATAAAGTATTTGGCTTCAGAAGGGGACTACTTTGAATGGAATTAAATGCCGAATTGAAATGCGTTGTAGTGTTCATTTTATAGCCGCAGCCCTGATGCATATTGATCAGACTTCTTATATATATATATATATATATATATATATATATATATATATATATATATATATATATATATATATATATATAATAATTATAGCTTTGGAGGGCAACTGGTCTACCGCATAAAGAAATGGCAACCTACTGCGGAAAAAAAATCTGCCTCGTCACTCATGTATCGAAAGATGCATGATCGCCTAGCGTGTATCACGCATGGCCCATAACTGACTGAATTCTTATGAAATAGATCTCTTCAGTATGTAAATTGTGATTCAATGTGCCGTGCTTAAACTGAGTAATTTGAAGATATTCAGTAACCGGCCCGTGCGGTCGAATGTAGCACAAGGTCGAGTTTATTGTGGGTTATCCGAGCCCATAGGCTCGTCTAAAAATTCTCCGTAGACCCCGTAAAAAGGGCAGAGTCACGTCTCGGGAGACGTGACTCTGCCGTTCGACATCGCCTCGTCTGGGGATAATCTCTGCCGGAGGCAGATCAAACTTGAAAGTCAATCACCATTGAGTAATTTGAAAAGTCCGATCTACTGTCCTTCAATTCTTTCCGTACCCATAAGCAAGCGTAAATCGACCTCACTAGCCTCCTACGACGTTCGTTGAATTTGGAGAAAAGAAAATAACACAATAGATATTTATCTTAGTTGACGTGTTTTGAGCTCTAAAGGACTTTATCACGGCAAATGTTAATCAGATACCGAAACGAGATAAGTTTCCTTTTGTTTGTTTTTTCTCATTATCTTTTTACAGATATATTTTCAGGTATACCCGAAAATTTACACACACATATATATATATATATATATATATATATATATATATATATATATATATGTGTGTGTGTGTGTGTGTGTGTGTGTGTGTATGTGTAATTTGCACATATATGTATGTACACGAATACATGCATATTTGTATATATGCTTATCGTTCTGCGCAATTGTATAATTAAACTAACAGGAATATGTTCAAGTTTAACCAATTTAACGAGTTTCTTTTCTCAATATAGAGTTAGACGAAATTTTAATCATTCAATGTACATGGCCAAAATAAACCAACTATATATATTATGATAAGAATTATGTTTCCTACATGAAGGCCTTTAAAAATGTTTGATGTCAATGGAATTGGTCAGAGCCTTTCTTAGCACGGAACAAATAAGCGATTCTGAGTAATGCGGAGATAAATTTAAGAAGAAATCAGAATGACAGTTGAGATTGGAAAATAAAGACGATAAAATCGGATAACATGAGAAAGAGGCAGAAACACGAGGAAATCTTTTAAAGGTTGTCAATCCAATAACGTCTGTCGATTGAAACAATTAAGGCTATGGAAATTGTCAGATATACTTGAGACTAAAAAGCAGAATGCTTCAATTAAAGTTGACAAATCATCAAATACCGATTATTTATTCTTGTTTCGGTCTTAAATATTTTCATTTTCTTCACATTTGCCAACGATTTTTTTCATTTGCGTGGCTACCCTAAAGTTTCGCAAAAATATTATTTTTTATCCAAATTGCATAAGGGACATTACTTCTCTACTGCGTTTGATTTTTATGGGGATCCCAATAACTGAAAAAATATTACCCGCCGTAACTTTTGAAAAAATAATATTACCAGCTATATGTTTTGGAAAAAATAATATTACCAGCTATGTTACCCATGAATAAATATTTACTTTCAGATTGAACGTATCACCATAGATAAACGATTACTAAAATAACCTTGAAAATTCATAACTGTAGTTTTGTTCGAGTTTATAGTTTGTATAATGCGAAATTATATAATCTACAAAGGAATTCAGTCGTTATTACTTTACAGCTCACCAAGGGAGAGATTCATTTAAAATCAATAATAATCTGTCCTTGGCATGACTATAAACTGCATCCGCCTCCTGAGTAAGACGATGTACTACGTCCCACATCAAGGCATCTGATTAGTAGGTTTTGAGGTGTGTGGAACTGCCTCTTAATTACTGGTGTTCCCAGGTTCACCCTTATCCGGGTTGGTATCACCTGTTAGGGTCGTAGCTATGGGTAAATAGTTAACCCCCAAACCCAGATCTCGTCCTGGGTAGGACGATAAACTACATCCGCGTCCTGGGTATGATGATAAACTACAACCGCGTCCTGGCGAAGACGATAAACTACGTCCAACATCAAGGTCTCTGATAATACGTTTTTGAAAAAATAATATTACCAGCTATATGTTTTGAGAAGATAATATTACCAGCTATATTTTTTTGAAAAAATATTACCAGCCATACGTTTTAGAAAAAATAATATTACCAGCTATCTTTTTTTGAAAAAATAATATTACCAGCTATATGTTATTGAAAAAATAATATTACCAGCTATACGCTTTTAAAAATAATATTAACAGCTTTACATTTTTCAAAAGCAATATTACCAGCTATACATATTTCAAAAATAATATTACCAGCTATACATTTTTGAGGAAAAAAATATTATTAGAAATAAATTTTTGACAAAAAAATATTACCAGGACAGAAAAAATGTTGTCGGCATTAAAGGACCCATTGGGGTTGATATGCCGTAAAACAAAACAAACCAAAGTAACCAGTAATAATAATAATAATAATAATAATAATAATAATAATAATAATAATAATAATAAAGAGTAATCAGATGAAAGTAGAATTCAGTAATATGACAGAGGATGAAGTAAAAACTAAAACAAATGAAATACCAAATAACCTCCCGGGAAATAAAATCGAAGAATCTACCTGTGACATAACCTGCAGTTGTCCAGACGATGTCACTGAAGATCAATCCAACTACATTAATTTAGAATTCCTGAAATCATCGAAGCGAAAAACCATGTCATTCAGGTACACAGCAATGTAACTCTCACACAATTTTCAAACAGAGACCAGTTCCCAAAAGTTCAGATGATGAAGTCCAATGAGCACATTTTGCAAATATACAACGCTTCTCTGGAAACACTTTTAACGGGTAAACCACTGGGATATATCACAGAGGTAAAAAAAAACATCAAATACGCAACATCTTTAGGGGCTACTGGGGTGCCTGGGGTCGAGACAATGAAAAAAAAAGGCAAAACCGATGCGTGAAATAAAGGAAATCACATGTGAGCTTTTTTATATTAGATGAGCTCACTAGAAGCCCTAATATCGCTACACACAAGTGCAAGAAGATCAAAGGGAAATAAAAAATCAAATTCCTACTTGAAATTTCAGCAATCAAGGAAATACTGAAAGAGAAACTTCAGTTAAATGGACAAAGAACAAGACGATACTAAAAACGTTGTAGGTTCTCTCGCCAAAATAAAATATTCCAAAAGGACCTTTAGAAAATTTACAGGGAAATTGGAAAAGCACCTATACATGTCGAAAATCCACGATATATTGACAATGTGCACACATGTTGGGAGAATATTTGGAGCATCTCAAAGGAATATAACCCAAATGCAGAATGGATCCAAAGCGAAGAAAAACGAATGCTGGATACACATCTGCAAGAATGGGAAAATATAACCACAAATGATGTTAGGCAAGCTCTAAAGAAAACCAAAAAATGAAAATCCCCAGGAAATTACAATGTGCCCAATTTCTGTCTCTGTCATCTCTCATCAATCCATAAAATCCTTGCAAAAACTCTATCAACGCTTGTAAATAATCCCAATGACGTCCCGGAATGGATCACTGAAAGTATTACATATCTCATGGAAAAAACGAGTGAAACAGATGATCCGAAAAATTATAGGCCAATAACATGTCTCTCTACCACGTATAAGTTTATCAGGTCTGTCCTGACGAACCGTACTTACTATTTTTTCGAAGCAAACCCTATTCTTTCACTGGAACAAAAGGATGCAGGAGAGGTTCATATGGCTGCAAAGATCAACTACTGGTAAACAAAATGATACTGGAAAATTACAGGAGACGTTGTAGAAATCTTAGCGCAACGTGTATTGATTATGGTAAAACCTTTGATAGTGTGCCACGCACTTGGATCCTAAAGACTTTGGAAATGTACAAACGTACCCTGTTACCCACACTCACTTGTTTGTCTTTAATCCCTCTTATGCATGAACTAAAAAACAGTACCTATGTTTACAAACTAAATAGGAAAGTATTCAATCACCTACTGTATATGGATAATATGAAACACTTTGCCAAAGACGACAATGAGTTGAAGGGCCTCCGCAATATTGTAAAATGTTTCAGTGACGACATATTTATGGACTTCAGATTTGATAAATGTGCAATAGTAAAATTCAAGCAGGGGAGATTTACAGAATCAACCTCGATAGAATTAGACTTTGTCACAAAGATTAGGCAACTGGAACAAGATGAAGCCTATAAGTACCTAAGAATTAGTGAAGGGGGTGGTATACAACATACCCTAATGAAGGAGAAGTTAAGAAAGGGATACTACAGTCCTGTGCGTCTGGTAATAAATACCGAGCTGAATTTTTTAAAAAAACAGAATATCAGTCATAACCCCCTTGACTGTCCCTATGGTGTAATACAGCTTTAACACCCTTAACTTGGCCAGAGCAGATATTAAGCGACCAGCGAGAAAAACGAGAAATCTTGTCACTTGCTACCGCATGCATCATCCTAAATTTGATGCTGATCCTCTGTATGTGCGCAGATCCGAAGTAGGGAAACGATTATTTCAACTAGAACTGTCCTACAAAACTACACTTGGCCTTCAAAGATGCCTGGAATCTACAGCATACTGGATTATGGTATGTGTCAAAGAACATGACAGTAGTAAGCGTTATTATTCCGTAATAAAGGAAGCCACCAATTTCAAGATAGAGTCTAAAATGTGTGCAAAAATACAAGTAAAGAGGAATACAGCGACTGAAGCTGCAAAATCCCTAAATAAAACGAAAGCAAAAACAAATACAACGGACAAGATGCAGAAAAATGGCAAAATAAATCGCTTCAAGGCTAAAACCCTGCCCATACCAAACAAGCGGATGTAGGCAAACCCCGTGCCTATCAGTGGCTACGTAGTGCAGGGTTAATGGCTGAAACTGATGTATTTATCATTGCTGCACAGGGCCGGTGCTTGTTAACTAGAAATTATCAAGCACACATACTAAGATATTGCGTTAGTGATAAATATCCAGAAAAAATTGATCATCTTGTATCAGGTTGCCACTGTATTGGCACCCACTGAATATAAAAGCCGTCATATCAGTGTGAGCCAATATCTGCACTGGAAAATCTGCAACTCCTACGGGAAAGAAACTGAAATAAATTGGTATGAACCCGGTTACAGATATAGGACCTGTTACAATTTTATAGGACTACACATTACACGCAGAGAGAACAATCAAAGCTAACCGCCCAGGCATTGTTATTAGAGACCGCAAACAAAAAGTGCCCCCTTATTGATATAGCCGTCCCTGCAGACTGCAATGTATGTTTGAAGTTCTTCAAAAGGCTATCAAAATACAAGGACTTTGAAATCGAAATCTCAAAAACGTGGCACATGTGAACATCAACAATACCTGTTATAGTTGGAGCCCTCGTTTTGTTTGGAAAAGATTCCAATAGGGATTCCTCGAAATCTATGCCTTAACGAAATACAAAACAAAAATGTTCTGAAGAGTACAGCCCACACATTCCGAAGGGATTTATCTATGTAAAATATTTTTTTTTAACTGGTCAGTGGAAAATATTATGATGCCATTTCTAACCTTATGTCTCTGTGCGGGACCCGGAAACCAAAGAAAAGAAAATAACAATAATAATCTTACAGAAGGAAACTGGAAGAATTTGGTATGGACATCACCCACATAAACTTACAGTTAGGACCTGGAATTTCATGGGGTTTTACATTACGCATAGACTGAAAAATCAACGCTAATCGCCGTAAGATCGTGAGAAGTGACCGCAAAGACAAAATGTGACTCGTTATTGACATGGCAGTCCCTGAAGACTGCAATGTAAATTGAAGATCTTCAAAAATTTATCAAATTACAAGGATGTGGCGCATAAGGACATTATCATATCCAGCGGTAGTTGGAATCATCGGATTGATTGAAAAAGATTCCACTAGACTCATTGAAGGGATCCCTGGTAGCCCATACCTAGGGGAGATACAAAATTGTACTCACGAGTACAGTCCACACCTTACGAAGGGCTTTGTTTTTTGTAAAATATGTCCATTTTTTTTAAAAACTGCTCAGTGAAAATATTATGATTTGACCCATATAATCGTGCGCCCAATACCTAGCAACACCTGAGGTGAAAGAAAACTTGGATAGTTGAGTTAAAGAGAGATAACTGATACTGCTACACCAGAAAAAGGCATGGCACATGGAACCAGAAAAACATACACCGGTGGGCGAAACAAAGGGTTCATTTCGAAATTCCAATCAATTCCAATTGTGAATGTCGTAACCAAGTTGAGGAAAACAGTCCGAACAATATAAATTCTGTAAAAATTAAAGAAATATTTACTAAAAATATTTTTTTTTCTTTTGCTGACCAATAAGATGAGAATATGAACGAAACACTAACATTAAGAAAAAAAAGATAATATCTATTTATTAGTTTCAATTCGATCGTGTTTTTTTTGGGGGGCGGGTGGTTGTCGGTTTATTTTGTTTAGTGGCATATCAACACCGATATGTGCTATTTAATGCCTAATTTAAATATTTCGTACATTTTTTATAGATAATCATGGTTTTAGTAATACTAGTATAGCTAATTAACTCATAACTGGGAAGAGAAGAGGAGCATTCATACTTTCCCCAAGGGTATTTGCGCGCAAGTGAATCTAACTAACCCAGCTGGAATGGGAACTCGGTTCTCCGATTAACAATTCCAAGATGTTATTCATTACGCCACACGCACATCCGAGCATACAGCACCTTACATTCCCAAACGGTCACCCATCTAGATACTGACAAAGTGAGACGTTACTTAAGTTTGATGATCGTACAGATGTTGTTTCAACGTGATGTAGCCCTAAACCTTTCTTTTTTTTCGGATGACGAATTTTCTCACTACTCATCTGAATATAGTAATGTTTTATATTATCAAATTCTCTGAAGACTTTTATTCATTATCATATAAGGCAGCCTCTGATTTAAAAATATTATCTTTCTGTGTGAATAAATTCATCTTTTCTTTCCACAATTTGCTGTAAGTCACCATTCGTTGCCACTATATTTTGTACGCAGTCTCTTTGCAAAGTGGCTAAACCCAAAACAACATGAGTCATGAGAAGGCATTGTAAAAGAAAATGCTTCGTTATGAGTGTGTTCAAAAGTATGCGCTTGCTTGCGAAAACAACGACAGATATAAAAGAACAGATGCAGTATACTGTTCTACTGAAAGGTTTTTATGTAGTTACATCTGCAGAGCGTAAAATACGGGTACCAAATATCAGGGACGGAAAATTTCAGCTTCCATTCGACAACCACATCAATTTATAGTCATTATATATTACATATATTCGCTACTCATACTCTTGTTGGAGTAAAAACTCCGAAAGCCACTTTATACCCAGATAAATCCCTACTTATTGAATTGATGGCTTTCTGAGCGGATACTGGCAATTTATCTTATAATTCCACAACATTGTTCGGTAATTGAAAGTCTGGGAAACTCAACGTCTCCGATTGAGAAATTATGGAATGATGAAAGAAACCTTATATCCGATTCGGTTCCGGAAATGGACTTTGCCAGACAAGATATAGAATATTTTTTTATTCTGTAACGGTCGGTGATTTCAGTAAAGTTACATTCATATATATATATATATATATATATATATATATATATATATATATATATATATATATATATATATATATATATATATATATTTAAATATAAGTCTATGTTATTTCATAGTATAATTTTTTATTATTTTTATATAGGTCATTATAATAGACATTTTCTAAGGAACAAATTCTAAGGTATATTCTAAATTTTACAAGTGTCGCTTGAACAAATTTGAACATGACATGTGAACTGGAATTCATGATACTGTCCAGGTAGTTAAGATATGGCGCATTAACACGTGTAATACAGTTCTATGCTTTACAAATTGCCAATTGTGTTCCCGGATGTTTATCTTATATTATCCTACCGGGTAAACTTTTCATAAATGAGTTAATTCGAACCCCAGTCATGATGATTTTTTTCTATTTGTTTACATTTATTTTTATACAGACTGTTTCTCTTATCTTTCGACTCAAATACTTTACACGAAGTTAGACTGATAAGCGTTGAATCAGAGTATAGATATGTGACACGTAAATATAAAGGTGGATTGGGATAGTGAATGTTATCATCCCGAAGTTAAACAAAGTGCCACCTAGGAAGAAAATGAGTAACTATCGACACCAAACTTCGAGCGCAACACTCCGGACTTATAGATATATGTTTTCTTCCAGGTTCTTATTGAGTGGAACTATCCAGTCGAATTAGTGTGAATTATTGCGCGTCGATGATTTGGCTATTGATCTAAGATTTACCGGGCCTTAAGCCAAGCCGAGCCGCGCTACTAAAAGGGTAGTCGCTAAAATTGTTAATTATCTTTGGTTGACTTTTACTTCTTTGTTCTTGCTAGTTATTTATTTGCGGTTATAAATGAATACTGTTTTATCTGAACATTGAAGTACTGTGTTATACTTAATTATTAATGGTCACTGTACGTCAAAAATGTAATAAGAAAACATGAAAAAGACGTTAGAAAGAAAGAAAAGAGAACTAAGCTGTTATTTAGAAAAAGCCTTCCTCTTCCCCGGTGAATTTTAGACAGTCCACTCACAGATGAATAAAGGACTTGAAACAGCAGTAATATGATTCAAGAGAGAGAGGCTGAGAATCCCATTGTGCAACAAGAAACGTTTAAGAAAAATGATAAAAGTGCACTTAGAGATAGAATCAGAAAATGACAGTTGGAATATCGAGGGCGTATAATGAGGAAAGAAGGCTTGTAAAATCTAACACACAGAGGAAATTTTGAGGGACGGAGGAACCTTGCGATTATCCTACATTGTGTTAGCAGATGATAGAAATGGGATTGGGAGAGTTAACGAAAATTTTTTTTACTAAAAGCTGCCTTTTAAGTCCATAATATATTCTCCTAGTTATTATACGTGTCTTTAATAGTTTTATTCGATTTAATGCATTTATTCATGTCTTGAAAAGATTTTTATTAATATTACTATTTTTTCAACCTAATATGTTTTCTTAAATATTTTTCATGTCTTTATTTCTATGTATTTTTTAATATTAAATAACCTAATAATATCAGTGTTATGTCATTCAATTCAATGATTCCCGATTTCCTTTTTACGTGATATATATATATATATATATATATATATATATATATATATATATATATATATATATATATATATACATACAAATACACATATATATATATATATATATATATATATATATATATATATATATATTGTCAGAACAATTATTTACCATGTTTCTTAATGGCGATTAAATTGTGTTATCAGTAATGTTCTCTTTCAGTTATTATTATTACAGCATTGTCGTACTTGTTCTTGAGATATTTTAAGCTCGAACAAACTACATGAACATGCTTGGCCTCGACCCAGAATTCTTGTTCATTTTATTATAACTGTTGTCGGGATAATCTTTGTTCTTGCAGGTATTTCTGGATAACCCATGCTCTTTGCCAATCTTTTAGTTACTCTTCCCAGCGCTACAATCACAGTTTGCACGACTGATATTTTCATGCGCTACAGTTTTATTCTTAGGTCCGACATTAAACAAATTACAATCTCTGAGGCGCTGTTTCTTTTTTCGTTCTGCTCGCCTGGATAGGGAGATATTTTGAATCTCAAAATCGCATGCGATTTTACACGAATCATTCGCTACAATCTATTCGTTTCTGTACATATACATTTATTATGTTTAATAAAAACACCGTCGATTGCACATTTCCCAGTGGATCACGTTTCGGGGCCCAAATTTTTCTTGTACTTCTTTAATTTGTTGAATTGACTCATTGTAGGATTGAGTGTCTCTTTTGTATATACAATTATTCTGCAATTACTATTTTTTACTATATCTATTCTAATCTGTATTATCGCAGTAAAATTACTGTTCGTTTTCTTTCTTTTGCTAATGGTAATAGATTTCTATTACTTTATATATTTTTATATTAAGCTTATCGTAAAAGCAGAAATTATTAGTAATATTATCACGTAAATAAATCTATTGACGTAAGTTTTAGAGTTCTTATAAAGTGTTAATATAAAAAAAACATCAAGGTTAACAATAACAATATTTACGAGTAGCGACTTCAATAGCAATCTCAGATCGATAAGACATCTGTTGTATCTTGATAAGATGATCCTCGTTGATATGCACTATTTGACCTTTTTGTGATTAGTGCACATTTGATTGCAACACGACGCATAATGAAAGTAGAAAAAAATAATACAAATCAATCCGTTATCGGGCTTTTGTTTTGTATCGCACATATATATATATCATTTTTTTTCGATTTCATTTGTTCACTAAACTTTTCGTTCCAATTTTGACGCATGCGTAGTCTTGGATAGATAGAGGCACTTCTTTCTACTTCTCGCGCATGTGTGAAAACCCTTTAAATGTAAGGCTTATATGATATATCTACACATTGAAAAAGGCTTGGGAATAAATTAAGCGAAAGGATAATTATACGTGATTACATGAGTGAATGCACGCATGATCATTTTAGACACAAGGATAATCCGCATTATAATTTCATTGTGTTAATTCGCATATAAAAATATTGTTCAGTAACTAAGAATCATTACATACACACATGAGCACAAACACACACTTACGTATATATATATGTATGTGTGTGTTTGCGCATACAAACACACGTATATATATATATATATATATATATATATATATATATATATATATATATAAAAAATTCCAAGTGGATAGAATCCAGGTAGAACTCAATGTCAAGGACCGAGTAAGAATATAATGAAAAGGCTTAAACACTAATATTCCCTGGTTATAATTTATTACATTGGGATCGTATATACCATCCAATTCATCAGACCTACAAGTTCAAAAAGAAATCAGAAAAAATAACTCCAGAAATAAAAAATAAAGATTAGCGACATGTATGAGAGTGGAGGAACGAATTTGAGAGGTAAAAGAAAGTTCTAGAGAGGGGTAACAGACGAGAGAATAACAGGAAGGCCTAAAAGTGAAGGTGGGGATTAAAATTTAATAGAGTGAAATTCTAAAGAGAAGTTAGGAGACGGTTTAAATGAGTGAGATACAGATAAAATTGAATTATTTTCCGGTGCATAATCCATTCTTGAATGGCTGACCTAAATTAATTTAAAATCTCACACCGGAAATATGTTTATACATTTGTGGTGACACTACACACAATAATCTAAACTTAAAAATCAGAAGATAAGAAAGTGTGAGAGAAAAACCAGCGTGAGTTTTTGTTGGGGCTCGCTGTTATTTGCCTCTAGCTCCTTGTTTTTATTTTCTTCCTTCTCCTTCTCATTACACATTTTCTGTTGTTTTTAATTTAAGTTAAATCTCCCGTAGAGGCCTGAAGAGCGGGAGCGAAACCGGTTGCTTCACTTTTAACATGTCTTGCAATATTAAGTTACACACTTTTATTTCTGTAACATATATATATATATATGTGTGTGTGTGTGTGTGTGTGTGTGTGTGTGTGTGTGATATAAAAGGCCAGTGAAATGCATTCGAGGGATAAAAAATAACAAAAATAAGAAAATTGATAATAAAAATAAGAATATTTATTTTATATTTGTAGTCCTTTTGTAGTCAAATACATGATGGGACAAAAGATGTTTAAAATCGGAATTTTTGGACACGCCAGCGTCCTTTTACGAGACGATAAATAAGAAATGAAAATGAAACGTCATTTAATCCTCCAAGGAATTCGTTTTTTGTTTTCTTTATTTCTTTCGCATGGCTTTTACTGTCTCAATTATTTACTAAATATTCAAGAGTCAAGCACGTTAGTACGTTAATGAATTTGTTTTTATTGACATATTAGGAAGTAGTAAGTGATTATTGTGAGGAAATGTAGGATAGATAAAGGTTGAGCTGATTTTTAAATAGGTCACCATTGTAGTGATTACAGAAGCAACTTCACGGTAATCATTTCCATAAGTAGCGGTTCTTGAGAGAATGGAACATTCTCTTACACTTGGGGTAGAGGCACTCAAATGGAGATTAATATCAGCTATATTGATGGGAGGCATGAAGATTATTTCAGATGATTGATAGAGGGGAGTTTCTTTTTTTTGGGGGGGGACTTCAAATAAGCCGTTTCTTGCCCCAATTGATAGTAACAATTTGAAAGATATTTACTCAGCTTAGCTTGTTCGAGGTACACAGCTAAGTACATATAATGTAAGATAGAAAGTTACCTTCATTTTTCCAAAGATTCATGTCAAACCCTGCATAAACTAATTTCTATTCAAGCCCAAGCACAGAACAAATTAGTTATAAATCCTGAGGTATTTTAATAACATTTACGGAACCTTCTTTCGTCTGACCTTTCGAAAGGCATTTAATGGGAATGAATCACAGACCTAAGCTTTAAATAAACAAAAGCGTTACGCATTTTTACTATAAAGGTTACGGCAAAATGATCTAACGCATTTGTAGTTTTGATAAAAGCGACATAGAGTAAAGAATGGAAAATTATTTTTATTTTCGGAATGTACATATAATGCCATCTTGTTCCATTTCGAATCAAAAATTAAATCGTCGTGTTTCCTGGCAGAACGTCGTAGAGAGTGTTTAAGTGAAGTTATTACCGATGTCAGTTTTCCCAGATTTCTGTCGGTCCGAAGTCGGCCGGTTGATTTTCGTTTCAATGCTGGTCTACTAGATCTGAAGTTTGTAACCCATAACAAATTCTGTTTCGTGTAGGTACGGTATTATGTTTACTAAACTTGGAGTGCAAACTTAACGCTCTTTGTGTTGCAGTGACCGATTCATTGTTCTTGATAAACGTTTCCACAATGAAAGTGCGATGCTGGAACATCCAATTCATGTTGAAATGATACAAAATGGCGTTATATGTACATTTTGAAAATAAAAAAAAACACATTTTTTGTTCTTTACTCTGTTTCACTGTTATTAAACCTACAGATGTGTCAGATCATTTTGCCGCACCCTGTATATCACATATGTGTTTAATGATTTCAACCCAAGTAAAGTAATTAAACGTGAGCGTGAGAGAATATGATTAAAAAATATTTTCAGGATGATGTCAGTCGAAGCTCTTGAGAGTTTACTTTCACTTGCTTTCTTTAAGTAAACCTATTCCCAATCAATCTTTGTGCTTGTTTTGATATATGTTCACTTAAATGATTTATTAGACTTAATAAACCAAAACAAATACACAATTGGGTATTTCGGAGAGATAAACGCGCATTTAAGAGGAAAAGTAAAATGCATAGCAACAGAACGTAAGAATAGTTTTTTTTTATTGCTAAGGAAGTGGGGTGTATTTAAATATGAAGTATGTTATCTACCAAAAATGTTTTCCGTTGCAGCAAACAAATGATTCGAAGTAGTACCGTTCCTTATTAAACCAAGTGAAAGTAGTAAACTAATAAAATAACATCTAGTTTTAATGAATTAAGAGATAGGGATGATAATATATCACATATGTCTTCGTTGACTAGGCATATATTTTTTACATATTACGTTGAATAACTGCTCAACTATATGTATTCCCTAGAAACTTCATTTTCATATATCCTTTATGTTGAGTCTTGACTCAATGTTGAATCTCGCCTAATGCATGGAATAATAATGCAACACAAAATGTACTTAGAACAAGAATGTATTATAACAAGAAAGTGTACACAATAAGTACATATAGTATTTCTGTATATTTCTGGGAAGACGTTCCTGGAGAATGTGCTGACTAGTCGCAGTCGATCAGAGTCTCTAGTTGGATCTCGTGATTCCTCGAGATTCACTTGACCTCCCACAGGGCCAGGTTGTGACACAAGGTCGGAGTTTAACGTGGGAAGGGGAAGGGGAATGGACCCGAGTTTTCACCCGGGTCGCAGTGCTTTGGCTTTAGCTAGTCATAGCTGATCTTGGCTGGTCTTAGCTGGTCATAGCTTGTCCAAGCTGGTCAGAGCTGGTCATAGCTAGTCAGAAGTAGCCACGATACTACCAGCGCAGGGACGAATCCCTGCCGCCGGCCTGTATCGGAGAAGGAATCCCGGCCCCATAGGCGACCATTCAGTGAGTAATCTGCGAACAGATCTTAGCCTTGGGGCCGCGTAGAGACCGAGATCTCGTGATTCCTCTCCTCCCTTCCGGTACCAACCACTATTTATATAGTTGGTAGTCACCTATGCAGATTAGGTGGATCCCACCACAACACTTTATTTCTGTGCTTAAAGAATTGTCGTACTGAATAAATCCAATTATCCGAAAGATTGCAAAGTTCATTATACTACTTCAAGGCTTGACACACGAGTTGTGCATATCTATTTATGATATTGACCTATGTTCGGGAAAAGCTCGGTGCATCCTGCTAAAATCTAGCTCACAACAGAGTGTTAAACATCTGCTAGTTTTGTCCACTAATGGTTACACCACAGTGGATCAAGCAAATTCATTGATTGTCTGTCGGCGCGATAAAAGGAATGAGTTAACCGAAAGTATTAAACGGACAACATTAGCGGAGTGTTTCGCGACAATAGTTTGTAAATCATTGCACTCCGCCTCATAGCAGAAATAGCTTTTTACAAAGGTTACATTCTCTACCTTCTTCAAGACAAAATGTATGAAGCCCGACAATGGAGGCGGAACACAGTGAAAGAGTCAGCACCTTGAAAACGTTGAAATTATCTAACGGAAACTTCATCCTGATTGCCAAATAATCATAAAATGTGATCCCAGTGGAACTTATATATGCAATACATTGTTAAAGATACTGCATAACTGGTCGGTTCCGTTACCGCTTGATTCTCTCTCTGATCTTGCCATGCACTGTTTTATAGTAAGAACAAACTAAAAATGGTTCATTGCTCTCATACATGGGCTGACGCTACACAATCTTCACTTACCAGTTTTGAGGTAGCTAGACTTGAAAGTTACGGGAATCGTGGACAATGTTCAAACTTACAGACACTTTTCCAATAAACGAAACATTGCCAGTCTGTCTTTATGCTGTTGTTATTTGCATGGAAAATATTCAGACAAGTTACACTGATTTGTTCCATCAGTACAGGCATTTAGAGATAAGAGTCGCCATGTTACGTATACAGGGTCGAATTATTCTCAACCCTTTCGTATTCCGCTGGCAAGAAGAAAGTTCACTTTAGAGAACTTCTTACCCAGTACTGCAACATTGAATGTATGCTTTCCAGATCACAACAAACTTAACCTCTTCAGGTTTTGGCTCAAATGTTATGTATTGTTCATCTCATCATAATGGATACTTAATATATCCTATTTCGTAGGGCACTTCGACGTGGCGTAATGTTTAGCAACCATGTCTCGCTAGATCAATTACAACTGAATAGTGAGTTCAATAATCACTGGGTGCCCCATACTTTCGGTCTTGTGCCACATCTAAGCTATGCTAAGAAAATCATTGGACACCTCAAGATAGTGTATGCTTAGCAAGCAGGAAGAATTAAGACTGTGAAATGAGTTCGATCCGCATGGGTGCCCATCCACATTCGGCCTTGCGCCACATCTAAGCTACGTTTGGAAATCACTATACCCTACTACATATATAATATTCATCACTTAGCAACCGTTTAACTTGAATGGCTCTTGGGTCTGGCATTGTGTGATTTAGTAAAAGAAAAACAGCCATAAGAAATACCTATATTCACCTCTCAAATTATCATTATAATCCGTCGCTGGTAACCAGTATATCTTGATGCGAGTTCATGGCGAGAAAGATGTTTACTGTTAAATAACACCTTTTTTTCCTAGAATACATGCTATGCAGTACTGAGCATATATAACTCGTAGATCATGAGATAATTTAATTCAGAAATAAAACTCATGTAGAGAGAAAGATGTCTTCTGTAGATTAATCTATTCGCCGAATGATAATTTGTATATTCGTGTCCCAGACCAAAGGATATTTTAGTTAATTTAATCTTCGCTGGGTATCCATTGCTGCAACCCTGTGGCAAGTTTAGATGAGATATTTTGAGAGCGTACCAAGTGTAGAAACCTTGCTCTATCTAATGGAATCCAGAACACCATTTTTAAGCTCCAGAAATAGTTACAAATATCTCCCGGGTTTTATTGGCAATGTCCATGTATAGGTTATGCTAATGTTTTCCAAGACGGTGTATAGATTACAAGTATTTTACATAGTCTGACTTTATAATACTCGAATATTCAATGTAAATAACGGTGGTCGTATATGATTTCAAATACGGTAGTGTATTTTGTAAACGAAGTGCAGGTAATGTCGGGTGTTTGCTAGTCGGAATTGAAATCGACGAGACGAGTTTGAATTCCATCCGATCATGTTACGCTCACTTTATCGCAAATACCATTGTGAAAATCAGTAATTAAAGAATAAAAACAATGAATTCAACAAGAGGCTGAAGCGGGGTGGTCTGTGTTAGATTATACTTCACTAGACACACCGCTGCTATGACTGCTACGCTCTATGTCATGCTTCGACGATGGTAACGGCTTAGCGACGCGTGGATGTGACGAAGCGAAATCTACCTCATGTGTTATCCAATTTTTAATTTATTTTTAATTTATTTTTAATTTGATTTTAATAGACGTAGAAACTGTAAAAAGAAAGACGAGGTGGTTAAGCAAATAAAGTGACCGTCCCCCCGATGAGGCTTCAAAAAAATAGAACGAAAACTGAAAATGAACTTTTCTTATGCATTTAGAAAATTCTTGGCAGTAAGGATTTAAAAAAAAATAAACCAATGATAGACCTTATCCCACTAGCAGTGAAAACTGTTTTGGCTATGGACACAAAAATCAGTCTTCTATGCAGTTGACAGTTGCAGGTAACTCCTGTACGGAATCGCGCTGTTTCGACTTAATCTGAAGAAGGTTTTAGGTAGACTTCTTTTAACTTGGCAACTAACGGAGACAAGTACTAAGTTTACATGTGCAAATACATATCCTCTAGTGGCATTAATGAAACTTCATTGTATGGCATTAATGAAACTTCATTGTATGGCATTAATGAAACTTCATTGTATGAACTTGTGTATTATGTGGCTGTTGTATTCACAGTTAATATGCATCGATTTGGCTTGCAACTTGAACATTTATTCAAATTTGCAAAAATGTTTAAGATGTCTGTTGAGGATTGTTCCTTAAGTGACTTTCAGATAAGTGTTTTGGTATCAACATTTCTGCCTTAGATTGTGAATCTTCTGAAATCGATTCTCCTTCTGGAGTATACCAATAAATGGAATCGTGGAAAAAGTTGAATCTCTGGTGGTCGTCATCAAAGTAAATCCGAAAGAAACATTGAGAGAATTAAAAGATAAGACACGATGGAAAGTAACCAATAATTGGAAATAGCACGATAGCACTTGTCATCTTTCACGTACCACGCATGTTTGAACAAGAGATCTCCTCACTGACATCAATCAACTCCCATCGACATTTGCGTGTAGTAACTTTGCAAAAAGCTACAATCGCCGTTAGAGAAGGTTTCAAACAGTGTAAAATTATGATCGACGTGATAAAGAAGATAATCTTAAAAGACAAGTTCATAAACATTAGAAAATCAGAGCGGTTGTGTGCGTTGTCCTGTGTTATTTGAAGATTTTTAGTTGTCATTTTGCTTTTGATGAACACAATTTAATTCATAAGAAATGAATTTAGTCCTTACCAATCAGGCATCGAGGTGAGTCATCAGTTTCAGGGCACTTAGAGGGGTTAACGTACTCAAACACAACGAAGTAACATTAAAGCTCACCATGTTGAGAATCTGGATATTTGGGAATGGACCTTTGGAGTTTTTTTGATTTTTTTAAAAAGGTATTATTCTTTGGGTTATTCTGTTCAAACTCCAAATCCGCGTTGAATTCTTGTTGTTTCTGAAATAGAATTTACAGAGGGAAGAAGGAGGCAGATACACTGGAAATAGATTTACGAACTTTATTACAGTAAGCACAGTCTGTTGAGGGGGAATGCCTTCCCGAGCAAAAGACACGTGTTTACTTGTTGAAAGTTCATGGGAAAAAGGGCGATTCTTCTCGTTTGTCTTTGGCGCCAGGAAGCATTTCTTTTCTAGTACATGCGGCATTTGTTCTTCCTGTCAACGGGCATCCTGCGAGATTCTTCTTTTTATCTGTTTTGTATTTCTTTTATCTGATTGTGTTTTTTTTATTTTTTATCTTTTATTTTAACAATATACGATCCCCACAGATCCGAAGAGATCTGTCAGGGAAAAAATGTATTCGTTTTTACAACTAGAAATTTAGTAGTGTTTGTAAAAGAAAACAAGCTTCATGATTGCAAACATGGCCGATGTTGTTGTGCATTTCACACATGCAAGGCGGTATGTGTTTGTAACTCAAGTGTTCTACATAATTTTCAATGGTATCTAAACAGATCTATCCAACAGCTTGTATGGCGGATAATCTCTACATCTCCCACTGCACCTTTGTAAGAAAAAACAAAACAAAATAAGTACCTGTTGAGTCTGTTTGATGAAAGAGAAATTTGTATAAATATCATCTTAAGTATTGGTCAATGTTCAAAGGCATATTAATGTTCCTATTGAAAAAAAGTTAAAGGTTTATGTCCTGTTGTAGCCAATGCAACAGTGCAAGAATGCTGAATAGTACGTCTAATAAAAGTAACAATTCAGCATTTCCATCTTACCTCATTTAAATAAATCAAATAACGACAGAATTATTAAAAACCATCAACAAATTATAATGATTCGGCAAAACAAATATATTACAGATATCTTTAAAAGTCCAGTGCCTGACTATGAAAGACTTGTAGACGCACGAATGTGCGGCTATCTAAATCATCGATGCGCGAGTTCTTATCTATATGCAACTAATAGTTAAGCATATCTACCTCTGAATAGTATGGAATAGAAACGACTGCTATGTTTATGTTAGAAAAAATAGAACCCCTTCTTTTATGTGCTGAATACCATCAGGACGTAGGCGATCAAGGGCTCACCACTTCCCCCCATACAGTTTAGCTCTCAAAATGTTGTGCCCTTTTGCTACTTCTCCCAAACGCTGTTCTGTCATCCACGTGCTTAATCCAGCTATGTATGTCACGCGTTGCTTTCTCTTGTCTCTCTTTTCCTCTATTCGCCAGGTGACTATGAGATTCTACAAGCTCTCCTTTCTCCTGTCCAATAAATTTCAGCTGCCTCTTCCCTTGAAGATTTTTTTAGCGAAGTAAATAATCGTACATGTTGTAAAAGAACTGTATCAACTGAAAGTATGTTTCAATAAAATAAGAAAGACCACTTTCATTCTTGACACTGATTCTCGCACGTGGCCGAAAATATTAAAACTCAAATTACACTTTTATATATATTTCAACCAGATTTTTGCGTGTACTCACTTGTGCTGTTACAGTTTTTTTTAAGCTTTACAGTTTTCCAGCTTTATCTGGGTTAAAATATTGTCTATCTATACTCGTTCCATCTCTAATGCAAATACTGGTTTTCATAACAAAGAACTGTTATCAGTTGAATGTTTGGCACAGTGACATCTTCCTATCCGATTAGAATATGAGAGTTAAGCCAGCACAAAGAATTTATTTGAATAGAAAATAATCATTAAGAAACATTTTTTTATTAAGCATGGTTGCTCCCTGGTTACCCTAATATATACTAGGCTCACTCTAAGCGATAAATACATAAACAGATCGCAAGGTCAAACACCAAAACATCAAAAGATTTAGGTACATTAATTATGTTATCACAAAAGTTCCCCATAGCTACCATGTGTAAAATTATTTATCTTAGCTGTCTTATTTGTCTTGGCTGGACAGGCATATAAAAACTGTCAGCGTTAGGGAATTAAGAATATATGAACAAAAGACAACGATATGACAGGGAGTTTAAGAAATACCCCACTCCGCGTTGAAACTTAATGTTCACTCTATTCTCGTAAGAAGAATATCAATAGTCGAAGAAATGCCCAAAGTTACATATCTTCACATTTGACGCTAATTTGACGGAGTCCAAAGGATGATCAAAAATATTTTCAAGTACAAAATATCTCGTGCAGTAAGCTTATTAGATGTTACTAAGACACTATTATATTATGATCCCAAGCCTATTTAAATATCTGCGCAAAATCCATTTTTTGTTTCTTTGTTTCTTCTAATGAAAATAATGATCTTCCTTCATGTACGCTCCTTATTAGCGGTTACATTTAGATTTGAAGCCGCCCCTATATGACGTTTTCTCAAGGAGAAGACGTCACTAGTGCTTTTTCGGTAGCCTTTTTAGTACGCATTCCCCACATTTACATTTTTAATGGTTTTTTTTTGGGGGGGGGGTTAAAACTAATTCACATGTGTTCACCCAAGTAAAAAAAAAAGTGAATAATAATTTCGGCTTATTGGAAATTTAGGGAAGTGCAATGAATATATATTCAGAAAGAAGAAATTTTTTAAAAAATACCAAAGATAAAAAGATATATACATACATACATACATACATACATACATACATACATACTTAAACTCGCACATACACACATGCTTGTTCTTCCGCAAATCATATCAAAGCCTAAAAGAAGAAGAACCTTCACTCGGATAGCCACAAAAAGGATTATTCTTTTCATCTTTTTGTAATATTTCTAAGACGATGTCAGTTAGCACCGAATAACCTGTGTTGGTTTGCCAAGAATTAATTCCCATGAAGTGCGAAGGCGCAAATTGCGTTGACTGAATGAAGCTGATAAAACCGGTTATTCAAAAATCTGGGAATTGCTTCAATTTCAATTGTAGTTCGTTTAGTTTCGTTTTTCGTTTTTTTTTTTGTGTATTTGTTTTGTTTTGTTTTTGTTTTTTGTATCTGATTTGTAACAATGTTTTGCACTTAAAACTAAAATGAAAAAATAATATTTGGTTCAAAATGTTTAAAACCGGTGTTTGTTGTGTTGAAAGATTTAAACACGATTTCATTCCAATCTCAATATATTTTTTCGTCTAATTATGTTGGATTTAGCTTTGAAATCGAGGTTTATGCTGATTAGTATTGTGAACTTAACACTACACCAATATCAACAGTCGGAAAACAATTGGCTGTGGTCAGGATTCGTGCGCATAAATAAATTTGTTAATCAAAATTCTTCGTATAATTCTCCATTAGCTTTATTGGTATGGTACAAGGACAGACATGTTACGTTCTTAATGAATACTACTATTCCGCACGACTAGCTGGATAAATTTTCTACAAAGAAGGGTTATTAATCTATCAGTATAAAAAATGTCCTTCACATAATTTGCATGTGTTTAATATCGAAACACACTTTTCGAGACAACTGCATACGATGCATACATATCATTAATAGTATAAAAATTGTAAATAACAGGTATTATCTTAATAAATTACCAATATAAGACTGTCTTATAAGGTATATATATATATATATTGTTGCGGAATTTCGGATGCTGAACCATGATAGCGACCGATTAAACTGAAAGTCTCGGGGGCGTAGTATTATGACGCTGATGGATTGCACTTGCCTTCGTTTTAGACACGAGATCAAAAAGACAGAGGACTGCAAGAATCGTCAGCACGCTTCTCAAACAAAGATAACATATACAAGCTAAGATTGCAGGTGGCGTGAGACTGAGAAGGCATGCATTCCCTTTAAGTTCTTCCCATTGCCTTGTAGATTCGATGCCCCCGTTCGCGTATTATGAAATGAATTAAAAAATAGAATGTCTTGTTTGATACCATCTATGAAATGGCTGTGGTGTCCGAGGATCTGAATGCATCGAGGACACGAAATGAAACGAAACAGTAAATATATATATATATATATATATATATATATATATATATATATATATATATATATATATATATATATATATAAGTATATATGTATATATATATATGTATATATATATGTATATATATATATGTATATATATATATGTATATATATATGTATATATATAAGTATATATATGTATTTGTATATATATATATATATATATATATATATATATATATATATATATATATATATGTTGAGTGGTCTCCCCTTTTTACACAAATGGACTCACACAGGGTATAGATATAATACTGCCAGTGAATACCCGAAGAATTACACACTGAGTCGTGTAGTAAGTGTCGAGTTGGTCGAGTAGATAGACAGAGTTACACACAGTAGGGTAGCATAAGAATCATAGTAACGAGCACTTAGACACAGTAAGAAATCAGATACGTCGATATCAAAGACTGTATATATATATATTTGTCTACTAACCCCGCATTCCTGGAACTATTAACCTGTATTACCAGTCTGTATTATTACGTTAATACATTTATTTCCTATATTAATTCTATATTAATAACGCTTGTTATTATTTGATGCCGGATTACATCCCGGAATCCACAACAACTTGGCGACGAGGAATTCGAACTCACACGGGAAGGAAGAAAAAACAAAAACAAAGAGAAAACAATTCTCCGTTGTTGTCCACAACAACTTGTCGAACTCACACTAGTAGAACGAAAAAAAAAACAATTCCTCGTCGACCACAACGACTTGGCGACGAGGGATTCGAACTCACACTGGAAAGAAAAAAAAAAAAGAAAAATTATCCCCTGCCGACCATAACAACTTGGTGACGAGAAATTGGGACCTAGACGGAAAGAAAAAAATTCTGTCTTCTCACCGCAACAGCTTCGGCGACAACGATTTGCACTTCTCGGAGACTCAAAAGAAAAACATTGCCGTTTTTTGCCAGTATCCACAACAACTTGGCGACAAAGATTTACGATGATTTACGGAAAATCGGGTTTTTCGTAAGACTCTTATCATGGAGGATTTTTAAAGTATTTTAGTAGAACTTGTAAAATACCAGAATGAACAGAAATTACAACTCCAAGAAAGACAAAATGAACAGCAATTCCAATTCCAAGAAAGAATGGAAGGGAAGTGGCAAAAGCAATTTCTACAAACGCAGAAGGAAAATCAAGAAAGACAAATGCAACACCAGGAACTAATATTAAAGGTAGCGGGTAACAAACAACAAAATATCAGAAAAGAGGCGACTTTTCCCCAAGACGCAGTGTGGAATACGATAGAAACTTTCAATTACTCTCTAGATGAGGATAAAATTTCGGGGACTATTTCAGACGGCATGAAGACATTTCAACATCGATTGTCAAAACTGGACAGAAGCAAAGAAGCTACGTCTATTACTCAGAAAATTAGGAACAGAGGAATACACAAAATTTGTGGATTACATCTTGTCAAAAAAGACAAATGAGTTAACTTTTGACGAAGCAGTTACATGCCTTACAGAACTTTTCAGTCCAAAGAGTCACTATTTCACAAAAGGTGGAAATGTCTTAACCTCGTAAAGGAGGAAAAGGAGGACTACTCCACGTTTGTCGCAATCGTGAACAAACATTGTGACGACTTCAAGTTAGCAGAATTAACTCCGGACAATTTCAGGTATCTTATTTTTATACAAGGGTTAGTCTCAGCTAAGGATAGTGAAATGCGCAAAATAACTCCTACAAAACTGCAAAATGAGCCTAGATTAACACTTCTAAAATTATCAGAAGACTGCCAAAAATGCCTAAGTATAAAGAAAGACTCGAAGGATATCGAGGAGTCAGGAGTGGCACATATACGTTAGTTGAACAAAAGTTTATGTTTTTCACCCTCCCCGGAAAAAAAACAAAAATTCTATAATAATGGAAAAAGTACAACGTATAGGGCAAATAATGACAAAAATCTAAAGAAATATACCCCCCATCTGCATGTTATCGATTTGGATGACTACACTGGAATAAGGATTGTCGTTTTAAATATAAAATATGTCTAGCGTGTGGAAAAATAGGTCACAAGACATCCCAATGTAGGAACAGAAAATTTACTAGTAAGATAAGAGCTACTAGAATGCACGACGAAGATAATATCAACATAAGTAAATACGTGGAACTTGAAATTTTAAATAAAATATAAAATTACACCTAGACACAGGTTCGGATTTAACGATAATTAACCTACAGACATGGAGAAAGCTTAATAAACCGACCGTGATACATACACAGAAAATTGCTAAGTCAGTTACAGGGAAGCGGCATAAAATTCGAAGGAGAAGAGATATTAAATGTGAAATTCCACGGAAAAACAAAAAACTCAAGATATTCGTAATGAAAGATACTGAAAATCTGGTGGGCACAGACTGGATACAAAAGTTCGACGTATGGGATTTACCTATCAGTTCTTTTTTTAAAAAGATAAAGTGCGAAACATCAGAAGCGACAAAGTTAAAGGAAGTATTACATAATCAATTCCCAGAAGGATTTTCGAGCGGCTTGAGACGAGGTAACAAGTTTGCCGCTAGAATTGAATTAAAATAAAAGGTCCAACCAGCAGGAAAAAAGAAGCGAAACGTGCTGGTGGCCCGCAGAATACGGTCTGTGTGTGATAAGTTATTGCCGAACAAGAACAAAAACCGGCATACTCCTATAGTACTCAAGAGATCATTCGAACCTGGTACAATAATTAAAAGAATAGGAAATGTGATGCACACAGTACAAGGTGAAAATTCTGTATATATATTTCTCTACTAACCCGCATTCCTGGAACTATTAATCTTTATTACCAGTTTCTATTATTACGTTAATACATTTATTTCTTATATTCATTCTTGTTGGCGTTTGTTATTATTTGATACTGGATTTCGTCCCGGAATCCACAACAATATGTATATATGTATATATATGTATATATATGTAAAT
The DNA here is from genome assembly GCA_964036315.1 of Acanthosepion esculentum. NCBI lineage: Eukaryota > Metazoa > Mollusca > Cephalopoda > Sepiida > Sepiidae > Acanthosepion > Acanthosepion esculentum. The sequence goes on from OZ038477.1 coordinate 43,671,437, forward strand.
ATATGTATATATGTATATGTATATATGTACGTATATATATGTATATATATGTATATATATATGTATATATATATATATATATATATATATATATATATATATATATATATATATATATATATATGCGTATATATATATATATATATATATATATATATATATATATATATATATATATGTATGTATATCTATTAGGTCATCCCGTAAGTTCTATACGAATTTTAACTTTTTGTTAAAATTAATTAAATTTAACGAGTATTTTATAATGGCTAATGGAGATGAACATTATTTTTCTGTTTAGATGCATTTAAACTGATCGAATTTTATTTCAGAGAACAATAAAATAATTTGTTTTCATCAAAAACCCTGCTAACATGGAAGTACCCAAGAATCATTTGCGGTATATAAGTACATAATGCTTCATGAGTTCAAAAAAGGAAACACAGCAACCGAAGCGGCTAGAAACATTCACTCAGTTTATGGAGAGGAATGTGTGAATGACAGAAGTTGCAGAAGATGGTTTGCAAAATTCAGAGGTGGAGATTTCACCCTTGAAGATGAAGATCCAACCTGACGTCCAGTTAAGTTTGATGAAAAGATTCTTGCCGGAGCCCTTGAAGAAAATCCTGCTTTATCACTTGAAAAATTGGCAGTGGTTATCAGTTCAAACCATACAACTGTTCCTCGTCATCTTCAACAACTTGGAAAAGTTCCTAAACTTGGAAAATGTGTGCCTCATGAATTTTCTGAAAACAACCTCAAATCCCGAGTTGACATCTCCTCTTCTCTCCATTCTCGCCAAATTGTTGAACCTTTTTTGGATAGACTTGTGACTGGCGACGAAATATGGATCTTTTATCGAAATGTTATGCGTCGTTGACAGTGGCTTGGTAAAGTGGAAGGACCCCAGCCGAGAAGGGAACTTCATGGGCAAAAGGTTCTTCTTTCAATTTGGTGGGACTGCCAAGGAATATTCCACTTTGAATTCTTACCCCCTAATGCAACAATTAATGCTCAAATATACTATCAGCAATTAGAGCATTTGAACCAAGCTTTGAGGAAAAAAAGACCTGATCTAGTGAATCGAAAACGGGTGATGTTTCAATAGAACAATGCGCGACCACAAACAGCAAGAATGACGTCACAAAAGATCGAAGAACTTGGTTGGGAGAAAATTCCTCATCTACCTTATTCTCCCGACCTTGCCCCTTCAGACTACCATTTGTTTCATAGCTTACAGTATCATTTGGAAGAAACAGCTTTTGTAACACAGGAAGAGGTTAAAACTGACATTTGTGATTTCTTCAAATCAAAGCCAAAAGAATTTTACAGTAATTGAATTACTATGCTTGTTAATAGATGAAAGGAATCATAGATAATCAGGGAAAATACATTGTTGATTGAATCTGTAATGAAATGTAACATTTGGTCACTTGCTTTCGTTATTCAAAATTCGGACAGAACTTATGGGATGACCTGATATATATATATATATATATATATATATATATATATATATATATATATATATATATATATATATATATATATATATATATTCCTTTGCGAATAAACTACGTGCAGTGTGGTCGGAAAGTCTTGTCATACATACATAATTTTCTATTTGAGGTGGCTGTAACGAAAATGATAGTGTTCATGCAGACCTCATCGCTGTGTGACAGCGTCAATGAAAGTGAATAAGCTGAATCCAGTACATGTGCTTTGTATTACTTCCTTTCATTGTTCTAATTATATTTTCGTAAGGGGTGACAAAACTTTGGGACCATCCAGTAGAATTGGGTTCCAAATTGGATTCTTGGAAATGCTTCGCCTCAAGAAGCAAACATTGCGCGACCTCGGCGCCAAATACGCTAGTCTAGATGTCCGGTTATAATCACAGATTAGAGCCGTGCATCTCTAAATCGACGTCAATGCAGAACCGCCGTTGCCGACACTACAGATGAAAACAGCGGGGGCATAGAATGCCAGTCGTTCTTCGAGAAGATCACATTATTTTGAAGCCCGTTGGCTGGAGCACTTATGGATGAACTAGAGCCTCAACTAAAATTGATATATGTAATTCAAAGCGAAAATAATGCCACAATTAAGATGTTAATGTTTCACATATGAGACTCCATCAATACTGGAAACGGTGAGAGTTAGTATTGCTTTAAGAAGGAGATTATATATATACATATATATATATATATTTATATATATATATATATATATATATATATATATATATATATATATATATATATATATATATATATATATATAAAGTTGCGATGTGTAAATTCTCGTGTAATTTAAGCAACAATTAAAATAACACTGACATCTCATTTTAATAGGTATATTTACTAAAAATGCACCAAAATATCTGGAAATGGAAAAGAGTAAATTTATTCAATATTATCGCCATTAGCTTTAAACCCGGCCACCAGACGACTTCGGATTTTCTTGCAACTCTTCTATAATTCTAAAGACCAACATAATTCTAGACTTCATTTCATCTTTAGTATGACAAAGAGTTTTTTTCTGTCTTGCTCGAACCTCCCCCTACACATTCTAATCAAGGGGGTTGCAGTCTGTGGAGTTAGGTGCCCAGATGTAAGGTGTGATGTGCTCGCAGAAATTGTCTGACAGCCATGACTAGGTTCTATTGCTTGTTTGGTCCACGGTGGCGAGTCCTGTTTTCAGACATATTCTGAGGGCCGCAACTCGCTTTACTCAAGGCAGCACTAGCTACTTGGTATAGCCCTGTGGAAAGTGGAAAGTGGAAAGTGGAAAGTGGAATGGAGGCATAACGACGCCATCATTAGTAATTACTCCAAACACATTCGTAATCACCATTCGACCCAGACAACTCTTTCCAGATCCTATCTACTGTCTTCATATTGAGCCCCGAACATTCTGAAATGTTCCTTTTAGAGCTTCCGGCGAGAATGCCAAGCAGTACAGGATGCGGTTTCCAAATTTCTGGCTGAGTAAATTGAGCCATCGTGCTCTTTTTCTTACAAACGGTGCCCAACTGACCCTACTATACTGCGCAGTCGACAAAATAAAAAAAAATATACAAATCGCATGCGCGACATTAAAAACATAATAGGACAACAGTTTCTCCACCGCATGCTGTTCATAGGATAGGATATAGAACTAACAGGAACATTTAATTAATCTAACATGTTTCACTATTACTATAATTTCATCAAAGTAAGGGAAATAGAGAAAGAAAGAAATTCTGTTTTTTTATTATTTTTTTTATTTGATTTTTCGTTAATTAAGCTGGCTTCACGACTAGTTAAGCAGCGTGATATACGTTATGGAGTAGAGATGACACATTCTTCCAAAGCTCGAAAATATAACGGATACCAAGCCTATCTAAAAAAAATATACGCAACTATTATTAATACATGTAAGTGTATCATAATTCTAAATTTTCTATGTGACATTCGGATAATAATGTATGTTCTTTTGTGTATCTGCATATGTGTGTCTATATGTGTGTGTATTAGGTATTATTTATATTTGGTGGTTGACTGTATATTCATTTGGGTATATTTTTACGTTAAAAATACATTTTAAAATAAATCTATACCGTTTTAAATATAAATTTATACCGTTTTATTAATTCTATAGATTAATACTATTTTCATAATTATTGAACTATTTTTGTATTGATTTTAAGTTGATTGAGCAATGCAATTTTCTATTCCTTTTATCACAAGTCCTAGGATAGCCTTCAGAGAGATTTTAATAATCCAGTAACTGCTCCTTCAGCTGGTAGCGTTCTACAGCCTTATTCGGCAACCTTCCTGGCGATGGCGTCTCAAAAAATAAGCATACAGCTTATTCAGGTTAAAAAGAACAGATATGTTTGCCTATAACCCGGCCAGATTTCATTTCGTGTTTATTGATGAGGAGCAGAGGTTTATCACTGCTTTCTTTTCGGGAGGTGGGTGTTAACGATGTATTTCTTCTTCCACGGCTTTAATGATTTAAATAGCCTAACTTGTTGTGATCTTACTAATCAGCCGCTTCGTGTTTTCATTAAGAGTGGCAGTTCACTGGTTTCTGCATCAGACTGGTGGTAAGGAACCCAAACTCTTTGGTAACGCTGGGAAAGGCTGTTCTAATCAGCAGTAGCATAATAGGGTTATTTTTTAAAATCATTTCTAGCATAGCTACAATGGCAAAAATAATTTTAATATCGATGGTTAAAATTTTATTCATTTCAGAATACGTTTCTAAAATTATTTTTAATGTGTACGCTTTATGTAATATTTATTTCTCTTTCAAATGATGTAAAAATTGTATATTTTTCTACAACTTGAAAAATGTTAATGCTGGATTAATCTAAATTATCAAGATTTGCCGGCAAAATAAGTTTAAAACCATATTGGTATTATGCATATTATTAGCTAAATGAGTGATCACATGGCTAGTCATTAATATAGTGTAATAATACGGATTGTTATACACTTAATTCACTGTGTGAAAGCGCCGTAATCTTAGCACAAAGACTTGATTAAAATTACTGTTACTTTATCAACAGAACGTTTCCTTTATGAACATAAGCAAGCCTTTAAAGTGCAGAAAATGACTTGTGTTCAGGCTTGAATTCTTTACCAGGATACTGCACAAAATAGAGATAGGCAAAGATCGGGAGCCCTAAGAAAAACAACAGTGCAACTAGATAAACGAATTCTCAGTCTTTCCAAAGCTAACCGAATGCTGGGGGCTGTGGACATTTGCAGCCAATTATCTGGTAAAAATGGCGTTAGTTTTATGCCGCAAACTGTTCGAAATAGTCTCAGAGAATTTGGATTATTCCGGTGAATTGCTAGAAAAAATCCAATTATTTCGGAGAGGAATCAACTCAAGCGGCTGAATGTCGTGAAAAGTTCATTCGATGGACGACTTTTGTAGAGTTCTCTGGAGTGAGGAGTCACACTTTTACACCTTTGGATCGGGTGGAAAAACCTTTGTCAGACGGTGCCCAAACGACGAAATCCATCCTGAATTTGTCAGAAAAGACGGTGCAAGTGGGAGGTGGGTGTGTAATGGTATGAGCTTCATACATCAGCTTTGGTATTGGTCCAGTTGTTAAAGTTGATGGTGAACTCAACAGGGTAGGCTATATGCAGCTAGTTAAGGAACATATTCTGCCTTATTTGACTGAACAAATGCCACCTGTAGCTATTTATCAACAAGATAATAGCCCCATCCACAAAGCCAAAGAAGTAATAACATTTTTTAGTCCCCATAATATAGATGTCATTGAGTGAGTGACCTTCACACAGTTTGCATCTTAATCCGAATGAAAATTTATGGAATATTTCTAAAAGAGTTCACACTAAATACAACGACAATTTTAACCCAATTATACGATTATATTAAGCAAATATAGCAGAGGCGGAGTATTCCAAATGATTCTTTATCTCACTTATCATCAAGCTTGATGCCTAGGCGGTGTGAAGCTGTAAATAATATTAAAGTTTACGGCAATAATTTTTTTTTTCCTAATTTTTACTAAAACTTTTTACTTTGAATATAATAATACCCATGCGGTCTTAAACTTATTTAAGCAAATCTGGATAATTTAAATGAATACACCATTAACATTTTTCAAGTTGTACAAAGATATACCATTTTTACATTTGAAAGAGAAATAAATTCTGTATAAAGCGTACACAATAAAACTAATTTATATTGTTTTATTAGAAGCATATTTTGAAAAGAATAAAACTTTAACCATCGGTCTTAAACTTATTTTCTCCAGTGTAGGTAATTGTATGTATTTCAGGTGGGTAGCTCTGAGGCTATATTACGTTTTAATATTAGCCATTTTTTGGCCAGTTTGTTTTCTATTGATGATAGTGAACATTTTTTCACCTTTGTCGTATAAGAAATACTGATCATGATAGATACACGGAAAAGAAATAAGAGTGAACCAGTAAACAAATAACCACCTACAACCTAAATCATTCTTTCTCCAATATTTGTGGGATAGATTACAATTTCTGTATGTACGATTATTTCCCTTGTTACGTTATGCAGATAGCTGCGCACATCGTGAAACTAATTTAAATTCTTTTAATTCTACCAAGGAATTCTCTGTTTCTGAGAATCTTCAATTCTAGCATACATATGTAACCCCGATATCATATATATATATATATATAGACACATATATATATATATATATATATATATATATATATATATATATATATATATATATATTTGTCATCCACAGACAGAATGTTTCGCTGTTTCACAGCTCATCAGTGTGGCTAGACGTCCGGTTGCCTCTAACTAGGATCGAAACCCGACTGAATTTGCGAACTTCTCCCACTAAGCCAAAGCTTACGGTACGGGATGAAGCGTGTTTATTTTTAGATTCGAATAAACACACAGTGACTGAGAGTGACTCAATTCTGTCGAAGGGTCGTGCAGTATTAGCTTAAATAGTCACTGTTTACGAATTCACACCTCAAACCAGAGGGTTCAACCGAAATTAATATTTCAGGACCTAAGATATATATATATATATATATATATATATATATATATATATATATATATATATATATATATATATATAAATATATATATATATATATATATATATATATATATATATATATATATATATATATATTGCGTTTTTAAGCAGCATCCCCTTTTTATGCATGTTTCATTAAAGAGGACAGACTCGGTACTGCGATGAAGGTTTTAATTTTATTTTTCTTGTGTTCGAACGAGTGTTTTTATTTTTTATTTTTTTATGGACACAGAATGTGCAGAAACTGTCCGAATGTTCTGTAATTCCAAGCGCTTTCTGCTAATACTTTTAACCATTATCAATGATCATTTTTTAATGGATATATTCGTTCTAAGTATGTATCTAGAGTTATAGGGATGTTTTATTTTCCGAACACAGCACATTGTGGACGTACCCGTAGTTAATCTTATTGAGTGTTCTTTTTTCTATTTTATTATAAATGTTTGCATTCTTTTTAACCTATTTTTTACATGTAGAAGAGGTTATTATACTTGTATTTTATACTAGTATGTTTCGGATGGTGCTTGGTAGGGTTGTTTGGATGCTACTTGGTAGGGTTGTGTCTAAATGTGTTCTGTGATATATATATATATATATATATATATATATATATATATATATATATATATATATATATATATATATATGAAAAGTGTGTGTATATAAATATTATATATACATATATATATATATATATTATTATTTATATATTATATGCGCGGTACTTATTGGAAAGCGCTCAATATCAAAGATAGAACTAACATATTTGGTGGTATTGATTTGAGTTTGTGAGTCTTTGTTTCACGTTTTTGCGATCGTCAGATGATCGCAAAAGCATGAAACCCAGGGTCACAAACTCACATCAATCCAACCAAATATATATATATATATATATATATATATATATATATATATATATATATATATATATATATATATATATATATATTCATCCGACATACTCTTATTTGAAATAAACACCCACTTTTTTATTTTAAATTGTGTTTTACGTCTGTCAGCCTACGTATTGAAGATTTCTTAATAAAGAATTGTACTCTCCTGTTGGGACCGAAACTGTATCCGCATTTGTAGGCAAAACCAACACCAGGTCCGACATGATTTACTGCGCGATTACAGATCATGTTACATTCCAGCATAGCTCTCTTTTTCCTGTACATTTTTGGAGGTTGTTTTTATGGTGTTGGATCAATGCAGATGTCTTTATAAAACTGACCTTCGTTACGACCCATAACACCGTAAATTGACCGCCCAAATTTGTTTTTAAATATACTGTAACCAAGTCGTCGATTCATCCGATTTTGTGATATACGATAATTCACTGACGAAAACAATTAGATGGCTTTCTTGTTTGCTTTTGCTTCCGATCAAAGGTCATATTTAATAAAATCCTTATTAATACTTTTCTAAGATTTTTCTAGATAATAACATATAATCAGCTGTAAGTTAACGACAAATGCCGGTCACTCGTATTCCTGGATACCCGTCTACTAGGGCGGCTAGCTAATCCCACCTCAAGCGTTTTGTTCAATACCCACGGAGCCCACCTGTGGTTTATACTGCAACTATGCTGATCAGATCGTCGTTACATCTTCTGGGATTCAAGTGTTTTATCTAGCGTGATCAACAATCTGAACATGGCCAGCACGCTGAAAACCTCGATCACGATGACTTGCAACTTCGTGCTAGTACAGACATCAAACGCTCTCAATGTTTCAGTCTACTTACAAGGCCTGTGTCAACCCGTCCTATGGTTTTTGGGTACTTTTCACACTGGGTTCATCTCCTCCAGACCGATAAGAAATCACCTTCCAGACAAGTCGACCTTTTTGAGATTTGAACCCGGTTTTGTGTTGAGATAGTGAACGTTCTAACTACGCGGCTGTAAGTAAGTCAATTCCTGTTATACAAAATACAAACAAAAAATTTTAATATGGTTTTTCTCCCATGTACACTCAGTTCAGATTACAGTAAAATCAGAATACACATGATAAAAAATGTCACAGTGACAAAAAGTACAAACATTGTAATGACGATAAGTACACCAGGAACAATGCCCTGCCCAATGTCAGTCAATCGACCAGGAGGATCTCCTCAGAAATGTCGCGAGGACAAACGTATCTCGTCAGACAAATCGTAACCAATATCACAGTTTTGAACTGTACGCCCAACAAGAAATTTGTTTACTGAAGTGTGAATTGATTGATTCATTGATTCGTTTTTCACAGTTTATCAACACATTGCACGTTATTACAAGCCAGAAATATGTTTTTAGATTGTAAAAAAAAAATAGATCGAGAGGAGGGTTTCGAAGAAGGGCGTAAGTGAACATAACGAAACCAACTGGAATTGGAACTCGGCTCGTCGATTAACAATTCCGTTACATCATGCGTCACTTCCAACCTTACAGCACCTTGTATTCTCAATTGGTCACCCATCTAGGTACTAACCAGTTTCGACATTGCTTAACTTCGGTCATCGTCCGGGAACTGTTGTTTCAATGTGATATCTTCGTAAGCATCATTCTGTAACAAAATCGTTGACATTACAGTATATTATTCTAGAAACTACTAGAGATCACCAGGAACAGAAATTTGGTAATTTTATAATACCGTCATTATTAAACATCATGTGTGGTATATTACCAAAAGCATTATATTCCCTCAGTGGATAGAAGATCGTATAAAAATGATCCTCACTGCCGGTAATGCTATTCTTCTTTGTGTCTACTTCATTACCGCTTGGATAAAAAACGATAGCATATATGATGTGGCCAGCCACTTCCTACATTTTCAAATCATTAGAACACTTCTAGGGCTTCATAAATGTGTTAATGATCGGGGTAATTTAACACAAGATCGGCAATTACATTTTATTACTCTGTTTAACGAATAGAAAATCATAAATTAAAAAAAAACTATCTTGTGCTATATATTATGATAACGCTAAAGTTCCCTACAAGTAATTTAAAAAAAAAACTATCGTAAGCGTTTTAATTATTGTAGGAATTTAATATAAATTTTTATTAAATGTGGCACAAAGTCGATGAAATCACGCATCCATGAAAGATCGACAACTACAATTGTTATATTTAAGAATATTTTGTTCCAGTATAAGTCTTCAAACATGGATGATTTATAACATTGAATGTTTTTGTCACAACCAAAATTAATTTAGCACACAGTGAGGATTGATCTCAGGACAATAGAATCTTTTACTAAGCTTACCTCGATATTTTAAATATATTTTACTTATTTACTTGCATTCTGATGTGAGATATGCACATATGGGAAACATTTTATTTGGGTTTTTTCCTAATTCCGATTTTTGAATCATGTTCGTTAAAACAGGTCTTTAAAGTGGTTTTGCGTGTAAAAAGAGAAAGTCCTTCATTCCTGAGCGAATCTTTCAGCGATGAAAACTATAATTTACTCATTTTTCAGTAAGATTAATGACGCACATTAGCAAATACAACGAACAAACTGCTCGAGGGTCTTTTCGGCTGAACTTCACAAAATAATGATTTGCATTTGTCATTTTCAATTGAAAGCCTTCCTGCGTACAAATTGAAGAAACTGAATTTTAAGTAAGATGTCTTCCGTTGACTAAAATGTCCCATCAGCCAGAAACATGAAATTATTTCTAATAAAAATACGTTGGACAATAGGCACCCCACCATACCTTTTCAAATATATTTGATTTTTATCTAGATATGCCAAAAATATGCGTAAAAACTTTATTTGAATTTGAAAACTTAATTATTAAAAATAAAAGAATTTAATATATATTTTAACTATTTATATTGTTCGGACTGTTGTCTTAATCTTTGTTGTCCTATCCACGGCGTTTCGGCCGTTGTACGCCCCATCCTTCTTCAGGTGATTGGAATTTCAAAACGAAGTTTTTATTTCATTCATCGGAGTATACTGTCCTAGTTCTATGTACTATGCGACATCCGAATTCCTCAATTTCAGTTTCCGTTATTTCCCTTTAGTTACTCAACTCTTCAAGCCTTTCTTCATATCTGCTTTGGCCAGATATTGAAGTCACAACTCTTTGTGTCAAGTCCTTGGATTACTTCAACAAACGCTTTTCCCCACTAGGCCATGTGCCTTGGGAACACATGGGCAAGTGGATAAATTTGTAAATAGTTACAATTCCTAATCTAATAAATATAAAGAGGCATTGAATGATCGGAACGGACACGATATACAGGGTGCGGCTGGTATTTGAGGACAGATTTTATGGATTAGTAAAAACCTTGCTGAACAAACGAACATAATTATATTTGATTACAAACAGGTTAACATGACATTTAGCAAACTATTATTTAATTGTATTCAATAAAACCACCGCTAGCATCAATAGCTGCCTGTAGACGAGGTCGAAATCAGCTGCAGGTTCTGATGAATTGCTCCTTATATATGTCAGTCATTACTCGAATTATTGCGGCTTTAAGAGAATCTTTTGTGTTAAGAGGCTGTTTATTGACCTCCTTCTCAACAACGCTCCACACATAATAGTCAACTGCATTAAGATCTGGAGAGTTAGGAGCCAAAAGTTTGGGTGTGATGAGGTCGTACAAATGGTCAGCCAGCCATTCTTGTATTCGTAGTACCTTGTGGGATGGAGCCGAGTCTTGCTGGAATATGTAAATCCCGCCGTTGCATATGTTATCAATCCAGGGCTTGACAACTGTTTCTAGAACCTCAATATAAGCAGCAGCATATACTGTAAGACCTTGTGGAAAAAAGTCTGTTTTTTTTCAGACACATGCACTTTTTGGCTATTGACCTCATTGAGTGACCTCGGTTTTCATCAGTTGTCTGCTTGACTTTCTCAATAAATTCTGATGTTATCACTTTATCAGAACGTGCAGAATGTCTTTTACTTTTTGATACAGACATTGGGAAACTGTCAGCTTCTTCTAACTCTTTTCGTATCTTGTGGACAAATGATCTTGCAACTCTGAGGACACGTGCAATATCCAAATCGCTATGATCAGTCTTTAATGACACAATCAAAGCATGCCTTTTCATTTCATTTGTTATCATAGGGTCTGCCATTCTTGGCTTCTGAAAAATAAAAGCATTAGAAGTTAGTGGGAGGCACTATTAATCTTAAATCTGTATGTTCTCAAATACCAGCCGCAACCTGTACTAAAATATAAAGATAATTAGAAAAGTCCAACCAGAAGCCGGCAATTTACTGTCTTTTTCTTATTTATTTTTAGAATTTAGTAAAAATTTAAGCTAGATGCGTGACCTTTCCGAGTTCGAAAAAGAGCAAATTGTTAGAGCTCGCATGGCAGGAGCCTCGATCACTAAGTTTGCTAAACTGTTTGGTTTTTCAAGAGCTACCATATCAAGAACACTAATACAATTCGAGAAACAGGGCCAAAACTCTAGCAACCGCGGCAATTCGAGCCGGACTTGCAAACTTACTGACAGGGACTGACGTGCATTGAAACGCAATGTGGAAAAAATCATCGGACAAATGCGGCCAATGTGACTGCTGAGTTGAATAACCATCTGAATAGTTCAGTTTCTACTAAAACTGTTCGTTGTGAGCTCCATAAGGCTGCATATCATGGAAGAGCCGCCGTAAGGAAACCACTTCTGTCCACTCGCAACATTCAGAAGAGGTTGAAGTGGTGCAGAGATCACAATGCCTGGTCTGCAGACCAATGGAAGCAAGTCATATTCTCAGACGTGTCCAGTTTTTCTCTTTTCCAACTTCAGGGCGAGGTTATGTGCGGACGCAGCCCAAAGGAGCTTACAACCCTGATTGCCTTCTTCCAACAATGAAGCATGGAGTTGGATAAATGATAGTTTGGGACACCATATCATGGAAGTGTCTCAGTCCAATAGTTGCCCTATATGGTAGAATCAACAGCAAAGATTGCCTGAACGTTGTGGGATATCATGTTCATCCAATGGTCAAGACTTTATTTCCTGATGGTAACTGCATCTTCCAAGACGATAATGCTCCAATACGTACCGCTTGAGCCGGTTAAGAATTGGTATGAAGAGAATGAAAGTGACCTAGAAAACATGGTGGGGCCTCCCAAATCCCAAGATATCAATATTATTGAACATTTGTGATGCATTTTGGAGCAACAAATTTAGGAGCTGCTATCTTCCACCGTCGTGTCGCAAAGAGCTGGAGAAGGCTTTAATGGAAGAATGACTTAAAATTCCTCTGGATGAAGTCATGAAGCTGTATGATTACATTCCTAGACGTATTAACGCTGTCTGTGAGGCTAAAGGATGACCAACTCCATATTAAATAAATTTTCTTTGAATTTAACAAGTGTTCCAATTATTTTGTCCAATCCCTGTAGTTAGTACCGCATCTCTGTTATACTTTTCAATCATTTTTAATTTATTTTACTCTTCAATGTATATATGCTGTTAAATTACCATATTTGTATGTAGCTAAAATAAGCAGAGATCCACGACATTTTATGGCCGGTTTAAGTTCGTTCGATATCTATTGCGTATATTGTAAAGGACGTCTGAATTAAGAAAAACTAAATATAACTATTAAATCGAAAATAATTATGTATTTAACTCAAATATAATTTACATCTTTAACTTAAAAATAAACATGAACCGTTTTTAGCGATATATTTGAATAGATATAACGCCTTCGATATGTTACCTGACATACTGTATGAATATGCAGCTCGCGAGAGATAAATAAACCTTATCATTACCACATCAGAAGATGCCGATTTCACCATGCAGCTTGGAAGACACATCTGCATGCGTTTGAGGAATAACGTGAAATGTCCTCAATGTGTTATTAGTTGCATGTTTAATACTGATTGATGATATCGGTATTCCAGCTCAAGTTAAAAACTAAATACCGAATTTGCATTTTTACGTTTGGCATAGGCCTCGAAAATGCAAGGTCCTCGAACTAGTGAATGTCTCCAAGATGTGAAACCTAGAAAAATGCTTATCTGTCTATATTTCTGAGATGAGGTATTATATTATGTACACTATTTACATTATTCGGACTATTGTCCTCATCTTTGTCGCTATATTTATTACAACGTTTCTGCCGTTGTACGCTCAGGCCTTCCTGAGGTGGTTGGAATATCGAACTGAACACTTTATTTCGCTCACTAGGGTAGATTGTTCTAGTTCCACGTGCCATGTTTAGTGGACGTCAGTTATCACTTATCTCCTGTTAATTCCCCTCTCAAGGACACATGGCACAGTGAATAAAGGCGTTGGTTAGATTCAGTGACAGATTCAATGCACGGTTAAGGCAGTGGTGAACTTGGAGAGGGGAATTAACAGGGGATAACTACATCCGCATTCTGGGTAAGACGATAAACAACGTCAAACAGCAAGGTCTGTGATCACGACGTTTTGAGGAGCGTGGAAGCACCTCTTAATTGCCGGTGTTCTCATGTCAACCCTGAACCGGGGTGGTAACACCTGTTAGGAACCTAGCTATTGGTAAAGAGTTAACCCCCCCAAATGGGGTCAAAACACTATAAACGTGTAAAAATAGATTTTCGTACCAGAAATTCTTTGTAAAAAATTATTACCAGCAACAAATTTTTAAAGAAAATTTATTACCAGCAATACATTTTTGAAAAAGAAAAAATATGACCACCAATATATTTTTGAAAAAAAAATATTACCAGTTTGTTGAGGGGTCCTCCCCTTTTTTCACAAACAGACTCACCCAAGGTATGCGTATACTACTGCTAGTGAATACGCGGGAGTCGAACAGGAGAATAACTGTAGAGCTAACGAGCGACGAACGTAACGGGCAAGAGTCACAGTGAGCGAGCACGTAGACTCAGTAAGAAGGCTTACAGCGATACGATACCAAAGACTATATATATATTTTCCTACTAACCCGCATTCTGGAACTACTAACCTGTATTACCAGTTTGTATTATTAAGTTAATACATTTATTTTCCTATATTCATTCTTGGCGTTTGTTATTATTGATACCGGATTTCATTCCGGAATCCACAACACAGTTATACATTTTTGAAAAATATTACCAGCTATACAATTTTGAAAAGAAAAAAAATACCAACACTAAAATTCTTGTCGGCATTAAATAATCCATTGACGTTGATACGCCGTAAAACAAAACAATAAAAAAGCTCTCAAGTTATCGGTGTTCCAGCTCACGTTAAAACCTAAGATATCGTATTCTGATTATCACGACCGGTAAACATTCCCAAATTATGAAGTACAATTTTCTTTTCTTAACTTTGATTTATATATGAGAGCAAGAATTCTACTAATACTACCAAATAAAAGCTTTGTTTTAGATACCAGCTTTATGTCTCAAGTATATTTTCAGAAGACAATTTGAGTTCAGTTTCTGTTTGATAATATGATAAAGACACAGCAGCAGAAATCAGAACATGGTAAAACTCTTCTCAAACAAGTGTATTATTATAGATTATTATAGGCTTGGCACTCAGTTTGTCACTATTGCACCATCTAAGGAAGATTTTAAGAGTGTTGACTCACGAGGCTGTTGAATATCTGCGATTCATTCGTTGTAAATAATGATATTGTAAATGAAATTTTCCGAGGCTGGACATGTCTACTCTGTATGCTTCTGAGAAAAAATGTTTTACAGCTTGATATATAAACAACTGCCCGATAACAGGAGTTTGTTAGTTTCTCACATCGCCTGTGAATAATGTAAAATACCCGTATCGAACGAAACGTTTCATGGGTCCCTCACACACCTTAGTCTATGTACTCCACTAATTCGCTGAAAAAACATATTAGCATGAGGAAAAATGTCCCCAAACTTGCTAGAAACAAAGATTTATAGTAAAAATGTTCATGTTACTACAGTGTAACCCGGATATAAGAGAGTTGTCGGAACCGGAGAAGTATCTTATATCCGGGTTATCTTATATCCGGGTTTGGTCTCTTTTGTTTTATTAACACAGGCTCTAATTTTGGACCAGAGGGAAACTCTCTTATATCCGGGTTTATCTTATATCCGGGTTAAACTGTATTAAAAGGAATGACGAAAATGTTTTTGTATTATTTTATTAATTCTTTAAATCCTTTCTTGCACGTTCAACATTTTGGTTAAAAACCTTGTTTGCTTTGTGTTTTTGTTTTGTTTTTTTTTGCTTTGTGGACCAAAGATTACTCTGACTATTTCAACGTCTTTTTTTTTTCGATAAAAAACTTTTATTGAATTTTTTTGAAAAAATCAAAAAATTGGTGGATTTTAGTGAAACTTTCAGGACTTATTCACAAATGAATGAAATTATTTTTTTATTTTTCATTCTTTTAGAAAATTCTTGTAAAAATTATTTTTACAGCTGTTACACCCATTTATATAATTTTATGAAATTTAGAGAAATTAATATTTCATCCTCTTCATATTTATATTAGTTAAAAGCAGGTAACCAGAATTTTATTAATCATTTTGATTTTGTCAAAGAGAAACATTCATTTACTGAAAATCTGCTCAGAATCATAAAATAAAAAAGTGCAGTAAAACTATGACATTATTTAAATAGGACGGACACCATTTTCTTAATAAATATATTTTTTTAATAAATAATAATTTTTTCAAGAATTGTTTTCATTTTCTAAAAATTCTAATTAGAAGAATTTATTGAGTTTAAAATCTTTTAAAATTAATTTCAGCTATTTAGACTATAATATTATTAAATCAAAACTATATATACTAATTATAAGTGGGATACTTTAATATCAGTCATCTAACACCAAGATTTTAAATCAATTCCAGTCAAATCCATTACGTTCACTTCGGAAAGTTATTAACTCTCTTCTTCTCAACCAGCTATTGGTAAATAGCAGGACAGACCTGGTTCTGTAGCATTGGATATCAATATTTAGTTGTCCAATCGTATTCGAGAATACCTGGATACTGGGCTAGCCAATCCCTATTGCAGACGCTTGCATATGCGCATTAGTATTTATTCAACCCCCACGGAGCCCACCTGTAGTTTATGCTGCAACTGGGAAAGAGCGTGTTATCTAGCGTGATCAGCAATTTGAACTAGGCCAGAACGTTCAAGCCCTCTGCCACGATGAATTCTGACTTCATGTTACCACAGCTATCGACGGAAAATTTTCTACCCAATTTCACTCACAAGGCTCAACCGGTGGTATGGTTTTCAAGCACTTTCCAAATGGGGTCGCACGCTGGGATTGACCCTTCCAGTCCGATAACACCAGGAATTCTCCTGCCTGACAAGTCGAACATGGTGAGATTTGAACTCTGGTCTCCTGGTACGGATGCGAACGTTCTTACCAGTCGGCCTCGGACCAAACTGCGAACGTTCTAATCAGTCGGCGACATGACCACAAAAAGAAATGTCAACCTACTGCGGGAAAGAATCTGCCTCGTCAGTCATGTATCAAAATATACATGATCGCCTAAGCGTGCAGCACGCATGGCACATAACTGACTGACTGATATAAACGTGCCCATATTTAAAGTATGGGCGGCCATACATTACATTCCCAGAAAATAAGAGCAATAAATATAGTAAATTTAAAATCAGCATTCTTAAAATTAGAATACAGAGAATATTATCCAATATTTTTAATATTACTGAGTAGTTTAAAATTATATACAATATGCGTTCACTTTCTTTACTTAAATTAGGTTCTATAAATAAAGTTTCCGTAGACTAACGAGCAATCTGTCATCACTTTTTTATCACTCGTCAAACAAGTAAACATGGCTACTGTGTGTTAAAAGTACAGCTACTGTTTGGTATAAAAATTCATGTCTGTGTTATTTTAAACTTAAAGTAAATAATATTTGTTTCACTCCAGATTAATTATGCTTTAAATCATCTAATATTTGGCAAATAAAGTTTCAGAAATGTATATTCTATTTTTGGAAGATTTTTTAATAAAGATAATTACATTGCGACAAAAGGCGACTAAAAAGGGGGCGAATGACCTATGTTAGCAAAAAATAAAATAAAATCGATTCAATTGATATAATGTCTGTTTGAAATATATCAGATTATTTTGCTTACTGGAAATAGTATATTTAATCCTTTAGCTTTCAATTAAAGCTAAAAATTTTCTTTTTAAGAATTCCTCTTAAACCAAAGATTCCGTGAATTAAATTACTGGTAAATATGAAAGATTCAACTTTCGTCTTCAGTCGTACGTGTTGTCATTAGCCGGCACAGCGAATCATTCTATATTTTTATTTGTCGCGATGCAAGTGGTGAGGATGACACCAGTGCAATTAGCCATTAACATTCTGCCAAACGGTCACCTATTTCAATTTTAAGAATTATCTAAGTTTAAAACCAGTGTGGGGGGAGAGAGAGAGAGAGAGAGAGAGAGAGAGAGAGAGAAAGAGAAAGAGAGAAAGAGAGAGGCTGCTAACATCGGATTACTTGGGAAAGCTGGTGAATGTGTCACAATTGTCTGGTGTAAGGAGGTAGTGTAATCTTGAAGTAACAGATTATGTGAGCTTTCGCTTCAGGGTAAGACCTGTCATCCCAGTCTCAGGTAGATCAGAATAGTGTCTTTTTCATTATTAAGCCTGTCTCAGATGCACTTTCTGTGGATAATCAGATAAGACATCAGTGGCAAAAGTGTGATGCAACTCCTTTTAATATAATAGTCAGGTGATATGAAAATAGTGACGGGACATATGAGTATAATACAGAGCAAACTTAAATCAAAATATATTCCGCAAACCGAACATGTTAATATATTGTTAAAGTCGGAAGAGCGACTTGTCACGCAAAAAATACAGACTTCGAAAAAATGTTAGTGATAAAATGTTTAGTGATAAATAACATGTTCAATGTATTTATGAAATGTTTTCATTGTCATTCTTTTTATTTCAGATTTATTCGTTTTCCTTCGTTGAACACGTTTAGCAAGTATTCCCCAATAGAAATACTTCTGAATATATAACTATTTTAGCATTAATTAAAAAATATTTAAGACAATTTAATATATAAGAGATGTCTGCTCAGAGATCCATTTTTTTAAGTTATTTACACTTGTACTTCTCACTTTACCTTTCTGTTCTCTATTAGATTGCAAAATGTTATACCCTCCCTTATGCCCTGTTCAAATGGTTCTCATTATTTTATTACTTATAATTTTGGTATTTTGAATTACCATATACCGTATACTCCTCAGATGGATCGAATAAAACCAATAATCAATTAAATCATACGGAATTGCCTAACTGGGATGATGATGTCTTCCATCAGAGACTGTGTCATGTTGCATACCCGACAAACATTATTTTCTTTTCATAACTTGGTTAGGATATATTACTACACCCGGCTTACTCACCAAAATGTGCTCTTTTAGCTTATCACTTATTTTGTTCCAGGGGAAAAGCTCTACTAGGAAGATTGAAAATACCCTGTATATTTGGTTGGTTTCTTTTAGCGACATATCAACCACTCTATGGGTTACTTAATGCCAAAATCTAAATATTTTGAAGGCAATTTTATGTTTTCAGCTAAATATATTTTGAAATCGATTCAATTCCTTCACTACAGATAAAATGTACTGTTGGTTATTTTACCACAAAAATGTATTGTTAGTAATTCTACCATAAATTGTATTGCTGGTAATTTTGCTTTATAAATTTAAATATATATTGTTGGTCATGTTACTATAAATATGTATTGTTGGTAATTTTTTAATATAAAAATGTATTAATGATATTTTTAAAACAACAATGTATTTTTATACTTTCATAGTGTTTAGTTTTCTTTGCTGGTTCACTATTTGCCCATAGATTGGACAAAAACATGTGCTACCATCACGAGTAAGGGTGAACGTAGGAACAACAGCAATTAATTAGTGGTTCCACTTTCCCTAAAACCATGTTGCTGCCAGGTGTAATCTATTGTCATACCCAGGACCACGCTGGATAAAGCATTTATACCATAATTATAACAATATATATTATTGTATTATGTTTTAGATTATAATATGTTATATTATACATACCATTATTTTTTACAATTATTTATGCAAATACTATTTCGAAAAGTGCATTACGACGAGTAATGTCATTTTCTCTGTGTATGTGTATGAAACATGAAGCTGTCACAAAGATGGCGAAATACAGTGAAACAAAATGGCACTTATATTTTGAATAATATGCAACTATCCAGATATTGTGCTTGATATACACTTAAAAATGATAAGAATTGTTATCTGACCCAAAAATTAATCAAATCACTTATTGTCCAATTTTAAAATTCTTGTAGCATACCTATGGACGATAATGGGTATGTCGCTATTTATATAAATACTCTACGTTGGTCTGTAGTTGGAGATTAGTCTCCAGCAGTGGTAGCCAATCTCTCTGCCTCCGGGCAGAGAGGATCCATGGACGAGTCTATGACGAAGGGCAAAGTATCGTTACGGGAAACACCTACCCGACCGTATGCCACATCTAACCGCATGGGGCAGTTGGTAGATATCCTACAGTTGGAGATTCATTGTGGAATTAACTTGACTCACTTCTAGCAGTTGAATATTTCGTCTACGCGCCGCTGCCGAATCTTATATGTGTTGTTCTTGTCCTAAGTATTATCGTTCATTACCAACCTTCCTGTGATTATTCTCTTCAGTAATCTTCTCTAGGTTGCAACACAAATAATTGTCAAAGTATATACATATTTATTAACAATATGAAAACGATATGAAATCTCTTTTTTCTTTCACATATTTTTTTTTTATGAAAAGTCCTTTTTTGATGTTAAATCCAGATGTTTACTACTAAGAAAATTTTCCAATAATGTGAATGAATGAAAATTGTTTAGTTTGCCACAAGGACCGTTGATCCTTGCGATAAAGATGCTAAATTAGAGACTTGCAATATATTAAGATAAGATTTTCTGAGTTTATTGTATTGTGCGTAGTTTGTTTTGTCATTCAGAAAAAAACAGTCTTCATAAAATGTTGTTGCTGTATAATTCGTAAAGCATTTCACGCTATTATTGGTTCATATGCGTTAACTTGATGTCCTTTTCCTATTTTGAGTATATAATCGCATAATGGTTCCATACAAAGTACAATGATTTTACAGTAGTCATTTTAAGGAGGAAGGCAACAATGTCTTTAGAATTGGTAGCAATAAATGGGGTTTACATTATTTTAAAAATCCATAGTAATAATTTAAATATCTCCTTTGGGAATTCATATTTTATGTCTTAATTGGACGAAAAGATTATTAAATCAGTAGTAAAACATAAACTGCTTTGTGAGATTTAGACTATTTTAACCTCCATTTTGTCATTCAAATTCTGCCGGCAGAAACAAATTTTAAACACTGTAATTAAAAAAGATAATCAAAAAATAAAGTTGCGATTGACGGAAAATAGGATACAACAAAAATTAGTTAATGTAATAATTGCTTCATTATATTTTGAAAAAAATATGTAATATTTTTCTCTTAAAATTTTGTATTTGAGAAAAGTGCTATTGATTGCTTAGAATATAGGTTAATAAGTTTAGCGTGTGCCGCTCACTTGTCAACTTATCTAACCTTCTCATATCTTTTTTGATGGAAATCCGCTGAGGTGTGCGCGAATCTAATAGGATAGACGATTTATGGATCACCAGAAATGATAGAATTTAATATGACCTACAATGGCAAACTTTTATTATCAACATTAAAACAGCTTTGATGAACAACATTCTATTGATACACGTGCTTTCAATGTTCTGTGTGTATGTTTAATCTTAACTCCACTTCAGAGTATATATTGGCCGTGAGTTCTTCGCCTATTCTAAGAGATCTTAATAGACGAAACTTGCCAAATTCCACCAAATGCTAATTAAGATATTACGTATGTAGAAAATTGGTTTAGAAGTTGATATAGGATTTTCCTTTATTATTCTTGGTTATTTCAACTGGGCATGAAAGAATGGATTTCATATCAAAACAGAGTTTTCAAAGTATTTTATTTCTCTTTTAATAAATTGTTTGAATGCAAGTCCTAAAATTACTAATGAACTATCGACTATTTTAAAAATACGAATAATTCTAAAATTATTTGTTTCAAATTAAAATTAATGTTTACGCATTATCTATAAAATGAGAAGATGCCGATAACGTGTCAAATGATAGGAATTTTTACAAATATATAAGCACACAGGAACAGGGAAATGCATGACGCCAGGAAAAAAAAACAAATAATTTACAAATCCTAGTCGTAATAAAGAAGACATAAATTGAAATGTTTTGTAAGATATTATTGAAAACAATACCTTATAAAAGAAGCAAGCTATTAAAAAACCCGGAAATATTTGGAATATAAAAATCTGCAATAAACGGAAATAATTGTTCGGTCTCTATATACACTATATAAAAGTTTATTTAATTTATTTTTTTCATATTATTTGATTTATATTATTTGATTTATATATTTTATATTATTTTTTTTATTCATGCTGGATATCATTATTATTATTATCATTATTGTTATTATTACTATTATTATTATTATTATTATTATTATTATTAATTTAAAATTGTGATGATAATTATTATCATATGATGATGATGATACCTGTCTAAAATGGCAAGCCTCTCTTAGGCGTTTTGCTGTAAGTCATTTAATTCTGATCACCCACTCCCTTCCCCGTCATATTAACTTCTTCAACCGTTTAAGGATATTTTCTATGTCATTCTCTTTATTTTTTTGTTATTGGCTCATCAGTTATTTCTTTCATTCCTTTTCTTTCATTTTCTCCCTAACTCTCTCTTTTCTCCTCTCGCAATCCCTTCCACTCTCTCTCACACTTCCTCCATCTCTCTCTATTTTTTTTTCATCCTTTTCATTTTTCTTTTTTCCTTTCGTCTTTATTTTTATCTTTCTGGGCGGATTGACTCTATTTGTAAAAAACTTTCAGTCTTAAGAGATGAATATCAAAATATTCATGAAATAAATTATAACCGAAATGTATTTTTAAAGTTTTTCCTAATTTCTTATTGTAATGTTCTGTAAATAACATCTCTATCAGGATTAATGTCCTCCTTGAAATTACCCCTACCAGTTGTAAATTAGAATTATATATATATATATATATATATATATATATATATATATATATATATATATATATATATATATATATATATATATAATAAAAAGGCTTAACCTCTAATATTCCATGGTCATATTAAGCCTTATTATATACTACCTTGAGTTCTACCTGGATTCTATCCTCTTGGAATTATTTTTTATACACACACACACACACACACACACACACACACACACACACACACACACACATATATATATATATATATATATATATATGTATATATATATGTATATATATATATATATGTATGTGTATGTATGTATATATATTTATATATTTTAGGTATATGTATATATATATATATATATGTATATGTTTATTAACCACTAATATTATATATATATATGTTCTGTTATAATAAATATATTGAGCTCTTTGTGGATCAGTTTTAATATTTGATATTATCAGGATCAACCTGAATTATAAACCAATGGATCTATTACCTGTACTAAAGCGAATGGAGTTCTCTCAGTCACAGTGTGTTTAAAAATAAATACGGTTAAATTCGCCTTCATCCCTGCCGTGCGCCAAAGGCTTAGGAGTAGAATATCCGACTGACGCCATTTCAGTTTCGATCCAAGCTAAATGCAACGGGACGTCTGGCCACACTGATGAGCTGTGATCCGGCGAAACAATCTCTCTGCGTGAGACAACATATATATATATATATATATATATATATATATATATATATATATATATATATATATATATATATATATATATATATTCATGCATGTTTTATTGAATAATATAGATATTATGCCTATTTTTATAATAAGCATTTTAGTTCACTGATTATCTTCTTGATGTTAAGTTGAAATTCATCAGGAAATGGAACCGTAGTTTTTGTTATCCAAAGTACTTTCGAGCTCATCCAAGATCATTCACACGCTTTCTTGCGAAAACAAATTTAATGTAACTGTGGTGGTTGTGATGGTGATTTTGCAGATATGCGTGAATGTGCACAGTTATAATTATTTCAACATTTTTAATTTATCTGTTACGATGTTTTTTGTAAATAAGCGTCGACAATGTAAAGATCTAAACAGATATGGTAAAAATGCAACATGGTGTTTAAATGTTAGTCAAATGCATTTTAAACATGTCTACTAAATTCGTAATAAAATTAATTCAATGCTGGTTGCTTGCATTTTTATATCGAGAGCCTCGAGAATTTGTATTGGCCGTTTATTATTTTCGTGGTGTAGTATACTGGTGTTGTCAGCAAGTATTTACCTCTATTGTAAAGTGACACATCCCAGAAAGCAAGTGTTTGATGTAGGTCCAACAAATTAATGAATTTATCTGTCAAGCTTTAGACATGAATAAGTATTCACGGGTTCAGGTTTTTAAATATTTTGAAGGCTTTTACGCAGGCCAGTTTGTCAGTATGAACGGTTATGGTGTATAGGACTTAATATTAAACTGTATCTTATCGTTCTTAACATATATGAAAATGAATGTCGTATAGAACAATGACTTTTTTTTTAGATTTAGTCATGTTGCGTTTCCCCAGGGCTCGATCTTTGGACGTAGATTATATCTTATTTTCATGAACGACTTTTCCGATTTGATCAGTTTCTATAGCAAATCGGTATTTATTCTAATGACGCAACTATTTACTCCTGTCTTTAGAGTAAATCCGATAGGTCCAAATATAGGAAAAGTGTCAGCTTATATCGGAAAAGACATTCAATCAGTTGTTCACTTGGGTAAGAAATGTCTTGTAAATTTGAACGACTCAAAACCAAATTGTTATCTTTTATTTATTCATAGAAAAATATAGTTGTCTTCTATAACCATAGCTAATGCAAATCCTCTGGGCAGCAATTCCGCTTTGTTAGTTTTACGTTTTCCACTGACATGACGTGGAATGATTACCGTATATTTCCGCATATAAGGCGACTTTAAATATGATGTTGTCAAAAAATACAGCAATTTTTCATGAATATATCCTATATTGTCGTATACGACGACTGCTTATTGATAATTTAAAGATGATGTTATTGTAAATGTTGTTAATTACTGTATCCTTAGAAACTGAAAATAAACGAAATAACAAAACCCATTCTATATCATGTTTTTCCTGAATAGTTCCCTAAAAGGGAAACCGCTGTTTTGTTTATGTTTTATCACGTGATCTCTTGCGAATACTGTTATCACTTCTTCTCTTTCAGCTGCTCTATCTAAACTGTTACAAACAGCCTGCTGTGCTAATTGCCACTTACATGTACTTCATCGTCATTCACAATATAAGGTTAATAATAGTTCGATAATGTACAATGTTAGTACATTCCACTTTCAACATTTTTTTAATCCGCTATCATAACTCGATGTTTACATTTTCTAAGCTGAGCTTGCATGGGTACATGTTGATATCATTGATATGGAATTAATCTTCGAATAGGAAATTTATTATGAAGTTATGTCAGTAATATAAGAGGTAGAAATGTAATTATTTCTTTTATTATCAGGTTATTTGATAATGTAAATCTTTTCATGTACGCTATTGGTTTTCGGACTGAGCCTGATTAGCCTACCGACAGGCATCAGTCAGAATTTAAGGCTTCTTTTTTAGCATTGTAGTATAAGACGACCTACAATTTTTAAGGGAGATTTTCGGGGATTTAAAAGTCGTTTTATATGTAGAAATATAGGATATATTGAAACAAGGCAAACTTTCTTGCCAGAATACTGAGCTGTTACGTGACATCTGTCCTTCTATATGGCAACAAATGTTGGACGATTTCCTCAAACATGAAGAAGAGTCTAAAGGTAACGGAGATGTGGTTCTACAGAAGGATATCATGAACCGATCGTGTGAGCAAAAATGAGGTCTTGGAGAGGATGCAAACAAGGAGGAGGCTTATAGTTAACATCAGGAAGAGGTAGCTGAAGTTCCTGAGACACATAATGAGGAAGGATGGCTTGGAGAATCTGATACTCACGGGTCGAATAGAGGGAAAGAGAAACAAGGGAAAACAACGCATGGCATACCTAGCGGCCATAAGCAAATGGATGACAGAACATGATCTGAGGGGTGGCAGAGGGAAGGAACTTATTGTGAGCTACAAGGGAAAGAGGGAGATGGAGAGACATGATCGCCCACGTCCTGAAAGGACACGACACATAGAAAGAAAGAATTTGTACGTGTAGTGAGCATTGTTGTTATATATGATCTGGTGAACATGTTAAATATACCGAAATCCTCAACAAAATCAAAAGATGTGTCTGTAATATACACCAGAATATTGACCTCATTCACTTTCCTACGGTCGTGATGTGGCTTCCTTGTGTCTGTGGCTTAAATATGTTCATGTCAATTTTACTCATGAGCTTTCATCCCTGATATGCTTACCTATTGTATTTAAGCTTACTATTAGATTGTCAACTTGCTATCACCGGTTTACTGTTGAAAAACTACTTGTAATCTTTAGTTCTATTCTAATTGTTTCTTCTTTCATAGTTTGCACCTGATGATCCCTTTTCTCGTTTGTTGTTTCCTTGCCACCTACGATATTCAAAACTTCAATGGTAATCATCATATTTTGTCTTCCTTAAGTCCCTCCACCTAGTGTCATTTCCCCTCACTAACTCCTCTTTTTCATTTCTATTTCTCTCTAAACCAAGTCATCTAAATGACGTTATAGGCTTGATTGAAGCGAAACAATCAAACAATTATTCATTGCTTTTCAAATAAATTCATGGGGAGGCAAAATATCGAATTGTCTTCAGAAGAAAGACTTGTCCTGTATATGACGATAAACTGCATCCGGCAGCATGGCCGCTAATCAGGAGGGATTGAAGAGAAAGTAACCACCTCTTAATTGCTGTTGTTCCAAGTTACACCCTTACCCAGGTTGGTAACATCTGTTAGGGTTCCAGCTATGGGAAAATAGTTTACCCTTATTCTATTGTCAAAATACTACGAAAGGGTAGAAATAGATTTTTGTAGTGAAGGTGTCAGAAATATATTTTCGTGATTGAAAAGTTTCCATCAATACATTTAAAAAAATAAAAATTTCAACGATACATCCTCGTAAAAAAAATTCTTAATAATTCCAATGAAATTGTCTAAACTGAAACCCGTGTTTTTCAGAAAACGATTTCACCCAAATCTTGTGTAGGGCATTAAAATACTACCAGGCATAGTATAGCAAACAAGATGGTTTAGAATCTAATTGTTCGTCTGAGGAAAACATCACCTACATGCAGTCAGTTTATATGATAAACTTATAACCTATCTGTTTATAGCTACGATGGTGCCTTCAGAAAAATAATATAGTTTTCCCATACAAATAATCTATTGAATTTTAAAAGAGACATGTTTAAAACAACAAACTATCTGTTTACACAAAGCACTATATCTAAACTACATGTCCATACTAAATGCCTCTAAAATAGCAAAATATAAAGTGCACATTCACTAAACCCAATTCATAAAATCTAAGATTGCCCTCAATGGGGCCACCTATGTTCCGTGGGTTGCGAACCGTGATGCGCGGGTACGGAATCCTGGTGACTGAGTGACACTTGATCTAGTATAAAATGGCCGGGAGTTTCCACAAAACCTCACCTCGGACCCTACCTTGGATAGACGGGTGGGTGGAATAGCCTAATCCAATCCAATTGGTTAGTCACATAGTTGCAAAAACTAGATGGATAATGGCTCTTTCACGGCAGCGAATCCTTACACCATACTATACTTAGGTAGATATGGTGAGAATAATGCGGGTACTCGAATTCACTTTCACCACCACGATACCATCTGCGTAGCGCTGGCGAATCACGGCGAATGGGATTAATCACCTTAGCGTCTCTTAACTCGGATGTGGGTGGGGCGCACAGACTGCGAATACAAAAACAAAATTATATGGCTGACGCTTGTTAACGAACCAAGAGAAAATAATGAAACTCTGAAACAGAAAGTTACAATGAAATATCAGAAAAAGACAATTTCCACTTTTAATAGTTAAAGAACCCTTAGATTGTGAAATAATAAGTGTCACCTTTTGTGTTTCAAAAGGTTATATCAGCCATAAATAGAAACATAATCAGTAACAAAAATAAAGAAAAGTAACAGACATCTAATTCAAGTAAAAACCAAAAAAAAAAATACGCCAAAGATCTACTAATAATCACACAAATAAACGACATGAAAAGAAACGCTTAACCCCCACCAATTTCTTAATTCGTGTAAGGGAGTAATAAAATGCTCAGAACTGTCAGTCGGCTTATCGGAAGAAATTAAAAATGATGACACCTTAACAAAGCAATGTGTAAAAAGCATCAAAAGAATACAAATAAAAAGAAATGGCACATCAGTAAACACAAACACATATAGTTTGGCATTCA
>OZ038477.1:43704490-43736990 GCA_964036315.1 Acanthosepion esculentum
TATCACAAACACTCAGGAATCAAAAGAAGCAAATACAGAAGAGAAAAGTGAGGTGGGAAAATGTTTATATAACAAAATATTAAAGAGTAGAACTGATTAGAGTTAGAAATGGATGGGAAAATATTAAAACCAGTAAATCCCTTGCATTCTTCAAACAAAATCTCAGAAAAAAAGGTTCCTACCATTATTAACGACCAAAAATGAAAGTAAGGCTTAACTATGGTTGACCGACTAAACTGCCCTACTGTAGACAATGATTGAAGAAAAACGGGTAATAAAATAGAATAAGCCAAATTGACTAAACTGAACTATTGTTTCTGATTTATCTATAGTTAATTGTAATTAGGTACAATACGGTTGCTTATTGAAGGCGGATCGAATACAATAGGTTATGTAATTATTTCAATTATTAGATGAGATTTTTATGTTTTCCTTGAATGAATTACGTATTATATTTGTTGCTGTTATTATTATTATTATTATTATTATTATTATTATTATTATTATTATTATTATTATTATTATTATAATCATCTTCCTTCTTCTTTTTCTTCTTGTTCGTTTTCTTCTTTGTAACGCCTCTCGTCAAGATGTCAGCAATCCTCTCACTTACCTATCTCTTCATGCTCCTTTGTCTCCGTCCAACCCACATGTTCTGTCACTCATGCCCGCAAGTCCGTCACGTAAGTGATGCGCTGCCTTCCCGTGTCCCTCTTGCACTCGATATGCCCTATGTCTACCAACTTTTCCAACACCACTTACCGCATCATGCGCCTGAGAAATCTCAGCCGTTTCTCTCTGATTATAAGTATAATTGTCCATTTTGTTTCCATCTCCTTTCAGATTTCGCGCTCCGTCCATCGTATTCTCAGAATCCTTGTCTCAACCCACACTTCCATTAACTTTAATCTTAGCTACATCTCTGGCGAAATTGTCGACTATTCACTGACATACAAGAGGTTTGATATTACATATATATCTAACATTTTTTTTCTTTGTTGCTACACATTATAGTTGTTTGTTAATTCCATATAGGCAAGGGATTTATTTAAGTTGAAGTTCATCTCCAGAACCATGGTAAATTTTAGTGTAGAAAATAAAGAATCTACTAAGATATATTCCAAATAAGGGATTTGACTGCATGACACTCGCAGGAGCCAAATTACGTATTGATATTTTCTATGCTAACAGATAATGTTTCGCAATTCTTGCTGGTAGGAACTCCCTCTCTATCTACCGGCTTCTTATTTCCCAGTCAAGTTTGATCTTCAATAATTTAAATCCACTGTCAATAGTTATCTTCTATGCTCTAATTTATGTTTTTTTATTGTTCTGTTTCCTTAAATGCGTCGTCCTGGGTATTACGCTAAACTACAGCCGGTAGCAAGGAAACTGATCGGGTGATTAGCCGTTCTGAGAAACGTGGAACCACTTCTTAAATGCTTATCATTCCAAGACCACCCGGAGTTGGAGTGGTACCACCTGTTACTGTCCCAGCTATGGGCAAAATATGAACCCTGAGAGAAGAATCAGCACTTTTATAATAAAATGACCAATAATACATTTTTAATGCAAAATAACAATCAATGCGACGATAAAAATATAAACATTCATTTTAACAGTAAAATTACGAAAATTACATTTTATGATATATATATATATATATATATATATATATATATATATATATATATATATATATATTGGTGTGGATTCCGGGATGAATCCGATATCGAGGAATAACAAACGCCAGTAATGGATAAGGAAAATAAATGTATTAACGTAATAATACAAACTGGTAATACGGGTTAGTAGATCCAGGAATGCGGGTTAGTAGCAATAATATATATACAGTTTTGGTATTGATGTATCGCGGTATGACTCCTTGCTGAGTCTACGTGCTCGCTAACTGTGACTCTTGTGCTACCCTCCTCTTTTACAAACTGTCCGGGTATTCACTGGTAGTATTATATGCATACCACGAGTGAGTCCATTTGTGTAAAAAGGCGAGACCCGTCAATATATATAAACATACCTTTTCCCTGAAAGTACAAACTTATATACAAAATATGGAGTTGAAACCATAAAATATATTTAGATTTCGGTATTAAATATCCCATAGATGTTGATATGCCGTTAAGCAAAATCGATCAAACCGAATCTTTAAATGTTTTTTTTTGTTCGCATATTCTCTCGCACTCAGTATTCTCTTGCGTCTTAGCGGCTTTATTATCTTGCTCGGGGTGAATGGAAATGCTGGTCGAGGTGGGTTCTCTTTCAGAAAAATCATGAAAATCCTGATTCGTGATGAGGCTAGAAAATTATAGAAAACTTAATGTTGATTTATCACTTAAAAAGAGAAAAGAGTCACTGAAAATGCAATGGCTAGAAACATCTAAACAAGAAGAGATAAACAAATGATATTCTCAAGAGATGCAAGCAGAGATTCCAGTGATACAGTGAATATCGAATTTTTTTGTTTTAAAATGAAACATTTGTTATCAAAAGTAATGCAAAAACAAACAACGAAACGATCAGATTTTACGGAAATAAAATAATTCTTGAAGAAGCTATAAGATCAGACCTTAACAAAAAAGACATATCGCGTGATAAGCTCAACTGACCAAAAAAACAAAAAAAAAACACAACGGATTAAAGAGGCAACAGAGTACTGAAATAAATATAGAAACCTTGAAAGGACACGATGTCAAACATAGTTATTCGCCCCCAAATCGATAATTCTCATGAGAGTTGAGGACAATAGTTAGCTGAAACAAGTTAAAATGCCTGAATAAATGACGAGAGGAAAATTAATTTGATCTTGAAAGATGACAACAAAGGAACAATTCCAGTCAACTTAAGACCGATAATATACTTATCACTGACGTGGAAAAGGGTAGCAGTGAATGTGACCAGAGATGTATATATTACTTGTTGGAAGATTAAAGTCCGTTTCCAGAAAGATTGTATTGTCAATAGTATAAGTGAAGCCAGTAATTAGCACTGAATATGAAAATAGACATAGAAATATTTATCTAGTGGAATGTCCAAACGACGTTGAATTTCTAGTCAATAAAAACAAAGGTTTATAACTTATATTCGAAATGATAAAAATATCAAATAACGGACACGTAATAAATTATTGTAAAAAAACGATAAGAAGACAAGTCGGTTCATTCACTTTTTCAATAGAAAACCAACAACGGCTAATTAGTGATCTTCCTTCAACTTTTCTTTTTACTTATTTCAATACAAGCAAGGCAATAAATCCACCAAGACACAACAGAGTTATGGCGTGTGAGGGAATAGGAGAAAAAAACATATAGCGGAGAGAGAACAGTAATTAACTTAAAATAACAGTAAATAAGATGACAGAAGATAATGTTTGATATTACATTTAATTGTTTGAAGATCAAAGTTGATTGGGAAGCAAGAAGCTGAAAGAGCGTTCTACAAGAAAGATGTGAAAGAGAAGAAACACTTAGCATAGAATTTACAGTTGCATTAAGCCGTTTTTATTGTAAAATAATGTTTTATATTCGTTTTTGTGCTTATTATCATAAAAAAAATCCTGGCACCATACGGACGTTAGATTGTGAGAAATGAATAAAAATATTAAAAATTGATGGGTGTACGAATAATTTTATCGTTGACTGTTTATACTCATGCGCACGAAATTGGTGGTTTGGGATTTTATAATTTTAAATTCCTTTTATTTATTTTTAAAATTTCACAGTCCTCTCCTCTTTGTGTCCATGTACAGTTACATTACTTTAATCCAATGACGAAACGTGTCACACGAATATTTTTCCGCTTTGTCATTGATGTTCCCAAAACTGTTCTGGTGTATAAAAATTCTAAAGCACTTTCTATCAGATTGTTGCATATGGCGTATCTTTATGCTTAAAATGAAAAATAGATAGTTAAAATTGATTGGGCACATCACGAGTTAAGATGGCTTGGGAAATTGATAATCAAAGGGTAGATTGAGGCCAAGATGAAGAGCGGTATACAATGCATAACATACGTAGCGATTTTGGTAGAACAGAGTTTAGGGGATATAACAATAAGACAACATTTATTAAGGACAGGAAATCGGAGAGGGCTATGATCGCCAACTTCCTGAAGGTACACAGCATATAGAAGAAGAACAAGAACAAGAACAAGAAGAATATGTATTAACAGATGATGGGGAAAGTGTCAACGAATTCGTTTAATTTTTGAAATAGAAAAAATATGCCAACCAAAATTTAAATCAATTACTCGAAACAAAGACAGTGCTTAAATTCTATGTATCATCAGTTGTCTTTTGTCGCAGCGAATATTAGACAATTGCTTCACAGATGATGAAGGCGACAGAAATGTGACTCTACAGACTGATACGAAAAATACTCTGGCCTGGACACGTGACGAGGTAGTTTTAAGGAAAATGGAAACATAGTATAAGTTAGAGCTATTTGAAATTTCTGGGACACATAATAAGAAAAGAAGGCCTGGGGAAATTGACACTCACAGTACATATTGAAGGTCTGATAGATAGAAGAATACGACTGGTACTCTCCGGATTTGGTTTAAACAGATAGCAGAACTGGGAATGGGAGAGATGTAAAAAGAGAAACATCGCTTAGAACTACGAAGTACTAGTTTTGAAGAGTCAATATCGCAAGACACATGGACACAGAGAAATGTGTTAAAATTATTAGCCCTCTACGTTATATTTCTATTTAAAGGATCATCATTATTGTATAAGTGTTACTTGTGTTTGTTCGCTAAATTGAGGATATTGAAAGTGGAAACAAATTGCCAGTCTCTGCATCAATATCAATCCCACTACAATCTCAGTGAAGGTAATTTAATTACAAATGATCGGATTAACATCCAAGATGAATTCCACTTACTTTTTTTCTCTTTTTACACACCCCTCTCTACACCCACCTTCTATATTTTTTTACGGATCAATTCAATTTCACCAAATTGAAACGAGCGATCCGCAAGTCTGATTCACATTTGAACGAAGGGGAAAAGAATTCCCGCTCACAACGTCAAGAGACTTTGAATTCATTCCAGCTTCGAAGACCCAAAGGGGAAAAACAAAAGAAACAAAAAACGAAAAAAAAAACAGGCTCACGAAGATGATTGACACTTCAGGTGATTAGAGTTTATTGACGGTTACTATTATTAAGAGTTTCTCTTATTAGAAAATACGGTTTTTTTTCTTCATCTTGAACGTCGCCATCCTCAGGATCCCGATCATCATCATCATCATCATCATCATCATCATCATCATCATCATCATCATCATCATCATCATCGCATCAGTAGGAATTGTGTTATTATTAGACATTTAAAACTGTTGGGAATATGTGTGGTGTCAATAATAACGGTTATATTATCATTATAGTGATAATTGAAAAAAAATAAAAGTAAAAATAGCAATAGTACTTAGTAATAATAATAACAATGATGATGATGTTAAAATAATAATAATAATAATAATAATAATAATAATAATAATAATAATAATAATAATAAATGTCCTGATGTTACAGCAGCCATAACTCTCAATATTTCTGATCTTAATTTTGTAATGTACAGGATTATTTACATTTTTCGGACGGTATGATCACGACGTTTCGACCATTGTATGCTCCGGCGTTTTTCAGGTGACTAGAAATTTACGACTAGACGTTTTATTTCGTCCACCTGGGTAGATTGTTCTAGTTCCATGTTCCTTACCTCTTCCAGATGTCTCAGTTATTTCCATTTAACTCAAGTCTCCAAGTTTTTTGTTCTACCGTATCCAGGTATTGAACTCACAACTATCTGGTTCAAGTCACTGAATCCAAGGAACGCTTATATCCACTGGGCCTTGTGTACCCATATACTAAGAAAAATGCGAGCAATTAAATGAAAATTATCCTATAGGGCCTATGGACCATTGTTTGGACCCGGTTCTACAGGATACAAAGTAGGAAACATGACATACACAAATAATAATAATAGTAATAAACTATCAAAGTAGAAGGATCTTTAACTCGAAATCTAAAATATGTTGCACAATAGGACATCAATAATTCCAGTTTATTTCGAGCCCTCGGATTGATTAGAAAATTTTCTGATAAACTCCATGAAGGTATCCCTGGTATTCCAAGCGTTAAAAAAACAAAACAAAATGTACTCACAGGTACAGCTCACACATTAAGAAGAACTTTATCTATGTAAAATATGTGTGACCTTTGACTTTTTTTTTTTTTTTTACAAAAATGGTCAGGAAAAAATGTCTTAAACCCATTTCTCACTTTAGTTCTCTTGCTGTGACCCGGAAGAAAATGTGTATACAACAGAAATCCAATTGAAATATATAATAATAATAATAATAATAATAATAATAATAATAATAATAATAATAATAATAATTCCTGTTGTAGTTGGAGCCCTTGGACTGGTTGGAAAAGATTCCAGTAGGCTGATTGAAGGGATCCCTGGAAGTCCATGCCTCAAAGAGATACAAAAAATTGTTCTGACAAGTACAGCCCACACTTTACGAAGGGCTTTATTTATGTAATTATTTTTTTTATTTTTTATTTTTTTTTGCAGTGGAAAGTGTCATGATGCCATTTCTAACCTTAGGTCCCTGGGCGGGACCCGGAAAGAAATGTGTAAACGCCAGATATCAAAGGAAATAAAAATAATAATAATAATAACATGACATAGTGGGCCAATATCTGCACTGGAAAATTTGCAACTCCTATGGGAAGGAAATTGGAAGAAATTGGTACGAACACCACCCTGACCCGGTTACGGAGATAGGACCACTTACAATTCTATGGGACTACACAATACACACTGACAGAACAATCAAAGCCAACCGCCCAGACAGTTTTATTAAAGACCACAAACAAAATAAGTGCCTCCTTATTGATATGGCAGTCCCTGCAGACTGCAATGTGTCTTTGAAGATATTCGAAAAACTGTCAAAATACAAGGACCTTGAAATCGAAATCTCAAAAATGTGGCACATGGGAACATCAACAATTCCTGTTGTAGTTGGAGCCCTTGGACTGGTTGGAAAATATTTCAGTAGGCTGATTGAAGGGATCCCTGGAAGTCCATGCCTCAAAGAGATACAAAAAATTGTTCTGACAAGTACAGCCCACACTTTACGAAGGGCTTTATTTATGTAATTATTTTTTTTATTTTTCTTGCAGTGGAAAGTGTCATGATGCCATTTCTAACCTTAGGTCCCTGGGCGGGACCCGGAAAGAAATGTGTAAATGCAAGATATCAAAGGAAATAATAATAATAATAATGTAAATATTCTAATGCTACACCAAGCATGAACCTTATGTGCTCTGATCTTAATTCAATGGGGGTTTTTCAAGTACATATTTCGTCTTGCTGATTGAAAATGAGCAGAAAGAGTAATGAGTAATCAGAGGGACAGTAGATAACCATTAGCATTGTATGTTTAAAGATGGCTGGAAAGCATTGAGCGAGACGTGTAATTCAAAAGCGGGACGTGAGAGAAAAGTATTTTTTTAGCCATACGGCTACATCTGGCCAGTTCAACTGTAAACAGATGAGATCTCGATGCCATTCTTCTGCTGCACTTAAATATATAAATTCTAGGTACCATAGCGAAGTTCTCATGCGAACAATTACCATGAAAGTATTTATAAAAAAGGCACAGAGAGACAACCTTACGGCGGAGGGTAAGCGACTGAAGCCGTGTCGTCAGATCAGAACCAATGATATCGTTGATTCTTATCAAGGAGCTCAAGTTAAGTAGAAGGAGCAACGGACCATATGCGGCAGCAATATTCTAAGCATGGACGAATGGTAGACTTATAGGTATGGAAGATAAATTATGGAGAGAAAGATTGTCTTATATTGAACCATCTTTCTTAGCACCTGACCTAGCAATGGATGAGCAAAAAGATAACGTTAGCCAGACAATGTGTAACGTGTCACTTGGAGTATTTCAAAATAGTTGTTATCACATGATCTAGGCCATCAGTTTCTTCTATGGATGGAGAAAACTCAACAAAAAAAGAAAAAAAATGACAGACAAAACTGCACGCAACTTTTTCGGAGGCAAATCGAAAGTAGCGTGGAATAAAATATCGTGGGAACATATATCATTGAAGCTATTTACACGATGATAAGTGCAAGCAATATAATAATAACGTTTATACAAAACTGACATATACCCTATGTCACATTTGAAACGCTATTAATACTTATAAATTGCAAAAGTCGAAAGCCTCCCCCAAAATAATACAAAAATATAGGCACGAAAATTCAT
Organism: Acanthosepion esculentum; assembly: GCA_964036315.1. Classification (NCBI taxonomy): domain Eukaryota; kingdom Metazoa; phylum Mollusca; class Cephalopoda; order Sepiida; family Sepiidae; genus Acanthosepion; species Acanthosepion esculentum. Next base: position 43,712,796 of record OZ038477.1, read on the forward strand.
CACAATACAAACTAGAGATTTACCTGAAAGAAACAAAAAAAGAAAACACTTTAAAAGGTTCACACGCAGAACGCTCAGTCTATTCGAAGGAAGCTTTTATGAGTCCATATAGAAAATAGCTGTATGCCAGAGGACATAGTAATCATAGTTGAATAAAGAATGAGCATAAAATATTGGAACAATGTCTCGGCTTTGATTGGAGGTGAAAAACGGTGGAATTCCTATATTGTAATCGTGTTTGAAATATGAGGTACACTTTGGCAATTAAACAAAACAAAATGAAATCGAAATTGGATGAACTAGAATTCCAAAGCAGAGTTAAGACCACGAAGATATTGAGGTTGATGTTGTTATTCATTATTCAACAATGCCATCCAGACGTCTGGTGTAAACATACGCATGATTATTACAAGACAGACGTCTAGGGTTAACATGCCAATGATGTAGAGCAGACATCTCGTGTGTATATGACAATGATGTCCAGTAGATATCTTCGCTTAATATGCCTATGATGGCCACTAGATGTCTGAGGTCGACATGTCAATGCTTCAAATATGAAAACAAAAATCAGAAGAAAGAATGAAGCCATTCAAATAACTTCTTTAATATAAATGGTACATTAAAAAAAGATGAACATGAATCTCCGCATTCTCCTGTGCCAGTAGCACTAAAAACAAGTTGGCTATTTACCTTCCCTATTGTCAATGCCCTTCCATCTATTCGCACAAATTAATTCAGTCAATTATGTGTCATGCGTGATACACACTTAGGTTATCATGTATCTTTCTAACCGACTGATAAGGCAGTTTTTTTCCGCAGTAAGTTGCCATTTCTATCTGCGATAGACCAGTTTCTATCCAAGTCTACAGAACCCGACCTTTCTTGCTATTTGCCCATAGCTGAAGAGGATTCCTACCTTTCCCAATGACACGTAAGTGAATGTAATGGAACTGACTGGAATTCGAACTCTGCTCTCCGATTTCTCAATCCGAGCTTCTATCCATTACTCCACATATTCCTCTATTCATAGCTCCTTACATATACAAATTACCATTTCGATCTACCACTTCTGTGCTCATAGGTTTTGAGTGTTACATTTTCCAAAACTTTCCTCATTATACATACGAAATTTTCGACCAGCACTTTCTAATTTTAATTATGAGCATTAATTGCGCTGTCATTTATTTTAAACTTCCTCATCTCTTATGTATTCAGTCCATGTTATTCTCAGTATCTGTTTAGAATCAGCGTTTTCGACTTGATTCTCTCCTTCATTTGTAATGAAATTTTCCAGGATATATTTTGGAAGATGGTTATGATATAGACGTTAGTACATTTTCTTATATCATTAAGATATAAGAAAGTATCTGTCAGTTATGTGCCATGCGTGAGACACGCTTAGGCGGTAATGTATCTTTCGATACATGAATGACGAGGCAGATTTTTTCCCGCAGTAGGTTGCCATTTCATTTTGCAGTAGACCAGTTGCCATCCAAGCCTATAGAACCTGGGCCGTTCTGCTATTTACCCATAGTTGGCGGGTAGAAGAAGAGGATTCATACATTTCCCAAGAGTATTAGAATGCATGTAATAGATTCTACTGGAATTCGAACTCGGCTTTCCGATTCCTCAATCCGAGCCGCTTTCCTTTACTCCTGTGAAAGTATAGTTATGAATAATGAAAGAATCCTTCTAGGAACCTATGAAATTATTAAACGGATTAGTTTCTCTAAGGTATCTTTCTTTATTCCTTATGCGCCGACGGTTATCGATATTTATAATATCGAATTTATAATATATAAAAATTAGACTGAACGAATATTTAAATATCTTCCTTTATTCCTATGCGCCGACGGATAGCGATGTGATATTGTCGGATAATTCTGGGTAATTCCGGATTTATAATATATAAAAATTAGACTGAATGAATATTTAAATATCTTCCTTTATTCCTATGCGCCGACGGATATCGATGTGATATTGTCGGATAATTCCGGATAATTCCGGGTAATTCCGGATTTATAATATATAAAAATTAGACTGAATGAATATTTAAATATCTTTCTTTATTCCTATGCGCCGATGGATATCGATGTGATATTGACGGATAATTCCGGATTTATAATATATAAAAATTAGACTGAATGAATATTTAAATAACTTTCTTTATTCCTATGCGCCGACGCATAGCGATGTGATATTGTCGGATAATTCCGGATAATTCCGGATTCATAATATATAAAAATTAGACTGAATGAATATTTAAATATCTTCCTTTATTTCTATGCGCCGACGGATATCGATGTGATATTGTCGGATAATTCCGAATTTATAATACATAGTAATTAACCTGAATGAATATTTAAATATAGTTTTTAAATATATTCTACCACTTATATCGTGGGTGGCACAAATCGATAATTCCAATTAAGATAAGTATCATATTAATTTTCAAAAAAGTATTTCATATAACACGTTCAGGTAATGGAAGGAAAGTTGTGTGAAATTATTTGAAAGACATTTTAGTTAGCTATTCTGATGGACTCCCCTATTTTTGACACTGATATAGACTAAAATTGTATTTCTGGTAAGGAAGATGATAATTAAATTATATGATTAATATAATTATATTTACAATTCCTCACTCACTAAACTCCAGATAGGTCTTCCGACCTGTCAGTGCAGAAACGCATCCCCACCTATCTGAATCTTCTTTTAGTATATGTAGCGAGGTTATATCAATCGCCAGCTGGCGATCGCTGTCGCACAGCTTACAGAACTTGATATTCTGCTGGTTCCTACCATCAGATTATTGATCAGGCTCAAGATTGCTTAACTTCGACGATCGAACGTGTTTCAACGTTCTATGGCCATATTGACTTAGATTTATTCTGCTAACTACTTTGTGCAGATTATTTTGTTCCAATTCTTTTTACTACTATTCATTTTGATGCTATTGTTTCATATCGTTTTCAACTGCTAATCTTTACGGTTCATCTTTCGCTCGACATGATCATTGGATGAAGTTATCCTGTCGTAACAAATTCCGCCTTCTCACTGTATTAAACGGACAGGAAAAGAATAACGTAAATACATCCCTTTTTATCAAAATCACTTTCAGTAATTGGATGAGATTTTCAAATGTCACTTCATATAATTGGGATTTTGATACAGATTACAAAGAAAGCACTGGTGATCGTATCTGCTTTAAGAAATGATGATAAAATATTTCTAATAATATTAATTTGTATGAACAAATATATTCTGATTAATAAAAGCAATAAGAAAAATAATATTAATTTCATTCGTAATAATAACGAAAGCAAATGGCAAAATATATCGGGATGGTCTTGGAAGGTCACGTTATCTTTAATGGCCTATATGGCTGTGAAAATTGAATAATTTCCTGATGGATGAAGAAAGGACTTGGCATGTGCTTCTACCAAGTGAAGAATATCATGGAGAGATTATTTGCATAACGAGAAAAGTTTAAGAATTATAAGAACTAGGAAAAACCGCTATTCTGGATTATTCTAACATCTTTTCCAAATAAATCTAGTTTTCTCAGCAGTTCATGTAGATCATGGAGCCGCAGCTTTTCAAATTATTTTGCATAATCTATAAAACGTAAATGCGCATGCGTGAGTATTTGTATTCTGAAAACTAAATGAATGTAATAATATTTGTTATTATAAAAATCTGTTCAATCTACATTATAAAATAATCTATAGTTAAGTTAAATCAGAAAATACCCGATTTGGGTGTGGCAGAAGTTGAATCGGCGAGGCTTCGTAAATTTCCTGATTTATCCTTGAGATTACCCTCAAATATCCTTTTAGTATGAGATGAATCCATTTTTGTCCCCACCAGCACGCAATGTGCTAAATAGCCGTATACACTGGAATCTTACAATATGGGTGGCAGCGCATATAATGTTTTTTTTTTTTTTTTGGAAGCATTTCACACCAAGCAGGAAGTTCGGGGTGTGAAAGAGAATGAGAAGAGAAGAAAACGACACTAAAGCAAATGGATTCAGGAAGACAGAAGATGGCTATTTTTGTGATCTCAACGAACACTCGGTTGACACTTTTGTAATGTCAACGAATATTCATTATCACTTTCGTAATGTCGTTGTAGTAGAAACTATGCAATGGCCGATACAAACTATAGTACGTCGTTGCACAATGTCTTAGGGGACACTCTTCCCTTGTTCGGTGCGGAAATATATTAAATTAAATAGAATAAAGAATTTAAAAAGAACAGCAGTGACAAAAACAGACAAAATCTGAAATATCTTCATATAGAAACAGATTAAATTAGAAACGGAAAATCCCCACGGTCATTTTGACATAAATATACAAATTATAATCTTTTCACGGAGGAAAATACATGGTTATGGATAAGCAGAGGACATCTAAAACGAAATTATTTTGTCCGAAGAAATTATGCCGAATCCAAAATTGAGAGAACAAAAATTTACAAATTTGCAGATGACGTGAATAAAAGACAATAAAAGGGAATGTTGAGATGTAATTGAAACTCTACACCACAAATTCGTTCACATAATTACAAAATCTCTGAAATACACTGGAATTTTGAGATAAAGACAAACCACTTCACCCAAGAAGCAATAATACTATACCATGGAAGCCTGTCTTTCATGAACGTCAACTTAAGATAAATTATACCACTGGAATTACATTCCAGTGGTATAATTTAGCTTAAGTTGACGGGGAACACAATAGTCATTTATTTTATCCCGCCTGCCTCTTCTTAGCTAATCAAACGATAAAATTATTTCATTTTACAGGAAAATATAAAGAATCTCTATCTATAAAAGGCAGGATGTGTGTGTGTGTGTGTGTGTGTGTGTGTGTGTGTGTGTGTGTGTGTGTGTGTGTGTGTGTGTGTGTGCGAGTGTGTGTGTGTGTGTGTTTGTGACGAATGCACGGTCGCAATTTTCGATGGATTGACACCAAAGTTTACATGCACATGCTCCAAGTTAGTGGTAAGGCCACGATCGATTTTCATTTCCCAACTCCCATCGATAGTGGAAATAATCGATTTTTCATGCTTCTACGGCAGTTTTCATGTAGTTTGCGGCCATTTTCTACTAGCCAGATTGAGAGCCTATAGCTGGCTGCCACGAATAGGCAGGAAGGTTCTATTGGCCAGCTGGAGAGCGAACAGCTGACTGACACGAATGTTAACTAGCATACTAGCATGCAGAAAAAATCGATACCTGCATTCGTCACAAGTTGGAAAATTTAAATATGCATGGCACTTTACTCCAATTGGCTCATTCGCTTGCTTAAACTCAACGTTGACTCTGATTCCGCAGAACTGTGTTGGGTGTGAAAAAGTATTTGCTGTTAACATTCTTTTTTCATTCGGTTTTTCCAGTTACGAGTCCTTTTTTAAAGCTGATCGTTTTCTCTTCATTTTGTTTAGTTCTTTTATCGTAACAGATTTAATGTTTAGTATAGAGCTTAGAAAAAAATTGCAGTGTGAGATAGGCAAGAATTAAGGCATGTAGCAACATCAGCACTTCAAAAAGCACTCCTTTAAAGGCAAGGAAGAGCAAAAATATTTTAAATCAAGTGATAATGATTGCTGTATTAGTCGTACGATTTTTGAATCAAGCACGGGCTACGCCGGGCCATGCTGCTTGTATATATATTATAAAGAATGTTCACCACTACTATTTTCTTGCTCGTTAACTTTTATTTATTTACCGCTTTTTACAACATTCGATGTCGATAGTGATTCTGACACCGAGAGCAAACATCACAAGAATCGGAAAGAAACGCAGTTTTCTATGTAATATGAACTCGCAGAGCGGTTATCCGACTGCATGATATTCATAAGAGAGTGTAGATCTGACAAGGCTATATAAGAACAAGTTGTCGAGGTTTCAGGTCAGTGTTTAGTTTCTGTCGGATTCTATTGTGCAGGGGGAAAATTCCATCAGAAAATGTTATCCAGTGTTCAACATCCGTATCTTCTATGCTACATTTGTTATATTTGATCCAGAGACGGATATGCAATGTTATTGGTCCTGATCTGTCATCTCGTCTGCAGCCTCTCTCTCTCACAGACGCGACGTTGCCTCGCTCTGTCTTTTTTATCAATACTTTCACGGTAATAGCTCCGAGGAGCTGCTTTCGCTGGTTCCTAGGCCTCATGAATTTAAACGTCCCACGAGGCTGGCATCCCGTTCCCACCCCTTCACTGTTGAAACTGTTAGATGTAGACGTCTCTTCTACTCCAATAGCTTCATGTCTCGCACATCTCGCTTGTGGAACTCCCTTCCTTATTCCTGCTTCCCTGAAAAATACAAGCTCCAACTATTTAAGTGTAACGTCAATCGACATCTCCAGCTGCCTTGATCTATCCTCTTCCCTTCTACACATCCTTTCACCTTTCATTCCCATCTGCTCTCGCTCCAAATCTTCTGTAACCCCCTAGCCTTGATCGATCCACTATCTTTCTCCATATCCTCTACTTTACCACTCCTACCTGATTTTCCTCCAAAACTTCTGTAACACCCTGCGTACTAGTGGCTTCCAGCCTTGCTTGGGGTGATATGCTTAAAAAAGAAAAAAAGATACACGAGGTAATTTTAAGTGTTTAGAATTTATCAAACCAACATTATGATTTTTTAGGATGAATTCAGGGTAGGTGACATCACTATTCTGACTCAAATTTTAAATCAATGTTTCTATTTTAGGAAGGTTTATGTGAAGTTCTAGTCCCTGAAAGACATGCTATAGAAATTTAATCTTTATATTAAGCAATTTTCGTCAGATCCATTCTATGACCGCCTATTATTTTCAAGTATATATTCAATTGAATTTTGCTCCGATCGAGACTGATATCTTAAGAGAGGTTTAATTTGTGATGTTAAAATATTTAATAAAAACTATTTACTTAAGCAAAATATTTCATCTGTTATAATGACAAAATTTATGCAGGTGAATTTTAATTAGAATCAAAATTTAATGTTCAAAAATTTTATTTCAATTATTGCGATACTCATAATATTTTAATTGAGGTGTACGTTGTTATACCTACGCTAGTTTTCGGCTTTGTTTTTTTTTATTTCTATAATAAAATGATACTCTCTAATGTGTATTTATCATTATTTTCTTGTTTTGAGAATAAATAGGACTGATCGTCATTCATTTTTTGTACATCGATTTTACAAACTTAACTGTAGTTCTAGATTGGCAGCTTGATCTCCTCGTCGTATGGATGAAAGTACCTAATATAAACAAAATATCTTTGATAACCGTTCTAGATTCTCGAACACTCTTACGGATTCTTGTATTTCAATCAACGTTGATCATCAAAAATTTAAACGCCGTGTGAATCGTCGTCATCTCTCTTTTTATCTTTTTCTTTTTTTTTTGTCCTCTCTGCTTAATAATTTTATTCTCACTATACACTTGCGTCTTAGCGGTATTGTTGCCTTTATTGGGGTGAAATGATTAGTAAAAAATAAAATTTTCACGTCAGTATTCTTTATAGGCTTAATCAGGTTTATTCTTTACACATACGTTTTTCCCAAAATATATTGGTTAAGAAAATCAAGAAAATATATTTTATGAATTATTAATGACGGAGAAGTGAAAAAAAATAACACAGATAACAATGGTATATATATATATATATATATATATATATATATATATATATATATTATGTTTACCATTGTTATATATAAATATATATATGTATATATGTGTGTGTATATATATATATATATTTGTGTATTTAGGCAGCAATCCTACTTTCAAGCACATTTCATTAAAAACGACTGACAAGGTGCTTTTATTTAGTTTTTTATATAATTTCTCGTGCGATCTAATAAAGTTTTTCTTTTCAGAGGATAAATTATATAAAAATTGTCCGAATGTTCTTTTCCGAACGCTTTCGGCTATACTTTTAGCCATTATCAAGGATTATATTTCAACTGTTAGAATTAGAAATAGTTTGTGTGTGTTTTATAAAGTGATTCATTTTTTTTGTTTCAAAACACGGTCAAGATATTATGTCCATGTTCAAAGTTAATATTATTAAGGGTTGGTTTGTTTAATGTTATAAGTAAGGCTTCCATTATTTTTAGCCTTTTTTTGCAAGTGGATGATGCTATTATATTAGTGCTGTCGACAAGTATATTCCGAATAGTGTCCGGTAGGTCTCCATGAATATTTAAATGAGATCTAATTGAGCTATTGTCAGAAAGGTGTAGGGATAATCTGCGTGTTAAACGATTTGTAGTGTGGCCTATATAATTATTTACGAAAGTTGATTCTCGAGGAATACAATTCCTTAATGGACATTTGAATTCATAAATAATATTTGCTCTATTTAATTTTGTTGTAGGAGGTGAATTATTATTTTTAACTATAAGGTTACAAGTTTTAAATTTTTTATAATAAATAATTAATCTAATTTTTTTGCTATTATCATAATATCTTGACCGTGTTTTGAAACAAAAAAAATGAATTACTTTATAAAACACACAAACTATTTCTAATTCTAACAGTTGAAATATAATCCTTGATAATGGCTAAAAGTATAGCCGAAGGCGCTCGGAAAAGAACATTCGGACAATTTTTATATAATTTATCCTCTGAAAAGAAAAACTAATAAAGATCGCACGAGAAATTATATAAAAAACTAAATAAAAGCACCTTGTCAGTCGTTTTTAATGATATATATATATATATATATATATATATATATATATATATATATATATATATATATATATATATATATATATATATATATTCACTATTTGCATTTTTCAGTCTACTGTCCTCATCTTGGTATATTCACGATCTTATGGCCGTTGTATGCTTCGGCCTTATTCAGGTTTATTCCAAAGAAGTAGCTTGTTCTAACGGCGGGAATGTGCAACAGGCTTAAACGTAAATGATATAGCAATAAAGATGAGGAAAACATCCCGAACAATGTATATCGTATAAATAGTTACAATACCGCATCTCAGATATATATATATATATATATATATATATTGCTTTTCGATAAAAGTGACTCACCTGAATTTTTTTTTTACTTAAAAATTGCTTCGCCTATTGTTTTGGGGGTCAAACTAATTTTTAATCTTACTAATATAAAGACACATTCCCGACCACCTAGTAAAAAAGTTACTTACCCTAAGGTATTATATTGTCAATTATAATTTTGGATATAAATGAAAATTAGGGAAAAACTATTTGCAAAAAAAGTGACTCACTTACTTCCTGCAACATGTAATCTACAGAAAGATAACCGAACAGCTTTAAATAAAGAATAATAGAGGTATAATTTATGTATAATAGGTAATATAGTTCGAAATATTTTATAATCTATGGGTCCTCCTTTATTTTGAATAACGTTTTTAACCCTTTTTGCCATTGACTTGATTAGGTTCTGGCAAATCTCATTTCTAAGCATTGAATTCCATTCGGATATGAAATTCACAATCAAATCCTCTTTGTTGCTCAACTTCTTTCTCGAGAGCCTCTACTTTATAATGCTCCATATGTTTTCTATGGGGTTGAGGTCAGGAGATTGGGGTGGCCATGTCATAACACTCACCTGCTTCTTATCAAAATATTCCTTCATCAATTTTGATTTGCGTCAGGGAGCATTATCATGCAAAAAATGAGTTTGGTGGGGTCGATTTGCACCCTTTCAGCAGAAGGGAGCATACAAGACTCTAAAATTCTCTTGTACTGTTCGCTCCTGGGGGTCTTTTTCAATAGGTTTTAAGAAACCAGTTCCATGAAAAGAAAAGCATCCCCAGAACATTATACAGAACGGATGCTTGACAGTACTTACTGCTAAATTCAAAGAGCTTTCAAAGCTTCTTCGGATTTTAGGTCGCTTATGCTTTAAGTTTAGCTCAGCTTTCCTTTGAACGGAGAAGATAACATTTAGTAAAAAAAATCAGGTGAGTCATTTTCATCGAACAGAACTGAGTATATATATATATATATATATATATATATATATATATATATATATATATATATATATATATATACATATATATATATATATATGCATGCATACAGTGGGGAGGACAAATATTCGTACACATACATTTTTTTTATTTATTGTATTTCCAACTAATGAATACACATACTTTTCATATAATTTACTGTACACTGATGCATAATTAAACATGCATAGAAAAAAGGAAAAATTTGTTTTAATAAAAAGGAATCCCATTTATCCATTTTAATGGATGAAATAATATTCCTACAATACAAAGAAGTATATAAAATCATACACTGAAGGATTCTATCTGTTTCACTCTCACTTACGCCATCCTGTCACTCTCGGAAGATTACAATGAAAAGGTTTTGATAACAAAATCTACTCGACTAATGAATACAGCTTTTGAAGGAAAGCTACAGATTTTTCACTGTTAATTTTTCAGAAGAGAATCCAATGTTGATTGAAATCTTTAATCTTTTACGTTCGATCAATGCACAAAATTTATATATTTTAACCTATTCTTATTTTATGGTTTAAGTGTCTTTTTCATATCACTGGCAAATCTACTACTAGAAATATACAGCGGTATAGATGTATATTGTGATTTCGCTTTGTTTCTGTTAAAGAAAAAACAATAAAATTCGCATGAATACAGTTGAATAGTTAAAAAACTTATCCTCTTCAAATCACGTTATTATAATTTTTTACCCTCTTATTCTCAACAACTATAAAGAATGAAATGTTGCAATTTCGGTACATTATGACCTATCAATTTTAATGAAGTGTTGGAACTTCGGTAAAAACATTCAAAAGTTTTATTTGGGTCGTGCTTTAGTTTTTCGGACGGTCAAAGACCTGTTTGGCAGATTTCGTCAGAATGATTATAATATTATCTCTCAATCACTTTCCGGGAGAACTTCCGATGTCGATGAAGACGCTCTAGTTAGCATCAAAGTTTTGACTGAAACGTATATATCTCAGCAACGTATTGCCATTTGAGGAGATTTAGCTTCAAGAAAAACGACCGATTTTGGCAAATCAAAAGGTTGTTATTTTCTTCCCTGATGTCCGAAAGACGGCATGTCGCTAAACATTATGCAGAAGTTTAAAGTGTTGAAATGGGAAACCCTCCAACTATCACTGTATTTTCCTGACTTGGCTCCGTCGGATGTTCATTTTTATCGGTCTCCAGAGAAAAATTAAAATTAAATGACAACAAAAAATGAATCTCTTCAGTCATTCGAAAACTACACGAGAAACTTCTTCCAACGAAACCCACGAATTTTCTACGAAAATGCCATCAACACGCTTGCAGGATACTGAAAGACAGGTATTAAAAACAATGAATATACTTTTTTCGAGTATATGTAAAAGATTTTTTGATGTTCAAATATTTGCATCGATTCAGTGCTCCCTCCTCTTTCCCTCATTCATAATAATCATTTTAAATTTAACCAATTTCAGGGAGTAGCCAATAACTTCATTGATCATACTGCATCCGTTGTTTCAGCGTGATGTGGCTGTAAGCCTTGAAGACTTGATCTTCATGACATAGACATCCACATTCAAAAAGATATAAAAAAGTATATTAATTCGATGTATGGTATATAAGATATTATTGGGAAGTATAAGCCATACTGTGATTCCGATATTGTATGTCATATTCTTTATATTATATAGGTATCGATGAGTTTACATCATCCAACATTCTCGGTCCATTTGCGCATACACTGGAGTCGCGCAGATCACGCACGCCATGACTGGGCAGAAGGTATATATAACTCATAGGCTTTACCATATGTCAATATTTCACTTTCGACGTTGCTGTAGATTTTGAAGTAGTTGATAATCCAATACTGTTTGGTGCTGTTGCAACTTTGGGAGTTGCCGAGAGCTGCTATACATCCACCTCGGTAGGTGAAACCACGACCTGTGAATGGTTTGGGTTTTAGTCTCTTATTTTATGTTTTTATTCTTCTGTGTTTTCCAAAACCTTAAGTGAGTAATTTTTTAAACTGTAAATTGATGAGATCTCGACGCCAGTCTAGTACTTCGCTTAAACTAAATAATTCTAAGTACCATCTGTAGAAGAACTCATCCGTACAATTAACATGAAAGTAGTCATAGAAAAAACACAGAGAAGCAACCTTAAGGCGGAAGAAATGTGTTTGAAGTCGCGACGCCATATCAGGGTAAAATTAACCTTTTAATAATTAATATATTTTAATATTTTGTGACTTAGCTTTAGAAACGTGTTTAATTGTTAGTTAATATCATGCATGCTTGGACACGTCGATGTGGTGTAATGGTTAGCTAGATGGTTTTGCTAGATTATTGACAAAGGAGTAGTGAGTTGGATTTTCACTTGGTGTTCCTTACTTTCGACTATGTGCCACATCTAATATATGCTTAGTAAATCGCTATATGTGCCACTAAAATGTAATTATCAAGCACGTAGAACATAATCGAGAAACACATGCATAAAACAAAAATAAACGTTGTCCTATACAGACAACGAGGTCTCATCAGTTTACATTTGAGTAGGTTATATGTAACCATATGTTCTATGCAAATAGTTTCTTTTATCTTACTTCCCGTTTGTGGAAACACTCTATTGGCTTCATGCTTTCGAGTCAGCTAATCTAAATACTATATCAATCGCTATTTAATGTCTTCTCTTGTTCCCGCACCTTAGTAATGTTTCTCGTTTGTAATTCTTACACACTCAGTAACCCCTTGTGTATAACGGGCATTACAGATATGTTTGGTTTGAATTCGATTAAAAAAGTTTCCAACTCTAAAAACGTAATGTATGATAGTGGCAATTGTAATATTAGCTATATGCTTATTGCAAACAATCGGCATTCATTGACTGAGCGGCCAATATTATTGTCGGTTGAAATGTATCAGATCTTACGCTTATAAATTTTTTTCAAGAAAATAGCCAGTAGCTGTTATCGATCCTTCACTTACTTATGGGTGTTTCTTTCTTAAACTTTAATTTAAAGTTCTGTTGAACGTTCACATCTTGATGATGTCATCGTTTCTTCTAGTTATTCGTTTTATTCTTGCAATGGTTCAAAGTCTTCAGGTGTTGTGGTTTCTGTTATCTAGTACAGTTCCTTGTTTTGTGATTTTGTAGCGTGGGTCCAAAAGGATAGATAAATTTATTATATTTCACCCAGAAACAAAAATATTTACTGATATGAAAATCTCTTAAATGCGTATCATTGAATTCCTCCATATAAAAAAAATGTCAAATTACTTTTACTGATTATTAATATTATTATTATTTTTACACTATTGTTCCCCATATACAAAACCCAAGACTCATTAAGTTGAGGGTTACTAAATAAATTTGTTTTATGGTGGTAATAGGACGAGGTAAAAGTTGCAGATTGTAAGGATATGTTGATAAAGTTTGTCTCTAGACGCGAAGAGGTTAACATTGTAGTTAAAGGAGAATATTCAGTCACCAGTCAGCTCTTTTCATTCACAATGAACGGTTGCTTTTGAATTTTGGAATTTAGTTTCGAATGGAATTTCTTTCTTATATATAATGAAAAAGATGATTCGGTTTTGTTAATCGTATGGTGGATCCTGGCTCTAAATTTCTCAACTGATGGAAATATAAAATGCATTTTGTCTGAACATTTTCTAAGGAAATACCGATAGATTCCTGAGAGGTTGAGCGTCGCCCAGTATGGGTATAGGGGCTGTATGTGTTGAAAACAATTATCCATCACAAAAGCTGCGTGGAATATTTTTTTAACTCTGCCAAGGCTGAAAGGAAAGGGTTAGGAAAAGTTCCAACAAGATATGGCAACACACTATTTTTGGTTCGTTCTGTTTCTTGTCGAAATAAAGTTTGGCAGTTAGAATCAGATACTTCCTTGAGCGGTATAAGAGATTTGAATCTTCCCACACCACCTTTAGCGATAGATCGTATATATGAATTGCACTTGAGGTTTGGATGTGAATACAAGTTCCAGCGGTCGTTCAATGAAAGAAGCTTCTTTGAGAGAGCAACCGTTCATTGTGAATGAAAAGAATTCAGTCTTTGCCCGGTGATAATAAAAAGTTACTATCTTTTTGAGATATTGAAAATTACAAGCCAGACTGTCCCTCATTGTTCTGTTAGAGCTGCCACTCTCTGGCCATTTAGATTTTTAAAAGTGCACCCATAAGCTGATGTAATGCATTTTCATGGCGTCTTATTAGCTGAGAAGATAATCCAGCTTATTCCAAGCAGAACATCAGAATATGCTATTATTAATATAAATCCTAGTATTTATTGTAAGTCTTAATATAAATAGGATTTATACTAAGTTGTTTGATTAATGCCGCTCAATAACTAATCAACTAATGGAAAATTCCAAGATGAGCACATATTACACACGTTTCAGTTGCATGCCATTCACGCTGGTTACGTTTCATTAGTTTTGCTGAGTTTAAGTAAATTACTGTTGGAAGGAAACATAAAGGGAGATAACTCCAAAGTATTGTAAGAGTTATCCCACTTGCTTTGGACATCGTGACGTCAGACGTCACGTGTGGCAATACAGAGAGAGATCCAAGATGGTGGACTAAATTGGGGACACGTGTGGCAAACGTCTCTCCATATTTCACTAATTCTTTTTGTAGTATTAACTCAGTTTATCTAGTAATTAATGAAATGCTGTAAACCTAAAAACGTTCTTGGTAATTATTTCCAATCAACAAAACTCACGCCAACATAACAATTACCAGTACGGAAATTTTACTCAAGACTCGTCACGTTTGTACACATTTTATACTTAAACTTTTTTAGATTTTTTTACATGTCTTTATATTTATATACAACGTTTAAACATAACATACTGCCGAAATATTGTTGAACATTGTGTCTTTTATTTTCTTTATCTTTTTGTAAACCGACCTCTTATCTAAGTGTTACGTCAATCAGTCTGTTTGCTATTATAATTGAAAGAATACAACACCAAAATACGTACGCTGGGTAAAAATATGTTACGCCTAACATATATACTCAGTTTGCTAAGTATCATTCAATTACATCTCAACAAAAGTTGAACGATATGCATGATATGCGGGTGCAGCTCAATGAGAAATACATTCCATCAGATAAAACAGTCCACTCAATTGTTTTATCGATAGTGGGTGACCCCATGTTATGACTTTAAATACTTAATGTCTGCTTCATAAAAACCAACGTCTCGACACCCGGCCATGGTGTTCCCTTTGCTAATCACTCTCACGGATAGAGATACACGATATGTCAACTCCTCAGAGATATGACCATCTGGTTAATATCAGGCAACGGAGAAGCAAGTCTGGTGAACTAACTAGGATATCTTCTGTTGCCAATTTTATTTCATCACGAAAAACATGTACATGTTAACGCATCCAATCATTTAAATCAGAAGCCGGAAGCCATACATTGTATATTATCAGATCATGGATTAATATCAGTATTATTGTTAGTAGTAGTATTAGTAGTATTACTGATGTATTATTATTATTATTTATTTATTTATTTATTTATTTCCTTTGATTTCTCGTGTATACTCATTTCTTTCCGGGTCACGACCAGAGACCTAAGGTCAGAAATGGCATCATAACATTTTCCACTGAGCAGTTTTGAAAGAAAAAAATCCATACATATTTTACATAGATGAAGCCCTTCGTAAGGTGTGGGGCTCTACGTGTGAGAACAATATTTTGTATTTCTTTAAAGAATAGGCTGCTAGGGATCCCTTCATTAAGTTTATTAGAATTTTTTTCAATCAGTCCGAGGATTCCATCATTAACCTGAATTGTTGTTGTCCTCATGTGTCACATTTCGATTTCAAGGTCCTCGTATTTCTATAGATTTTTGAAGATCCTCAGATACATTGCAATAAGAATACACATTATTATTTTTTTTTATTTCCTTTGATATCTGGCGTTTACACATTTCTTTGCGGGTCCCACCCAGGGACCTAAGGTTAGAAATGGCATCATGACACTTTCCACTGCAAAAAAATAAATAAAATAAAATAAAATAAAAAAATAATTACATAGATAAAGCCCTTCGTAAAGTGTGGGCTGTACATGTCAGAACAATTTTTTGTATCTCTTTGAGGCATGGACTGCCAGGGATCCCTTCAATCAGCCTACTGGAATCTTTTCCAACCAGTCCAAGGGCTCCACCTACAACAGGAATTGTTGATGTTCCCATGTGCCACATTTTTGAGATTTCTATTTCAAGGTCCTTGTATTTTGACAGTTTTTCGAATATCTTCAAATATACATTGCAGTCTGCAGGGACTGCCATATCAATAAGGAGGCACTTATTTTGTTTGTGGTCTTTAATAACACTGTCTGGGCGGTTGGCTTTGATTGTTCTGTCAGTGTGTATTGTGTAGTCCCATAGAATTGTAACTGATCCTATCTCCGTAACCGTGGTGTTCGTACCAGTTTCTTCCAGATTCCTTCCCATAGGAGTTGGAAATTTTCCAGTGCAGATATTGGCCCACTCTTTCATGCCGGGTTTTATATTCAGTGGGTGCCAATATCGTGCAACCTGATCAATGATCAATGGTTTCTGGATATTTGTCACAGAATCTGCATCTTGGGCTAACATAGTATTTTAGTATATGTGCTTGATAATTCCTAGTTAACAAGCATTGGTCTTGTGCAGCAATGATAAAACCTTCAGTTTCACCTTTCAAACCTGCACTACGTAGCCACTGATGGGTGCGGTTTTTGTCTACGTCAACTTTTTTGGTACGGGCAGAGTATTGGCCATGGAGCAGTTTATCTTGCCATTGTTTCTTTATCTGGTCGGTCACATTTGTCTTTGCATTCTTTTTAAGTATTTTGCAGCTTCAGCCGGTGTACAATGATGTATTTGAATTTCTATGCTCATTTGAAACTCCATTTTGAATTTGTCGACTTCCTTTCCGTAAAGACACTTACTACTTTCCTGTTCCTTGACACAAACCATCATCCAGTCTTCTGTATTTTCCAAGTATCTTTGGAGGCCAATTTATTATTATTATTATTATTATTATTATTATTATTATTATTATTATTATTATTATTATGCGATCTGTTTAAAATAGTCTTTTACCGGGTAAATACATGAGACTTATAGTAAAGGGATAGAGTAATGATATGCAGTCTGTTAAATTCTGAAGGTAAGTGATTGTTAACATTGTTTATTTTTGCTTTACACTGATTTGAATCTCTTGTAAACAGAGGCTGCCGAGGATTATGTTAACAAATGCTTGAAATTGTCCTTCCTGATCTTAAGAAAAAATCCAATTATTATTCCTGAGCAGTATAGTTAAACAGTTACAATTATTCCAAATTTTATTTTAAGTCATTTATATTTACCAATTATGACATATCATATATATTCTGCTCATATTTTCTCCGGCCATCCTGCGTTTACCGTTTAACCCTTGTTCCATATATATATATGTATATATATATATATATATATATATATATATATATGTGTGTGTGTGTGTGTGTGTGTGTGTGTGTGTGTGTGTGTGTGTGTGTGTGTGTGTGTGTGTGTACTTATTATTTGCTTATAATCTTGCATTATTTTATTGGTGACATTGCATTTAATTTTTTTTTTTACTTGGTAAACTGGCCGTGGATATTGGCGCATTTCCGATGAATGGATTTTAAGCTGTTAAATTTCTATAGATGTAAAAATGTAAAACCCTGAAAAAGAGAAAGCAAAACAAACTCGAAATGGCTAAATGCTACCCTGCCTTTCTCTATTTCGTCCCTATTCGTCGACTTCTGGAAGCGTCGAGATAAATATCCTTGGCATCCTCTGTACTTTTGCTCAAGAGTAATATGAACTAACTTGGCTTGTCTAGATATTAAATATCCTGTTAATTTTGAATCTGATGTTTTTTTACACTGGACCCCCCAATTTCATATTCACTTGTTTAAATTAGAAAAAAGATCTACGTTATTACTTTAGAGCTCTGAAATATATATTGACCTGAACTAACTTCATACATACTTAATTACATTGAATTAATCTTCGGCCCAGACTTTTCCTCTTAACAGGAAGGCGTCATGAGAAATTATACTAAGTTAAAACTTAATATGATTTATCTTCTTATAGTTTAGTCATATCATAACTCCTTCCCCTATAATTGTTTCATCCGGTAATCCGCACTCGGTTTAGTAGAGGCCTACATCCTTTTTTGGCAACATCCTAGAGACAGCGGTTCAATAAAATCTCCCATCCTCCTGCACTGCGAAGATGTTAATAGGTGTAGGTAGACTCTCATATAATCCACCCCACACTCTTTCCATTTCTATTGAACTGGGGTAGAGGATTATCCCTTGTTCCCTATTCGGAATATTGTTTCCCGTTCTTATTTCTTTTTCTTTTATGGCCCTAAATATGTAACTGCCTTAACTTTCTCGTGATCAAACTAATCACTGGTTGGGACATTCAATTATTAGGGTACCGGTTTGGCAATTTGCTGACTGCTGCTTCCGACCGGTCGTTAGGAGCCCGAACGCTTTGGTAGCGCTTAGAGAATTTGCTCTGCTCAGCAGTCGCATAATATCGGGGTATTTATAGTGCCATGTTGCCCTACATGTATTTCCGGGCAGGGCAAAAATAAGGTCACATTGTATTCTGTTTTCAGTGACCTCTGACTAGTTTGTATTGCCATTGGCGATGCGTAGTGACAATTATGTTGGCCTTCTCCTTTTCTTCGCAATACAAATCTCCTCATGGCAAACAAAACGACATGATATACGAAAAAAACAGTAAAGAAAAACCACCTTACCCGCTTGAGCTTTCTTTCTCCAAAGTTCGTTGCCTCCGCTCCAACTTCAGCAGTATAGAATCCTTTCTCTTGGAACGGTCGACGGATATACTTACAGAATGCGAAATTAAATTCTACTGTTGCTACTAATGAATTCAACTTTCCAGTCTATCTTTCCCTTTGCCGAAAAGATTCTGGCATTCACATAGATGATCTTGGTGTATACATCCGAGAGAATATTCCGATGGTAAGGGAATTGTCTCCCGACTCTCCAGACGCCTATTCCATGGGCTTTCGACTGTCACTATTACATTCTGTTAAATGTCTCTTTTCCTTTAACTCTGCCCCCCTTTTCTCAGGACCGCAGTATATTAGACTTAATCTTTTACAGGATAGAAAATATATCACTCTCCCTCCATCGGCATACAACTTTGTATTCAATGATTTTAATGAGCGCCACGTCACGTGTATCTGCTGACTCATTCCGTCGAGTGAAGATAGCTCAGTGGTAAAAAAAAACTCTGACTGACACCAAATCAGTTGGGTTTCAATCCGGGCTTGAAGCATTCGGATGTCTAGTCGCACTGAAGAGCTGTGATACAGCGAAACAGTACTGTCTACGAATGTTATATATATATATATATATATATATTGTCTGAGGATACTGCTATATCTATATTGTTTCCTCTGATATAATAAAATTTCTATCACCAGTATTTAAGTGAATGTAAATCGCTCGTAACCGAAAGAAAGATTTTAAATAAGATGATTGTTTTACATTGATTCATTTTTTTATTTTATCTATTTTCCCAGTATATTTTCGTTTTATCATATTTTCTATGAGGCAATTACCTCGACTATCTGATAAATATTCTCTTTCTTCTCACTATGAATCATAACAAAAAAGTAATCGGGTTGTCCTGGCTTAGTGACATAAGTTTCGCTACTACCCGACTATCCGGAGTATTCTTGCCAAATTTCGAAATGATACTTTGTTAAGTTTTCACTTTTTCCTTCAAGAACTTTTGAGAGCATTCCAATATTTGGCCTCATCTTTCCATTGCGCCAGTTATCATTTACCTGTCAAGATTCAATTTACTGTGCCGTGCTAGACAATTATTCTGATTCAAATATGACTCTGTTTATATTTCTGAGATGAGGTATTATGTACACTATTTACATTATTCGGACTATTGTCCTTATTGTCGCCATATTTATCACCAGGTTTCAGTCGTTGTACGCTCTGGCCATCTTCAGGTAGTTAGACATGGCACGTGGAACTAGAACAGTCTACCCCAGTGAGCAAAATAAAGGGTTCAGTTCGACATTCCCACCAAATGAAGAATGCCGGATCGTACAACGGCAGAAACGTTATGATACACATGACGACAAAGACGAGGTCAATAGTCCGAATAATATAAATAGTCGAATCTGCCTTAAATCTTTATAAGTGTACTTTTCGTCCGCGCATTGAATATCATTACTATATCTGACTTTGTACTCATAATATATATCTTAAGCTTCTTGACAAATGCTAAAAGAGAATCTTATCTGCTCTTATCTGGAATCCCAAATTTAGTTAATTATCCATCACCGTATTCACCTACTGCCTTTTCTAAAAGTTTTTTATATAAATCCTTCCAAAGATGTCTCCTGTATCTAACTTGATTTTGGGAATTTAAAATTGGAACAAGATTGGCAGCTAGGTTTCATCATTTTCCTGTTGCAATTGGTAACTGAATATGTATGATATATTCCAATGTTTGCTTTTTTTGCATGTCTCATCTGTGAAACTCTCTTACAGCTTCTGATGATGATGGCAGCGCTGGCACTAAACAGACAATATTTCCTCGCTCGTGGAACTCTCTTCCCGTTTCTGGCCTTCCTGTCAACTACGATCATTAAGATTTACAAAGAAACGTCAATCGCCATCTATTGCCTCCCATTTTTTTTATTTTCCTTTCTCTTCCTCAATGTTTCCTCAGCTTTATACACTCTCAGTAACCCGATAAAATATTTAGTGACTTTATCTCCTTGCTAAGACACAACAGGTTGCTGGGAAGAAAACAGAACGAGGCGACTATATTGAGGCGAAAGTAAAATAAAAGGACATAATTCAGGAAGACAGAACTTCAATGCGATTGAAATTCCATTTAACTTATTGAAGATTGTATGTGACAGGGAAACGAGAAACCAAAAGAGATTTCCACACGCGAGTGGTGCGGATAAAGTATCTATGAAAATAGGACTTACGGTTATATCAAGATATTTTAACATCAATTGTTGAGACCTCGTTGCCAATTTAGCAGTAGCCTTAAATTCATGTGGCAGGGTCACCAAGTTGAAGAACTTATTAGAACAACTGAAATATTTATAGAAATGTTAGAGTGAAGCCAGATCACGGCGGTGAGAATGTGAGTGAAGTTGACAAGACTGGTCAGGAGTGATAAAATTACAAATCTTTGTCTGAATTTTGTCAAGAATCTATGGATATATAGCAGGATTAACAGACCAGATATGACAGCAATATTCAATGCACGAACGAATAGCAAATTGAAAATGTGCAAAATAGATTCTTGCGAGAATTAATGTCGTTTGTTATCTCAAACATATGTTGATATTGTTTACGTTCATTAGAATTCGTCATTTCACATGTGAATGGTTGATCCATTTTAAATTTCTCAGTTTCAAAAGGTATAGCTTTTCTGATATGCTTTTCAGTTTGTGTTTTGTTTTTCTATACATAGGAGGCTATATAATATAATATTGATATAACTGATATAATTTGATTAAGCTTTACGTCTTATTGTCTTTTATTTACCTGATTTATATCACATGGTTTCAGTATGAAAGAAATTCCAACTAATAAAGCAACAAACTAGGTTTAAAACTAAGGCATAGTAATATTCTTGAAATAATTGGGTACGACATTGGTTTTCTGATCATTAATTTGTCATACCATTCTTCAACAAATACAAGGCTAAGTTAGTTAGTTAGAATATAAGTTAAATAATGTAAATCAACGAGGCATACCATACCAAGAAAAGATCATGTGATATTATGAGGATGAGGAACACGATTAGAGGTTTATCACTTTTTCCCTGTTTAGAATTGGTTTTTCCGGTTAATTCTAATGTCTCAATTTATCCTCAATAGGAGTAGATTGGTTCCCGTAATGTACGGTTTACACATCTCCTGAAGTGGATTAGATGTCTATCCATTGTTTGCTGTTTAGGATTGCTTTTCTAGCTCCTTCTCAAAATCTGCTTAAACTCTATACATCTAACGTCTCCACCTAAACTGTGAAATTGTCTTTCCTATTCATTTATATATATTTTCATGAATAGGATGAGATTGGTCCACCTATCGTCCGGTTCATACTCTTCCTCATTGTTCGGAACTGGAGTAAATTTTGTCCATTTTTTAATGTTTAGTGTTGGGTTTTCGATTGCCTCTAAAGTCCTTTCTTTTCTTTCATTCCAATAACCCATTTCATCTTAGTGGTATTATCGCCTTCCTTGGGTTGAAGTTATTAAAAGACGGAACGTAATAACGATTGGCCATTGACCGACAACCATAAAATTATAGTGTTCTGGGAAGCATCCAAGTAAGAGACTGTTCCACACAAAGTGGAGTTTATGAGGAAAAATTGAAATTGAAATTTCTTCCCACTTTGGGAACACGGAGAAAATGAGAGTATGTCTATTACCTGGAAACAAAATGGTGCCATATCTGTAACATCTGCATTGGCAGGATTAAAG
Organism: Acanthosepion esculentum; assembly: GCA_964036315.1. Taxonomy (NCBI): domain Eukaryota; kingdom Metazoa; phylum Mollusca; class Cephalopoda; order Sepiida; family Sepiidae; genus Acanthosepion; species Acanthosepion esculentum. The sequence continues at coordinate 43,735,363 of OZ038477.1, forward strand.
ACCTGAACTAAACTGAACAGTTGCCATGGAAATAACGAAAGATCATGTTGAGTCTTTAAAAAAGATGCTGCAATGTGTAAAAAATTATCCTCTTCAAGAGAAATAGATATTTAGATCTATCAATGATATATTTTGGCATATATGATAGAATGTTGTATTTCATCTGTCCATTAACAGACCTCATATTTACCAAATCACTTCTCTATGCAGATGCATAGGTATAAACTAATAGGGAAAAGAAGTAGTAATTCTAACTAATGAACTATCATTTTATTCATATAGCCAAAATGTTTAATACTACTGATATAGATCCTTTATGTTATTTAATCAGGATATAATTTTTCTGTTTTCACAAGATTTATTATGTTCCATACACTTTAAAATAATAACCCTTATTTCTTCTTTGTCTTGAACCATGAAAGGTTTTTAGACAAAGGTGTAATTTTAAGTTCTTGACTTTAACATTGATTAATTCATTTCTTCTTTCAGGAAAAAATATTTATCTTTAACATGATTAGTCGCAGAAGGTTAAATAATTGTCTTAAATTGTCTTGGGAACAATTTATTTTCCCGTTCCAAATTGTGTTAGAGAAAAAATATAAATTCAAGTTACCGAAAAGGCAAAACTAAACGATTTTTCAACGGGGGAAAATAACCCAGTTAATATTTACTAATCAATTGAAAAGTTTAAACTCGAGGAGACTTCAAACATCAGGGACAAATCTAATTTTCTCATCTGATAATTTTTTCTAATCTCATATGTGTGCGCTTCAGTTTGTGCCCAAACTAGATTTTGTGTATTTTTATAAAAATCATTTAGACTATAAAAAAAAGAATATATAATTTCGATAATATGATTAAAGGATTATGATAAATTTTGGAATGATCTAGGAATTTAGTTAAAATATATGAAAATAAGCTCGCTTTTATTGGGTAGCATTTGCTACAATGGAATAACTAGCATTTGAAAATGCTATTTAAGCAGAGTTGTCAGATTTTGGCTATTTTAACAATACACACCACTAAATTCTGAATTTCATTTATGAGATTTGGGGGATTACGTCTCAAAATAAAAAAAGCTAAAGTGAGGAAATTCGAATCAAAAGTTAGAAGACTAAGTTTCACTTGGAAACTTTTATATATAAATATATGGTGTGTAAAAATTAAAAATATTTAGTGGGCTAAAAGCTCTGATGATCCCTTTGATAACTCTATGGGATCATTAGATTCTGCAAGGTCTTCAAACCTCGTGGGAGTATATCTCTTATATAATCTTATCGCTTATGACGATGTTAATATTGATAATATAGGGTGATACAGACATGATGGTCTTATGGTAGTTATTCTACTAAAATTCACCTTGATGAATTAAGAAAAATTATTCAGAGCGAATTAAAAAGCTTAGGTCTTAAAATTAAGTTATCTACTAACGTTAAACGTGTTGATTTTCTTGATGTTAGATATTTTAATGATGTATTCCAAACTTATATGAAAGATAATGCTAACCCAATATTCTAAAAAAACATCCATCTCTAATCAAATATATATCCTCATCTATAGAATATAGGATTAACAATAACTCATCTGGCAAAGAAGCGTTTGAAAAATACAGTGTTGCTTATAATACT
>OZ038477.1:43741990-43846990 GCA_964036315.1 Acanthosepion esculentum
TTATTAACGTACAAACATGGAGAAAATTGAACAACCCGACCATGATGAGGACCGATAAAATTGCTAGGTCGGTAACTGGGAGAAAAAAAAATTTTCAAGGAGAAGTTATTACAAATGTGACATTCAATGGAATGATCAAAAATTAAAAATGTATGTGCTAAGAAACACAGAAGATTTATTTGGAACGGACTGGATGCAGAAATTCGACCTCTGGGGTTTACCAATAAGTACGTACTGCCAAAAAGTGAAAAGTTTTTCGACCGAGGCAGATAAATTAAAGGAGAAACTAAAAGAGACTTTTCCCGAAGTATATTAAGCCGGCCTCGGGAGGTGTAGAAAATGGCAGCAAATATAGAAATAAAAGAAAAGGTACAACCCATCTTCTGGAAGAAAAGGAACGTACCTTTTGCTTCAATAGAAAAAATAAATCAGGAGTTGGATAGACTCGAAAAAATCGGTATATTGACAAAAGCAGAATATAGTCAATGGGCCGCACCTACGGTTTACGTCAAAAAGAAATCGGGGGAGATACGTGTATGCGCTGATTTCTCAACGGGATCGATAAAGGATTACCATTATCCTCTACCCAGCCCAGAAGTTTTCACAACATTAAACGGAGGAAAATACTTCTCAAAAATAGACTTGAGCGAAGCGTACCTACATATACCAGTAGACGAGGAAAGCTCGAGATTATTGTGGATAAACACACACAAAGGATTATACAAGTTCCAAAGATTACCATTTGGGATTAAGGTCGCGCCGGCAATATTTCAACAAATAATGGTTACTATGCTAGGCGGACTTGATTTCACGATTGCATACCTGGATGACATACTGATAAATAGTAAAACATTGGACAACACTGGGAATACGTTCAAGAGGTTTTCAGGAGAATACAAAACAATGGTTTCAAGGTAAAAGAAAACATTGCGATTTCTTTATGAAAGAAATAAAATATCTGGGCCATATCATCGATGAAGAAGGAAGGCGACCAAACCCAGAAAGGGCTATGGCAAAAAAAAAATGACAGCTCCAAAAACCTTAACCGAATTACAAAGCTTCTTAGGCTTAGTGAATTATTACCAAGAATTCATTCCAAACATGCATAAATTACGCGCACCCCTAAACGAACTATTGAAGAAGGAAAAATTTTGGGAGTGAACATACGAATGCCAGAAAACGTTTGACAAAATAATTAAGACGCTAACTGCGAACCTATTTTTATTAAATTAGAAATAATAGTTGCAAGAGACGCGAGTGCCTATGGAGTCGGGGCATGTATACTGCATAAAATGCCGGATATGACAATAAAACCCATCGCGCATGCTTCAAGATCTTTGCTACCAACAGAGAAAAAATTACTTACAAATCGAAAAAGAAGTGCTGGGGATTATTTTTGCAGTTACAAGATTTCATAGATATATCTACAGGAGATTTTTTTACTTTACAGACGGACCACAACCCGTTATTAACAATATTTGGATCGAAGACAGGTCTACCCGTTTACACGGAAAATAGGTTACTAAGATGGGGTACAATTGTACCGAACTACAATTTCAAATTGGAGTATCTACTAATGAACAAAATTGGGCATGCAGATGGTTTCTCGAGACTAATACTTAAGAAAACGGAGCCATTGGAAGATTCCGCAATCGCAGCCCTACGACATGAAGAAGCTATCAGTAACTATGTAGTACAGTTCGAAACCTACCCGTCAAACTACAAGAGATAAGAAATGAAGCAATAAATGATGAATTCATAAAAATTGTAGAAAAAAATAAAAAGGTATCAGACAGGTTTTCGTCATGTAACGATGTTCTATTATATAACGAAAGGGTAGTAATTTCAAAAATACATTACAGGAAATAAGAAACGAAGCAGTGAATGACGAATTTATAAAGGAAACGAAAACAAAATTTGCAGGAAAAGTTTTTCGTTATGTGATAATGTTCTACTATATAATGAAAGAATAGTAATCCCGAAAATGCTACAAAGGCGAACCCTCAAGGATTTTCACATGGGCCATCCTGGAAAAAACAGGATGAAATCCTTAATGCGAAGTTACGTTTACTGGCCAAACATGGATCAAGATATTATACAAATGGTGGACAAATGCAAAGGCTGTTCCTTAGCAGCCAAGGCACCTCCGATCACTCATAAGCCATGGCCTAAGACCGTGGTTGAGAATCCATGGTCGAGAATCCATGTAGATTTCGCTAGGTCCATTAGATGGTTTTTACTACTTGATTGTAGTAGACAGTTACAGCAAATGGCCAGAAGTATTTCTTGTATAAAACCTACTTCTGAGTCTACAATAAATTGCCTTCACGAGCAGTTTGCTCTTTTCGGAGTGGTTGATTGTCTAGTCACCGATAATGGGACACAATTCATATCTGCGTACTTTCAAGAATTTTGTGAAACTTTTCAAGTTAAACATATCAAATCCCCGCCATATCACCCAAGATCAAACGGGCAAGCGGAGAGATTTGTAGACACACTCAAAGAGCGTTAAGGAAATGACGTGCCTACAGAAAAGGCGTTGCAACAATTTTTACAGGTATATCGAATTACCCCAAACAGTGCTACGCCATCGGCATTATCACCCGCAGAAGTGATGTTCGCCCGGAAAATCACATCAATATTTGACAAATTGCTACCAAAACAAACAAAAGAAATACCAATGTCGTACGTACCTAACAGAAAAGTCTACCCAGGAGAGAATGTTTTTTTTAAAAACGTATAAAAACAATACATCGTACTGGAAGCAAGGTACAATTGAAAAAAGGAATTGGGAACATGGTTTACACAATACAGGTCCCGAAATTCTCACATAAAAACATGTAAATCAAATAAGAAAAAGGCTGTTAGATGATTCGAACGGTCCACATCAGGAAGATGTGATTGATACGATATTCGACAAATTTTTTCAGCAGGCAGCAAACAATGTCTGAACCACGAAAATCGACCAGGAAAAGAAAATTCACAGAGCCTTTGATAATAAATTCAAAGAGAAAAAAATACTAAAGACCCCGGCGACGCAAAAGCTTTGGAAGGGAGTGTTATGGGAACTTACCTATAACGATAATGTACTCTTCCTGACTCTAGAAATACTGCGCCTCTCTGAGAGATAAGGAAGAGGAATGAGTTGAGACCTAATGAGTCAAGACAATATTAGTTCACTCTAAACCAGACTGACAGTTAATACTAACACCTTCAACTTCTTGTATTATATTTCTGTTGTAATATATCTTTGTTATTTACTACTCTTGTGTTCCTGTTGTTCTTCCTTGGTTCTACCTTGGACCATAACCGTGGTGCGAGGATATTGGACCATAACAATAACTTAAAACTGTTTTATGAGATATATGTGTGTGCAAGCTTGCGCTTTTGTGTATATGCGTATTTTATGTTCCAGATTGAAAATGTACCTGTACTCATATCTACTTAAAAGTTCGATGCAGGGGGGATAGATTAAAGAGCAGCTTACATGACGATGCTAACGCTTACCCTTGAATTGATTGTAGTAATCGGTAAATATCCACTTGGTTGTTTGTCCCACAGAGTGGTGGTTCGCAGGAAGAACCTGTTGGAGTAGAAATTATTTCTCACCGATGGAATACGTAGGCAATGTTCCTGATTTGCGACAAAGTAATTGACATGCCGGGGCACAGCCGTGAAAGTTAGGACTGGCAGAACTAAGGAATGTAGTTAGTCCGTGCATTAACTTGGAAGTAGCGATAAAGCAGTAAGAGTATTGCTACATGCCGCCTGTGTGTGTGTGTGTGTGTGTGTGTGTGTGTGTGTGTGTGTGTGTGTGTGTGTGTGAGAGAGAGAGAGAGAGAGAGAGAGAAACAGAGAGAGAGGTTGGAATGTGTAAGCGACAAGGAATCGGAGATTCTTTTGAACTCTAACGTGACTGGAAAGTGAGAAGTGGACAGTTTCCGCCCAAGGCATGTCCACAAATGTCGAGCTATCCGATTCGCCCGACAAACGTGACTAGTAACCAGTGACGGGTAAGAAATCTACATTCGGTAAATGCAAATAGCTGTGACCAAACATTTTCTTTCTATCACGATTCGTGCGTGTTAAAATGTCTTTGAACGTGAGGCAATCTTAATAACATGATGCTAATATGCATTCCAGTCATAGAATATTGAACCAAATTCACACACTGTCAACTATAGTGCGTAATCGACTGACAAAAATTACGTAATCAAATTCTTCAAATGACTGTTGTATAAAAAAGCATCATTAATATCTGTCTCTCGATATATATATATATATATATATATACATATATTTACATGTATATATATATATTTATATATATATATATTTATAAATATATATTTATATATATATTTATATATATATATTTATATATATATACATATATATATATATTTATATATATGTATATATATATATGTATTTTTATATATATATATATTCATATATATATATATTATAGTATTACATAAGAACATGCCCTACCCAATTACAAAACTGCACATCTTGTTACAAAGTTATTTTTCTTAAACTTTGAAACCAGATGTACAGTTTTGTAGTGGGTTTGTGGACGTTCTATAACACTGCATAATAAATAAATATTTACGGCTATACTTCTGTATTAAGCCCTTTGAATTTAACGTTTTGAACGTTGAAATCTTACTCTTCGTTCTTTTTTATACGGATATATATATATATATATATATATATATATATATATATATATATATATATATATATATAGGTAGATAGATAGATAGATAGATAGATAGATAGATAGATAGATAGATAGATAGAAGTGTGTACAAACAACAAACCTCGGTTAGCATATTATATCAAAAAGCTTAAATATACACGGACGCTCAGTTTTAAATTTAAATTTTTCTCTTCCGGTGTATCTATGTAAGAGGATATCATTGAGTTTATTATTTATCGCTTTTGTTTATGCTTTTATATTTTATGATATTGTTTTTAATTATCAAACTATGTCACAGCAGCAATAGTTTTATGAGATATGTTGTGTAACCCTGACGTAAATCTACTATGGAGAATTCCGTAAGTATAATTTTTGCCCAAAAAATTATTAATGCCTTAATAAAAATGAATTCAATAAGCTGAAATTATGGCCAGACCTAAGGCTTAAACGGTTAATATACTTATAATCATATCAGATTTTATCTAATTTCATAGAAATTTCACCTATAAATTTTGGCGTTTGCTTTATAAATTCCTGATACAGCTCATTATTGTTTTAAATAAATTTCGTAAACTTTAACTTATGGTGCATGTTATAAACGTTTTAATACATTATTTTCAATTGTAATCAATATTGAACTGGTATTATTATGTGCCACGTTTTAACAAGGTTATTTACCTTATTTTCCTTATTATGTAGAGTTTGTAAAGTTTGTGAATGAGTTAAATAATTAGCTTTACCATGATCATCGTAAGAATCTGATTTATTGTGTGTACCTGAAATTATTGGCATTTTTTAATGATATAGCAAGTCATTCCGAGTTTAGTGCATTCCAGAGCAAGGGTAAACACCATGCTAATGGGATTATTTCTGAGTGGAAAGTAATAAGTAAGAAAAAGCAGTGAGAATCCTATTTGAAAATTTCTAAGTTTTTTTTATCAAATATATATATATATATATGAAGAAATATAGTCTTAATATTTGCTATATTTATGGGATAGAGTGCTCCATATCAGAGATAGAGCGTGTGTAAATATAAAAGTGAACGTAGAAGTCAACACTTAGAGGCGACAGTCTGTGTCATGCTAGATGCAATCGTCAGGCCGGACAATTGCATCTAGCATTAAACAAACTGTCGCCTCTAAGTGTTGACTTCTATGTTCACTTTTATATTCATATATATATATATATATATATATATATATATATATATATATATATATATATATATATATATATATATATATATATATATATATATATATATATCTTGTAGCACATATCGCAAAAGGTTTCCTAAAAGAGATGGTATTTCGAAAAAAAAAACAATCAAAAGACAGGAAGCTGTGTAAAATGTCTCCATATTCTCAAGGGATATCGCATGAAAACCATGTCAGATTTTATTATGTAAGCCAAAGCTTTCACAATAAACTTAAAAATGAGGAAATTAAATGAAATTAGAAGGAACTATTATTTTAAATGTAATTATAATGAATTATTTAAAATATTAATGATATGTCCCAGATGATGTTACTAATATATTAAGGAAATAATTATTTTTAAACTTACATACATACAATTATATATATATATATATATATATATATATATATATATATATATATATATATATATATATATATATATATATATATATGTATGTATGTATAGTACTATACTTGAGCCGCAATCACTATTTTATACAAGTTTAAATTAAAACAACTGAAAAGGTACACCGGTTAAGTTCCGATAACTCTCGATACATAAACAAAACAATCCATTCATTAATTTAAAAATAAATGCCGCTAAAATTATATCCTGCAACCAGAACATTGGGTCAATTTCTACATAATTTAAATCCTGAAAAAAAGAAAATTAAAAGAGAACAAGAAAAAGTAAAAAGAAAATTAATCGAAATAACTCATCAGTCATTTTTAATGGTGCTTAGCTCCTGAAATTAATTTCGGTTGAGCCCTCTGGTTTGGGGTGTGAATTTGTAAACAGTGACTATTTATGCTAATACGGCTAATTCGACAGAATTGAGTCACTCTCAGTCACTGTGTGTTTATCCGAATCTAAAAATAAACACGCTAAAATTCACCTCCATTCCGTACCGTACGCTGATGGCTTAGCGGGTAGAGATTCCGACTGACGCAAAATCAGTCGGGTTTCGATCGTAGCTAGAGGCAACCACACTGATGAGCTGTGAAACAGCGAAACAGTCTGTCTGTGGATGACAAATATATATATATATATATATAGATAGATATCGATATATAGATGTAGATACACATATACGTACATGGCTGTCCTTGTGTTGCGAATGGACGAACATTATGCATGAATGTATGTATTTGTAGATTTTCAAAACGTCTTGGTCTGTGAACTTAACAATGAAAAGCCATTTACCACATAAAAATAGTAATTTTTGTGGATTACGTCAGAAGAAATCTAACATCTCGGAACTGAAGCGTAGAAGAACATAAATTAATCGAGCAAGTTTGGGGAAAGTAATGACGGATAGAAGAGAGAAATTTGAAATAATTTGGAGAACCTAATAGAAAGTTTGAAGAGGTGATGAAAGAAAAGTCTTGTGATACTGTCAGTGAAGATGGGTAAGGAGAGGCAGCTTACGTGTGAGAATTGCGGGACAGTATGCCTTACTAGAGCGGTATTGAAATTATACAAAAGTATACATTTACAGAGACTTTACTTAGGTTGCGCCCTATACAGCGTATTAAATTACCCTGAATGCTGCAAGTTTTACCGATCAGTTGGAGGTCTGAAACGACAGATTTGAATACACAGTGACCAACACAAAAATCTTGTTGCTGGAGGCAATCATGTATGTAATATCTTTGTCAAAGCGTGCCGCTGCGCGCCTGAAAGTAACACTTGTAAATCTCACAGATGTTCCTCGATCGACAGCTATACTCCAGAAGGAGAATACCGCCATTGGGTATGTATTCATGCATACATCTATGCATATATGTATAGGTCATATTTTAACAGGTAAAAGTCATCTGGTTCGGTTAATTTCTATCAACAGATTCTCTATGTTTATGTTTTTACTGTATTTTACAAATTTACGAATCAAATTTTGGTCATTGGTAAAAAATTGAGCATAAAATTGTCCAGAGAACATGTTCATCTCTTACGCGGGAAGCGATATTGTGGATGCGATACGATCAGTTATCACAATATGGCTACTAGCCTAAGAGAGAAACGGCAGGTATACTTTTCGCATTTCAACAAATCAGTCGCAAGAGCTATACCTGTTTCTTATTTTAGGAGATCTTATATCACTCTTTCGACAGGATAAATAAAGAACGTATGTAGGGAATTTTCAAAGGTTTATCTCGGAGATGTTATCTATTCGTTTCATAATTACATAGAGTTATCCGCTAACTAATGTGGACTTTTAGCACCTACATTGTTCACTGTCTATTTTTCCCTTGTTCTTCGCCATGCCTTAAAGCACTGTGACCAGGTCAAATATATATACGATATCGCACAACTGGTACAAATATTCAACATCCGCCGCTTCTTTCGTAAATATGAGACACTCCAAGCTCTTGTCGCGCAATGTGTTAGACAATGACTGATTGGTCACTTAAGCATAATAAGGAATACTTGTTAATAATCTTTGCTGTTCTTATGGAATATTCGGTCTTTATATCAACCTGAACAATACAGTTTTCTTGTTCCAAACTACCCCGGGTTCATCTGTTCTAATATCATCCTCATACAGTAGAGCTGAAATTACGGAATCTTCAAATGGCTCCGTTTACTTTGGTATTAGTCTCAAAAGACTATCTGCATCCCCGATTTTGTTTCATGGAAGATACTCCAATTTAAACTTATAGTTTAATAAAATTGTCCCACATCTTAGCAATCTATTAGCAGTGTAGACAGGTAGAACTTTCTTTGATACAAATATCGTCAATAACGGCTTGTGGTCCGTCTGTAAGGTTTCTTTTTCACATAAACCGTAGGTGCGGCACATTGACTATATTCCACTATTGTCAATATACCGGTTTTCACGTGTCTATCCAACTCTTGGTCTTTTTTTTTTCTAGTGGTGCGAAATGTAGTAGACGTACTTTTTTCGCGTCTGACCAATTCCCGCAATCAATCTTCATATCTTCTGAAGCAAGCCGCGAAGGTTTTGTGTTCGTCCGGTGCATAAGTGAAGTCTTTGATAGAGCTCTATATAGCATTTTGCGAGAATGCCGTTTCATTTCCAGAATTTTGTCCTTTATTTATTACTGCCCGTAGTAGTAATTCTTGTAGTTCGAGTTGCTTCCCTTCGTTTTTCTGTTGACTTTCCAATAGTTTTTCTTCGTTTTTCTGTTCAATTTTTAATTGTTTTTCTTCGAGCCTAGTCTGTCTTTCATCATTTTTTTGTTGCTGCTCGAATTGCATTTTCATTAGTTCCAATATGGTTGCCTTAAAGTCTTCCATGTTTACACCGTAATTTTGTGTAATGATTTTTCCTTTTTTTTCTCAGTGTAGGCTTCAGGTCTTTGTTGCCTGTTGTTCTGGAACCTTATATACGAATAAATTTTCCTGCGTAGAATTCGATTCTGTTTTGGCTGACCGGTAAATTTCGTGTCTTAGTTAGCACTGTTAAGGTTGGTATCCCCCCAAAATATTTTCTTTATTTTTTTTATCTTTTTTTTTTTCGCGTAGAACATGTTTTCATTTCTCAATACCTCCGTCGCCTCTGTTATGGACGACCGATAGCAAAAAGTTTTTTTATACATATTCTCCGCGTAGAACTTCGTTTCTTCAATATCCTCGTCGCACTGTTATGGTCCAAGGTTAGGACCAAGGAAGAACAACGCGATCACAAGAGTAGTAATAACAAATATATATTACATGAAATAATAATACAAGATGTGGAAGGTGTTAATATGACTGCCAATCTGGTTTGGAGTGAACTACTTTTGGCTTAACTCGATTCCGTCTCGTCCCTCTCTCTTGAGAGGCGCAGTATTCATAGTGTCAGGAAGAGTTCACTCTGTCGTTATAGCTAAGATCCCATAACAATTTCTAAAGGAATTTGTGCGTAAGGAAATATAACGAACCCAACGGTAATTGGAAATATTATCAATTAAACTGCACATCCCAAATCAGAGCATCTGATATTCAGAAGCATCCACCCTCCTAGGTAATGACGTTGATTAACTTAGGTGATCACGCTACAAAACACACACACACACACACACACACACACACACACACACACACACACACACACACACACACAAACATGAACATATGAGGAGGCACGGTGAATAGCGGCCCAGTTTGAGGAATCGGAGAGCCTAGTCCGGATTCCAGTCGAAACCGTTATATTCACTTAGATGCTACATTGGTAAGAGTATTAATCCTCTTTTTCTCTGTCCAGCTATGGGTAAATAGCAGGTAATACTGGGTTCTATAGACATGGATGAAAACTGGTCTAGGAGATGGACAACTCTAAATTCAAAACCCATGCAGGGTCGTTTGGGGACCGTTCGGCACGTAGTGCACCAGGTCTCTGTATTCGGCTCTTCAAAACGTGTGTTTGGATCTGCACAAAGCCTTCACCAATATAATCAAAGCATGCGAGCTGGTGTCTGAGCTACGTGACCCTCATATGTCGAATACGACGGGAGATTTAACACATTCTCTCTCTCTCTCTCTCTCTCTCTCTCTCTCTCTCTCTCTCTCTCTATCTATCTCTCGCTATATATATATATATATATATATATATATATATATATATATGCGGAAGGATTATGAGACAATCTGTGTGGGAGATATTCGCATTGGATACAGGAATTTATATACGCATAAAAACAACCAAAACGTTTTCAGAATTATTTATTGATAAATATTTTATTATTATTATTATTATTATTATTATTATTATTATTATTATAATTCACATATAAATTATTGTATATATATATATATATATATATATATATATATATATATATATATATATGAGTGAAATGTATATATATATATATGTGTGTGTGTGTGTGTGTGTGTGTGTGTGTGTGTGTGTGTGTGTGTGTGTGTGTGTATACATATATATATGTGTGTCTGTGTATGAAATCAAACGCACAAATACACACACAATTATATATAAATAAAATTATTTTGAGCCGTTTGAAAAACCATAATTACTATTCTTGCATAGGTAAACGTAGGCGAAATAACTGACATAAAACATCCTCCGGTTTCTACAGGTCAGGAACATATTTTTAACTGAAATCATTTTTTTTTTTTTTGAAAACCCGGATAACGCAATTATGAAAAACACGTCAAGATGGCGACAATACGTGAAACCTATTAAAAGCAGCACTACTTACATCACCAAACGAAGTGTATTTATTTTGAAAATATTTCTGTGTTTCGGTATCACTGTCAGTATCAAGAACAAAAGCAACTATAACTTTAATAATAATAATAATAATAATAATAATAATAATAATAATAATAATAATAATAATAATAATAATAATATTATTAATAATAACAATAATAATAATAATAATAATAATAATAATAATTGCCCTGATACTAAAAACAATTGTGGGTGTCTTAATGTCACAGTTTTTTTTCTTTCTTGGAGTTCGTGAGTAATGATGATCTGCAGAAAATTTCCGGTTCTGTATCACGGATATGATTTTCAATTGCTCGACCTTCACCATTTAAGCATAGTGGGCGTATATGAAGAGAGCTATTTTTATTTTTGAAGAAAAATGTAGCCAAGGAACTTTTTAATCATGTATTAAATGTGAACCCACTCTGAAAGTTAATGACATCCTATCTATAAATCTATCTTGATAGGCTCTTCCTACAAGTATATACGCTGGTTTACTCAAAAGACTTTCACAATATTACGTACATATTTATTAAAAATCTTATTCTAATATTTTTTTCTTCGACAATGTAGAAAAATGTTATTAGCTTAAACCAGAGACTACATATAAAATAAACATCACAGCAACAGAGATACCAGCACACGGTCTCTCAATTCAAGCCAAGAACATTCCAGAATCTTGTGAATAAAGAAAGAAAAAGAACCTACTGTTTTGTGGAAGTGTCTGATTCATCGGATCATATAGTGAGAATTTCATACAAACTTGGTCGAAGGCTAAAATCAATTTTACGGCTTTTCAAACTTTTGTGTGTACTTAAAGACGAAACATATTTTAGCTTGTAATAATATTTTTGCGAGAGAATATTACGCTAATACTTTTTTAGAAGAACAATATTTTCCAGATGCAAATGCTAATACTTAATCTATAGCCGTGGTGGCGGTGGTGGGGGGCAGATATATTCATCCCTTGCCCAACACGGCTATTTTTGCATAAAAGAAAGTAACTAACTCGACCGGAATTCAAACTCGGATTTCTGATTTATCTGGTTTTAAATCATTTCACCCCATGCAAGGTAGTAAAACCACTAAGTCACATGGTGTTACCGTGTCTGAAAGAATAGGCAAAAAGAGAAGCATTAATCAGCGAGAACCATACAAGACTAATCAAGAAGACAGTAGATAACGATTGATATTATATTTAAATTTTGGTAGATCAAAGTGGCTTTAAAGTATGGATCCCGAAGATAATTTCACAAGTAAAAACTTCGAGAAAAGAAACTGTCAGCATAGGACTTATGTTTACATCTAGCCAATTCAAATGTAAATTGATTAGACCTATTTGCCAATCTAGTACTGCGCTCTGATATGAAAATATCTATATAAACGACAAAAAGAAGCTATATTACGGCGGTTAGAAATTAACTGAAGCCGAGAAGCCATGCGAGGACCAATCATATTGATGTTTCGTCTTTGGATTTTATGAAGAATCTTCAAATATATAGCAGGAGTACCGGACCATATGTGGCAGCGGTATTCTAAGCATAGACGAATGGTAGATTTATAAATATGTAAAATAGATTCTGGAGCGAAAATTGTCGAGCATGGCACAGTGAACAGACTTTCCTAACAGCAGACCTAGCAATGGATTCAATAGAATCTTTACACTCCACGTCAACGGAGAATGTTAGTCCGAGAAAGCGCAACCAATCATACACTCATTTTCTGCCTCTCATCAGCATGATGAGAGGCAGAAAAGGCTATTTATGATGAATATAGAGAGGGTTCGTTTTGCAGGGGTTAAAATTAAACTATTTCCTACCCCAGTTAATAGCAGATTAGCGAACTGGTTAGAATTACTATTGAAACAGGAGTAAATAGTTGTGCCATCAACATAAATACCAAATTTAGAATTGATATCATCATGAAGTTCATTGATGAACATGAACAAAGTATGTTCAACGATATCTCCCTGGTGGACAGCTGCATTAGTACAATAAATCTAGAAGAGAGGCTGTTCAGCACAACTTTCATTTCGTGATTTGATAACAAGACTGAATTAGTGTTATGGTCCAGGTCCCTTGTACCACGGTGATGGTCCAAGGTAGAACCAATGAAGAATAACTCGAACACAGGTACGGAATAACACAGTTATATTACAAATAGGAATATATACAAAGAAGGAGAAAGTGTTAGTGATAACAATCAGGTTAGGTTGGAGAGAGAACTATGTTGTCTTGACCAGTATCACTATGAGGCGACTCTCTCTCTCTCTCTCTCTCTGACTGACTCACACGATGTTTAACAACACGCCCACGTGTGTCGAATGTGGCACAAGGCCGGTTTAATGTGGGCTTTCCGAGCCCGTAGGCTCGGGCAAAAATTGCCCGTAGAACCCGTATAAACGGGATCGGGGCGGTCAACCACCTCGAACGAGGCTCTGCCCTTCGGCGGAGCCTCGTCCGAGTTCCTCCCTGCCCAAAGGCAGAGAGTTCCCCTCTGCCTCAGAGGCAGAGAGTTCGACCGAATAGCTGAGACGTCCAAAAAGGACTGGGTCTCACACTACTTCTTCCTCTTGAGGCGCAGTATGTATGCTGTTCGTGATAGTCCATTGCTATTATGGGTAAGTTCCCATAACAATTAGTTAAAAACATTCGTCCAGAAATAGCATAACATTTCAACTTGTGAAGAAGACCAATATGCTAAACCCTGTCGAACGATTTCGAGATGTCCAAATCAGTAGCCAAACTCTTCACTTCATGAGGGCATTATGTCTACAGATTTTGTACACACCTTTAAATAACTAAAAAGGTGCACTAAACTGCAAACACAGCTATGGCCCTCCTGAACGTTCTGGCGACTTTGCAATATTGATTTAAGTGAAATTAAATCTTGAGCCCGTTTGACGTTATCTTCATCCACACCACAGTTGGACTGTCACTAAGCCTGTTATTAATTCCAATTTCCCCTTCCTCTATAGGATTGCCGTTAACCTAATACACATCACTTTACTCTACTCATATCAAATGCCTTTTTCCAAGCACATTCTCTAATTTCTTATCAATACTTGCAGTAATCTCTCCTCCCGAAAAAGATATTCTATGACGGCTAGTTGCTTTATATATGCCTCAAATGGGACAGCCATTTTGAAAGAGTATATTTCTTACAAATCTTCTCAAAATAGAAGGCTTAAGAACTACTCAAGTTTGCAAATTAATGAATGGTGTATATCCTAAGAACGTAACAAATGCAAGTAAGAAATGGAGATTACGATGCTATGGCTGGTAGATAACGATTGACTCAAGATATGAAAGTAAGGGGCACCCAGTGATGATCGAACTCATGGTGGTATCTATTTCCTTCATATTAGATGGTCCTGGTTATTCTAATTCTGCGTCAAACCTTTGCTCATTTTACAAAAAGAGGTGTTGTGTGAGTAATAATGATTCCAGCGGGTCAGTGGTTGCGGTGACTGCGCAAATGCTGTGCTTGGCGCTGATGTCCGAGTAGCGCTCGCCACATAAAAAACTTGTCACAAAATGCCTTAGTCTGTAGGTCAAGTAAGTAATGTGTGGCATTAGTTTTCTTCCGGCTGTTATTCAGTTCTAGATTGCTAACTATTTCTCGATTCAGATGGTCTTGGATTAAACTCAGCTTTCACTTAATTCTTTTCCTCCTTCTTTTTCCAACACTTTCTTCATCTTCCTCCTCATCCTTCTTCATGTTTCTTTGTTTTTCTTTTCTCTTTTCTTGTTCTTCCTCTTCTTTTTCTTCTCGTCAAAATCCTCCTCCGGATTCTTGTTCATGCTCATCTTCCCCCTTCTTCCCTTTTCTCCTCATTCTTTCTAATTCTACTTCGCTTCTTCTTACTTATCCACCTTCTTCTTCCTCCTCAACCCTCACCCTGCTCTTCTTACTTTTTGCATTAACTACATTATCAGTGATATATAAAACTTATTCTTCCGATATCTGTTTTATGCTCCCTCAAAAATATTTTTGAAGATTTTTCATGTATATTTTTAATATTTCGTTTCCGTCTTCCGTCTTCCATATAAATATTTATAATTCAAATATATATGTTGTATGCATGTATTATGTATCACTTCCGTTGATTTATATTGTAAATTCATTTATTTCCGGGTTTCAACCAGAGACCTAAGGTCACAATGGTATCATGACATTTTCCACTGAATATATGTTACAAAAATGAATGAATAAAACAATCTAAAAGCACGTGTAGTTTGCATAGATAATCTTATCAACATCATCGTCATCATCAACATCATCAAGAAGGACAGGAATTTACGTAAAATTCTTATAAATATAGCATATTGTCTGACATAGCATTTGGTAATAATCTCGTATGATCGAAAAATATATTCCCTACAAGAAATATTTTGACTGAAAATGAACTAAAAAGTAACAAGATTAAAATGCTTCATGTCAAGTCCGACACGTAACCGATATTTTGCGGTGGTTCAAAAATGCTACTTTTTATGATGGGTTACTAGCGAGACGTCAGTATTCTCATTGAAATCAACGGTTTATTGACATTGGACACTTCTATTAGACGTATATCTGGTCGAAGAATTAATCTGACATATTTCTATTGATTCTTCTAGTCAGGACTCTAAAGAAACTTTCTTTATGAATTTATTTTGACAGGCCGACAAAGAATGTAGAGAGAGAGAGAGAGAGAGAGAGAGAGAGAGAGAAAGAATCATGGTACGAGACATCCCAATTCATTGTCTTGAATTTTATAGAGAAAATAATAAATTAAGTACACTATATTAAGTTGACTATTTAGAACTACTATAAATACTGTAAATTATTTTACTTCTGTAGTAGGTCCGTTTATTGTTATTAATTTGATTCTTAAGGTTTATGTTGTTAACTGACTTTATTTGCTGGTGTATTTTATAATTATCAGCAATGAACAAACAGTGCCTCGAACAGCAAATACAAATAGTAAAATAGTAAACATTCGCTCGATTGCATAAGTTATTTTAATATATTTTATATCTGATCTGACTACAGCCGTCTGAATATTACTATACAAATTGATATTTTCTTGGGTTTTCCAAAGATAAAATGAACATATTCCTACATATTTCACTGATAATTTTAGTTTCCAAAACCATAATTATAATGATAGTTCAAATATATAGAAAAAGAAAGAAAGGCGACGGTGCACGCTAATGCCATGTAAACACGGATTAAACTATATGTACCTTTATTCAGAAAATATTAACTCTATCGAAAACACTTGAACTTTTATAAAGTTTTTTATTCTTTTACATTATATGGACCGTGTTTAAAAAAAACGCGTTACTTTATTCAAAGCTTATATGAATCTCTGCAAAATATACGAACAGTATTGTTGTAGCGAGCCTACGCACGGTAGTGGGTATGTCCCCAATAAGATAAATGCAGTAGTAAATACTGTATGTTGGTTTTCAGTCGGAGATTCGTTTCGAGCTCTGCTGGTCAAACTCTCTGACTCCGGGCAAAGAGCATCCTAAGACGAGGCTATGACGAAGGGCAGTGTCTCGTCTCGAGAAACAGCTACGCAACTCCGTTTTATACGGGGGCTACGAGAATCTTTTGGCCGAGCCTATGGGCGCGGATACCCCATATTAAATTCGGCCTTTTGCTACATCTGACCAGGTGTGGCGTTTCGTATATATCCTGCAGTTGAAGATTCGTATTCAACTGTTATACTCTCTACCTGCAGGCAGAAAGGATCCCCAGACGAGGCAATTTCGAAGGGCAGTGTCTCGAGTCTGAAAATAGCTACCCCACGCCGTTTTATACGTGGTCTACAGGGAAATGTTGACCGAAACTATGGACTCGGACACCCCACATTAAATTCGACCTTTTGCCACTTCTAACCGTGTGGGGCGGTTGGTAGATATCCAACAGTTCGAAATTTGTTGTGGAATTCACTTGACTCACTTCTAGCAGTTGACTACTTCTACGCGCCGCTGGCGAATCATATATGTGTAGTTCTTTCCTAAGTATTATCCTTCATTCACAAAAACCTTGTGATTATTCTATTCAGTAACCTTCTCTAGGTTACAGCAAGTACACAGCAGAGGATGTTCACCGCTTTGTTCGACGTCATTATCTAAAATTCCATGTACATTTTCCAATTTAAAATACTCTTGGCATTTATTGGGTCTTTCAACCTGACTATTGGCCTTTAACTTGGATTTATTCACCGAGTATCTTCCATTGATCTCGTTGAAGGTTTTCAAATCAACAGCAGATTGATTGTTGGCAGTAGCAGAATTGATGAGCCGAATCTTTCTTGGATGAATTCATCTTGTTGATTCACAGAAGTCATTGTGTTGAGCAAGCACCTCGTTGAAGTATTGAATAATTTTAAGAGATTAATTTGAATTTCTCAGGGCAATGTCTTCTTTCACTTTAATCTTTTGGGATTCAATGATATTTGATTCCAAATGAATGTGTTGTGGATGTTTAGATTTTAAAGGTGTGACATCTACTACAACCTAAGTAAGTAACAATATTAACATGTGATTCCTTGGAATCTGCTTCCAGTGCCTCAAACTTATACCTGACAGCACTGATGTACTCGTCTTTGAAATTGTTGTTTGTTGTTCGAACAGATCAGTCATATGGTGAGAAGGTAGATTGCATTTCATATTGATTTTAAGGATAAGTAGGATGGTGGAAGAGGCAATTCGATGGTCTGAAGACACTCCTTCAAATGTGTTGAAGGCTTGGCAGTTCATTGCACTTGGAAACTTGGAAACTTTACAAAATGCAGAACGTGAAGGGGCGTTAAAACCCCAAGCAATAGTAAAGTAGCGGGACTTGATAACATTCATTTAAAGGTTTGGAAAACCCAGAATTTCAAACATATAATGGAGAGGTTATAAAAAAGTTGAGCGGAGGTTGCATAATTCTTTTTCCAAAGAAAACAAGCTCTAGCAACGGCAAAACAAAAATAAAGAGGAACCTGACTTACCACTATTGTAGCGAAAATTTACAGCTCAATGCTTCTCAACTGAATCCGACTTGAAATAAATAAAATACTCCGAAAAAATGCATCAACTACTGGACAAATCTTGACTGTTAGGCTGATTATTGAGACGCCAGAGCAAAGAATCTACAGGCTCTCTTACTATTTAAGATTCCTCTAAAACCTTCGATTCTGTTCATAAAGACAAATAGAGAAGATCCGTTTTACATATGGCATCTCAAATGAGAGAGTAGCTACAATAATAACGGTATGTAGAAATACCAGATTTTTGGTTAGATTCCCAGAAGTGGACACTAAATGCTTCGACATTAAAGTACGGTTCTTTTGTGATATCAACGAACACTTGTTGCCACTATTGTAATGCTAACTGATACTCGTTGTCTCTTTCATAAATGATCGTTGTAGTAGAGACTTTGTAATCGCATATACGCCATTGAACAATACTGGTGTCAGACGCCTTCGAATAATCTCGCACGAAGTTTACTCGCTTGATAGTACTCGCTCGAATAGTAACCATCGTTTATTGATCGGCAAAACAAAAATAAAGAGGAACCTCACTTACCACTATTGTAGAGAATATTTACGTTTTTTTTTTATCTAAAGAAGTACAACAATTCTTCGTAATTTTTATTGTTCTAAGCGCTTTCGGCCACATTTGTAATCATTTTCAGGTGGTTGCCCTTGCTGTTGTAAGAAAGGTTTAATAGACCTAAGATCTGGAAGTTGACGTACCTGTCACCGTTCTGATCTTAGTTCTATTAAACAACATTTCTTAGAAAAACATTGCCAAGCTCATAAGATTAGACAGACATTAATTGTTTACACAGCAATACTCACACATGCACACCGTAAAAATAACCTTCAGATATTCCTGGTCATCTATATTAAAACAAAGCAACCCACACTCGACAAAATTACATTTCAATCTAGTCACAACACATTGCATTGCATCTAGACATATGGTTTCTGTTGTTAATATTTCGGTCTTTCAAGTGGTACGACGTCATAGAAACGCATCATGAATTTACGAATTGCGTCTTCTATTCCTCCATCGTTATCGTCGCAAAACAATCTTCTATGTCAACGTGACAGAATATCAGTTTTGATGGTGATTATCTTTGCTTAAATTTACGCATAGGCACCCTGTTGATGGCACATATGGGCCGAAAGGTTAGATCAAGTGGAAGATTAATAAGATATACAAAGTTTGGACAATTCTTGTCATTATGTTCAGCCGAAATTAAAGCAACCTTACGAAATTTAGAACGGCTACGATCAAACATAGCAGACATTCATTACCTGCTATATTTATCAATACATATATATATATATATATATATATATATATATATATATATATATATATATATGTGTGTGTGTGTGTGTGTGTGTGTGTGTGTGTGTGTGTGTGTGTGTGTGTGTGTGTGTACAGTCAGCTGGCAGATGGGAAAAGGAATGTGGGACGGCCTAGGCTTAGGTACAAGGACAAGTTGAAGAGTAACCTGTCTGCAGTGAACATACCATATGGGAGTCTTGAAAATGTAGTTGGTGACCGCAAAGAATGGAGGTCACTCTGTTTTGAAGGTCTCAGGAAGTTTCAATCTGAAAGCATAAACAAACTGAAAGAAAACCGAGAAAGGGCCAAACGATTAGCAGCGCCACCACTATCTGCAGCGGTTAATCCACATTCATGTTCTATTTGCGGCCTTGTTTGCAAATCCCTTGTTGGACTAAAAAAGTCATCAGAGGCAAAAACATAAATGAGTTTTATAAATATGAGTTGTCTGAACCTCATACGTCGAAATCGACGGGAGAGTCCATCATATATATATATATATATATATATATATATATATATATATATATATATATATATATTACTTGAGACCATTAGCATTTGTGCCGACATTCTACATAGGGGAGATTTGGGTCCTACTGGCATCCCTGAGGAACTATTTTTAGAATGCATGCCTTTGGCTACAGGTGTAGAATCACCTTTAATGAGACAATGCATATCCAGACGGATGGGGTTGTGATGGGTAGCCCTTTAGGTCCGGTTTTAGCCAATATTTTCGTGCCCTATTATGAACGAATCTTATCTGATATAATCCATAAACCCTGTGTCTATATGAGATATGTGGATGACACTTTTTCCATCTTTGATTCTTCTATAGATGCCACAAAATTTCTGGGTCAAGTCAATTCTCTCCATCGTTCCCTTACGTTTACAATGGAGATTGAAGAAGATAGAGCTCTGCCATTTTTGAATGTCCTTGTTGAACGCAAGGATGGGGCTTTCGTCACTAATGTTTTTCGTAAGCCCACATTTTCCCGGACTTTATACGAGCTAGAACTCGTTTGTTCCTAAGTCTCGTAAGATTGGTCTGATTCCGACGTTGTTCCACCGTGCGGTTATGATTTGTTCCCTTGAAGTGTTAGATGGTGAACTTACTAAAATTCGAAATATTTTCGAAAGTAATGGATAGCCCATCAATGTTATCAGATGTGTGATTGATAACAAAATCAGGCGGTTTAAGGAACTTGTGGTATTTTGGTCCTAGCCAGTGCCCTGTCTATTTAAAGTTGCCTTGCCCTGGTAGGAAATGTCAGCTATTATCGGACAAAATTACGGCGTCCATTTTGTCTACCAACAATACTGTTCAGTTGCGCAAGGTCTTTCATACTAGACCCTTGCTTTCTTATTTTTCTAAAGATAGGTTGTCCCATTTTCATAAAGACTTAGTTGTTTATTAATTCAAATGTCGTTGTGACGCGGTATACAGAGGACGTACCAATCTAAGACTGGAAACGCGGGTGGCGCAGCATGTTCCTTCTTTTGTGCGTTAAGGCACCTCAGTCAGCCTATAAGAAGAACAATTCAGTCAGTCCATGAGTCTGCAATTGACCAACATTTGCTGAACAATCATGCATGTGCCTCTAGTAGGAAGGCACGTGGTTTTCGGTTTTACAGAGTGCTCGATCAAACACACCATCTTCGAGTTTCTGAAGCCGTCTATATTAAGTGTCAACAACCCAGTCTGTGCAGCCAGAAATAACATTTATTTACGTTCCTTACGTCTGTTGGAGGGTCTGTGAGCTCTCCTTTTTTGTGGAACGATTTATTTACATCCCCCTTGTTCAATTTTAATTTATATAATTAAAATTTGTCTTTTAGTCAAGTTCCACCTTTCCCTTCACATTTACTTCATTAAGTGTGTCTTTCTATTCATTTATATCTAAGAGTGCCAACGAATATCTTTGAAAAAGTGTTGGTACCTTAAGTATGATGTCTGTTTTGTTTAAAGCTATATATATATATATATATATATATATATATATATATATATATATATATATATATATATATATATAAGTGTGTGTGTGTGTGTGTGTGTGTGTGTGTAATTCAACTGATAAACTATATTTGAAGACTATGTTTAAAAACTTGCGATAACTTATTTCACCATGTATCAGGTTTTCTCAAATATGATATCACTTGTAGCCATTGAAGTTATTCTGGATCAGCAAACATATTGTCCAGATTGATGACTGTATTAATTCACCATTTATATGTTCGCTTTTCGTATTTGATTGCTCAAAAGTTTCGCCTTTTTCCTTGGTACAAAGAAAGAAATTTTACTAACACTGTTAACACTTTTTAAATAATGTAATTCAAAAAAGTCAGCCTAGAAACAAAAATTACGTGGACAACTACGTAAGCTCCCGAGGAGGTGATCAGAATGACACGCGGAAGCGTATAAAAATCTCCGGGCATTGGTCATGAGGAACATCTCTTTTCTCGTCGTTTCCTCGTTGCAAATAGACGCAGACGTCAACGTCTTCTAAAATGAAGCAGTCACAACTAGAAAGCATTTTATTGTCCTGCAAAGAAAAACAAAAACAAAAAAAAACAACACACAAAATTGTACATTTCAGGAACGGACATTTTAGAAACAACCAAACGTGTACATTTCTTCCTTATTATTTGTTTGTTATATTTTTTTTTTCTATGTATGTCACGTGAATTGGTTCAGTATTGTTTACTGGTTGTATCCAGTTTGTCATGAATTGCATTACTTTGCATCATCATGATTTGCATTTCTGTCCAAATCTGGTTTTACGACGACTGTGAGTCAAAGAAGCGACCGACAGCAACACCACTCATTATTCCCATGGCACTTGTACATGGCTTTTCGTTTGAATGCTGTTTAGGTATTAAGATTTAAATGATTTAGCTAAGAAAGAATAATACACGCAATATCCTATTAAGGAAAAAGTTCCGACTCTCGGCAGGAATCAAACGTTTCACTATCAGTCAGAGAAAACGCTCCAGTACCAGAAAAGTTATGAAAGAGGCTGTTTGAGACAATCTTGGTAGAACAAGGTCCATGTTGCCTATTTCAAGGAAAAAGAAACAATAATATTCGCCGAATATAAGGCTCAAGAGCTGCTCAAGCTAGTGCGTTACTGAATGAAGGAGGATAGCGTTTGGTTTTTGATTTTAAGTTATTGTTGTAACGATGAGGGAAGAATCAATGCTGGATTTCCTTTCCACGAAGTAGAACGTATTGGAGAAAAAAACTGAGTAGAACTTGCTCTTTACAAATGGAATACGGAGCAGATTTCTGTGAGTCGACTTCCTGAACCTAGCATGGCGATTCCAATCTTTAACTGTCGGATATGATAACACTAATGAATACATCTCCTTTGAAAATTCGCCATGGAAATAACGATAGCGCAGTAATACACTTTTAATGTTCCTGCATGTAGGAAAATGTCTGTAGAGTAGTCGAAAATAGGTTATCTCCTTCTTAAACGGTTTTGAATTTAGCCAACGCTGGAAAATAGGGATTGAGAAGTTCTAGTCCAGATGTGGCAAAAATCCTTCATATTTTGTATAAATAGAATACTTGTAAAAATGCAGAAACTGTTTGGTATTTTTTTTGAGTTGCAGAACTTTTCAGCGAATTTAGTAATTGATCGAATTCATGAGTTCCATTTGAAGTTAGGAGTGAATCTGAGTCGCAATAGCCGTGCCAACCTGAATGCTATTTTATAGTTCAACCAGTATTTGTAGCCAGAGAAAGCTCAGTGTCCGATCGGTGGTGTTGAAATGATACTAACCTGCATTTGGAGAGTTATAAACAAATTTTCTCCCCATTATGCTCTAAAAGCTATCTCAGCAGAGAGATCAGCTCTAAGGCTCTGAACATCTTGATTTTTGGAGGGGCTTCCGTTGACAATGATATAATCAGCATATTTATTTACTAATGATCTGAAAATGTTCCTAGGGAGATCGTTAGTAAATTTCGGAAAGAGGTTAGGATAACGAGAAAGCCTTCGGGATAACTGCAATGATCTTATGGACTTCATAAGTCTGGCAATTTAAAACGATTTTCATGAACCTACGTCAGAGACAATACTTGATAATTGCATAGCTTCTTTCCGAGATGCCGTAACTGGAGACTTCTTATACTCAATCTTGTCAAAAGACTTCCTAATATCTAAGGCAACGTTTTCCATTGAATGCATCACTGATTCTGTGAGCAATGTCTGTTAAAGAGAGAGAAAGAGAAAGGGAGAGAGAGAGTATTATATAATATGCAAAAACTTTTTTTTCAAAATCTTTGCTGATATTCTTATCGGGGAACTATTTGCAACCTTGACCTGTTTGAAAAAGACGAGTATCAGAATAATCCAGAATCTATACTGACAAGAAACAGATAATGAATTCAGTAAATATTAAAAAGATAGAAAGGCTTTAAGACAAGGAGGTGTTGTCTTATCGCAATATTCAACCGATTCTAACAGAACAAGAAATCATACTGTTATATATCGTACCTATGAAAACTAATGTGTATGTCCTAATCTTCATAAATAAGTTGGACAATATTGAAAGTGGAGGTAATAAGCTGACTAAATAGTCTACCACTAGCAGTGGCTTACCTATTTCACGGCGCTAAAGAGTATTGTATTTTGTTTATGTTATAAAGATTACCATTTCATTTCCCACCTTCCATTTTGGTTATTCCTCATTCAGTAAACCTTTCTATGTTACAACACATATCAATATTCATTGCTGGGATCCATAATCTTAACAAAATAATACAGTAATTATAGCAGACACAGAAAGTAAACGACAAGAACTCCTACAGAATGAGGAGAAAGGAAACAAAAAGAAAGGATTGAATAACAATTAAAAGAAAACACAATGTATAGTTGTTAACAAAAGCAACAGCCCAAAATTCAAATTACAAATTGGAGATAACAAAATTAAACCAGTATAACATTTCAAAAATTTAGAATCTGTGGTAAAAAAGGAAACAACGTGCGACACTGAAATCCGAAGATGTATTCGGGGAGCTAAAGGTGCCTTACAAAAGCTAAGCAACAGAAAAATTAAGAAAAATAAAATGATGTTAAGAAACAGAGCATTTTTTATAGACAAAGAAAAGAATACAGAACTTGTAATATCTTGCCTCCTATATGGCGTTCGATGCTGGAAAATCACCTCACAGATGAAGAAGAAACTTTAAGTAACAGAAATGCTGTACAACATAAGCTGCTTAGAATGCCATGGACCGAACATGTGAACAACGATAGAATATTAGCGAAAATGGAAACAAAAAAGAACAATAATACTTACAATCAGGAAGTTGAAACCTCTAGGCCACATCATGCGGAAAGATGGCTTGGAAAATCTGATACTCGCAGGCCAGATTAAAACAAGAGGGCCAGATGAAAAGACCGCATAACCTACCTAACGAAGAAGAGTAAATGAATGGATGAAAAAAGATTACGAGAGATAGCAAAAAGACAAGAATTATCAAGATACAAAAGACAAAAACTTGTGGAGAGCCATGTCCTGAATGAACACAGACACATAGAAGAGGAATTACGCCTAAGCTGAATAACTTTTTCCCCTTTTCAATGTCAAAACTAAATAAAAGTGATTCTTTACAGAAAATACTAATAAGTGCTCGTATGAAATTTCGTATGTTTTGAATAAGTATATATTTAAGTAAAAACTTTGTAAAAAAAAAAAATTCATGATTACTATCGATTGTATTCACTATTGACATCTGTCTTCAATTATTTTCCCCCGTTTATTTTCTTGTTTTACTTCAATAGTATAATCGACCCAAGGCGAGGTCTACTTTCCTTGCGTTTTATGTAGTCTTGTTGGCAAGTGTTCAATAAAACGTATAAAATCTATAAATATTTGATTGTAGAAACATTCTATTGAATGATGTGATTCAGAATTATTCATCAGTTTAAAAAGAACATCAAACGGTGTTTGAGGGCAGCCAGATCATTATTACCACTGAGAAGATAATCAAAATGTCAATACAAACATTAACCCCTGCGTTGGCCTTTTTCATTCAGTAAAAGATGTAAATTTAGTAGAGATATTGCGAAAAGAGTTGTACAGTATACTTCACGCAGTCAAGCCTTTAAATTTCGGATTTTCTGGTAAACAAATATATTTTCCAAGCTAAAGAATCAAGAACGGATGATTAAAGTCCCGGTTTTAAATATAACGGTTCTAATAATATTTTATTCGAATTCAGTAAGTAGCTCGGCAATATTTTTATAGATATTAACTTATTCGAGTTAACGTTGGCACACGCCATAATTCATGGAGCACAAATAGGTTATAAACTCAATGTTTAATCATTGCAGTCAAATGATTGCCTTTTCGTTTTTCTTTATTCTTCTCGGATGAAAAGTTCCAAATGTTCGGAAAACCATAGAAGAATATTTGAAGTTTGGAAAAGCAAGAAGTTTGTAACTGGCATATACCCAATTTTATTACACGCTAGTCTCTTCTATGCTCGTAATATATGTTACTATAAGCCAGTTTATACTCCCGTGTATGAAATGGGCTAAACCAGAATATACCCGATCCTTACCCAACGTCATAGATGTGTGTTTGTATGATGTATAATAGTATCCGAACCAAAAGCGAATATAATGTGACAAAGTAGGAAATGTGTCTGCTCACTTTGGATCCTTCAGTTTAGAATGAAAGAATGACAAAACTGTATGTGCGAAAAAATGCCTTGGTTATCTGAGGAAAACTATGAACCATAAATCAAATTAATTACATTACATTATCATAGCCAGTGTATAGACTCAAGAGTGCATTTGTCCGTATGTTTGTTTTATCTACCGGGTGCCCCATAAAAGACAGGAGATGTTAGATTTACTATATGATGAAAAGAATATCAACTAACATAAAAATTAACTACACAGGGTGTCTCAAAAATCTGTGTTACATGACGACAGTGTACATCATAATAATTATTAAGGATATCAAAACACAATTTATATTTCCTGAAAGAGACTATTTCCACGTTTCTAATCATGTTTTTACAGGTGGTCAATGTGAGCGCGGCGGGTTACACGACAAACATATATCCAAACAATAATCTAATTCTTACCAAATGCGACCAAGCATAGCGTTGTCGAAGGTTTCCAAGGTTTCATTTATTAGCGTCTTCAGATTATCCACGTCTCTGGGAAGGGAAAGTGCGTACACGATTTCTTTCATATACCCCGAGAGGAAAAAGCCATATGGCCTTAAGTCTAGAGACGTAGGTGGCCATCAGAACAAAATTCTGCCTAACAGATCAGTCTGTTCCGAAAATTCGACCTATCTTTTAGTCACAGTGGTGTTTTTGTACTGTCTACCTTTAAGATTCCAGTGAGGTGGTGGCCCATACTTTTGGTAAATGAAGTCAGTAGAATCTTCCTCATGGAATTCTTGCATCAAACATTTTTGCAGCATGCCAAGTTACGCTTCACCATTGATTGATCCTTTTTAAAAGAAGAAGGATTGTCCATACACACGTTTCTTTGACATGGCACAGAACACGTTTATCTTAGAGGGAATCTCGCACATGCTGAGGAGTTACGCGAGGAGGGTTCTCAGTTCCCCGTATGCATGTCTTATGCTTGTTAACTCATGTGGTAGATCGCCTCATTGCTAAAAACGAGTCAGTCATCAAATGCGTTTTCTTCTAACCTCTTTTGCATTTCTGTACAAAATTCCTGGTGGGTGTTAAGTAAAGTCACATGAAATCAACAGAAGAAAATTGACACTTTTATTTTTTAAATGGTAACATTTCAATCGTGCAACCATTTGTAGTTCATGATATAAGAGTTCTTAGAATGTGACGTAGATATTTGAAACACTTTTACTTTATGAATGAAGTAAAAAATAAAGAACATACATTTTTAAAACATTTTGTGTTACAGTATGTCACAGTTAACAAACTTTCCAAGCTACGTGAGAAAGAAGATCAGACTTGAGGACGGAAAAATGCCAATAAATTTTGCCAGAGATTTTAGTTTGAACACCACATCTAACATTTGTGTTTTTCTTATGTTTTAAGCTATTACATTTCTATCCTTTGCTTTTGTTTCAAATGAATGTAAGAAAAGGTCCAACAATTAAATTAACTCTACCAAATTTCCTGTTTTTTGGAGGGTGGCACCCTGTATATCCATATCACAGTCGTTTGATATTGTATTTTAAATCAGTTCATTGTAACAATTCAGTGTTTCTTTATTATTATATATATTTTCATATACGTGTACATAGATACACACCCACACAGGCATATACATGTGGTAGGGCCTTTTTTATATTTTTGTACATTCATGTACCCTTATACATGCCCACTCATATATATATATATATATATATATATGCATATTTGTTGGTTCATTAAGATTCTCGTCATCGATATCACTATAACAAAATGAGACTTACAGTAAATAATATCCGCATGAATATATATATATATATATGTGTGTGTGTGTATGTGTGTGTATGTGTGATGTTTGCGCACATTCATACATGCATAGAGACAGTTCTGGCATCGTAAGATAATTGTTCAGACAACCAATGTCTAGTACAAAGGTTTATTTCATACGTATCTAACAATTACTGTCTGTCTGTCTCTCCCTATATATACATATATATATATATATATATATATATATATATATATATATATATATATATATATATATATATATATACAAACGTGTGTGTAGGACTATGAATCAAGCCAATAAACCTTTGAAACTAAGAACGTTTTGCATTATTTTTCTCTTGACGGCCATAATGATAACAGACACTTACACACTTACACACGGATATATATATATATATATATATATATATATATATATATATATATATATATATATATATATATATATATATATATATATATATATATATAATGTTGATTAAATTACGTAGGTCTAACAACAGTTATCCTGCAGTGCTAGACGCATGTTTCAATCCTGCCGGAGGGTGAAATTTTCTTTTAAATGTCTGGAATGTTCAGGCCGGTAGACGAAGAAAATACTGTATAAATAAACAGTGAGTCTACACAAATATGTGTATCCAATAAAAATATGGTCAGATTAATTTAATATTAATTATTTATTTAGAAATATGCAATTGTATATATATATATATATATATATATATATATATATATATATATATATATATATATATATATATATATATATATATATATATACACACATATATACATATATATATGTGTGTGTGTTTGTGTGTGTGTACAAATACATATTTTCTAAGGAAATGCGAATATTTGCAAGTATTTCATGAATATAACATATATATTGCATTCCTTATTTAATTATGAATAAAACGTGAATGTTTTAGAAGTTTTCTATCTATTATGCACAGTTATCGATTTTTCCAAATATTGGTGCAGTCTAAAATTCTTCTCAATCTCCTTCTAGACATTATGAAATAATATTGCTCTATGGTGATTGTAATGTTTTCATTTGACGTTTAATACAAGCACCCTTTGAAAAATGGAGTAGTTTTGACGGAGGTTCTAATAAATTCTAGAAGGTTCTGGAGAAAATATGTGAACACCGCTTACCTCGATAATTCTTTCATTTGTAACCATAGGAGGGATTCTTCTTTATGTTTCCAATTCTTCTAATGCTTCGTCGTCGTTGCTCACGTGTTCGAACCATATATACCTTTCTACCGACGAATTGTTTGGTTAGACATGCGTTTTCATATTTGAACCTTACATACTTTCACAAGTTTTCTTGTTTCGATTTCTTAACAAGAAGAATGAGGTAAAAATAATTTATATATATTGAAATCAAAAAGACAATTCTAATTAAATCCGTGAAATATGTAACCGATAGCCCGTTAAGTGCCATACGTGATACATAAATGTGAGATTATGTCTTTTGTGATCTATGACTAACTAAATAGATTGTCAACAGTAGATTGCCATTACCATCTGCTCTCAAATTTCTCATTCCGAACCGATATCGTAATATCACCAAAACACGCATCCTATTAAACCGATACATTCCCAAATATTGCGGTTATTAGTTTTATAACTATTGCATTTTTCTCATTTGCATAAAATAATGGAAGCCCATGTATATGCTTTTGTGTGCGTGTGTGCATCTCATCTTATGTGTGCGCGTGCGTATGTAATTAATGATGTCCTGGTTAATGACGTGCCATTTTCAATATTTCTTTATAGCAGGAATAATCTGAGGAGGAAATCTCATGCTATTCAAGATGGGTTAAAAGGTACACCACTTATTCTCTTGCGCTCTTCGTTCAAGAGATGTGTTGGTTATCTTTATTTAGAGGGACCAACAGCAGTCACTTCATAATAGTTTAATAATACATATTTGACCAAATGAATTAAGCATGACTCGAATCACTACAGCATCATCGATAGATAGAAACACATGAAATAATTAGTAGAAAACAACTCCGCTTTTAAATATGAAAGCGGCCCGTAAATTTGTTTGGAAAAAGAGAGATCCCTAATCATCAGTTGCAGGAAATCTTACGTGTCATATTACAGCAAATATTCCAAGAACATTATTTTCAAACTAGAGAATAAATAAACATTTGCGAAATGTGTATTCGCTGAAATATATTCAACGAAATAACAAAAATAGATCATGAAAATATCCAACATGTCGTACAAGTGAAAAAACTCTACACGCTTTTCTCGCATATGATTTTCTTCGAGGAATTTTATAATACTTAGTGGTATTTCTTGTTTCCTATTTCAAATATTTGTGGACGAAAAGTAATAATGGCGTGTGACAAATGGCTCGTGTGGGAGACTAAAGCGTTTGGATTGATTTGCCTTATTCTTTATTTGCTTACCAGTATACACCACAACCATGTCATATGGGTTATTTTACGACGTTTCTTCGGAGTCAATCTCATATATATATATATATATATATATATATATATATATATATATATATATAT
Organism: Acanthosepion esculentum; assembly: GCA_964036315.1. NCBI lineage: Eukaryota > Metazoa > Mollusca > Cephalopoda > Sepiida > Sepiidae > Acanthosepion > Acanthosepion esculentum. The sequence goes on from OZ038477.1 coordinate 43,772,409, forward strand.
ATGTATATATATATATGATATACATATATATATACATTTATATATAAGATATACATATATATACATAAGATATACATATATATATATGTATATAAGATATACATATACATATACATATGCATATAAGATATACATATATATACATATATATAAGATATATATATATATACATAAGATATACATATATATATATGTATATAAGATATACATATACATATATATATGCATATAAGATATACATATATATATACATATATATGTATATCTTATATACAAATATATATACTTATGTATATGTCATATACATAATATATATATATATATATATATATCTTATATACATGTATATATACATATATATATATATATATATACATATATATGATATATATATATATATATATATATATATATATATACATATACATATATATGATATATATATATATATATATATATATGTGTGTGTGTGTGTGTGTGTGTGTGTGTGTGTGTGTTTGAAGACATCCACATTTGATAGTTAAAGAAGAAATAAAATCTAAACTAAGCTTATAAAGGTATATGAGTATTTATTTAGAAAACAGCAGGGAATAATATGAACGTATCAGTTTCGCCAATTTAGTGATTCTAAGAAGAATATAAATAAAGAGAATGAGAAAAACAGGCGATGAAGAAATGTCTTTGACTTTATAGACGGAAATAAAAACCGGGAGAACAAGAAAAGGAGAATATCAAAAGAAATAAAATGTAAAATTTACAACATTGTGAATACACTTAAACTGCACACTTTACATAGATATACAAACGGTTAATTCCTCCATTTTGAAACTTGGACAATTAATGGATGTTCAATAAGCGATTTTGGCTGGAATCTTTTGTCTAAATGTGAGTCTGTTAGCTTTGAGCATTGGATAAAGTGTTATGCATGTTTCATACACTGAACATTGTTTAGCACATATTTCATGACTTGGCCTACTGATTGCAGGTAAATATAAGATCCGTATCAAATAAAGATCCCATAATACAAGGCTCGAAAGCAACTCAAAATAGATGATTACTTTTAAAATGATTATGATGAATGTGGCGTGTGATATGAATTCAAGAGGAAGTGTTATGAAATGAAGATTATGATAATAAAGAGGATAAATAATGATTGGCGCTTCATTAAAGTGGGTAAATTTTTAATTTGCAGATCACGCTCCTCGGGTAATGAGAGGGGACTCTTCCACAATTTAGATGATCTTTGGAGAAAAAAAAACTATCTTGAACTTTCTCCTTACATTTGGCATTGAGGAGAAAACGCCTGCAATATAACTACGCAGAAGTAGCATTGTTTGTCAAAGCAGAATAAAATTTAATAATATTACCTATAGGCTTACGTAAATGATGTAACTTTTGCAAGGTGGACCAATGGTTGAAGATCTTATGCGCATTTAACAAGCAACCTTATTTTTTTATTTATTTTAATATAATATTAATGACTTGACCAATCAGTTTAAGAAACGCTAGCAGCATGACCCGGTATTGCCCGTGCTTAAATCAAAAATCGTACGACTCATACAGCAATCGCTATCACTTGACTTAAAATATTTTGCCCTTCCTTGCCTTTAAAGGAGTGCCCTTCCCTTTGCCGTGCTGATGTTTCTACATGCCTTACTTCTTTCTTATCTCACACTGCCAATTTTTTCTAAGCTCTATCCTAAACATTAAATCTGTTACGAAAATAGAACTAAACAAAATGAACAAAAAACGATCAGCTTTAAAAAAGGACTCGTAACTGGAAAAACCGAATGAAAAAAAGAATGTTAACAACAAATACTTTTTCACACCTAGGCCAGTTCTGCAGAATCAGAATCAACGTTGAGTTTAAGCAAGCGAACGAGCCAACTGGAGTAAAGTGCCATGCAGATTTAAATTTTTCCCACTTGTGACAAATGCAACTATCGATTTTTTTTTGCATGCTAGCATGCTAGTTAACATTCGTGTCAGTCAGCTATAGGCTCTCACTCTGGCCAGTAGTAAATGGCCGCAAACTACATGAAAACTACCGAAGAAGCATGAAAAAATCGATTATTTCCACTATCGATGTGAATTGGGAAATGCAAAGTCGGTCTTGGTCTTCCCACTAACTAGCATGTGCATGTAAATTTTGGTGCAAATCCGTCGAAATTTGCGGCCGTGCATTCGTCACACACACACACACACACACACACACACACACACACGCACACGCACACGCACACGCACACACACACACACACATCCTGCCTTTTATAGATAGAGATCTAACCCTAATGACTTTGAATAGGAATATAAAAATATCATGTTTTATTATCTGGAAATTTGGTTGTTACATTTAACAAACAGAACACAATGTCTTTTGTCATATGTTTAGTTAAATGAACTAAATCTGTTACTGTAATATAATATTATCGATTTCAAAAATTAATTTAAACATATTGTAGGTTAACCTATGTTGACTGTGAGAGTCTTATCCTAGCATACGCTAGGTGTCATTGTATATTTAAACAAATGACTCCTTAGGTATTAAGTTACAGGACGTACAACACTTTTTTAACGACCACAGGATACACCTGGGTGACTTATTTCTTCCCATGTAAACCTCGTACACTATGCAATAGACTATAAACTTTGCTATTAAAATGAAACAAAAAACCATAGACTAATCAAACTTCATTGAATAAAAATAATCTCCACAATATCTATCATATCACTAGATATATCTGCTTCCTGTATAAGGAAATATTCCTCGTCAACAAACTGGTGAGCATCACTTCAAAGTGGCAACCTAGTGCCGTTAAAAATCTACTTCCACTTCTGGTCTTTTCCGCCTTTTTCGGGAAAGATTATTTTGGGTGAATGTCGTAACATTATGAAACATTTCCAATGTTATGTTTAGTAAGAGAAGGAAATAAACTTTGAATTCGTTTATTTCGAAATTTAAAATTTTTTCAAACCGAAGTCGTTACACTATAGACTGATAATTGGTGTAATTGTAATACTTTAATGGTCACGTGCCCGTGTGGTTAGAACGTTCGCTTTCAAACCATGCAACTAGAGATCGAATCCCAGGAAGTTGTCTTCTTGACGTTATCGGCCTGGGAGGCAATCCTTACGTGCGGCATCTTTGGAAAGTGCCTGAAAAACATAGCAGTTAGTGAAATGGGGTAGACGGAACAATTTTTGGAGCCCTAGATGGTTGTCCAAGCACGAAGACACTAATGATTGTGACCGAGATTTTGAGCGCGCTGGCATTGTTTAGATTTTTGGTCACGCCAGTTAAATTCGTTCTCTCCCAGAAACGGCAACTAATGTCCGCCCAGCTTTATAATCGCTGTATTATCTAGATGTGGCCTCTGTGGATGCCAAACAAATGTGCCTGATCAGGTGTCTGCAACAGGGATTGGCTAAACGTCCCAGAAGTCAGGCATGCTCGTATACGAGCGACAAATCATTTCATAATGTGGCTTTAATGGCTTTGATCCTTGGTTTACTGTAATATTTATAGCGTGGACAATTCGTTTGCTATAAGAGTTATATATGATTCTAATAGATTTTTGATTTAAGTACAATGTTAGTATAATCACATGGATGATTAGTTTAAATGTAAAGTAAGTTTGATTACTTGGGCCATTGCTTTAAATGCGATGTGAATTAAATAAAGGAGAGAATAGATGCGAGAGCAATATAAGTTTATTGAGGTGAAATTATTGATTTGAGTGTAACGGACAATTAATGGCTTTGAAGAGTACGTTTAAATTTGGTGGCCTTTACATCTAATCAAAATAAAGGATTTTAAATATTCAAAGTATAGATAAAATCCAGACTATTTTATTTTTCATTTTTGATGCGTCATATAGATTCAGCACGTAGGCGATCCTGGATTACGCCAACGTTCTTCCTCTATGTAACATTTCCGTTCTTCACAATATCTAGTTGTCCCTGTTCTGCTATCAGTTCGCACAAACACATTCCCTTCATTACTTGCCATTTCTTCCTGATTCGCTTGCTTTCATAAATCCTTTGTGTTTTCACAAAACCACGCTTTTTTTTCTTATGTGCGGTATAAATTTCAGTTCTGCCGTTTTCATTGTAATTATACGTTTCATTGTCGTTTGCTTTCTCTTTATTTTTTCCTCGTGGCTTACATTCTCTGTCTTAATGATTCTCAGCATTTATCAGTAGACACATACCATTTCCAGTCGTTGTTTTTCTCTGTCGACAGAATACCTAACCATTGACTGTCATATAGGAAATTAAAGATGATACAACAGCTAAATGCTTTTATTGGTTCATAACTTTTTTCTATCTCTTAATACTTTCTTATTTCCTGTAAGGTATCTTTCTCTATTCAGTATATGCCTTCAGATTTCTGTGTTGAGTTTCCTTCGTCTGTTACTGCACTATAGAAACATCTCAATACCATTACGTGCTTGATTCCGACGTCGCCAATATGAGACTCACATTTTGAGTTGTATATTTTTTGCTCACAATCAAGCATCGGTTTTCTTACAGTTAATAGGCATTCATTTTTTTATTCTGACAAAATAATTGCGCTGTAATATGTATGTGAGCCTATTAGATGATAACAGCGTAAGTCTGAATGATACTGAGAATGCTGATAGACGCCAGGAGTGTCTCTCCAGTGAAGAAAATCATGTACATAGTTTCTGTGTAATATGTATAGAGATTCTGAGTACTGGGAGACAAACTGCAGAATATTATGTGAGTGGACAAATTAACTGTGTTCTCCTGATGGAAACATTAAATATAAAAGGCTAAGGAACAAGGAATAATATTTAAATGTGGCTGTAAGCTCAGGGCGAGTGACGGAATTCTCACGCAGAATAAAGTTTTTATATTCAACCTGCGTTCAACTACGAATCCACCCATCTTACATCGCCGTTAGCTATATAGTTCTGTGTTTTAAAAATAAAAGGGTTTATTACGCCTTAGAAACAAAAAAATAAAAAATAAAAATAAAAAAAAACGAGAATTATATTTCGATTCATTGCGTTTGCCTTATTATTGAACCGGCATCTGACGATGGATTACATCCGGGCTTTCTTAACAAGGTTTTGTCGTCTAAAAACAATTTCCGTCTGAAGATATTTTTCAAGCGCTTTACTTCTCGATATTCAAGAAACAATATTTTTCGTAAACAACCGATATTGGCATTAATCAATTCCACGTAGTTCGATCCGACTAGTTGGATGTATGTAACACCAGACGCTTCTGCGAAAACCAGACTATTAAAGAAGCAGGATTTTCAGAATACTGCGCCTTTGAAATCTTCGAAAATAACAAAGAAATCATCCGAGACAGGAGAACAATTACTCTCAATTAGTCCCTAGCAATGGACGTTAAATATCTTTTGAGCGTAACATATAACAATGATAATAATTTGTGAAAATCAAAACAATAATCATTTTATGTTCAACAAAGATAAGTATTAGCAATTTCCTTAGAAAATCGTTAATCTTAAAAGTTTAAAGGAAGACAAATAAAACGGCAAGAAGAGTCAAGGACATATATGCGCGAGTTATAATAAAGCTGATATTTTACAAAAATAAACTCTCTACCATAGGTCTCTTCACTCTGGAGACATATTGAACTTGGCTCTCTTTCAAAGTACATATCCTGTTCACATTGACGTGGATAAAATAAAAATTGTAAGTGAAAAATATAAAAGAGGGAAATGATCACTCTCACCATTCGGAAATGAATAAAAGCCAAAATGCATTTGCTTTTTAAAAAAAGTACACCCCTGTAAATATTTTCGTGCTTCCTCTTTAAATGGAAATGGAGTTATTTTTTTTGTTTATGTATCGATGGATGCTTGGTGAGAATTGTTTCTTTTGACCTTAATGTTAATTTTTGTATATAACTATATGTACCTAAGTTAATATTGTCGACTCCCCTTTGTGTTCCAGTTGGGGTTTCTGTAGGCGGTAGATTTTGTTACTGATTTTTTGTACTAATTAAATTTTGCTGCTGTGATATCTGTAGCAAATAGATTTCGCCGCTCTAGTATCTCGAGGAAATAGGCTTTGCTGCTGCGGTTTCTATAGAAGGTAAATTTTGTTTCTACGATTTGATTACCAAGTAGGTTATGATGGTGTGGGTAAGTAGCAAGTAGTTTTAGCCAATGTAAAATTTAACCAGTAACTTTTGTTGTTGTTGTATCTGTAGAAAGTCCATTTTTCATCATTATCCTGAAACACACACACACACACACACACACAGACACACACACACACACACACACAGAGACACACACACACACACAGACACACACACACACACATATATATATATATATATAATGTGTGTAAGGGAGAGATTATATTTATTGTAACGGGAGAAATGTGTACATTTTAAAGAGAGAAAAGCTGCAAACGGTTTTGATTATAATGTTGATGTTCTATATACTTTATTACTACACTTGTTTCGGGACGTGTGACCTTCATCAGGCGAAGGTATGTTATTTCCCTATATTATTTAAAGGAATTTTTTCCATGTTAAGTCTATTAACTATTGTCATTTGTGTGAAGTAGTAGTCAGCAGAACGATTTTGAATAGCATTTTGAATAGCCCGAAAATATTCCTTTGCTTTAGGGGCTATAAAACAATTAAATTTGGTCAGAGAAAGCGAAAGACAGGAGGTTCTTATATGGGCGTCTGTTTGTGTGTGTGTGTGTGTGTGTGTGTGTGTGTGTGTGTGTGTGTGTGTGTGTGTGTGTGTGTGTGTGTGTGTGTGTGTGTCTGTCTGTGTGTGTGTGTGTGTGTGTGTCTGTGAAACGGAAATTTTATTACATTGGCGCCGCAAGATCAAGTCAAAAATGTCAGAATGGATAGGTGTCAATCTGTGGAGAGTGCAGAGCATCCGAAATGTGTTCGTTGTGTTTAATGGTGATTATGAAGGTACGACAGCTCGGAAGAACACACTCTGAATTGTTGGTGCGGGCTTCAGACTCAAAACGGAGGATTACATCCAGTGCCTGCAGGCGGTAATGCTGCCTGGGTCAAGCAGGTGCCTGCTAGTAGACTCTATCTGGCAATAGGAATCTGCAACATGTCACACAAGCAGGAGAACCCAGTCATCGCTCTCAGGTAATATCTGCGACCACATAACCCCTTACATCTGGCCACCTAACTCCCCAGCATGTAACACCCTTGATTATTATGCGTTAGGCGCAGTTGAGCGAGAGACCAACGAAACTCCTTTGACACTAAAGATGGAAAAGGAGTAGGGTAGCATTCACCAACATAAAAAAGTAGACTGACCAGAAGAAATGCAGATTCAGAACTTATCTCGAGACCGTGGTTGAGGCCAAGTGCGAATTTATTGAAAACCTTTAATATTTCAAGATATTTTTGTGTAATTCCGATAAATATATCTGTTAAAATGAGGTTTCAATATTGGCGTAATTTAGAAAGTTATCTATTGCAGCCTTTATATATAGCTGTAGACAGAATTATTCAACAGCGCTGCCATGATTACAAATAAAGTTGGAAAACCTCAAATGTTTATTTATATGTCATGTGCATTTTTAATAAACGATGAAATAATTGATTCGAAACAATGTCTATTGATGCCCACAAAAGCAATAATACAAAATCGCTAGAAACATTTAATATATGACTACATTATTGGTCCTATGGCCTCAATAATCCATTGTTCCACCTTTGCCCTCGATTACTGCCTTTAATCATTTTTATTTTTCTTACACACACTGGTAGGAATTTTGCTCCATTCTTCCATGAAAATAACTTCCAGTTCCTCCAATTTTGAATCACTTCTTTATGTAATTTTTTTCGTCAAATATGCCCATACATATTCAATGCGGTTTTGGTCACGACTTTGTGCGGGGCACGCAAATACGTTTATTTGCTGCTATCCATGAATTTTGTCACCATTCGTACCGGTTCATTGTCATGCTGGAACATACAGTGACATCCCAAAGACAGGTTCTTGCACTTTATTTTATATTATTTTTAAGAATAGTCAAACGCTGCTCATTATCCATAATATCTTGTACTCTCACTAGTTCTGCTGGTCCAGAAGCAGCAAAACATCCCCATTGCAGAATGTTCCCATTACCGTGCTTAAGGAGAGTATTTTTTGGTTTGTGAATTTCATTGACTTTTCTGCTTAAATGACCAAATAATTCTAGTTTTTTTCATCTGACTAACGAGTTCCAATATCTACTTCCATGTTCTAGATGGATCTAGCACAATCTAATATGCAATTTAGTTGTTTAACGTTAATCAAGGGAGTCTCCCTTGAGTAAGCAAGCTCAAAGACTTGCTCGATGAAAGCATCTCGATACATTCAACTCTGATAATTTTACATCATTGGCAATATCTTTTGTCGTCAAGTGAAGAATCTCTAAAACAAAATTCCTTTCCATTCTCTCATTTTCTGTCAGTTCTTATTTTATTTCCATTCTCGTTGTAATGCTACGAATTGTCAATGTAGAAACATTTAAATACTTAGAACGTGCTGTATATCCTATGTAATAATACCTTGTTTGTACGCATCAACTATCTGAATTCGGATGGTTGCAGAATGAGATATCGTGGTATGTGGCACTCACATATTGTATTATTCATTACCTCTTAGATAGGCATAGAATATGGTCAATACTTTTTCATTCTCAAAGGGAGATTGTGTTAAATGTCAAATTAAGAATACATTTTTATAATCGCCATAGACCAATATTATTTCCTAATTTCTATAAAGCAGGTGGCGTATAATTTTGGACTGCACCAACTTATAGAGAAATCACTATTTTATGAATATAACAGATCGAAACATCTAAGGATTTCACAAATTGTTCAACAATAAACAAGAATCAAATATTTATGGTAAATTTCGTAAGTACTTTCAAATATTTGTATTTCCTTACAAAATATACAGATATTCAATGGGGGTAAATAAACCGGTCCACAACTATATAAAACATATATATATATATATATATATATATATATATATGTGTGTGTGTATGTATGCATGTATGTGTGTATATATATATATATATATATATATATATATATATATATATATATATATATATATATATATATATATATATATATGATGTCACAGCAAAATTGAACAAATGGTTTAACTGCAAAATTGACCAATTATTAGATTATGTTGGTTAAGTATTTAACGGCAAATTTTCAGTTATAAAGTTTTAAGTGAAATATTTAATGTGTTTAATATATATATATTTAATATACATATATTTAATGTGTTTAATATATATATATATATATATATATATATATATATATATATATATATATATATATACATATATATTACTTTTAAGTTTCTCGTGAAATATTGAATATGAATTGCTTAATGTCTGGGCACTTTCTGCTATTATAAAGCATGATAAAAGATGTTATATTTATGTTGACAGGTTGTCTCTGTGTGTATGTGTTTTCTTTTCTTTAGTATTTTGAGATTTCGCTTTTCTCACGCCTTGTACTATTTTCCTTTTTCAAGTAGAATATTTTCTAGCGCTAAGTTTTAACCTGGTGGCGTTTTTGTTTTTATATTATTAGTTTTGAAATATGCAAAATATGTTTATTGCTAAATAAATAAAAAACAAAAATATTGATATTTGGTTGTTTGTGGTTTATGGTTACAACTTTTAGCATTTGGAGTTTTTTTGTATTTTAAGTAGAAAAGTATTTTTTATAATACTGAAAAATACAAACGCGATTTTGTCTTACGATTTATTTTGTTATATTGGCTTTTGAAAAGTGACTGAAAACATTAGCAAGGATTAACGCAAGGCTCATGAGTGAAATGGAATCGTCTGGAAGCCGTGGAAGCATTTGTGCTTTTGTCACCAGCCATAGTGACCGGAGGTTTGAAATTTCCAAAGCAACATAGCACGCCACATTATGCACTCTACGTCAGGAGCTGTAATTAAGTGAGAATCACTATAGCTGCCGTATATGTTTTCAATATAGGGAGAATCGCTATAGTTGCCGTATATGTTTTCAATATAGGGAGAATCAATATAGTTGCCGTATATGTTTTCACTATAGTGAGAATCCATATAGTTGCCGTATATGTTTTCAATGTAGTGAGAACCACTATAGTTGCCGTATATGTTTTCAATATAGTGAGAACCACTATAGTTGCCGTATATGTTTTCAATATAGTGAGAACCACTATAGTTGCCGTATATGTTTTCAATATAGTGAGAATCACTATAGTTGCCGTATATGTTTTTAATATAGGGAGAATCACTATAGTTGCCGTATATGTTTTTAATATAGGGGAATCACTATAGTTGCCGTATATTTCTTTTCACTATAGTGAGAATCACTATAGTTGCCGTATATGATTTAACTATAGTGAGAACAACAGTAGTTGCCGTATAGGTTTTCAGTATAGTGTGAACCACTATAGTTGCCGTATATATTTTCACTATAGTGAGAACCACTATAGTTGCCGTATATATGTTCACTATAGTGAGAAACACTATATTTGCCGTACATGTTAATATTGTGAGAAAAGCTTTAGTTGCCGTATATGTCAACATAGTGAGAAAAGTTGATGGAAAACTTGAAATGATCTGGCCGAAATAAACACTGTTTAAAAGAAACAGGGCAGCCACACAAATACTAAAATAAAGTTAGAAGTAATAATAATATGCCGTAACCATAAATAAAATATATTATTTTTTTAAAAATTGCTTTCTTTACGTTTAGGATACAAAACTGAGATGATACGTGTTTCGAGAAATATCTAAACGAGTGAGCGGGATTTTAAAGACACATTAGAATATTGCTTTATTAGGAAGATATTCGCAGTCGACCGGTAAAATCACGACGTATCCACCGATCTTTCATCCTGCCAAGGGTGATGCAGGTTAATATGCTGTTGGAGGGTACATTTTCATTATTATTACGTTTTATTGAATACGCATAACGATGGACGAAGGAAAAGATGTTTCAAATAAACGGAACGTCTACTTAAATATGGGTATTGACTAAAAAATAACTTTTAAATATATGTATAAAGAGGGACATTGAGTGCAATACCGAGTGACGATAGGTTGTTTAAATCTTGAAAGCACTCTTCGCCAATTGGTGTTGACCTCAACATTCATTTTATATTTACAAACGCTCTATCCCTGGTACTGAGCTATTTTATCCATAAATATAGTTTAAATCTATATTTTTAACATATACACACACAGCTGGGGCCAGAATTATTCGCTCCCAATGAATATTTGTATATTTTGTAAGGAAGTGCAAATATTTGCAAGGCCTTACTGAATTTCACTTAAATAGTTGATACCGTATTTATTTGTGATAGTTTCCATCGATTATATACAAGGGTCATTCAATAAATAAGGTGAATGTTTCGGTATAAGGACTTCTAATACAGATAGAAGCTTACTCTTTTTTAGTTTACTTCTTTTTCACATGGATTAAATTTCCTTTGAAGATTAAAAAAAGCTTCAAGAGTTTTGGCGATTAACAAAGATGGCCGACCAAGAAGCATGCTCCAGGATTTAACAGCGGTCAGTTATCAAATTTTTGGTTGCTGAAGGATGAAAACCAGTTGAAATTCATAGGAGAAAGTCAACTGTGTATGGTTCCACATGTTTCAGCCAAAACAATGTCTACAAGTGGCCTAAATTGTTTAAAGAAGGACGGAGCAGTGTTGAGGATGAAGACAGGCCTGGGAGGACTACAGAAGTGAGATCTCCTGAGGTGATCCAATCAGTCAATGACCTCATTCAGTCTGACAGAAGGGTGACAGTGGATGACATTGCAAGGACTTTGAGCTTATCTGTTGGGTCAAATGCAGGGTTTATCAGTCAGAAGGAGTCATCTTGTACCATGACAACGCAAGGCCTCACACAGCAGCGCAAACGGTGCAGACCATCAACGAGCTGGGCTGGGAACTGCTCCCTCATCCCCCTTACAGCCCAGAACTTGCCCCTTCAGACTTTCATCTGTTTGGTCACTTGAAAGCGTTCACTAGAGTCACGAAGTTTAAAAGTGACGATGATGTCAAAAGTGTTGTGAGCGACTGGCTGAGACATCAGTCCAAAGATTTTTACGCTGAGGGAATACGGAAGCTTGTGCACAGATGGAAAAGTGTGTGACAGTGCGGGGAGACTACTTTGAAAAGAAAATTAAGCTTCTATCTGTATTAGAAATCCTTATACCGAAAAATTCACCGTGTTTATTGAATGACCCTCGTACATAGTTACATAGTTTTCTAAAAATCGATGTAGTCCAAAATCATTCGCCCCACCCGCTTTATGGAACTTATGAAATAATAGGAATTAATATTGGTTTATGGCAAATGAAATGTTTCTTTGTTCTTAATTTGATATTTAATACAAACAGCCTTTCAAAAATGAAAAGTTGTTGACCATATTCTATAGCATTCTAAAAGATAATAAGAAGACAATTAGTAAGTACCACGGACGGCAATAACTCGTTCATTTTTAACTATGGCAAAAACAGCTGAAAGTGACAAGAAACTGGGAATGCAGATAGTTGATGTGTATAAACAATTTGATGGATATACAACACTTTCATAATCATTAAACGTCCCTACATTGCAAATTCGTGGCTTTATCAAAAAGTACAACGAGAGTCATTCTGTTGGGAATAAACTAAGAACTGGCAGAAAACGGTTAATATCTCCGTGAATGAAAAGAATTTTCTAACGAAATGACATTGTTAATGAGGTAAATATATCAGAGCTGAATCTATGGATGAAGAGAGTCACTAGATACTTTCATCGAGCAGGATTTGAGCTTGTCACTCAATGAAAACTACCTTGCTTAAGGCTAAACACCTAAAATGCAGATTAGTATATGCTAGAAAACACATAGAACATGAGAGTAAATACTGGAATTGTTTTATGGTCAAATATATCCGAACTAGAATTATTTGGTTATATGAACTCCCATTATGTATGGAGGAAAATTCATAAATAAAAAGAAAATACCGTCCATACAATTATAAACTGTGGTGGGATCGTTCTTCTCTCGGGATGTTTTGCTGATTCTGGACCAAGAGAACTAATGACGGTACACGATATCATGAATGAAGAGCAGTGTTTGTTTATTCTTAAAAATAATATAAAACAAAGTGCAAGAAAACTGTCTTAGGGTTGTCACTGGACGTTCTAATATGACAATCACCCGTAATACACGGTAAGATTTGTTAGAAAACACTAGATGACTGCAAACTTATGCTATTCGCGTACTCCGCACAAAGCATTACGGAGTATCGAATTCGGACCGTTACGATATGTCGCAATCATCATAACCACTGGATCAACGGCTCGCGGAATTTGGGTAAGAACTGGCGCTATATTGTGTCTGGATTTTTATCTCTCTACCACCATGACTCGATGAATTAATTAACCACAGTAACACCGCTATAATATTTGTTTTCATTAGATATGAATGTTATGTTTTTATTAGATGTTCTTGCATGCAAACATCAGGTTTCTTTTTTCGACTTAACGTAATGTAAAAACTGTACAAATGCATCTTTGCGCGCGATTTCGTCTTATCTCTTAGGTATCATCAAGAACCTTTCCACCGTAGAGTAAACTGTGTGTCATCTATTGAGATTTAGATATATATTCAATGCCTGACTACAGCAAGTACATTCTGAACGTTTCGAAGAGATTGTTTCTAAATGTTACGTTTTTTCATTCACAGTTAGATAAGTATGTTGCGTATCAGAGATGGTTACTTTTCATGCTCTTTTAATTGTCTTCTTACGGCGTTAGGTTTAACGAGATGCAATGTCAACGTTTTCTATATGTATGTTATGGTTTGTCCGACATAATTATGTCTGTTTTTTTTTCGGCAGATATCCTAATATAACGTGCATTACCCCAATCGATATATACAAAAGCATTCAAATTAAGTTAAAGCTCCTTCCTTCACAAGAACACAGCAAACGGATATGTACATATTACTTTTCTTCGAGAGAAAACTGCAAAAATGTACCCTAGTGGGTATAGCTATACTTAACCCTCGATCTATTCCATGGTATATTGTGTGTATATAAATCTGTACGCAAACGTATTCAGATTCAAGATAATGTTCTTAATTTTATTGGTTATTCCGAATTTGATATGATGGAATTTATTTTATGTAATTTGCTAGCATATTTTAACACCTGAATTGTATATAAATGAGAGAAAAGTAAAAACAGTACTTTGTTTCCGCAATTTTTTTCTTTTATGTGTCGTGTCCCTTCTGTAAGTTGGAGATCATAGCTCTCTAGGTTTTTCTATTAATCCTAAAACTAATTTCTTTCACCTTATTACTCTCCGCCTCCCTTGTTCTACTATCCACACAGTCTCGTTAGGTCGACAGGAGAGTATTATGTGCTAAAAATCCTCAAGGTTTAAAAAAAAGATGATCATAGCAAAAAAATTAATTCTTTTTTTGGGCGGGGGGTCGTTGTATTTGATAAAATTATTGATTGTATTTTTCTTATTATTTAAGAAATGTTTTTAGGCCTATTCTAAAAATACCAAAAATAAAAACAATCTACAGAGTTTGTAATTACTTCAAAAATTATCGCATGCTAACTAAACTTTCTGGCTAAGATCGAAATGCAAAATGGGTATATTTTGTTTTTATTTTTGTTCGATTCATTATCGACTCGCGGTTCAAGGTTAAAGATTCTTATGCTCTAAAGTTCTTCAAGATAAAATATTTTCATTAATTATGAAAATACCTTATCTTGAAGAATTTTAGAGCATAATAATCTTTAATAATTCATTATATTGTATTTTACATAATATTCGACTATTCAAATATTTATTAATTGCTGTACAGTTTTCACTGATCATTTTAATATGTGTTTCCTGTAGATTTCTATACTGATTCTGCATTTCCCTACTGGAAGTTTGATCATCATTCCATACTGAATCGTTCTCAATTTTTCAGTTCCAGCGGCTTTCATTATTTAACAACGATGATAGTAATATTGAAAATGAATATCAGAGATTTGATAAAGAAGACGACGAATTTTATGGATTTGAAGATGAATAAAATTTTAACGGTAACTGTACTGTTTTGTTCAATTGTAATAATGGCTTAATTTTTATTTGTTTTCTTACTTTTGATATAATATTTTTTTTATAGGCTCGTGTTCTTTTTTCCTATTATTTTTCATTTAATGGTAATCATGGTTGTTTAACCAACATAATATATCATAATATATAGCATAGGCTGTATAATTTACTAATAATTTTACTAATTTTACTAATTACAAATGTTTTTTTTATTTAGCATCTGAAATTGGAGTGCCTCTTGTACACTCTTGCGTCTTATACCTCGTCAACTATGGTAATTAGTATCACTATTGTCACCCCAAAGAATTATTTCTGTATTTTCATTATCAGCCCAAATAATTTTCTGTTTTTCAATAACCAGAAAACAGTTGATAAGCTGTAAAAAAACAAATCAATCAATAAGAAGTTCAATGCAACATTAATTCAATAATTTTATGTATTGTGTATTACGAGTTTAACAGTATTTACTACTGACAGATCCAGTTTGTCCCGGGAATAATATTGATTGTATGAGACTACATGTGTTACTAACAGCTTTTACGTCGGAGAAGAAAAGGAAACTTTGTGTTTCATTTGTTTTCGTACTTGTGAGAAGTGTGTTCGAAGAAAGCTGGATACAATAACTTTTAACACTATTTACTTTCAATGGATCCAGACAGACGTTCACTTGGACATAAAGAAGAAACATTAAGACGAAAGTTTATTGTTATATTGACTTTGATTTTTAAAGAAAATTACATATATATATATATATATATATATATATATATATATATATATATATATATATATATATATATATATGTATATATATATATATATGTATATATATATATATATATATATATATGTATGTATGTATATATATATATATATGTGTGTGTGTGTCTGTGTGTCTGTGTGTGTGAGTGAGTGTCTGTATATATATATATATATATATATATATATATGTATGTATGTATATATATATATATATATGTGTGTGTGTGTGTGTGTCTGTGTGTGTGAGTGAGTGTCTGTATATATATATATATATATATATATATATATATATATATATATATATATATATATATATATATATATATATATGAAGAGAGAGAGACAGAGTTATAAGGGCATGTGTGTATGGTGGTGTTTGTGTGTTCGCGTTTTTATTATTTGCATCTACTGATATTCTTTTGATTTTCAGCCTCTCTGTGTATATATATATATATATATATATATATATATATATATATATATATATATATATATATATATATATATATATATATATATATATGTGTATATATATATAGATATATATGTATATATGTATGTATAATTTCCTGTCAATTTATTTCTCACTGCGCACAATCACATACACGTACATTTATATACATACATACAAAAACATATGCGCGAGAGAGAGAGAATGAGAAAGTAGTGTGTGACAGAGAGAGATTGAAAGCAGAGAAAAAGCGAGAGAGTGAAAGAGAACGGATCAAAAAGCAAGCGGAGTGAGAATATTCAAAGGAAGCCCAGGAGTCGGGAGACAAACCGGATATCTAGTGAGCGTTAATTTCGAAATTTCCATATATCATACGTTTTTAGTTTCGATTTTGTCTGCTAGAGGCCTTATGGAGGGGTTTATTTTGGAACCAGGCTTGCCATGATATTCTGTTTATCGATTCAGGGACATCTTTCTTGACGTCCACTCTGCCATAAAAAGCAAAATTGCCAGACGTAAAGTTTCTTTCCCAAAAAGACAAAATCGAAATAAATATATAGACATTCTTTTTACATCTTTTTATTTTTTCCCACCCAGTCTGACGGATTGGGGATAGTCCTTTGCGCCAAAAATACACTTAAGTCTAAACATATACATATTATAACTCAGCTTATAAAATCTTTGATTCGAACTTATAGCTGTAAATCATTCTTGACACCAGACTATGTTTTATTTTTTCTTTGTAAAATATATTGTTCCTAGGTTCTAGACATAATCTTGTTTGTTATTTAAAGCCTTCATTTTGTCTATTTTTTTTTTCAAGAGATAATAACTAGTTTCGGGAAAAAAGAAGTGAAACATCCTGATTCTCATTTGCAGGCGGTGTAATAGATAGCGGCACCAAATGAGAAATCTTGCGTCCGGGTTCGAATTCAAGATGAGTTTCTCACATTCATATCCCTTACATATAAAATAATTTTGAGTAAGGTAAAAAAACATTGTACTTTGCCAGATATGTAGTAAATAGTAGGAATCGTATCTTAAAGTTAATCGTTGTTATTATAAAAAGAAACTGTTAATGCAAGGTATAAGGCAACAAAATTTCGAATCACACAGTAAGTCTAGCTTTCATTTTACATCCGCGTTCTCTTCTCTCTGGGAAGGTTCAACAGCCTGAAGAAAGTTCCACAATGTAAGAAGAAAAGAAATAATTTCGAAAATTATAAATATTACCGAATGTCTTACTTTTGTATTTATTAAAGATTTAAGCATTTTTGCTTAAATCTTTAATAATTACAAAAGTAAGACATTCAGTTATAATTTAATTTGGCTTATACCGTCATAGGCCGGAAAACCGCTGCCATATTGAAGTCGGGTATTTCTATCATCACTCTCGCTATGTCTTAAATTAGAGGAAGAAATCCCAGCATGTCGGTCGAACTGCTGTTGAATTCCGAGCTCATCAGGATATGGGGAAAAAAAAAAAAAAAAAAAAAAAAGAGAAAACATTAATCGAACCGGAAAGGAAGATACAACAAAACACCAATATGTAAATTAGCAATAACTAAATATTTATTCTATACTTAATTTCCTATTCAATCGACCCGCTTATATCAGTAGTGGGAGGCGTAGATGTCAAGTTATAGATTTACCTTTAGGGGCGGTTTTGATATTAGCGAACCATAGCGTCGTGAGAAAAGCATTGGTCTTGCACAGGCAAGCGTTGACTCTTTCTTTATCCCTCTCACCCTTTCTCGATTTTTCTAGGCGAACCTGTTTTGATGGGTTTTTTGCATATTGTAAAAACAAAACTAAAAAAAAGACAAAAAAACAAAACAAAAAAAAACAACAATCCAGGAGGAATTTACGTTGGAGTAATTGATAGTGGCTCGGATTGAGGAATCGGAGAGCCGAGTTGGAATTCCAGTCGAATCCATTACATTCAATTACGTGCTAATACACTTGGCAAAAGTATGATTCCTTTTCTTCTCCTCTCCACCAGCTATGGGTAAATGACAGGACAGGTCGGTTTCTGGCGTCTAGGATGACCACTGGTCTACCGCAGAAAGTAATAGCAATCTACTCCGGGGAAAATAAATCTGCCTCGTCATTCGTGTATCGAAAGATACATGATCGCTTAAGCGTGTATCACGCATGACACATAACTGAGTGACCTCCCAAAATTGAACAAAGCGATCCAGCAGAGCTAATAAGCATTGGTCAATTATTTGCCCCCCTAGAAAATAATAACGTCCTGAATAATGTCGCGCTGTAGTTTTTGTTTATGAATCAATGTTCGAACTCGATTCAAACCAATATGCCGACTTAAACATTCACAATAGCAATTCATCGGTTTAAATTTGCCCGTCTTGAACTTAATTCGTTTAACCACTACCTCCCTGCAAACATATTGTTATGAACAATCAAGAAAGGTCTCCTTTGTTTTGTCGTTCTCCTCTTTGAGAGAGGTATTTCCGTTTACTCGGACTATAAAAGGACATTATAAGCGAACCTTGGATTCTCAGTTGAATAACGCTACATCTGCGTAATTTTGACATTACACCTATATCACAAGCTATTATGCATATATGCTTTTTTTTTTTTTAAATTGAGTATATCCAAGCAGCAAACGATTATTCAGAAAGGTTTTGTTGAATACAATGGACAAATACTTATCATATTTCTAATGAAGTCTTCTTGGTGAATTAATTTTATTTTATCATGTTTTAAAGCAATATACAGTCTACTGTTTATGTAAGTAAATTTAAATTTCTAAAGTTTCGCCTGGTTTCACTCATTATTCCGACTGAAAATAATTTGATTAACTACAAATTACGCTTATTGCTTGTATCTCATTGTGATAAGAAACAGAAATGAATTAAACAATGACATTGGTTTTGTTTGCATACACGCAGAAACCGTCAAAATCTACGCTTGTAGCAAAAGCACATCCAACATTTGGTTTAACACACCAGCCTAAGAGGAAAATACATACATGACACTTGGTTTTAAATAAATCGTATCTAAATATGTCCCATGTTTTGTTTGCGGTATTAGATCAAATGTGATTTAACAAATCTTATTTTTTCTGAAAAACCGATATTTTATTTTGATCTACCGTTTATTTCATTTTAACTCTCCTTTTTGACGTTTTATCTATTTGTTTAAAATTTTAACTATTACTTTTTAATTTTCAATTATCATTTTTGTAATACTTAATGGGCATTTCTTAATTTTTAAGTATCAAATTTTAATTTTTAGCATCCCTTTTTGAATATATAACTATACTTAATTTATAATATTTTAATTCTTAACTGTTATTTTTTAGTTTCGAAGTATATTTCAATATTTAAAGAGCAACTTAAAAAAAATGGCTATTATTTTTTAGTTTTAACTATTATGATTTTATATTTAAATGACATTTCTATACTTATAGACTAAAAATGAATAGTCAAAAATTAAAACAAATGCTATTTAAATATTTAAATAGACTTTAAATAATAACAGTTAAGAATTAAAGTATTATAGATATAAATTCAGAAGTAATAGTTATATATTAAAAAAAAATTAAGTAGCTGTTTTTAGCGTTTTTAATGTTTTAATGGATAGATAGCAAGTTTATAATTTTTAACTGTCATTTTTCAATTTTGAAATGACATTTTTCTTTTTTGCGTTTAATTTTTTTATTTCGTAACTTTCATTTTTTAAAATCAGTTTGTAAAATTCCTATCAACATGTTTTTTCAATTTTATTTTTTTAAATTTATAACTATCTTTTCATGCAACTTGTGAACAAGGGAGCCTAGTCTAAACCACTATTTAATACAGAGTTCGTAGCAAAGTTTTTACAAGACTATGGCAAGAGCATTCGTAAGAAATTTAACGGAATTGACAAAGTCGGGATTTGAATTCAACACAACGATTCCTGTTTCTACATAGATATCTGTTACATTATATGCCCCTTACACTGCTTGTATACTTTACTAAATAAACAATATTACAGAAGGCGGAGACAGGCAAACTATTAGTCAGAATTTCCCATGTGTGGGGAATTCAACACGCCTTCTTCTACCAGATTCATTAATGAGTCTAGTCAGCATGTGGTAAAATGCTAAGTTAATGAGTCAGCATAAATTCAATTCAAGGTCTTCTTCAGACTATCTCCTAGAATCGATGCAACGACGAATATCCCTATCGTATAGTAAAGCAAACAAGATATAGAAATCTTCCGTCGCTCATAAAGATGACAATATGGTGTTTCGCTCTAAAGAACTGAGGACAGCTACAATACGAAAGCAAAAACAAGAATCAGTAGAACATTAACGCATGTTCTAATTTAATTTTAAGAATTTTTTCAGGTATACACTTTCACGTCATGACACCCAGGGGTAACATTTTTATTGTTTTCATCACTTTTTTAAAAAAATCGATTACATCCAGAGCAAGGTAGTAAAGCTACTAAGACACAAGGTTTTGCAGGGGGTGGAAGAGTTAGAAACAGAAAAATTACTAAGGAGATAGAACGAAAGAAGAGTAATCCGAGATATAGCGAATGGCATTGCATTTAAATTTTTGAAGATTAAATACTACGAAATAACTTTCTTCAAAATAGATGTACTTCCTGAAACAAATAGAATCAAACAGTTGCAGTATTTTATTTTTCGTTATGTAGTATTTTCAAAACATGTCGGTGAATGTTTATGAAAACGTATCGCTGTATATTAACAGTGGGTAAATGAATCAGACGAGATAATGTCCGTCTTTGAAAGTAAAGAAAAATTTATCATAGTTTTCAGTGTGATAGGGCATGAATTCCTGTGAATAAGAGATGAAACTAAAAGAGGAAGATGACAAGTGAGCAGAGTATCCTTATTTTAAAAGGTTTTTAAAGCCAAACAGTGATCCAAAATAGTTTTTTCGGTTTTATACCATCACTTTGTTACTGAATATTCTCGGGAAAAAAGTATAAAAACAAATCAGTCTTCTGTGCAGCACTTCGATTTCTTTCTCATCCCTGAAATTCTAAACCGGAATTCTAATGTCATTTTCACGTTTAGAACATCCTATCTAAGAAAGATATAGAAGTTATATAACATCAACCAAGCTTTGAAATAAAGTTCTTCTAAATCTAATGTTTTTTCTCATGTTTTATCTGACTCTGGAGAGATTGAACTAAAAGAGCTATTCTAAGTTGGCTCTGCTTAGAAGTACGGACAGATTCATCCATAAAAAATAAACTTTTCTTTTCTCGTCGTTGGATAAAATACCCAACTAGAAGGTTCACAAACTACTCGGCTAACACAATGATGTCTCTATTGTTAGGAATGGAAAGAACTGATGAATGAAACCACATTTGTTATCCACGAAGCTGACGTCATTGCAAGATGGTGAATGATTATCATCATCAGAACTGGTGCGATTTATGTCACAAAATATAAGAAATTGTCTACTAACATTTAGAAGGGAATCAACTTTTGGCGTCTAGATTAGGCCAGAAGTAAATAAGGTAGAGGCCAACGGAAATTAATTTCAGTCTTCTCACATACGCTAGCATATATATATATATACATATATATATATATATATATATATATATATATATATATATATTACATCAATTACTGATCGATATTTGGCAATTTTGATTCGCAGACAATTGCTGTTGTATTCAGTGAATATTCATATATTTATACCTAAAAATAAAAAAACATTCGTATATATAGATATATCTGTGTGTGTGTGAATAAGGGTGTGTATGTATATATATATATATATATATATATATATATATATATATATATGTATATATATATATGCATATGTACATATATATATATATGTGCATATGTATATATATATATATATATATATATATATATATATATATATATATATATATATAAATAATTTCTTAAGATATAATTAATTTTATTTTCGAATCCGAAATAATGTACATATATATATATATATATATATATATATAAAAATAATTTCTTAAGATATAATTAATTTTATTTTCTAATCCGAAATAATGTTATTAATTCAATTTATATTTTTAGTGGGTACGAGGAGCAACATTTTTTTTTCAAACTCTATTTATTTCTTCTATTAAAAAACATGATTACTCCTGCATGATTCGAACCTGCACCCCGTTTGCAGGACAAATCACCCTCTGAAGCAGAATGATTTAATCGTATGTGAATGTACTTTACATTTAAACACAACCGCACGTCGGACCATACAGTGATATCCAATCTTTGAAGGGCGATGTGTCGAATCCCGCCAGAGGGGCATATTTTTCTAATATCATTTTTTGAGTGTACAGGCCACTAAATGAAATAAGTATTGTTTAAATTTTAAAGAGAATGTAACGAAGAGACTAATCAAATAATGTCATGCACTAAAATAAATGTTTGAAGTAATATATGAAAATATACATGCAAACACATATACATGTGAGGGAGTGCGGAATTTATTTGGACCAGAGATGCGATTCAAAAATTATTTTTGATGTCTAACCATTTTATCAGCTTTTGGTCATTTTAACGAAACGTTTATTTCCAGTACGCCTTTCTTTTCTGTGTGGCAAACATGTTAGTCTTGCTATTGGATTAGATAGCGATATTTTTTTCTTTGAATAATATTTGACTTTTTAGCTCAGTAATAAATAAAGATTTTACAAACTCAAAAATCGAAACTTTGGTAGATTGGGACAACCCAATATATTTGTGGCACCTCCTCCAATCAGAATGTAAGGCATTGAGCTAATCTCAATCAGTACACACACAGACACACACACACACACACACACACACACACACATATATATATATATATATATATATATATATATATGAAGATATTTTTAAAGGTACAACATTTTATCATAGCAATAAAATTATTAAGCTTACTATTACTAGACATATTAAAAAACGCGCGAAGCAACCGGTTTCGCTCCCGCTCATCAGGCTTACAACGGGAGATTTAAATTTAAAAGACAGAAAATGTACAATAAAAGGAAAAGGAAGATTTTTTTTATCCCCCCCCCCACATCTGTGCTTAAGCATGAAATATCTGTGCTTAAGCATGAAATCTTACGATATAATATGCAAAGTGCTTTTCTTTTCTGTAATGTGTATAACCGTGTGTCTTTCTAAAGTAATCTGACTTGCAATAGCATGCCTGGTGGCACGGTTTTTGAAATTATAATGCCTAGAAATAAGCTATATACGGAGGTTAAGCCAAAAGAAAGTACTTGGTAAATATACACATCAAAATCTTTATTTTCACGACAGGACGCTAAATTATTATAGTATGTTTCAAGTTTTATATATATATATATATATATATATATATATATATATATATATATATATATATAAGTTTTGTTTATCAGTTGGATTGTGCATGTATTTGATCCGTAGTATTTGCTTCATTAGATATCAATATATCTAGAATGTTTTGTGACAGACACGACGGAAAATGCGGCACAAATATCAGAAGTAATATGTTGGATACCGAAAGGTTCATTCGTAAAAAATTAAGAATCAAGAAATTGTCTTAGAAAAAATTGAAATGTTATGTACTATCGACTTATATGGCATTTAATGAAGAAAAAGACCCAACAACAGAAATGAAGTTTTACAGGAGAAAACTGAATACCATATTACACGAATTTAAAAAAAGGGAAAAATTACGAAACGAGAAACATTAAGAAAAATACAAAAAATTAGGAAAATTGGGAATTAAGAAAAAAGAGAAAATTACAAAATTAAAAGAGAGAACAATATTAAAATTTGACACAAAAATGCGAAGAAATATGTTGGATACAGAAAGTTTCCTTCAAAAAAGTTAACGATCAAGAATCAAGAAATTTCCTTAGAAAATAATTGTATGCTACGAAATATCCTACTTATATCGCAGTGAATACTGAAGAAAATACAATAACAATGTTGTTCTACAGAAGGATACTGAAAATATTATGAACTGAAACGCATGAACATACCAGATATTTTTAAGAAAATGGAAACGAAAATTACGCTTATAGTTAAAATCAGAATGAAATATTAGAATTTTCTATTACTCGTAAGGGCGAAAGAGCACTTGGAAATTTAAACACTGACGGCTCATATCGAACATGGCCGGAGAAAACCAACGAGGGACGTACCAAACGAGCTTATGTACATGAGTGGCTAAGCAGGGACTGGGAGTGAGTGTAAGAGGACAAATTGCTAAAACCTACAAATATAGGATGATTTGGAGAGCCTGATCGCCCACGTCTTCAGGAAACAGAGCTTAAAGAAATAGAAATTAAACTTAGCAGATGTATATTTGTTGAAACCTAGGAAGGTTACGAAATAGGGAATAACCAAAACAGAATTTGGAAATCAAATGGTAATCTTTATAATATCGACAAAATACAATACTCGCCAGCGACGTGAAGTAGATAAACCACTGCTAGTAGTGGACTACATAGACAGCATATTACCTACATTACAGTAGTGTTCAACGTATTTATGAGGATTGGAACATACCCATTAGTGTTCTTATGTACGGTATATAACAATATTAAAGTATTTTTTAAACTGACTGGAGTGAGTTATTTAGTCATAAAGAGCATAATAAAGAGGTTGATCTTCTGTGCTTAAGCATGAAATCTTACGATATAATATACAAAGTGCTTTTCTTTTCTGTAATGTGTATAACCATGTGTCTTTCTAAAGTAATCTGACTTGCAATAGCATGCCTGGTGGCACGGTTTTTGAAATTATAATGCCTAGAAATAAGCTATATACGGAGGTTAAGCCAAAAGAAAGTACTTGGTAAATATACACATCAAAATCTTCATTTTCACGACAGGACGCTAAATTATTATAGTATGTTTCAAGTTATACCCATGACATATTGACAGGACAACCCATCAAAATGAAAATCTATCACAAACTTGTACGTATATAAAATGTAATAAGAGAAAAGAAGCACAGAGATGGCTAATTCTGATGCAGAAAGAACGGAAAGCTTATTAGTTATTTACTTCTCTGGAAACAATCTCATAGACGGAAAAGCATTGAGAGTCATTTGGATACGTACATTGACCAACGTACTGAATTCAATATGAACATGCATCTATACTCCCACCTATAAGTTAAGTAATAGGGCATTTATCTGGAAACAAGGAGAATTGTTATTCTCCAAAAATTGTTAATGCAATATTCACTCGTGAAAAGGAATAAAGTCCAAAATACGTTTCGGCTTTAAATACGCACAAACAAATCGTTGATACGCCAAACAAAACACAAATTAAATCATGCAATATTGACAAACACTCAACTGTTACGTATAACTGAAAAGGAAGGTGTTATGTAGTCAAGAAAATCCGACTGAACTTGACATAATAAATGTAAGAAATTTCACGATCTTTTTGAATGTGATTAGGTAAGCCAAACTTAATATATATGAAGAGATTGATATATATATATATATATATATATATATATATATATATGTATGAAGAGATTGATATATATATATATAATTAAAACGGATAATTAACAAAAGAAATTATATAAAAAGTGAGATATAATTATTAAATATAAATAGAATATATTATTATCTTATATAAATTATTATATCATTGTTAAATAACATTAGTATTATATTAAATAATGTAATATCATTAAATATTATTTAATGTTGTTATATTAAGTAATACTTTTAATACGTTTGAAAATCCTTACAAATAAATATTGTAAGGTGAAATGATCTTTACAATGGAGTAGTTTTAAATTCCTTTGTATGTAATTTATATATGCTCTGTTTGAATAAATACAATGAGCTCTCTTTGTGGATTAGTTTTATTATTTTATATTATTAGGATTCACTTCGATTATAAATCAACAGATTTCTACTTATATATATATATATATATATATATATATGTGTGTGTGTGTGTGTGTGTGTGTGTGTGTGTGTGTGTGTGTGTATAAATTCCCAAAATGATAGAATCCAGGTAGAACTCAATGTCCAGAACAGAGTATGAATATAATATAAAAGTCAAAAAGCAGCTTCTTCTTGAATTTGTAGGTCTGGTGATTTGGATCGTGATTACGATTCCAAGGTAATAAATAATAACCATGGAATATTAGTGTTTGAAACTTATATATATATATATATATATATATATATATATATATATATATATATATATATATATATATATATATATATATATATCTGTGTGTTTGTTTTGCCGCTATATGAATATTAATGGAATACTCTGCGTTTTTCAGGTAGTCCATGTAAATAATTTGGAAACCTTGGAAATAATAGAAACTGTGAATACATAGAAGTTAACTGATCATTATGAGCCAATTCTTGTAAATGTAAATGGATCAAGCAAATTATACAACGATACTCTGGTATATTTTCACTTTGTCCTAGAAAGGCAAAGAAGTCGGGAATTTTACCTGAATATCAATGAAATGAAGCTTTTAAATTTGTATTGTATCCTTTCTTTTCAAACAAAAATGTTCCATTGATTTATTATAAATTTGGCAGTTCGAAATATAAAAACAATGCATTTTGAATCAGCATCGTTATTCGCAAAAAAACAAACAAAAACAAAACCGTATATAATTCCTTTGTTAAATCCGAGATTATCATTGGGATTATAACTGGTACTATAATTTTAACTAATATTTGAAATAATTCTGACAGTTAATGTATTAAAATATTTATATTTAATGGGCAGATAACTTTAAGTTTATTGCACTACTCTAGTTTCTGCAATAAATTTAAATAATCCTGATTATGTCCCTGTAATATTAATGCATTAATGTTTCTCTAAAATCAACGCAAGGGCATCTGCTATATTTGCCGTTGTTGTCCACACGGATTTCATCAGCGATTCTCCTTACCACCTTCCTTTATGTCCTCTTTTGTTTACGTCATTTCAAAGCGATTTCCAACACCGAGCCTCTATGCATTATACCACACGCACATGCAAGATTACACAAACTTAATATTTCAAACAGGCAGCCATCTAGGTACTGACAAGGCCCGACGTAGCTTGACATCTGAGATCGAACGAGTCTGTACCTTAGCACGCGAGTTAAGAAATTAGCCTAAAACACTGATGTATTCTCTGATGCACACATCTAGGCAAATAATCTTTTAATGTACAAATCTTGTCTAGATATATTCTATATAAAATACAATTGTGACACAAGGCCGAAAATGGGTGGATTGAGGCTGGCTATTACTTACTAACTTATACCTAGCTAATCAAATTCACGACCCATTCACTCGTTACAATTTGCATACCCACCAAAAGAACTTATCTGCTATCATTCAATCCTCCATATACCACAATACCGCATTCTCTCAGGGGACTTACAAAAAAATGACATAAAAATTAACGATTATAAAATTCTGTATACAAAAATCTGTGGATGATACGTTATGAGTGGTGAGGGAATGAATCCCAAAACAAACTAAAATATCAAAACAAATACACAAAATAAAAAGATAACTGATATTAGTTAGAAACGTCAAACTCTCAAATGCATTCAGAGAGGCCTTTGTATTCTGCCGTTGGACAAATTAAGAGTCTCACTCACGAAGGGAGAGAGAAAAGATAAAATAAATACGACCATGGAGAAAAGAAGAAAACTGACCCATTCGAGGTGAAAAAGGGGGGCAAAAACAAACTGGGTAGATTGGGAATATCGATTTCGATCATAAGTAAAGTAGAGAGTCTTGTTATCTATACGTAATATAATTTTCTATTCCACATGAAGAAAAACAACTTCTCCAAGTATTGGGATTATCGAAGATAAGTCAAGTAACCGTGCACATGCGACACATCTTTCGCCCATGTCGCAATTGCTTCGTTCGTTGAAGAATGATGGCTTAAACAATTTCAAAGCAACATCCTTTGTCATGTGTGTTAACATTGTGGTTTTGAAAATACCTATCCCGGAAGACCGTTTTCGTAGTGACTTCTTGGGAGATCATAGCACAGAGGCCTCCACCTCTGCACATGTGTCCATTTGCGTTTAAGGTCGTCTTGTCTTCCGTCTTGCCTTAATTGATGCTGTAAGGAACAGTTAATGATCCTATCGTAATATTTTCCTCTTCGGAGGAGCTGGTTTGTATAACCTTGCAGTGAAGTTGTGTCGCACATCCTCCACCCCTGCCAGAATGCACATGATCATGTGTCCATGCACTTACAAGCAGCCTCTCTTCCAAACTGTAGGATCTCGGGTCAGCTATCGGAAATAGAAAATTATTTTATGTAGGTGCGTCTAGACATTTGGACTGCACTGTACGTATTTGTGAATATATTTTTCAATCTGTCTACATATCTATTATTTTCTACTCTATATCTGTTTCCTATCAAGTGATACTAACATGTTCAAAGATTTGAAATCATTTCCTTCATCTGTTCAACCAGCCAGCATTTTTGCCTCACATAGATATCACACAAAACCATTCTACAAGGAAATAATTAATATCGATTTATTATCAAATTATATTTTCCTGTCTGTTGCAGCTTACTTCCTCCGTGATAGCTAAAATGTATTTAAATATTTGTTGAGGCATTCAGTTGAGTTATTTTACAAAATTCAAAGTATATATGAAATGCTAGTACGATTTAATACTATTATGGTTCTTGTATGGTACTTCATGAACCAGTGGGATTACTGGTTGTTACAATATTTCATAGTCCAGTAAGATTCAAGACTATAGTTTGTTGTTCATGTCCCATGCGCCAGGTTTGACCTATGCACTAATGTAAATTGTCATTTCTCCTTAGTGCAATAGAAAATATCCAAGAAATTCAGATTTATTCGTAGATTTGATTTTCGTAATGTTAATCAATTTTCACACACACGCACGCACGCACGCACTCACGCACGCACGCACGCACTCACGCACGCACGCACGCAAACACGCACGCAGACCCACACACACGTGCGCGCACACGCACACACACACACACACATATATATATATATATATATATACATAAGTATAGGATTTGTGTATGCGAAATAAATTCCAATGACCAAAAAAATAATATTCTTTAAAGAGTGCGCAATACAGAGTATAGCAAATATAATTTATTCGAAAATTATAACATAAATATTGAACCTTCTAAAACTCTTTATTCTGCATTCACCACCATCACTTGTTAAGGCACCAGAAGTATTGCAAAAATATGGCTATTTTTGTAGCGATTTTATAACATATTTATGTTATAATTTTAAACATTTTAAAACACTTTAAAAACACTATCTTTGGGTTAATTCTATTTATTAACCTCGATTTAGATCTGTTGAGCGAGGTTCGAAACCGGTTAGCCAGCCCGTTTTTCACTTTTACTTTTTATTTAGTATCTTCATGAGTGGTATTAAAATATTTTTTGTCTTTTTATGGCACTCATGTATATATATATATATATATATATATATATATATATATATATATATATATATATATGGAGGGGAGAGTGTGTGTGTGTGTGTGTGTGTGTGTGTGTGTGTGTGTGTGTGTGTGTGTGTGTGTGTGTGTGTGTGTGTGTGTGTGTGTGGTGTGGAGAGAGATAAAGTAGTGTTAGTAAAATGTAGAATAGTAGAATATTATCCTAACAAATATAAATTGCGTTGAGAATATTCAGGTAAGAATGACAACTGAGAAATTAACCCTATTAGATCCGACGAGCAGAATCTACTTTGATTTATATTAAAGCCGTTAGAATATGTTATATTTGAATAAACCCACTTCGAGTTGATCTCTATTTTTCGCTAGTACCTCGAACACCACATTGTACAAATAATTTAAAAAATGACTATATGAACCTCAGAGCATAACAACACTACGAAGGCTCTGGTAGTTCACCTTAACAAATACGAACACAATTTTGACTTAATAAATGCCAGTCTAATCAGAAGAGAAAATGATTCACAGAGAAGAAGAAGCATTGACACTGTATTGATCTCCCAATTCTCCAACATAATCCTGATATCAGAATCGTACATAATATCACCAATTTTCGCAATAGCAATGGTATCACAATGCGGAGAACGGGATAACATATTAAAAAAAAGCTACACATCTACATAGAGTGAGCTAATTTAAAATCTAAAAGATACTAAAGATTTTAAAATAAATAAATGAAAAATCCTGATCGCCGCACATGATACGACAATTTAGTTTATTGCCTTGATTAAGCGTATTTACATTACGCACAGTCCTCTCTTTCATTCTCGCTTAAAGTTATCAAGCCTAGTACATTTTAGCGAAAAACGCTGTAGTTAAAAAATGCTTTTACACTTTCTTCCCTTATCTCCCATATATATATATATATGTATATATATACATACATACACACATACATATATATATATATATAAACATATCTATATATATATATATATATATATATATATATATATATATATATATATATATATATATATATATATATATATATGTATGTATGATGAAAATATCGGTAATCTGTATGAATATTTCCAAAAGGATATAGATCCAGGGAGAGCTCTATGTTTGAGACAGAGCAATAACTAGTATTATAAAAACACCAACACTTAAAATGCCATGAGATATTTATTTCCGTAAGGTCGGAAAACTGACCTCAGTTTTTCAATTTATTACGAGATCTGAAGAATTTTTCGACCATAACGAAATAAATATATATCTTATGGTATTTTAAGGTTCAGGCTTTTATAATACTATATATGTACATACACACACACGCATATATATATATATATATATATATGTGTGTGTGTGTCTATGTATAAATGTGTGTGTGTGTGTGTGTGTGTGTGTGTGTGTGTCTGAGAGAGAATTATGCCTATTTAATTCCTTAGAATCGGGTGTAAATTAAATGCTTTCTGTAATATATTCAACAGATATGTAGATAGCCTAACGGATAACGAGACGAATAATGGAATAGGCGAATTGAGTCCAAGATTTGCCATAATCCCTTCATGTCACTTTTAAGAAAAACACGAATACATATCTTCCACCCAGATCTATACTTTAGATAGCAGGGGGTTAGTTTGTTGTTGTTTTTTTATTTACATTGGGTGTAACCCAGTCAAAGAAAAGTACTACACTGATATATAAAGAACTAAGCAATGGAGTATCTAACACGAGCAGACATGGACATTTACAGATACTATTGATATGTTAAGCTCGGAGCTCCGTTGCTGGATGGAAGGTGACATTTTTATAAAATATTTTGAAAGTTTTTAATATGTTAAAATTTAGGGTCCGACATATTTTTTCAGATGTTAATTTAGTAAATACCAACCACCGACAAACGCTGTTGGACAGTGACAGTGTTTATTAGTCGATCTCCTTTAGCTAGCCTTGAATCCGATTCAATGAAAACATGATAAAAAAATCAAAGAAAAATTAGGAAAAGTATTTTTCTTAAGAGATATCTGAATAACATTTAAAATTATTAAAAAAAATAACATTTACGTCGCCTAGAAAATCAAAACTGTAATCTATCAGACATAACTGTTCCCTGATTAAATACTTTAAATAGATAGAAAAAAGTGTTTATAGTTACGATGTTCTGGAATTGTCATCATTGGTCGAGTGAACTTGCTTTGTTTCAATGATTTTTGTTTTGTTATTATTGATTACTTTATACCCATTGTTAGATTGTTTTTTTTTTTACGTTCAGTCTCTGAAATCTGGCATTTTCCAGGTTGGTCTGGTGCCAGAGAAGTGATTTGGCATCTATGACATTGTTTTTACATGCTAAAATATGTAATAAACAGTAATTACAGCTGCAATACTTTAAAACATACATGTTCATGATTAGATGTGTACTAGAATACTGGATAAATATTAGCGTTGCTTTTACAGATTGATTCGTAATTTAATAGTTAAATGTCCGATTATAGTGTTTCTGCATATTAATCAGTTAAATCATTTTAGCAGGCATTGTCTTTAGATAAACATAATCAGCAGAATGAGACTCACCCCGAGGTGTAAACACATTTCAGCCGCAATTTGGTGCTGTTCTGTGCGAAAGATGTAACTTCAACAAAATTTTTGGGGGAAAAATACCATATCGGAAATCAATTGATATTCGCTGATCGAAATTCTTTAGTAAAAATAAACTTCCGAAAATTAAGAAAAAAGGGGGAAAAATATTTTTTTTTTCCTTTATCCAATCAAGTATCAAGAGAGGTATCTTTTGTTTTTTGGCACTTTATAATTTTTTTTTTCTTTAACTGGCTGAGATTTATTGAATGTCAGGCTGACCGCTTACGTTTAGAAAAATAAATTACGCTTTTGTCTCCTGCGTTTATTTTTTTCTCTCTTGCAAAGGTCTTAAATCCGTGACGCCATTTTTATCGCTGTTTCAGCTTCAAATCGATTCCCGACTTAAAATCTGGCGGACGGAAATGATTCCGTCCTGCCGACCACTTTGTCCAAAGTTCCAAGTTATGGCTCGCACGGATACCTAGAAATAGCATTTTCTTTTCTTTCTCTAAGCTTGGGACTTTTTTCTTTCAGTTTTATTGTCCTTCTCTTGATGCCATCCCTTAAGAATCTCTTTTCAATATTTTTCCATATGCAACAGTAAATTTGGCACTTTCTGCTGGTCAGCTAGTTATTTATTATCCTAGATTTTGGTAACAGTAGATTTAAAAGCCTCACAGAAATAAACACACCGGAAAATATATTTTTTCGTTGTGCACCGAAGATAATTTAGAAAATTCCTGTATTTGCTAGGATATAAGACCACGCAGATTGTATTTAAAATTATAGGACCATTGAGTAAGAGGAGATGCAATTACTAGTATTCCAAAGAATCATGAACATTAGCCTACCGGACGCCTATAAGAACAGGTATATAGTGTCTTCCTACATTCATGGTAAAAGTTAATATACGAAGGTATATACGCGAAGCATATCCCATGGTTCTGTAGACAACAAAATAATACTAACAGATTTTAGGCTGAATAGAATGCCTTCCCATTGTTTGAGTTCTCTCAGTCACTGCGTGTTTATCTAAAAATAAATACGCTTAAATTCACCTTCTTCTCTGCCGTGAGCTAACGGCTTCAGGGTAGAATTCGCGACTGACGCGAATTTGGCCGGTTTTCGTTTCTAGCCAGAGGCAACCGGACGTCTAGCCACACTGATGAGCTGTGATACAGCGAAACAGTCTGTCTGTGGATTACAATATATATGCTCCTGAAAAATTTATTTCGGTTGAGCTTTCTGGGGAGGATGTGTGGGTTTGTAAACAGTGACTATTACGGCTAATGGTGCAAGACTCTTCGGTAAATCGAATTGACTTCTCTCAGTCACTGTGTGTTTATCTAAAAATAAATACGCTTAAATTCACCCTCTTCTCTGCCGTGAGCCAACGGCTTCAGGGTAGAATTTTCGACTGACGCTAATTCGGCCGGTTTTCGATTCTAGCCAGAGGCAACCGGACGTCTAGCCACACTGATGAGCTGTGATACAGCGAAACAGTCTGTGGATGACACACACACACACATTATATATATATATATATATATATATATATATATATATATATATATATATATATATATATATTATGTATATCATGTAATTATTAGTGAACATACATAACTTTGATAGCACGACTCGGAGGTTCTTTTTATTATATTCATAGCTCTGTTGCATAAGAGTGTGATCACTGTGTTTATAACACCTGAGGAAGAAATATATTTATACGTACGTGCAAGTATATGTACGTGTATGTAGATTTTTTTCCGGTAGGTCTAAGAGAAGGAGAGCATTCAAAACCCGCGAAGGGTCCTTTGGGAACCTTTAGGCACGTTGTGCACCAGGTCTCTGTATTCGGCCCTTCAAAAAGTGTGATGGTTCTGCAACCACTATAATCAAATCTCTTATGCTGATGTCGGGCTGTCGGTTACTGGGAACTGATCTGCTTGACCCTCATACGTCGAATTCGACGGGAGAGTCCAGTATACAATGTGTGTATACATATATATATATATATATATAAAGTGTTGAATGATATATCCAGTCAACATCATGGTGTTTGAAGTGATCCCTAGTGATGGCGAACTTATGCCTCCATTCATCATCCCACATTGCCTCGGATTCTACACGGAGACCTACATCAACTCCCTTGATGAGTTAGTATTGCTCTGGGTAAAGAAGTTTGTTGCTGGAAGATCGTATGTCTGGAAACAGGAATCTGCATCACACAAGCACGTGAAGCCAGTCATGGCTGTCTGATAATTTCTGGGACTACATCATATTTTACATATTGCAAACTGTCTCCCCATATTGCAACCGTCGTTGTTATTATGTGTAGGTGTGGAGCGCAGATGAGTGAGTTACTAAAAAATCTCCTTTTAACACCAAAGATGATCTGAAAGTATGGACTATGGCAGCATTCATCACCTCAAACAAGTAGAACAAACAGAAGATTTGCAGGAGATTCCAAAGTCGTCTGGAGACCGTGATTGAAGCGAATAGCGGTTTTATTAAATACATTTACTCTTTATTATTTCAAGATATTTTTGTGCAATGTTGGTAAATATATCTGTTAAAATGGTAAAATA
Source organism: Acanthosepion esculentum (assembly GCA_964036315.1). NCBI lineage: Eukaryota > Metazoa > Mollusca > Cephalopoda > Sepiida > Sepiidae > Acanthosepion > Acanthosepion esculentum. The sequence continues at coordinate 43,807,371 of OZ038477.1, forward strand.
AGATGTAATTTTTTTTTCATTCTTTTGTAATTTGGACGACAATTTATCCATCGCAACTTGTACACTGAGTTTTTGAGTCACCCACAAAATTACTGGTCACATGAAGATATTTTTCTCAAATGACAAAAAACTTACAAATTTAGTTCAACATAAGATATGCATTTGAATTCTATATCTGAACAGGAATGAAAATTTTTTGTATAAACACAAACCTATTGTGACATGTAATAAGAATGTTCAAAGAAAAAACTTTTTAGACACACATCTGTTAAATATGTAATAGTGTGCTATTTCTTCGCTATGACAGTTGTCAAAAGATTATACTAATTGAACATCATTTCCTCACAGAAATTAACATCTTTTTTTCACAACAAATGACCTTAAGATTGCGCAAGTTTGGGGATTTTCCTCTTAAGTCTGATCTTAAATTCATTCCATAAGTTTTCTATTGGATTTAAGTTAGTCGACAATCCGACCGGGTTACAAATAATATTTGAGTGGCTGAACTAATTTCTACTCAGAACTAATTTCAACTCGATTTAAAATTCCTAACCCTAACCATAAGCCTTACTTATGAGTCGAAATTAATTCCGAGTTGGAATTAATTCCGAGTTGAAATTAGTTCTGAGTTGAAATTAGTTCTGCACTTCCAATATTTCATTTGCCTTTAATAACACTCTAGTTATCACTGCGGTACATATAGAATCATTATCATTGAAACATCCACCCTTAAGTAAGTTCAAGACATTTTAAAAATTGAGCCAAGTGATTTTGGCGTAACTTACAATCTAACGTAGTGTATAGTGTTTGTTCAATGTTAAGTTTAATCCTAAAAACTTTGGGGGTTATTGTATTAGTCTTATACGAATTGTACTTTTTTTAAAATTTGACTTGAGAGGATGCCAATAAAGAGTTCAATTTTCACAGATAATATTTTGTTTCTGATTTAACAAAAAAAGGCTACATGAAACTGTTCATGATTAGTCTTAAGAAGATGATTTCCCTTGTAGGCATGGTTGCAACATTACACTGTGTGATGTCCTTCTAAATTACATCTTTTCTCACTTCTAACGCGACTACCTTCAGTTCTTCTAAAATCCACCTCCAGTAATGTATGCCTTTTGACAAATCGATGTAGCTGCAGAAAGACTTGTCGCCTGACCAGAATGATTTGTTGCTTCTACTTCCGAATGACAGCACTTAGATCACTGAAGGGACTACTACGTTCCTTGGAGATCTTTAGATATCATATTCCTCAATTATGCTGGCCCCTTATCAGTCTATTAACTTGTTTAGAGAAATCCTTTGCCTGAATCATTGTGAAAACCTTTGCATATGACCGGCATAAATTTAGTATTTATTTAATGTATACACATGACTTTAAATTTATCAAGTTTTATGTGTATTGAGTTCTGGCTCGTTTGAGTCAACAAGCAAAATAATAATTCCAGGGTAACTCAGTTCTAACCTTCCCATTTGTTTCTGTTTTTTCCATAATTCTGTTAACCTTTTCATCCCAAGGAAAACGGCAAAAAACACTAATATGCAAAGAGTTGGTGGGTATGTATTAAACGGAGAGAACAATAAAATAACAGAATAAATGGAAACAGAACATGAGGATTGATATTGCAATTGAATATTTACATGTAGTAGTGAAAAGGAAAACAGGAAGCGGCAGAAGAGAAAATTAGCACTGAACATAATGTTACAACTAGCAATTTCGACACTGAAATTAGGAGAGCTAGTTGCCAATTTAGCTCTATCCTAAAATTGGTGCAATGGATGTATGACAAAGAAAACCACATCAGAACACTTACCATAGAAGAATGTTTATAAAAATGCTTAGGCAATGTTTTCACACCTCTTGCTGGTTACTTATAAGTATATTTTTGGTCTGTGTTTGTGTATATAAAAAATATGTCTGTGTGTGTGTGTGTGTGTATTTAAAATGTGTGTATGTAGGCAGTAAATTCTCTTTTAGGCATGTCTGATTGAATAAATTACAGATATTATGTCTCCTAAATTTTAAGAAAATTGGCTCATAATCAAGAATAAACTTCCGTGTATTGATGTTAAATGATGCGAGAAGTGTGCTATAGCTATTTAAATTTCTTTTATTTTCATTTCCCAAGTACTTTCGATCTTTCTTCAAGATTATCTTCAGGGCTGCAAGTAATACAAAATTATATGTTGTTCATTAAAGTAAATATTTATTTATACAAAGTTGGACGTTGTTATCCATTACCGTTATTTTTTCATTATGCTTTTAAATGCAAAATTGTTGGCAATGTGCTAAGCGTTCATTAAAACGTGAAAAAAATTATCCATCATGGAATTTTTTCTCTCTCTCTCTGTTAAAATGTTATGATCACGCGCGCATTAAAGCGTGAAAAACTGTTCTTTTACAGGAATTTCAGAACATTACTGCAGTATGCATATATATATATATATATATATATATATATATATATATATATATATATATATATATATATATATATACAGTATTTACATTAGTCGGACTATTGTCCTCATCTTTGTCGCCATATTTGTCACGTTTCGGCCTTTGTAAGCTCCGGCCTTCTTCAGGTGGTTGGAATTTCGAACCGAACCCTTTATTTCGATCACTGGGGTAGACTGTTCTAGTTCCACGAGCCATGTTTGATGGATGTCAGTTATCAGTTATCTCCTGGTAATTTTCCCTCTGAAAGTTATTCACTGCCTGAACCGGGTATTGAACGCACACTCTTTGGGTCTGTCACTGGATCTAACCAACGCCTTTATCCACTGTACCATGTGTCCTACCTATCTATGTGTTTATCAGGTGTAACAGAAAAAATGTCCAAATCCTGTAACAGCATAATTATTTATCCAACAAAATATTTAATATCTAAAAAACAAAATAAAGAACACTAAACTAATTGAGTTTTTTTCCACGTTTTCAGATGAGACGTTTGGCCATCTTGACACTATTTTCGCAAGAATTACTCAAAAAAAACCTTTTGTGTTATTCAGCTAAACATAGAGCTGGTTAAAACTGTTTTGTGTCAGATCCGTTATTTACCTAACTAAGCAATAGTGAGAGGAAAAATATCATTCAGGCCTTCAGTAATAATACCAACATTCATACTCTGGCTTCCATATTCAAGTCTATTCAAGAACCATAAAAGGAACGGTGAATAAGTTTTAAAAAAGAAATAGTAGAGAGGGAAACTGGAGCAGGAAGTCACAAAAGGATGATGGGTCATCATTTCAAATTAGAGATAAAAGAACCAATTAGAAAAAGATCCAACTCGATTCATAATACGTTTGGGCCGCTAGAGATGAGATTCACCTATGACAGCCCAAAGAACAATGAAAGAAAACTCGTACACGAGACCTCTGAATCGTCATTTACTCCAGGACAGAAAGTTAGAAAGTTTGAGTGATCGAAGATCATGTTGAATAAGGTAGAAAAGGAACTTGGAATAATAATAATAATAATAATAATAATAATAATAATAATAATAATAATAATAATACATCTGAACTGTATTTCAATAACTTCATGATCCTTAGCTATGGTTAATTTATAATGAACATGTCATTTCCGTTTACGATCGATTTAATCACGATACTTCTCTTAAGCATAAAGATTAATTATACATGTTTATTGCTAAAATTAGAGTCAATAGTCTTATAAAACGTTCGGAGAATTTCCTGTAATATATCTTTAATCATTTCTAAGATGCAACGGTTCAGGTCTTTATTTAACAATTGGACAATATTTTAGTTACAGGATTTGTACAATTTTTTAGTTACACTCGGCTACACTCCCTCCCCTCTCTCTCTCTCTATATATATATATGTGTGTGTGTGGAATAAGTACGATAGGTAGATATGTGCGTGTGTGAAGAAGAAAGAACCCTAAATCCAAAATAGGCGAAAATTGAAAAACTGAAAATATACTTGAACTCTGTTAAATCGCTGATACTGGAACATAATCATTCAAAAGAAAAAAGCGGAAACCATTCGAAATCATATATAAAAAAAACAGGATTTATTCCGTTGCCAACACTTTCAAGGGATTTTTAAAGGCAATCAAATGTAGAAAACATTTACTCACATTTAAGTAGCGATTGGCATGCCTCCATATATATATATATATATATATATAGGTGTGTGTGTGATTTTATTTCGTTCGATAAAGAGTAGTTCTGGAAAATTGTTTCTAATGCAAATATCCTTTGTAATTTTAGTGCTATTTATCAAAAGATAGTGAATTCGGATTATATATAATCTACTGTGGATTAGATGCAATTCTGCGTTCCGCGACACACAGAGTATAGCTGGCCGATGTGAGGCGTACACCCAAGTGCATTTGTGTTTATTCAACACGCAGAGAGCCCACCTGTGGTTTATACTAGAGACCCTAGTTACAGTTTCTGGGAAAGAGTGTTTTATCTAGGGAGATCAACAACTTGAAAAAAAAGCCAATACATTCAAGCCCTTGATGACCGTTCTATCGTAGCTATCGACGACCTCCAGGGGTTCTTTGGTTCAAGCCGTGGATTTCAGGCCAAACATGCTGCACGCTGTGATTGAGCCATCCAGCTCGATAACACCAGGAAATCCCCTTGCTTACATATTGACCATGTTGAAATTCGAACCCGCGTCTAATGGCCCGAATGCGAACGTTCTAAACACTCGGCGACGTTATATGAACATGAAATAAGAATCCCAGAATATTATACAATATTACAAATCAAAATTCAGAAATTCTTACAGTCTGCATACATAGAAAAGAATGGCTTCCTACAATATTACTCAAATAGAGATTATTAAATTTGTTTTTGCCAGGACTAACGTTTAAGAAGAATTTTATCCAATCTGAAATATTCGCTTTCGCACTAGCATGGCTTATGAGGACAATGTTCTCTGAGTTTCGTGGCTTGGGTAACTCAATTGCAAATGCCCTCTCTCAACTGTTGATTGGGCTGAAATATCGAATATGGGAACGAAATCTATGATCAATTCCTTTTATATATATTCTTGTTCCCTGTTCATGGCATAGAATTTGATTATACTGGAAAGAAAACATTACGTTTCTATTGCATGAAAGAAAAAATGCTCAGTCGATAGTAGTTTTTGTTCTTCGCCAAAATTTGTAAGTAATGCAAACGGAAACATCATCCAGTTAAACGTGCGTAGATAACAGTATTAGAAAAACCGTTTAATAAAGTAGTCTATAAATACATTATATGCTGATTTTATTCCGATATCTTTGGATATGTGTTCTGGAAACTACATGTCTCTAGATCTTTGTTCGAAATTTGATGGTATATTGGTTTACTATAATTTCATCTGTAACAAATTCTCACCTTGTAAAAGCCAAACATATCTTATATATTATATGTGATATAGATGGATTGACGGTTATCAACACATTAACTGAAATAACTGAGAGGAGTTCAAATTCTATTTTAGATAAAAACATACAAAAATGTTTGCCTTGTTATCTAAGAATTAATTATAATAACAGATTAAATTCCTTAAAATTGGTTAGCTACAAATCGAGAAGATATACTCTAAATTATATACTATGGGGGAACGTAAACAGCAAATTAACTTTCTCAATAAATCAGTGTAATACAAAGTTTAAATATATTTTTCTTAATGTGAGCTTTCTTCCTCCGTCCTGCGGTGATATGTCGAAAGCTTTATCGCCAATGTTCTATGCACATGGGATATAAAACGGTGAGGTGTAAACTTTCGATAATTGAATCACAGTGCTGGATTACGCCAATTATAAATATCCGTATTTTCACTTATCAAAGAAATAATTCACCCGTTTGAAATATACATTTCTAATTTATTATTATTCATTTACTAAACATACCCGTTAAATTTCACTATTTTCTTATCTGAATTTTCTGATGAATCTTAATTCTTAAGTTAATGATTGAATAAACTTATGAGTTCTATGACAGTAAAATATGCGTAGAAATTATCCTATCGTGTCATTAAATATTTGAGATTAATATCTTTGACAAATGTTGAAATAACAAACATAAACTGAATGCTGGTCATTATCGTGAGAAATAAGGAGATACAAATGAAAAAATTTAAAATTGACAACTTTTTTCATTTCACCGAAACAGATATTAAACACGACCGTCTATGCATTTTTCTTTCTTTCTTTTTCTCACTGAAACTAAGTAGTAACTCTGATATGCCTTTTCCGTCTTTGCACCCGATCAAAATGGAATAGTCCATTATTTATTTGCGGAGACATTAAAACTTTCTTTTTTTCCGTCTTTCTTTCTTTCTTTCTTTCTTTCTTTCTTTCTTTCTTTCTTTCTTTCTTTCTTTCTTTCTTGCTTTCCTTCTTTCTTTCTTTCTTTCCTTCTTCCTTTCTATCCATCTTCCTTTCTTTTCCTCAATGAAATTAATTAACGTCTCTGACATGACATTTCTCTCTTTCCTCGCGATCAAAATGGAATAGTCCATTATTTATTTGCAGGAGACGTTAAATAATTCTTTCTTCTTTTTCTTTCTTTTTTATGTTCCTCTATGAAAGCAACTAGAATCTGTGATATATCTTTCATGTCTTTCCACACAATCAAAATAAATTGTCCATTATTTATGAGGCATTGACAACATTTAACGGTCGTGACAAGAAGAATTATAATAAGATGTAGCTTGTCCATTCAAGAAATCACTGATAATGACAACGTCCGCCCATATTTTTAGATCTACGTTCCCTTGTCTATCGGTCCTGTTGCCCTTTCTTCCATTGATTTGCAGAATCTCCTTTATGGCAGTTACTATTATGTTTCCCGCTGCATATCGCCCTTTCAATTTTTGCTGTGTGTGTCAAATTCTCCTTTTTTCCTGATTCTCGGTTCATAAATTTAAAATTTCTGAATATACATTTCTATTTCATTCTAACGTTGAAATCTTTTTTTAGAGAAAATCTTGATGGTTTTTCTTTTGCCCAAAATGACTTTTAATTATCATCTCATTTCAACAAACCGTATTGATTGAAGCGGAACTATTGGGTTGAGGAATAATTCATGAGCGGTTGTTTGTCAAATTTTAAAATGCATGCAGATGCAATAGTGAAACTAAATCAAATAAAACAAACTTTAAATATGAAAGTGTGGTTTTTGTTCTTCAAGGGCGAATGATAATAACTTTTATAAAAAAATAAAATGTTAGCTTGTGATTTCTTTGGAAAATATATCAGAAGTTAAATGATATTTTAAAGTATTTCCTATAGCGTTTACTGCTTATTTCTTAATATTTCAATAATTCGGATGAGTATAATTAAGTAAGGTTTATTTTATCTGTATTTAAAAAAATAAATGATCAAATAAATACGAGTTTTCAAATGTTGTTATTCATTAGTAATTTCGTAATTTTTACATTATCATGTCTATTAACTTGAAATGAACTAAATTCGTTGCTTGGACATCTCGTTAAATATATCTTTTTAAAGGAATAAGTATTTTCATATCATTAAATTGGAATGTCAAATGGACACTATTTTCATATTTGCATTTAATCGAGGTGACATGGCCACCTATATTACTCCTGAGATATGTGCTTTGTATGGATAATGATCAATGTCTCAAAGTATCGCCATCCGTCGGTTTTCATGCTTCAGAAATGGGAATTTTCAATCTCAAGGACGGATCACACATCGGTCGAGCAGTTGAGTTTGATGAAGTGCGATTGAATCAACTTCTTCACCAAAATTCACGTCAATCGACCAAGGAATTGGCGAAGCAGTTGGATGGATTGTAATAAAAAATCTGTGGTGAACTACTTTCACTCATTGGAAAAGGATCAGTAACTCGGTGCTTGGTTACCACACACTTTGAGCGAAAACAACAAAAATCAACGCTCCACAATCGCCGCCAGTTTGTTCGCTTAACACAGCTCAACACATGGTCACAAACAGCGTTTCTTTACCGCATTGTCACTGGCGATGAATAGTGGTGCCATCACCTCAGTATGAAGCAGCGAAAAGAATGACTTAGTCGCCCCCACCCAAAAAAAACAAGTGACTCCCCGAGCAAAACAAGGCTTTCAACCCCGAAAGACCATGTTGTGTGTATGGTGCGACTTGGAAGACATAATTCCTTACGAACTACTTGAGCCCAACCAAACACGAATGCGGATAATTATGTTGCACATTTCCACAAACTCAACGAACCAATTCAGCAAAAATTACCGAAAAGGCCAAATGGCGTTCTTCTTCAACAGGAAAGCGGCCGTCCTTATATCGCCAATATGACCAAAGCCATGATTCAAGAACTCGAATGGAAAGAGCCGCTTCATCTTCCATACTCTCCAGACTTTGCGTGGTCATCTTATTCGATCGCTTTGTGAGGTGTATCGTTCAATAATGAGGTGTAATTGAGGGCTTGGTTGGACGAATTGTTTGAGTCAAGGCCGGGAGATTTCTATCGCCGAGGCATTGAAAAACTTATTAAACGATCGAAGTCGTACACAATAATGGGGAATATATTTGTTATACAGGAATAAAGTGTCGCTGACGACACTTGAGTCTGAACATAAATAGCCAGTGAGCAAACACAGGCGTTCTCATTATTGAATTAAATAGACCACGTGGTCATAGGAGAAAAACATGAGTAGGAAGTAGCGTGACGTCTAAATGATCACTCATTCTATTATATCTTCTATACGGCTAGCTGTTTTCTACTCTATTCACAATACGAATTACTATTCGATCGATATTATAGAGCAAGTACTATTAGTGCGAGTGTTATTCGAAGGCGTCTGAATCCAGTATTGTTCAACGGCGTTACTATAATTGTCTCAGTGAATTCAAAGTTTCTACTATAAAGAGCATTACAAAAGTGAGAACGAGTATTCGTTGACATCACAAAGTTGTAACGACTGTTCGTGGACATCACAAAATTTTTATTGATTAATTTGTTTCAGTTTTTTTTTTTGTTTAAAATAAATTTGAAAAAACAAATCAATCATGAATTATTCCTGAAACCAATAATATTTGAAGGAACATAAACGGCTTATTTTAAATTTTAATCCATCTTCCTCACAGTTTTTCATTGGAAACTTCTTAAATGCAGAAAGAAAATATACAGGTAAACTATTGCGAACAATGATTACAAAGACGTCGTATATTCTGGGCATTGTTATTAATTCAGATTAGGTAAGTAGCGTGTAATTTCACAAATATTTCAAGTAAATCGAAATTATAGGTTGAACATCCAATTTACAGGAATGTAAAACAGGAAGTTCGTGCCGATAAAGAACACAAAGAATGAGAAGATTACAGCATGACTGATGGATTAATAATGCCCCTCCCCCAACACCGCCTGTATTTAGCCAGTGGCCATTCAGTATACGAGTAAATATCGAATAGAAAGTGTTCAGTTAGTGTTGTTGAAATATTTTTTGGCTATTAAAAGAAAAGTTATCAAAGAAACATTATATATAAAAATTAGCTTGCAATTTGTAACGCATAACACATTGAGAAGATTTCCGTAAATGTAGTATAAATTAGCAAAGGACATTTCTCACTTAGAAATGAAAATCGATTTAATATTGAATGTGTATTTCAGCTTTTGTTTCGTATCCAAGTAATATCAGATTTTGGTGTTGACGCATTTGGAGAATTTTTAGCCTAAAACGTACAGTTGTCTTGGTAAATTAGACATTTCTTCATATATACAGACAGTGCTGACAGAGAAATCAATATTTGATAGAAGCTATAAGTTTCACGCTTCAATGCGATATTCAGAACTAGTGCCACTTGTCTTTTTGGAGGCTGTATATGTAGATTTATCATTTAGCCGGTTAAATGAGAATTGATTTTCACACACACATACACAAATATATATATATGCGTGTGTGTGTGAGAATATATATATATATATATATATATATATATATATATATATATATATATATATATATATATATATATATATATATATATATATATATATATATATATATATATATATATTATGGCCACGTGGCCGAGTTGTTAGAATGTTCGGTTTCTGACCATGAGCCCCGTGTTCTCATATATATATATATATATATATATATATATATACAAATACAGAGAGAGAGAGAGAGAGAGAGAGAGAGATAGATATAGACATGGCACGTTGCCAAGTAGTTATGAAAATGAGACCCGGGTTCGAATCGCAGCTTGGTCGATTTGTCAGAAATGAGATTTCCGGATGTTATCAGACTGGAAGTGTCTGCTTGTGGCACCTTTGGAAAGTGACTTAAACCATACCGCGGTTGACCCAATCTCTGTGAGTGAAATTGGGTAGATGGAACCCTTGGGCTTAATTCCGCTCATTCCCAGAAACTGTGACTAAGGTCTGCTCAGCACAGTGACAGTATAAACCACAGAGCAGGCGTCTGCAATAGGGATTGATATATTTGATATATATTTATATATACTTGATATAATGATATATAATGCTGTATATATTTATATATCATTAAGCAGTACTTAGAAAATTATGACAAACTGGAAAGTTAGTTTTTTTTGTGACGCGTTTCATGTGTCACTAATATGTTCATACAAGTTGCGGTATTTTATACCTCTCTGAATGACGTTTTTTGTTTAGCGGCATATTCACATCTGCTTCCAATGACTCAGCTTTGCTATAACATCTTCTCCTACACACACACACACACACACACACACACACACACACACACACACATATATATTTATATATTTATATATATATATTTATATATATATATATATATATATATATATATATATTTATATATATATATATGTATATATATATATATATATATATATATATATATATATATATATATATATATATATATATATATATATTAGTGGGGAAAAGTTACAGTAGTTCCAACCAGAGAAAACTGTGTATATTAAGTGTCTCTGGTCGTAATGTGGATTACGCTTTATTTTCGATAATTTTGCTACACTAGTTTCCGGTCCCGCGATCTTCATCAGGCAAAGGGTGGATATTTCCCCATATTATTAAAAGGAAATACTTTTTCTTATGTTTTTCGATGTGTTAACCACCCAAATGTCTTCCTTGAACTGGCCGTGAAAAATTTCTGCGTAAAGTGTCAAAAAATAATTAAGATTGGTCCATATATATATGGTGTACTAAAATACTTTTCCAAAAGACTAAACAAGTACAAATCTCGATAAATAAAGGTATGTCCGTAGACACTTAATTTTGGGGTTATTAATTTGAAGGTTTCCGGTAGAAGTAATCCACGATACAATCCAGAAATAATTTTACAAACTTTGGAGGTGCGTTGCTGACACTAAAATAAAGTAAAATATCCATACAAACATGTCAGCCACTGCAGCGCGAAAAATGTGACCAGCCTGTGCTGGAACTCACTCATTCATGAACCGCATGCGTCTAAGTATTAACAGGAGTATCTCCTCTAGAATGGTAATTTATTCGAAATAATGTCCCTGTAGACAGGTCATGTAAGACGTGTTGGGAGAACATATGAATGAACCTACCAGGCAGTCATTTGCAATTCAGCCGACACATTCATCGTAAATTGATTCTTATGTCTAGCCTATATTATAACATGGGCATTCCGATCCGCACACTAATGTTGGTTGTGAAAATTTGTTATTCCATCTCACGTTGCCTTTAAACGAAACTTAAGAGACAGACAACGGATCGGCAATTTTCGCAATAAAACATCGGCAAAAGTTCTCCCGTGGAGAGTGATCAGAGGGCGAAAGACCTTGCACATGTTAAAATGATACTGATACGGGTGCTGCTGTTGAATTAACCTCCATGTAGTACTATGAGATGTACGATATACTAGGGAAATTTGACCTGTGGTAATACTGGGATCATCTCCGATAGCCTGTAGAATATGTTCTTCGTTGCTAGGCGTACGAGCTGGTCTAGGTCTTCATCAATCCATAGTTCATGGTGCTACGGATCCTGTCTCAGCAATGTGACGATAAAAACAGCAATGGTTGTATGACTCGGCTGCCTTCGGTCTGGAAACGAATTTGATACAAGCGCGCAGCCTCGCGACCATTACCATTCGGGCGGGCGTATGTAAATATCATATCCAGGGACACTTCTCAATTAACTCAAACTATACACGTTAAACTAGCAACAAATGAACACGAATGACAAATGTAATCTAGTCTACATGGCGATCGATACGTAGGATTTACGTACATCTGTTTATAGGGATTTTTGTCATTGTTCTGGTGTGAGGAATCCGCCCCAATATTTGACAAATATTATACATATATATATATATATATATATATATATATATATATATATATATATATATATATATATATATATATCATTTCTCGGTACCTAAATGGTATATATTACGTCAGATGTAATCATAGGAATACAGGATCGATTGCTGTCGGTGAATTTATATTTTTCTCAGAAATTCCTCGAACATTCAGGTCGGCAAATGTAATTAATACTGTTTAATTAAAAACTGAACGCTTATACTTCGAATCAGAAAGTGACATTTTAAAAGAGCCTGGATAATCTGGCACTCACAGAATAAGACTGCAAGATTGCCAATGCAAAAGCAGCGAGTAACCTACACAGGGAGATTAACAATAAGACAAACCTTACAAATAATACGTTGTGATGAGCCAAGATCGGCCACAGAATTTAGAGACTTGAAAATTGAGTTAATAGTTTGTATTTATATTTTCTTTTTCTCATGATTGAAAGTCGAAAAAAGAATTTAACCAAATCGAATATACAGTCAGTTAAAACTCATTATGTTTGTTTAGAATATTAGAAAAAGAATAGTTAATAATCTGCCAGGCCTATACATATTTACAATAGCTTATTGTTTAGTTAGGCTCATATTTATTTCATTTCAGGGATTCATTTTATTTTAGAGTACATATGCTACCATTGTTGAGAAACAAGAGAGAAATAACCCGTGACCCCTGGCTAAAAATTATCCTATTATCGGATTTTAAATTTTACGTTAAACACCCTGTTCAAGCGTTTACTGTTTATTGCTTGATATTTCAATAACCCTGCTCGTTATCGTAAAGTAATGTTTATTTTATATCTATATTTTAATAAATGAATAAATACATGAATTTTCAGGCTATTTTTCTTTCGTAATTTCGTTTTCTGCATTAGCTATGTTTAATATCTTCAACTGAAAACGATTTCTTGTTGATGCATCTCGTTCAACTGGTCGTTTTAATGGATTTGGAATTGCAAATCGACTGTGAATAATAATTGAATGTTAAGTGATAATAACATTCTTTAGATCGAATTAATATGTTTTCACATGTTCTTGCATTATTTTGTCTTCTCACTTCTGTTTATGCATGTAAACGATCGAACGAATGTTTGATTTTTAATAATTACCAGCATGCAATTCATAATAGAGGCTCATTCAGGCTAAAATAAAAACACATATTAATTTGATGGCTGAAATTCAAGTATCACAATTAGTACCATTCAAATCACCTAAAATTGTTCAATCACATGTACATCAATATTTAGATATCTACGGTAAATGTAAGACATAAATACCATTTGGCAAAAAATAAAACCAAGGGTTAGCTTTTGCATAGGATAGGACTGACGGATAAATCTCACATCAACATTGGTGATCGGACGAGAACCAAAGTTAAGCCATTCCGAGTCCTAGATAGATTAGGAATTAATTAAATGGTACTGAACCTGGTATTCCGAAAACTGTCACCTATCTAGGTACTGACTAAGCTCGACGTCGCTTTAGTTCAGTGATCGGATGAGAATTCGGGTTTCAACGTAATACTGTCGTCAGCCAAAAAGAAAGAACATGGATAAGTTTCTTCATACTACACTTGGTGTTGTGTTTTTGTTCTATATCTAGGGATTCATGTCAATATCCAAAGAAATATCAGGCATATTACCATGGCAGTAATGTAGCTTCACTTTTCTTCTATAAATACTTTTATGGTAATTATATTGATCTTTTCACGCTCCTAATTGTAGAAATTGGGCGCTGTAAACATAATTTCTGTTTTAATAGTCTCTACCTTAGTAATTCTTGTTTGTGGAACTGTTCCAATTTCATGCTTTCATTTCATATATGATATTCAAAAATTTAAATAGACTCTTAATTGCCATCTTTTGTTTCTTTTATTTAGGTTCTGTTATTTTTTCTGTGTCTTTCTCTCTCAGTAAGACCTGACATCCTACTGTTTTTATTGCATTTTTTAAGTGAAAGAATATATAATGAAACATTTCGTAAGCTTTTCACCCCAAGCAAGGTAGGAGTGCCACTAGCACTCAAGTAGTTCAAGAGTAAAAATGCGTGATTGAGTAAAGGATAAAGAGAAGGACAGGGAATTAGATCAAGGCATCAGACGATGTCGAATGACATTACATTGTATATTTGAAGACTGTAACTGTCAGGGAAGCAAGTAAGAGGAAGGGAGTTCCAGGGACGGGAAGTGCGAAACATGAAGATATTTGAGTAGAAACGACGGCAACATTTAACCGTTTAGACAGTGAAAGTGTGGAACTGAGATGCCAACCTAGTAACATGCTTAAATTCGTGAAGTTTGGGAACCTGCGAAAATAGCCCGTATACAAATAAAATAAATAAATTTTAAATGAAATGAAACTTCCGATATTTAACAACCCCCCCACATGGTTCGCATGTGGCACAAGGTCGGTTTAATGTGGGTTCTCCGATACCGTAGGCTCGGCCAAAAATATGTCCATTAGAACCCGTATAAACGGGTCCATGGACTGTCTACCTCCCCGGACGAAACTTTACCCTGCGGCAAAGCCTCGTCCGAGTTCCTCTCCGCCAAAGCAGAGAGTTTGACAGTAGTCACACGTGGTGACCGCCTCCTTACTAGAAATTGGTAGCCACATTATATAAGTGTGGAAGAGTCCATTTATAGGTATGTCAGGTTCCCACAATAAATTCATAATTTCGTTTTGTACATTATCATTTCTATTATCTTGAAATGAACTCGATTCGTTGTTTATACATCTCGTTAAACATATCTTTTTAAAGGAATAAGTATTTTCAGATCATTAAATTGGAATGTCAACTGGACACTATTTTCATATTGGCATTTGATCGAGGTGAGAATGCCACCGAAGCCGCTCGTGAGATCTATGCTTTGTATGGAGAATCATCAATGTCTCAAAGTATCGCAAGCCATCGTTTTTCACGCTTCAGAAATGAGAATCTCGTTAAACATCTTTTTAAAGGAACAAAAACTGTACTCGACTGCGAAAATTCATTGAATGTTAGATTGTGATACAATGCTTTGCATCCAATTATTATGAAAATGTTGAAACTTGTCGCTGCAATTTTTTTCATCTCCTTTATTTGACATTTCCTTTTAGTTTTGATCTGTCACTAAAATTATACTTCATTATTCTTCCAGAAAGGAGTATTATCAATGTTAATATGCCGCATAGAATTTAATTGTCGACCCCCACGTATTATTTGATAAAGTCTTTCATATTCCAGTAGAGTTGATGATATACTTAGTATGCACGTAAGTATATTACTATAAAACAATAAACCTAATCACCCACACCAGTAAGGACATGCGACATATTATCCTCGATCGTCTGAAATCCAAGACTGAAGAACTACAGTCTGAAGAGCTGGCAGGTTTTAGAACCAGACATAGCTCAGTGGAACAAATTTCCCACTCTAATGTCCTCATCGAGAAATATCTGAAACACCAAAAGAACCTGTTCACCGTTGTCACGGATTTAAAAAAATATAAAGAATTTGATTGGCTATGGCGTGATGGTCTCTAGCGCGCCATCGGTGTATTCAATATGGAAGAAGTTCTCATGCAAGTCTCCCGGGTTCTCTATGACCATGTGACCAGTGTAGTTCTCTTGCGTAACCAACAATCTAGACAACAATCGCCGTTAGACAGGGATAACTACTTTCTATTTCTGAAGAGAATTACGCAGGAAACAGTCAATGAGCACAACACTTCTATCTCTATCGGTGGTAGACCTATCTGCGACGATATTGACATTATGGCAGGCAGTAACATTGTGCAGCATGAACTGACCGACAAACTCGTTGAAAGAACCGCTACATATGGCATGACACTCACCAGAGATAAATAAAAAGAATAGTGGTGAATAACAGTCACAAGCGCCAGGGTCACCAGGGACGGCATAAAACTAAAAGAAACTTCTATTGACCATTACAAAACGCTGACGTGTCCATTTCACGTTTTTGATCAAGCCAAGGTTAATCGCTATGGCAACATTTTCTATCTTGCATTATTGGGAAGAGAATGCATTTATTTGTAACAGTGTATTTTTAAATATCTAAAGTAGAAGTGAATATGTTAAATATTTTAACAATAATAAAAATAAAATCATAAAAATACACATCCGCATTGTTTGCTTGATGTGTTTCTTTCTATAAAATGAAAGTACTAAAAGATGCTACGATAATTATTAATAATTTAATTTTTTTTATAAATGTTTTTGGAGTGATATGTGAAAATTGGAACAGCTCAGAGACAATGAGTATCTTATGTTCAAGGTTTCTCTTGGCAATTTAAAATTTTCTTCATAGATTGCGTCATATTTAAATATGCACTTGTTAAAACCATTTCAAGGTTACAGGCAAGAAAAAATAAAAGTTAACTTTACAAAAAAGAAAAAAAAATACGACAGTTAACTATTTCAAGTTAATAAACATTAATAACAATATTATAAATTTGGGATGTGATCACAAGAAAAAAGTGGAAAAAGTTGTTATTTACCCATAGCTGGGACCCATTAAAACAGGCACTATCACTCCGGGTAAGAGTGATTCTGAGAGTCATTCAGAGGAGGATTGGGCTAAAAGTAGGACTATTTATGTTTATACCCCGAAACTAAGGACTCACATTCATACCAAAACTGACGTCTCTTAAGACAATAACTTATGGATGCAGTTTTATGTCCTACCCAGGACTAATAAGGACCTTGTAGGTCAGTACCAAATATGACAGTAATGAAAGGCCCTAATTTCAATTTTGTAATTATCTTTGTAAACAAATCCGACACGTTATTTTCCGATTGAACATATTCAATTCGTACTATTTTCTTTTGTACCTGATCCCTAACAAATTGATATTTAATATCAATATGCTTTGATCTTTGATGTATTATTGGATTTTTAACCAAAGCAATTCTGGCCTGATTGTCACAGTAAATAGTTATAGACTCACTTATTATCAGTGGTGTAATTGTTTTTATTAGTAATTTAAGAAAAATAGCCTCTTGTGTTGCTTGCGACAATGCAAGATATTCTGCCTCAGATGTTGAAAATGAAATCATTCCCTGTTTCTTGGATTTCCAGCCAATTATTGGATTATCTTTTGCCAATCTAAAGCAATAGCCTGTGATACTTTTACGATCTGGTGAATTTGCCGAATCAGCATAAAAAAATCCTTCCAGTTGTGGGTTTTTTGATTGTCGAAATACTAGACACTGATTCTTAGTTCCCTTTAAATAACGTAATACTTGCTTAGCTCTTGTTAAATGCACAGTCCTCGGTTTATTTAAGTTTTGGGACAACTTAGTAACCGTATATCATATGTCTGGCCTTGTTGATGTCATGACGCAAATAAGACTTCCAATCAATATTCTGTATTCTTTCTCACACGCTGCTATGCCATCTTCATTATTCATAATTGTGTTTAAATCCATTTCACATGGAGTAATACCTGTTTTACAATTTTGCATGCTGAATTTAGATAATAATTTTTCGATGTATCTGGATTGATTCATTGTAATAGTGTTGTCCTTAAATTCGAACTGTATACCAAGAAACCATGATAGTCGACCAAAGTCAGTCATTTTAAAGCTTATATTTAAGGAATGTGTAATTTTTAATAGAATAGCTTCCAATTTTGAAGCAATTAACATATCGTCGACTCAAATAATCAGAATTGCTAATATTTCATTATCAAATATTCTTATGTACAGGCATGGGTCAACTGGGGAGGGTTCAAAATGTTGTTAAATTAAATAGGAATGTAGTAATTCATTCCACGTTCCTCCGCTTTGTTTGAGCCCATATAGTGACTTTTTGAGTTTCCATACATAATTATCACCTTTTTCAAAACCTTTTGGCGGTTCTATGTATATTTCATAGTAAATCGGAGCATTTAAATACGCTTCTTTACCATCCATATGATGTATATCCACACCATAATGTGCGGCCATTTGCATCAAAATTCTGATTGTTATCATGTTTGTTGTTGGACTGAATGTTTCTACATAATCTTCCCCGTATATTTGCTAGGATCCTTTAGCTACAAATCGAGCCTTATACACTGGCGAGCCATCCTCAGTTCGCTTTATAGTATAAACCCAACGGCTGCCGATAATATTTTTATCATCCGGGGCCTTTTTCAATTCAAAAGTATCATTTGATATTAGGGATTTCATATCTTTTTGCATGGCGGCTATCCATCGTTTGGAATTATCAGAATTTATGGCTTCTTGATAGTTCTTCGTGATACATTGCACCGAATAGCAACAGTCAATGTCACAGATATTACATTGACCCATTCCAAAATAGTCTGGCTTTCTTCTATTTCTGATAACGCGGAATTTGCTCGTCCTCTTTGGTTGTATCTCCAGTAACTTGTCCTTGCAATCTTTTAACATCCGAATTATTACAGTGGCCTAATATTTTATGCCAGGTCCTTAAGTCGTGGGTGACTGTTTTCACAGATTTAATACTTTTCAAATAATACAAACGTCCATGTTTTTGTATATTAAGTTCAGTTCCATCTGGGTATATTAACTTTGAATTATCTCGGTGAAAATTAACTTTAACACCAGTTTTAACAGCAGACTGAACTGAGAAAATATTTTGTTTAAATTTAGGGATATATAAAGCCCTTTTAGTAAACATTTACAAATATTATGTAAACGTTCAAATGCAATGTAGGACATATTGTTAGCTTCAGAAGAAGAAGCGAAGCAATTAGCAGGAAGCATTCTGAAGACAAAACTCTGTGGTTGCAAACCGAATACATGGGTACCCGTCAAACAAGAGTAACTTTACACGGTGTACCCATGGATATAAAAGATCACGTGGGAGCCTTCTTTGCCTTGTAAGTAGCTCGTACATTAAGTAAAGCTGGTGTGCCAACTGGGGATGTTTCAGTCCAAGTAATACTGGAGAGGACAAAGTTTCAGGATATTCCTGCTATTTTAATATGCAGAGGCAGGAAAATCATTGTTGGTGTTGAAGGTAGAAGGCCGCACTGCTGGTTGTGCGGCACCGCCGGTCATGTGGCCAAAATGTGTCCCGGCCGAAAACCAAAGCCCGAAACAGCCTCTACAGCAGAGGTGGTAGTGGCGAAAGACAAGCCCTCCGAGTCCACTGACGGACCAGGTGAATGGCGTGAGGTTGTTAAAAAGGGGTCGAAAGTTGCCCCTTCTCCCTCATCTCAGAAGGATGTTCCGGGGAAAAAAGAAAGAACACAGAAACAGCTGGAGGAGGGTAAAACCCAACAGCAGCAAGAGAGCAGAAGCCAAACAGAGCAGCAGAAGCGGTCCAAGCAGGACCAGCAGCAGCAGCAACAAAAGCTCAAAGACTAGCCAAAGTTGTCTCAACATGATCAGCAGCAGCGGGAATTGACTCAATTCCACAAAGATCATCATCAGCAGCAGCAGCAACAGCAGACAGAGTTGTCGAACCTGGATAGCGACATGGAAACCGAAGACATGCAACCACCACGCATCGTTGAAAAGGGTGAGGGATGAGGGGGAGGAGGAAGAGGAAGAGAAGATTACCAAAAAGGAAAAAAAAGTCAAGCCAAAGTAGAGCAGAGAAATCACGTGATAAAGGTCAGAACAAATCGACCCCTACAAGGTAAGACAAGGAGCCTTTCTGCTTCCCCGTCTAAGGTTCCGAGGTCTCCTTCTCCCTCCCCCAACCCAACCCCCAACCAAACCCCAAAAAATAAAAAGCCATTCCGCAGTGGGGAGAGGATTTATTGTATTGACAGGAAGGCCCTTGAAAGTGACCTGTCTGCACAAAAAAGACACTTTTAGACCCCTTTTTAGGTGTACCACTGTCGATGGGAAGTCGACAGAGAATCCTAGAAATTTCCCACAAGCCCCCGGAGTGATTACCCTCATCTGCAACACGTGGAAGGGTAATTTAAGAGTCTGGGACTATTTGTCAATCGCCAAAGAAGCCTTTCCCAACATTAGGATGGCACAAATGAGGGCACCGGACTTGAAAAAATTATCGCAATCGTGTGCTGGGAGGGACCCTATTCGTCTCCACCCTCTTTATATAGGGCGTTTACGCTAATCTTCCCGACGGATGTTGGCGGTATTGTCAAGGATTGTTGAATTATGACCGATATTGGAACAGGAAGCCTTGGACTATCCGTCGGGGTCTTAACCCTCATATATTTCCGACCAGTCTGTGTTGAATGGACTTAGGCTCAAATTTTGCCATATAAGCTAGCCAGATTGAGTGTAAGGTGCCTAAGGGATCGGAGTAAGGCTGCCCGTTTTCTTCGTGATATCTTGTCCTTTGGCGTAGATGTAGCTGCGATTCAGGAAACGCAATTTGCGACGTTGATGCTCGTGTGCTGTCTAGTGACTTTGTTGTCTATTCAGCATACGGTGACCAGCTGGCTAGTGGTGTTTCCTTGTTAGTTAAACGTTCCCTGGATGCGAGGGTGGATGTTGTTCATGTCGACGCGGAGGGCAGGTTGATCGTGGCTGATATTGCCGTGAGCAGTGGTTCGTTTCGGGTCGTTGCGGTTTATGCGCCGAACGACCAGAGTGAGCGTGTCGACTTTTTCCGTCAGTTGGGGTCGTTCCTGGTTGATTCTTCGCGCTTAGTCTTAATGGGGGACTGGAATGCCATCCTAGACCCCAAGATAGATGGGGGCGGGGTGCTAGAGGGAAGGCATCGGGCGATCGTAGCCTGGTTGATCTGAATGGTGACTTTGGACTCGTTGATAGATATCGGGTCGATCATCCGAGGGTGGAGATGTGAATGTGGACCAATAGTTGGCCGTCTCTCTGGGTAGCCAGCTACCTGGACAGAATGTTAGTGAGAAGGGTCGACCTAAATTTACTAGATTGTCCTAGGTTCCACCGGTTAGACTATGCGGATCATAGACTCGTCTGTGCCCGGATGCTGTTAGGTGTTGCCTAGAATGGCTGGACACTGGAAGTTCAACGTGTCCTTACTGGACAGGCGGGACTTTCAGCAACAGCTGACTAGATTAGTGCAGCTGGAACTAGTTGCGGTTGTTATTGAGAGTAGATGGTGGGAGAGGCTTAAGGATAAGATTAGGTCCTTCATCACTGAATACAGCCAACGACTCGCTTTAGATAAGGCTAAAAAGATGAAGGCGTTTCGGCAGCATTTCGCGAGCAGTTTTATCAAGGAGCCAGTCTCAGTGGCGACGTGTTTCGCAGCTATTTAGCTGACTTTCCTCGGCTTTCGCCGACCGAAGCACCTAGCGGCGAAGGTTGGGTTAACGGACGGCGAAGTTTACTTGCCATTGAAGAAGGTCGGCAGAGGCAAGTCTTCGGGACTTGATGGTCTGCCCTACGAAATGTACTTGAGGCTGTCGCAAATATTTGTCCCGATTTGGACAGTGGTGTTCAACAACTGGTTCCGGCAGGGAGCCACCCCCTGCCGGATTTCCAGGAGTGTGATCACGCTGTTGAAAAAGGCAAGATTCTGTCGGGATTTAGATGATTACAGGCCCATAACTCTGCTAAACACAGAGTTAAAGTTTTTGGCCAAGATCCTGCAGTACCGTTTACAATCTGTTGTCGCGAGCTTGAGCAGACTTGTGCTGTGAGGGGCCAAACAATTCAAAGCAACCTGCCTCTGATACGCACGATCATAGAGGGTGTAAAAGACGACAAGCGAGCCGCGCTGATCAATATGGATCAGTCTAAGGCATTTGACAGGGTTGACCATCAGTACCTCCCTGCTGTCCTGCAAGCCGCCGGATTCGAATCCGACTTCTGCAGGTGGATTAACCTCCTGTATCGCTCCCCCAGTGCTGGTGAACGGAAGGCGGTCCAGCGCTTTTGCCCTGACTCGGTCGGTTCGACAGGGGTACCCACTGTCGTCCTTACCTTACGCTTTAGCGTTGGAGCCCTTCGTTCGCCGGCTAAGGGACGGGGCGTGCAGTCCGGCTCTTCGCGGAATCGCCGTTTTTCCTTGTAGTGGTCGAGATAGGGTTTCTGCATACGCCGATGACGTATCCATCATTGTGTCGTGCTGCAAAGACATTAAGATGGTACAGAAGGCACTTGAACAGTACGAGAAGATGACGGGAGCCAAGATTAATCGCAACAAGTCTTCCGGCTTGCGGTTAGGTACATGGAAGGGGGTCGGGCTTCCGGGGCCCTTCGGCTGGACGGATGGACCTGTCCGCATCATTGTGGTGTGGTTCGGGGCCGGACTCCGACTGAAGAAGAATTTGGTCAGAAGTACAGGCAAAGGTTGGAGCGTCAGTTCGGACTTGGCTTCGAAGGAGGTTGTCCTTAAAGGGTAGGGCTGAGGCGTGTGCCACTTACGTCTTGTCCCTTATCCTTTACCACTTGGTTGTACTTCCTCTTTGCAGGAAACGCATGGAAGCGAGCGAGTGCTTGTTGACCGACCTCTTGTGGGGTGGACGCAACCATTGGGTCCGAAAAGAAGCCTGTTGTCAGCGTCCTTGTCATGGGGTGCTGGGATTGCCACACCTGGCGAGTCATCACCATGCCTCGAGGTTGGCTTTCCTACGTCGCGTTTTGATGGAGGACTCGATTTTGGCACCGAGTGTTAGGGTTGCCTTCCCTAGCCTTACCATCACTCCTCCCATTTCTTTGGGTAAGCGCCGTGGCGGTCGTGGAAGGTTGTCGAATTTCCTCAGCGAGTGTCGGTCGGCCTTGAAGGTCATTCCTCGGTCCAGTGACCTTTTTCTGTGTCGGAGACTATTGTATCTTGAATTAGTGGAGGGGCGCGCGAAGGATCATATGTGTGACCAGCTCGACTTGTCGGCATCGGAGTTGGGCGCCAGCGGCGGATTATCCCAGCAACCCTAAGTTTTCTCTTAGCTGGCGATGGATTCAGAACGTGCTACCTCTCAATGACGTTCACTTCAGATGGGGCGAGGCAGATTTGCCAGATTTTCATCGGTGTGACCTCGGTTTCGAAGAAACGGCTTCGAACGCCTTCTACCATTGTCGTCAGGTGCGGCCTTTTTGGAATTATGTCGGGGAGTTGACGGCTCGTATCGCTCCCGATCAGCTTGTGTCCATTGATCTCGCGTACGCGTGTGACAATGTGTCGCCCGCGTACTCCGGGTTAAAAAGGATTGTGTTTTTTGCGTTGCTAGCCGTGGCAAGAATGGTGGTGTAGAAGTCGCGAGAGAACGGAATCTGGCGAAATGAGCGTCATTCATATCGGGATCTCATTGTATTCTTTAAGCATCAGCTTAAGGTTAGAATCTCATCTGATTTCAGTGAAAGGTGGGTGACTGAGGCGAGTCTGGTTCATGTGGACGGGGCTAACCTTGATTTTGTTTTTTAAGTCCGCTTAGCGCAACGGGGCGGTTTCCGGCGGAACCCCCTCCCGGTTATGTTAAACACTATTTTGTGTTCCTATTTAATGTGAATAAGTCTTGTTCCTGACATGTTCCCGGCTTTTTCTTCTGTCATGTTTCCTGTCGAGATTCCCAAAAACTCCTTTCTTCTGTCCCTTTGTTTTTCATCTCGGCTGAGTCAGCCTTTGAATTTCCCATTCCGTTTTTCCCCTCCCCATTCCATTAGTGAGTTTGCTTCTTGATTCTAGCTATCGATAGAATACAGCGGTCGCTCTTAATATTTTGAGGGGTGGACGGTTCCTACTAACATTGTTTTGTTTTTATTTGTCTTTGGTTGACAGTTTGAATTTCTTTTATGGGTTTATATACCTTCCCCACCATTTCATGTGTCATGAAGTTATATATATATATATATATATATATATATATATATATATATATATATATATATATATATATATATGAACATTACAATTTTTAATGCATGGGGTGTTTTGGAAGACCCTTGTGTATATGTGGTATTGTGGTGTGTGCAGATTTGAAAGGGGATGGATTCGTTTTTGTGGTGAATGTGTAATTGTAACGAATGAATGGGTCATGATTGTGGTTAACTAGGAATAGGATAGCTAGTGAATGACCAGCCATCTCCCCACTCCCCACTTCGGCCGTGTGCCACAATATTGTATTTTTTACAAAATAAATATTCACAAGTACACCAGGGTACCCAAAAACACCAACAATTTCGTGGTTCAAATACGTTAGAGGAACCTTGTCCAAACGTGTTTCCGCCAACGCAATAATTCGTATACAAATCGCCACAGCAACAGCCATGAAGACTAGACTAGAAAGGATATGGGAGAGCAATATCAGCTTCCATACCAAGTTCAATATCTACAAACCGCTGGACGTATCCATCCTCCTCTACGGGAGTGACACTTGGACACTTCTGCTTGAAGCAGAAAAAAAAGAACCCAGGCCTTTCGAGAATAAATGTTTGTGAAAGCTACTCCGTACCTCCTCCTGGGAGAACAAAACCAACGACTCTGTACGGAGTAAGGTCAAAAGTCTTGTGTAGCGACAGGAAGTTTTTCTCGCCACTATTATGCGTCGGAAACTGTTGTATAACAGTGTTGCAAAACCATTTATGCAAGGCAATATTGAAGACAGACTCAAGTGGGGCCAACTCAAAAGCTGGTCAGACAACGGGAGTAGATGGACATGACAATGCCGGAACTCCTGGGAGCCATCAGCATAAGATCATCCTGGAAGAGATTTTTTTTCCTCTGCCAACAGGTCTCCCCAAAGATTGAAGTAGTCAAGGGACTGACGAAGACGATAATATTTGATAGTTAAGTAGATCTATTTTTTATTATGAAAATTTCCCGATCACTTCTCCACTTCACCACCAGCGTTACATAATATAAGCCTTACATTCGAAAATTCTCTCTAATTTTGAATGTATCTCTAAAGTACTGAAACCCTCTGTTTCTCATACAAATCACAAATATTATCAAAAAAACAATCATTAAATATTGATTGGGATCTCTTCTTGATCAGTCAGATTAATTTTCGAAATCTATTAGTATTATCATAAAATATGAGGCAATATAATATATGATATTAAATCAGTACAAGAAATTCTCCAAGAATGTACCAAATCGTAAAGCCTCGACAAAAGATAAGCACAGAAAGGTATGTGTTGATCATCCAATTTTCAGGTTTCATAAACATGTTTCGATATATTTGGATAATATTCCACCTACTTATTTTACAGAATATTAAATTTTCCAGTAATTTCAATAACATCCATATCGTGATAAGCAATTTATATAGAGTAAAATTTACCACAATCAATATGTCAATAATCATTCTACACAAACCTGTACATACTGATATCACGAATATCTAATAAGAAAGCTATCTTATTAAACTGGCAATGTTCCCGCTTCCTCTTAATCTGCATATATATATATATATATATATATATATATATATATATATATATATATATATATATATATATATATATATATATGTATAAATAAATATATATATATATGTATGCATGTGTATATATATATATATATATATATATATATATATATATATATGCGCTCTCTCTCTATATATATATACAAAATGCAGATACAGTATATATATATATATATATATATATATATATATATATATATATATATACACACACACAATATATATATATATATATACATATGGTATCTATACATATGGTATATATATATGTATGTGTGTGTGTGTGTGTGTGTGTGTGTGGTGTCGTAAATTCCTTTTGAATCAAAGGCTAAATCAGAAGTCTGTCTCGTACAGTAAGTATCGTGAAACACTACGATTCAAATTCTGACTCAGGGACCAATTAATTATGCAAAAAGAAGGGAACCTGCTGATCTGTGCATCCCACCCATTCCGTTAAAAAGATTATAAAAACCAGTGCTCGGAACGGCCTCGATTTGAAAACAAGCCATAGCAAACACTCCACCTCCTACATCTGACCGCAACCCAACACACGCAGGAAATTTCATTTATTTTCCCAATATATATATATATATATATATATATATATATATATATATATATATATATATATATATATATATATATATATTAAAAACAACTATTGTTAAAAACGACAGAAAGCATACTATGTCACAAAAGAAAAAGTAAAAATAAAACAGAAACCTGACAGTTATATATATATATATATATATATATATATATATATATATATATATATATATAATATCAACACTGAAACCAGTATCTAAGACATCCGAAACTGCGATATTTATTTTAATATCGGGCAACATGCTTGAATATGAATTTATTTCTATGTATTCAAGTGCTCATTAATTCACTTCTCTTTTCTAACAAATTAGGGTGGGCATACTTTTTAGTATCATTCATTCCTCATAAACACATAAGCTACATTTATTGCATTTACAGGTGAATGTTTTAGCTTTCATGACGTGATCCCAGGTGATAATTGGGTTTCAATTCTCGATTTTTTTTTTTTAAATTAGAGAGAGCTGGGCTGTCAATATATTTAATATATCCTAATGTCATTTAGTGATGGTAGAATATTGATTTCCTTGCTTTTCAGTTTATTTTAATTTTATAAACAAATCCTCTGTCGATGTATTTGCTGTTTAATGATCAGATTTTGTTTTTCGATCGCTGTATTCTCTAATTGCGGTTGGCTGTTTGTTTTCAAGGTTAGTTAATTGTTTGTATAGTATAACATTGTTCTGCTGTGATGTATATTGCTCGATGCTATTAGTTCCACTGTATCTTATTTTAATGCTGTTTTTATTGAAAATCTTCGCGTTGCGTAATGATTGAATTGCTTCTGGATTAGATTTAAATAAATTCTTCCGATATTTGTTCTGATATTGCTGCTGACGTGTGGATTAATCCATATGATATTGCATTTCCGGCGTTTAGGCTTGTTGACATCATTGCTGTTAGTGTCCAAAAACTCGAGGTTAATTTTATGGTTACTTTGTTCTAGGGCTTCTGTATATTTGCTCATATACTTCTCAAAAATATCATTATTACCAGAGTTGGTAGACAGCCTAAAATGGACAGATTTATGTAAATTGTCAGTATTCTAGGATGTTTGTTGATGTATCTATGGTTGTATAAATCTTTAGTATGTTTTATAAAGTTCACTACATAGGTCCAAGGTTACATCCAGAAAGTTGATCAATTTAGCCTTGTTGGTGATAGTGATGCTCAAACGCCCCCGCTGTGTGAAACGCACCCATGGCAATGCAAAATTCAGGGTTTTTACGGTTAGTTCACAGGGAATATACATGGAATAGGATGAAATTCTGGGTCTGTTTAATGATATTGATGCCCTGGTTGCTTATGGCGCAGTAATTGTTGGCCAGATTTATCGCAGCCATTAGAAGCTCCTCGATGATAGACAAGGTAGATGTTGCTAATATCGAAGTGAACAAAACAGCATTCCCATTTTTTTAATTTTAGTGAAGCAACCAGATGTATTATGTCACTGATTGACTGATAGAGCATTTATTGTGTATCTGCAGGCTATTTCGAAGATTTTGATATATATATATATATATATATATGTATATATATATATATATATATATATATATATATATATATATATATATATATATATGGAGATATATGTATATATATATATATATATAATCTAACGTTCACAGCCTTAATTCAAAAGTGGGCTCAATACCAAGAGTAGGACAATAATTATTTTTTATAATTCTTACATACGGACAAAAACTACTTGCTCACAACAAAGATGCATTCTTGTGTTTATGAAAAAAATCTACAGGCAGAAACACCATATGTCGAAACGGAAAGGGATAAAGAAAAGGGAGAAATGGGAAGGAAAGGCGGTGGACGTTAATACAAGTGCCTGATCCTAACGGTTTAAAACAAAGCAAAGGCCATATATATATATATATATATATATATATATATATATATATATATATATATGATTGTCAGTCACTGTGTGTTTATCTAAATCTAAAAATAAATACGCTAAAATTCATCTTCATCCCCTACCCCGACGGCTTAATCGTAGAATTTCCAACTGACGCCAATTCAGTCGTATTTCGATCCTAGCTAGAGGCAACCGGACGTCTAGCCACACTGATGAGCTGTGATACAGCGAAACAGTCTGTCTGTGGATGACAATAATATTGGCTCTTGAAAATTAAATTTCGGTTGAGCTCTGTGGGAGTGAAGCGTGTGTTTGTAAACAGTGAGTATTAAAGATAATATAGCATTTCAGTCACTGTGTGTTTATCTCAATCTAAAAATAAATACGCTAAAATTCACCTTCATCCCTGCCATGCGCCGACGGCTTAGTGGCAGAATTTACGACTGACGTCGGGTTTCGATCCTAGCTAGAGGCAAGCGGACGTCTAGCCATACTGATGAGCTGTGATACAGCGAAACAGTCAGTCTGTGGATGACAATTATATATATATATATATATATATATATATATATATATATATATATATATATATATATATATATATATGAAGAGTTTATTGTTTTTTTTTAATTTCCACATGTATTATACAACATTTTTTCCCACACAGAAGGACGCTGGTTCGTTCCCTGAAAGGGAGCACTTTTTTATCTGTAAAATCCTTTCAAACACGTAGTATACTGTGTTTAGAATATACACTATTTAATGTTTGTAATCGAAAATTCAAAATATATGCACGATAGCACATTCAGGGAAAGAACTAACATATATATCCTTATGCAAAAAAGATTCTAAACATTGTTTAAGTATCTGATATAAACTTGTTTTCAAATGTAGTTTGAAGTAAAATTTCGCCCATTTCGTATGAAGTTAGTAAATGTCCGGAAGTTAAACACACGCATGTAACTTCAGCTAAAGCCTCAAGTTAAAATAATTATCGTAGTCGCCCTCTAATATAGAGACGTTTGATTATTTGGAAATGCTGAATGCTGATTTTCTCAGATGTTTCTTTATTCTGAAAGCCAGGGAAATGTCAATATTTATAAACGAATTTTTCTCAATATGAAGAAATAACTGCAATTATTATTTAATTTTTAATTCTTAATTATGCAAAGCAAATGTAGATGACTGTTTTACTCCATATCTCAGAAAATTGAAACAAATATTACTTAATTTAAAAATAATCACACCTCGCGTTTCTATATTTATTATTTGATAGACTCTCGACAATGAAACTTTCATGCACAGTTTAAGAAAGTTTCCCGGTTTCACTTTCAAAACTCTGGCAAAATGTTGAAAATCTTTTCTTCTTCAGAAGGGATACTTGCAGGGTGAATACTTTAGCACCCCATGAATAACTTCCGTTGACTAATCAGTAAATATCCTAATGGTACGAGATGCATATTCAAACCTAGCTAAAGGCTATTTTTAATCTTTCGAGATTAGCGGTTTTAGGGGGTTATAATATAATAAAGTATCCGAATTAACGGAAAATTATGTCAGTGCTTCAACTAAGAAATTCGGAAAACTTAAGACTGTAATATCATAATTATTTCTCAGCATAGTGATAGTATCCTTGTTTTATGTGGCGTTTCCTTTATGGCGTTGGCGATCGTAGCTCTCCACAACTTCCAACATTTTGTCTCTCTAAGCGGCATTTTATCGTCTTAACATTCTTCTGAGTTCCTGCTCTGCCATTCATTTATATATATTATCTGTTTTCCTTTGTACCTCTTGACTTCTCTATATACTCTGTGTTGTAATTTCTCCAAGCCCTTCTTCAAAACTAAGTGGGTGATCTCTTGGGAATACCTGGCGCTGTAAGTTAGGATGTGCTGTTGATATAACGGATAATGGCTCAGAATTGCTAATCGGACAGCCGAGTTCTAATTCAGTTGAGTTCTTAATATTCACTTACGCACAAATAACTTGGAAATGTTATGACTCCACATCTTCTCCCACCCAGAGCTATGGGGTAATTAGTAAGAATTGTATACTTAAACATTTATTACCTCCTAATAAATATCTGCAAAATGGTTGATGGGGCGTAGAAAACGAATAAATCAATCATTGTAAACCGTTCTTTCCCTTTTTGTGTTTCCAAAAGTTGCTCCACTTGTCGCTTGAGTTTAAGAATACGCCGAATGCTTGCCCGTACTCAGGGCTAAATGCTGCACGAATGGGGTATCAGCATACATTTTTTACGCTCGTGAAAAACAAGACGCATCTACTGTTTGAATCTCCAGCATGCCTTACTTATACTAACTTTTGACTCTCATCTATCCCTCACCCTCTTATCTATCCCTCACTCTCTCATCTATCCCTCACCCGCTAATCTATCCCTCACCCTCTCATCTATCCCTCACCCTCTCATCTATCCCTCACCCACTCATCTATCCCTCACCCTCTTATCTATCCCTCACCCTCTCATCTGTCCATCACCCTCTTATCTATCCCTCACCCTCTTATCAATCCCTCACCCTCTTATCTATCCCTCACCCTCTTATCTATCCCTCACCCTCTCATCTATCCCTCACCCTCTCATCTACCCCTCACCCACTCATCTATCCCTCACCCTCTCATCTATCCCTCACCCTCTCATCTATCCCTCACCATCTTATCTATCCCTCACCCTCTCATCTGTCCATCACCCTCTTATCTATCCCTCACCCTCTTATCAATCCCTCACCCTCTTATCTATCCCTCACCCTCTTATCTATCCCTCACCCTCTCATCTATCCCTCACCCTCTCATCTACCCCTCACCCACTCATCTATCCCTCACCCTCTCATCTATCCCTCACCCGCTCATCTATCCCTCACCCTCTCATCTATCCCTCACCCTCTTATCTACCCCTCACCCTCTCATATATCCCTCACCCTCTCATCTATCCCTCACCCTCTCATCTATCTCTCAGCCTCTCATCTATCCCTCACCCTCTCATCTACCCCTCACCCTCTCATCTATCCCTCACCCTCTCATCTATCCCTCACCCTCTCATCTACCCCTCACCCTCTCATCTATCCCTCACCCTCTCATCTATCCCTCACCCTCTTATCTATCCCTCACCCTCTCATCTATCCCTCACCCTCTCATCTATCCCTCACCCTCTCATCTACCCATCACCCTCTTATCTATCCCACACTTGTGTCTACCAGTTTGAATCTAGTGTACACCAGTCCAGTGTTTATCTTTTTTATTCCTGGGAAAAGAAAACACAGGTATTCCTACTTATTGTAATAAATGGATAACCTGTAAAGTTTTGATATAACCTAAATTAAACAATACAAACAAAACGGAACCACAAAATATTAACGATATATATCTGGTCCTGAGGACCAATGATTTTACTGTTGCGATTTTCTTTAAAATGTTCATAGATCACGTATTTTCGTACATCGTCCTTTCAGCATTATTCCCTTAAACTACATGCCTCTTTCCGGTTAATCACATTTGCTTCATATCGTTATAAAAACGCATTACGTTTTCAAAAAATATATAGTCAAAAAAAATACAATCATCATCTTTGTTCATTAATTAGCGCGTACATTATACTCTGTTAATATCTTATGATTGGATTATTCCGTTTTGATCACGATAAAAGAGACGCTGTTTGGATCCAGGAAAAAAAAAGAAATAACAATGAAGAAATAAAAAGTGTATAATAATCTCACTTTGTTTGACGTCTGTCCCAGTGAAGTAGAAAAATTGAATCTTTTTACTTGTATCATCTTACTTCATTAAATAATGTCCTGCATTGATATTTTTAATTGTTATTTCAGTATTTCGTTAATTTTATTAAGACCAAATAGTTAGGGACTAATAGGAGCATTTGCAGATTATTTTATAGCTGTGGGCCTTAGAATGAAGCTTATTCAATCCTTATCTTAAGAATTAAGTTTCATATGAGTAACGCGGGAGTAATGGTTAGCGGCTCGGATTGAGGAATCGGAGAGACGAGTTCGAATTCCAGTCAAATCCATTACATTCATATATTTGCTAATACACTTCTTCTCCCACCCCCAGGTATGGGAAAATAGCAGCGCAGACTTTGGATGGCAACTGGTCTACCGCAGAATGAAATGGCAAGCTACTGCTTGAAAAATCTGCCTCGTTAGTCATGTATGAAAAGCACATAACTGACTGAAGAACATTAAAATACGAAATCAGAAAATGTGTATGGTATTTTTTCAATCTATTTTTATAAAATTAGATGTATTTTTTTTTCAATTTCATCTCGTGGAAAGTTTCTTATATCTGCGTTGGTTTCATTATAACAATTACAGGAACGCTATTCAAATAATTTTTTCTTAACAAGACATAAAAAATAGGTAAAAATATCTAATAAAATATAAAGGAAACATCCTCTTTGAAAACAAGCATTCTTAATCGTTGTCAAAAATCAATTTCGAATTTGATATTCTGTACCAGCGTGGAATTTATCTAGCTTACAAATTTTAATACTCCTGTTTCGGCTTACGATTGTCACAAATGGCCTTCAGCGTAAATCTTTCAGACAAAAATATGTTGGAAAAAACATAGAAAAAAATATAAATTAATAAACGATATGTCAAATGAATATTTTAATATATGAGAATTGTGTATCTTTATTTGAGAGATATATTCATATATTTTTCTAATAACACTGGTTTACAAAGAAACTGAAGCAAGCACAGAAACAGATGTTCTAAACTCATTTGAGAGTGCTGATTTCAGATACGAAATCCGTTTTCAGTCGTCCCTTCTAGTTTCTGGCATATACATGTATACATACATGTAAATGAATACATGCACATTCATTCTAGGTTAACAGATGTATCTTATTTAGGACATTGTTCTTTTTTATGAATTCAAAAATTTAATTGTGGTTTTTAGAAGAATTTAGGTAATTGACGTAATACTACATACCGACTCAATAAAATCCACTATACAAAACAATGTATCCAATCTAAACAACATCAAAATAATTACAGCCATATCCAAAGCTATAATAATTCTAAGGCAGGTATATATAAAATAAATTGCTAGAACGTTGCCTCACAATAAATTAAATAAAAATAACGTATTTATGAAAGTAACGTATTTATGAAAATAACGTATTTATGAACACAAAAGGATCTTACACATAATTTATAAAATACATTAGTTATCTGTACATAGAAATAAATTGAACCACGACTTTCATCTAACAAACACCACACTCATGAGAAAAGAATGTAACTTATTTAGAATGACAATTCTCAAGACTTCCGCTATCGAATTTTATTAAAATTTAAATCTGGGCCACGGATTTTTCCAGTATCTCCATATATAATTGCATATCTGTCTTTGGATCTTGTCGAGAACCTCGAGATGAACAGCGGAGGCACTAGAATATATATGACTACAGTATACAATGCAAGGAAAAACCTTCTGGCGTAACACAGAGAATCAACTTTCCTTGCGGTAGATGAAGCTACTGATTCAGTGTAGTTTTTCCACGCCAGGTCTGTGGAAAACATGAGACTAATAAGGCGCAGTGAGACGCTCTCGTAAAGTTGAGCATCAATCCGGCTGGTGGGAATCAGCGAGGTTTCTCTATGGTGGGTAAATGAGAGCAGTTTAGTTATGGAGGTATTAAAGTTTCCAAGTCATTTCCTGTCCCAGTCAACCACGGATTAGAGGTCCTTTTCGAGACCAGCGGTCAAGTTAACTTTGCCCGCAATGACGGATTTACTATTGAGACAGAAGTAAATGGTAGTGTCGTCTGCGTAGATGCCGACTTGAGAACTGATGTCATCAGGAAGATCGTTGACGAAGAACAGAAACAGTGTACGACCCAGGATAGTGCCCTGGGGAACACTGGCGTTTGTATGAAAGGAACTGGGCGAGAACCATTTCACGGTCTGACAGGAATGACTGGATTAAGACAAATATTCGAAACTGGCGGAGAACCATTTTAGAGTTTGACAGGAATGATTGGATTAAATCAAATAATCGTCAAGTAATATCATATCCCTGAAGCTTACGAAGAAGGTCGGCATGCCAAACCCTATCAAATGCCTTAGCAATATCTAGATGCACAACCCAAAGCTTCGCTGATATTATTAAGAACGTGGTATACAAATTCAGTTATGGCCGTAAGCATGTCAGCGGTAGACCGGGCAGACGGAAACCATATTGTTTGTCAGAAAGTAGATCATGGGATGTAAGTTGCTTAACCAATTCGGCATTTATTAAAGCCTCGGAGACTTTGCCGAAGATTGGTAGGAGATTGATAGCACGGTAGTTAGATTGGTCAGAAGTGTTTCTAGAATTCTTCAAAACTGAGACAACAGATAAGGACTTCCAACAGGCTGGAAAGCAAGAGTCAGCGAGGCAATAGTTATATAGATTGGAGAGAACTGTAGCCAGCTCTGAAGTACGTTTCTTTAGGACTACGGCTGGTACCCTGTCACTACCACTTGCTTTATTTATAGTTGTCTTTGTACTTTGATGTACTTAATTCATGCTTTAATGATGGTGCTAGGATGATTTCTTCCTCATTTTGTGTGTGGGCGGGTGATTGTGTCTGTGTGCATGCGTATACGTGTCAAATGTCTTAGTTGTTTTTTTTTCGTTTGATCATTTTATCTTTTTCTTGTTTCTTTATATATATTTTTCTTGTTTCCTTATATATATATATATATATATATATATATATATATATATATATATATATATATATGTGTGTGTGTGTGTGTGTGTGACTTTGTGTGTGTGTGTGTGTGTGTGTGTGTGTGTGTGTGTGTGTGTGTGTGTGTGTGGCTATGCCAAAGATAGTATGAAGAGAAAAGTGATGAAAGTCAGTGGCATATTAAAAGAATAGACATTCAAGGCAAGCATTTTTTTGCAATAAAATGCTTGATATCAAAGATAGAGCTTTAATAGGATTAATTAGAGTAAAAGTTTGTTACTTAGTTAATTGGTGTTACCGTCACCATTCCGACTCCGGAGTTTCAGGCGGCGTCAGAACTGATACTCCATGAAGAGTGGATATAGAGAACCGCCTAAGAAACTCTGGAGTCGGGATGCTGAATGTAATATCTACCAGCTAAGTGTCAAACATATATAGATACATACATGCATTCTTTCGTTGTCCCGTTATTACCTGGACGTAAAAAACAAATCTATTTCCATACCTGAGGATGTCTGTGTGAGCAGACGAAAGTACTCGTATAAAAAAAAACTTATGCAACTGAAATTTATTAAAAACAGGGATCATAACATTCATGTACAGGTTCAGTGTTAATGTATCTTAATAAATTTGTTTGCGAGATGTGTTCTCGCCATTTATATCATTAACTTCCCTATCTGCTTTTTGTATGAATGATTCATGTAATATATACATACATACATATATATATATATATATATATATATATATATATATATATACCCACGTTATATACATATATATATATATATATATATATATATATATATATATATATATATATATATATATATATATATATATGAAGAAATGTAGTCTTACGATATGCTATATTTATGGGATAAAGTGAACAATAGCAGAAATAGAGCGTTTGTAAATATAAAAGTGAACATAGAAGTCTACTCTTAGAGGCGACAGTCTGTTTCATGCTAGATGCAATCATCAGAACACAAATTCTGTTATTTTTCTCCGCTATTTATATATACGGTCAGTGGTGCATTGTGGGTAGTCTATTTCGGCGCTTATTTTACCGGAGGTCGTTTATTTGTTTTGTTTTTTATTCATTTAGGTTAAATTATTTTGCTTGTTTTTATTCATTTTTATTTTTTATTTTTATTTTTATTTCTTATCTTATATATATATATATATTTTTTTTTTATTTTGATCGGTGTTTTTATTAATGTCGTAAAATCTGTTTATATAGCTTATTTAATAGTTTTGTTTTTGTTTGGGAAGATATTTAAATCTATTTATTCAATTTTGGGTGGATTGTTTTATATAACGATAAAAAAATGAAAAAAAATAAAAAAAATAATATACTACGTTACTTAAAAATCGAAAACCAAAAAGAGAAAATATACAGTGTAACAAATAAATAATAACAAGTAAAAAGATCTAAATACATCGAAATATATAAATAAACTAACAACCGATAAACTAGCCGTTAGAAAAAACAAATAAAGATAATCAATCCAAATAAATACATGAAGTAATAAACAAATTAAAAACTCTTCCTGTCAAAATAATTGTTAGAACAAACTACAATAATCAACCCCAAACAAAAACAAAACTATTAAATAAGCTACATAAACAAAGTTTTACTACGTTAATAAAAACACCTAAATAAAAATAAAAAAACAAAAAAATATATGAGATAAGAAATATAAAAAAAAATAAAACATGAAAATAAAGAAAAACAAGCAAAATAATTTAACCCAAATATATAAATAAACTTCCGGTAAAATAACCGCCAAAATAGACTACCCACAATGCACCACTGTCCCGTATATATAAATAGCCGAGAAAAATAACAGCACTCGTCGCATGACGATTGCATCTAGTATGAAACAGACTGTCGCCTCTAAGTGTTGACTGCTATGTTCACTTTTATATATATATATATATATATATATATATATATATATATATATATATATATATATATATATGTGTGTGTGTGTGTGTGTGTGTGTGTGTGTGTGTTTGTGTGTGTGTGCATATATGTGCATATATATATATATATATATACCCGCTCTTCTTTTCTTTAATGAGCTACCTCCAAAATACTTTGTTCTAGTTTACCCCCAATAGAAATCTTGTGACTAACTGAAATTTACCGAGTTACTGTTAAATTAGCAATTATGCAAGGGGTGCTTGTTATGCATGGAAGATGAGGTGTTACAAAGTGAAAATTATGAATATAAGGACATTAGATAATGATTTACTCCTGAATTAAGAGGGAAATATTGTTCCGGCGAGATATTTACTTCGATCCGAGACTTAGTTTACACCAGCGTTGTTCTCCTGGGTTTTCGAAGATTTGAACGACGGTCATTGTCATGATTGATAATTTCGTAAATGCTTCCATACATGCCATAGCAGTAGCGTTTGTATGGAAAATCGCTCTGATGTACTTTGTCAAAATGTTTTATGATATCAGATTGTTAGTAAATCATCAGGAGTTCCCCTATTTCTGTGACTGCATCATGGAGCGTCAGGAATGCAAAGTATACTGTTTTTCATTCCTAATTTTTTTCTGATAATTTGATCAACTACTTTTTTGTTCCTTATCGACTAAAACAATTTCCGAATGACACTAAGGAAGCTGATGGGATGATATTACCGATGGCGATGAACGGATGGTGATGAACAGAACGCTAATCAGCAATCTTTAAAAAAGAGAAGATTTTTCCATGTCTGCAAAAGAGTATGGTCGTTTGCTGAAAACTTTACTATACTTGAATTAAAAATATCTTACAAGTTTGGAAACAATGCAAGAAAACGTTTCTTAATCACAACGCGGATTTTGTCAGCATCAGTAACCAAAGTTGAATCAATTTTAATGTTGCTAGCTTAGTGTTTGAATATTAGAATATTTACATTTTAATGCATAACAATTCTGACTTAATTGATGTCAATCTGACTGTTCATGATAACAGATGCTATTCAAAATTACGTTTGCAGGTGGGTTGTTATTGTTGATGATAAGGTGTTGCGCACGGTATGTTCGATAGGTGTCTAGATGGAAAACACGTGTCTCCTGATATGTTTATCCCATAACAAACATGTCGGACTTACAGGTGTTTGCGGGTAATAAAAGTCAAAGTTGTGTGTTTGTGTGCATGGTTCCCAGTGGGAAACGCGTTTTCACAATAACCATACATCATAGCGTGTCTAAGAAAAATAGGAAAAAAAGAATGATAGAAAATATTACAATGTATTTAAAGGTTCAGAAAGCCTCCCCTAGTGGCGTTTTCTTTTTGTTAGTAAAGTAAGTGGGTTTAATCCACCAAGGGTAGATTTTTAAAAAAAATCTAGAAGAAAATTAATTTAATTTTCTTGTTCTGGTTGACTGGGATTGTCATTCTCATTATGATATTTCTAAGAGGAAATTCGTCTTGATTATAGTTAACATGAATTCGGCTTTTATAGAATATAATATATATTATTACTTTTGGTTGTAAGTTCAGTATTGCTATTAGTTTATTTAGAAAAAAAAATAGGCTCCTCTGTCGATCAATGAAGTATTTAAGAAAACTATTGTTAACTAGCGTCTGTTTCTCCTTATTGAGTTCATTAAAGAAAAGGGGACGGATAATAAAAAAAAGGAAAAACCAACATTCATAATAACAGTTGCTATTTTAAATTGCGTCGGATCATTTTTTCTTATTTCCAATTTTCAACAACATGATGCTTAGTTAACGAAGGTTAAATTTCAAATAATCTCCCGCTCTTTATTCATTAGGAAGTAACGTCTAAACTAAACCATTTCAAATGCAAATATTAATAAAAAAATCCTCAGTAATTACAAATCTACTAGCATCTGATACAATAAGCTAACAATGTCAATATTTTCATAGTAAATGTTCTAATGATTTTTATTCATTGACACGGATTTTCCAAATTTAAACATAGTACTACCGACTAGGTTTCATCGTTTTACAGCTGAATTTGCAGGGCATACCCATACATTTTCTGATAATATTTTCTTCGGCAGCACTGTCCACTTGTAAAATTCTCTTCTGGATTCTTGTGCTCCAGTCAACCCTGATCTTCAAAACTTTAAATGCAACGTCAACCATCTTCTGTTTCCTTGAAATCCGGGCATTTCTTGTTCCCTCACCTTAACAATGCTTTTTCACACATTCTTTCACTCGCAATAACGCCTTGCATCTTAATATAATTATCGGCTAGCTTGTCATGTAATGGGGATTTTCTAAGCGTGGCTTAGATGTAGCACAGAGTGACGCATGGGGCACCCAATGAGGATCGAAATCACTATTCAGTCGTAAATGTTCTAATAAGACAAGCTTGCTAATCATTACACCACGTCCAGGTACCGCTTGATTTTCTAAGCGAAGCTTAGAGGTCTACCAAAGGTAAAAACATGAAGCACCTAGCGAGGATCGAACTCATTATTCAGTCGTAATTGATCTAGCGAGACAAACTTGCTAACCATAAACTTGTGGCATAATTGAAATACTTTTGTATATATATTTACTACCGCTTCGATAAACGCT
This sequence comes from Acanthosepion esculentum, assembly GCA_964036315.1. Taxonomy (NCBI): domain Eukaryota; kingdom Metazoa; phylum Mollusca; class Cephalopoda; order Sepiida; family Sepiidae; genus Acanthosepion; species Acanthosepion esculentum. Next base: position 43,846,727 of record OZ038477.1, read on the forward strand.
ATAGTCTTTAAAAATAATACAAGGAACCACTTTACGTTAATTTTGAATCCTACGACAATACAAGCATTTTAAATGCAATTAACGAAGCCAAATTACGGTTTAACGGACGCTGGTTGAATATAATATCCAGACGCTACATTTACATTCAGTCGCTTTCATAATAGAGAATAACTGGTTTCATTCGCCTGGCTTTTACTTGGCTTTAACCCAATGAAACGAACACAAAAGACAGAAGCATTTAGAACCTCTTATTTCGAGCAGTTA
>OZ038477.1:43851990-43854490 GCA_964036315.1 Acanthosepion esculentum
TAAAAATTCAAAATATATTTCTGCTCTTCTTTCGTTCCTGATTCTTCTTTCTTTCAACCATCTTTATGAAGCCATTAATTCTGTTGTTTACAGACTTTTCTGTTTGTTAACTTACGCGGAATTCGATGTTATTTTGGACGTGTATTCATTTGCCTTCTCTCTATATTTTATTAAGATTTCCTTCGCGCAACCATTTGTCCTCTTATATGTAACTAACAAACAATATCTTGAGTGTTTCACTGACGTAACTCCATTAGCATTTTTATAAAGTATATTTTTCTATGATATAGTTGGGTTTATATTTCACTTTTTTAAACTTTTCTACCATAATAAACAGTTGGTTAAACTGTAGATAAAAGGAAAACACTACGCGCAATACAATTCACCATATATTTCCTTAACATTCTGTCTGTTTTCAGTAACGTTGTCACCTAGAGAGTCGCATAATTCCCTTAAATTCGTAGTTCTTTTAACCTTCATCCTGAAATAGTTGGCATCATTCCAGTTACGCGAGAAATGCAGTTATTATATTCCAGGCATTAGCATTATTCACAACACATGGTTGGCATTACCGGAGAAAGAATGACATTAAATCTGCTTAAATCTCTCGACAAAGGATCGCAGATCGGAGGTTAATGGCACAAGGAGTATGACCGGAACCCGCTTGGGGAGCACTAGAGTGAAAGATACGGCCGATATAACACACAGCACTGCTATTCGTCTATAAATGAAGGGTTTTAATGTGGTTTGTTTAATTGGTTTTATTCTCTGACATTTATACTTTTCGTTCGTTTTCCTTCTCTTAAAGAAATGTCAGGTTGAGAAGAATTCCTCTCTGGTTTTTGTTCAGTTTAATTTAGAGAAGTAAAAGACATGAGAGAAGTTAGAGTGTTTGCAAAAATATTCGCGCGTCGCACCCGCAGATAATAAACAAGTCTTGGAACGTTTATGAAAATTGTGCCATCTAGCGATGAAAGAAATGACTTTTTTTTTATTATGCCAGTATGATAACAACCTATAATTCTACCCTGTTATAAAATCGATATATATATATATATATATATATATATATATATATATATATATATGATGGACTCTTCAGTCAATTTTGACTTATGACTATACGACTAATAAGTTTTTATGTTTGTCTCATATGTGACCTGTATACAAGTCCATATATTGTGCAACGTCAAGGATCTCGAGACTTTGCAACAAGAATAATTGCTGACGCTTTTCGCTATTGTCTTTCATCGGTTAGCCGGTCAACACGGCCGATTTAAAAATGTCTGTTAATACAAGTGCACGAACGAGAGACGTCCGTTCATGCACATATGGCATCAGAAATTTGTGTAGTCGTATTAACCTAAACAAACCTACTCCGTTTTATATATCGATATCCCATATATATATATATATATATATATATATATATATATATATAGTGGTATTCGCTTGGAAAAACCATAGGTATTTCGGCTTGTATTTGAACAAAGCAAAAAAAAATGAGGAATAAAAAAAAATAACTAAGAACATGAAATTGAGGCGAAAACAATCGTCCAGAATTCAAGCTCAGAATCCAAAGAAAAACATCTCCAAAACAAGTAAAGTAACTACATAAATTGACCAATACACTAAGAAGAGCAAACCTAATATAAACCTAAACAGCCAGGTAAACTTATCTAGGTTTTACCTGGCTCTTTAGGTTTATATATATATATATATATATATGAATAAAAAGAAAGAAAAGTAAGATATAACATACGGTGTTCTTATAGATATTTTTTTTATTTTTACACAATAGTGCTCAATTTAAATTTACAGAGCATTAATATTATAAATTAATTGATTTAAAATATGTTTTTTTTCGCTACACAGTGATAACCATGTTTAAAAAATGGAAGCTAAAGCCTTCAAATTTAATTTAATTCTCTTGACGAGTAAATGGAACTAATGACTCTAATTTAATAACAAAATTAAATTCGAAGGCTTTAGCTTCCATTTTTGAAATATGGTTATCACTGTGTAGCGAAAAAACCATATTTTAAATCAATTAATTTATAATATATATATATATATATATATATATATGAATATTATGGAATATATGTGTTTGAGCCTTTTATATAATATTATTGCTCTCTCCTGGACATTGAGCTCTACATGTTGATGTCATCGCCAGAAGATTTTGTTCAAGCATGCAACAGTTTACTTCCCTCTGTGTTTACCTCAGCATCAACTTTTATATTTTTATACGCTATATGCACTTTTATCCATAAATATTGCATGCATTCAAATTTTATTTTTATCATCTCTGTCTGTCTGTCTCTCTCTCTCTCCATATATATATATATATATATATATATATATATATGAAACACTTTTCAGATAGTGTATAAAAAGAAAATAATGAATAATAAAGACAAAAAGAAGATTATGTTAGCCTTCGGGTTTCGTCTTCAAGGCAAGTTCAAGTATATAAATACTTGTTACAAAAGAAAAT
>OZ038477.1:43859490-43871990 GCA_964036315.1 Acanthosepion esculentum
AAAGATTCATTGATGAGTTTTATTTCAACTAATTTAGTGTACGCAGGGAGTGCTCCTTACAATTTTCTTTATTGGGCATAGGTCACATGACCCCTCCAGCATGCACAAAAAATTACTGAAAAAGAATGAACATAACAAACTTCTGTCCAGTTTTTCACGTTTCGCAAACATTTTTTTTAACAATGAACAGAATACAAGACAATCATTTGTTCCTTCTTGATCACTAGCTTCTGTGACTCAAGAACAACCCGTCAGACGATAGTATGGGTACAAATCACTCCAACAGTGACCTCTCCAATATCCTCTCCGATCAGGTCAGCAGCTACCACATCTGCAATCCAATATTTCTGGGGAGAACAAAATTCCTTGCCTCTTTACTTGAGACTACACAAGATTTACAGACAATTCATTGAAAAATAAATATACTTGTCCAAACACACACAATAGAGGTCAAAAGCCCGACGCTGAAGAGTCAAAATATTCCATAACTGAGCCACGTCCTTACCACCTAATTTTTACATTTAAATATGTCATGATCTACACTCCTTCCCTACTCATGGTTTCTTACCTCCCTTTTTATTCAAACAAATAATTGTTTTTTTTACTTGCATTTTACCAGATTCGGTTGAATATATCTTCAGAATTTTTACCACCAGTAATTTCGTATAGGAAAAAAAACGCACCCGCTCAACATCTCCTGTCTAAGTCATTGCTGACTCTACCGTAGTTACAAGGGTTCCTATCGCTTATCGCTATCTCACCTTGGCATCGCACAAGCCAACTGACTAATACCTCTTGGTTATATGGGGCCACCAAACTTGACCTTGGTGGTATCTTAATATATATTTATTCGATATAAATATTTTCTGTCGCACAGGCCCCCATTCTACTCCCCATTAATCATCGGGTCCATAACTACATAGCTAGCTGTTACCATTTCCACCTCAGGACACAGACCCAAACACATTCGGAAATCCGAAACCATGCAAGCCGTATCTACTTATTCCTACAACAATTAGTTAAATTACTTATTCCGCAAAACAATTAATTCTCAAAAATCACCAATTAATAAGTTAATTCTTCAATTAATGAAGGCAAAAGGACACACACGACTCTTAAACTAAAAAACAATCCACACTCTATTACAAAAATGAGAAAACTATCATTTGTCAGTTAATTACATTATCAAAATAATTCTGAACTTAAAACATTTGAATGTACGCAAAATCATAGTCACAAAATCTTTCAACTCATTAACAGTTCACAGAAATCACAGCGGGAATGCCCCTCACAAAATGCCGTCAGTCTTCTTTTTTCAAACCATTTTCCATTGCGTTACGTACGCAAACCCAGACCTCCACCTGGTCAAAATGATTCCAGACATATAAAATTTGAATATACCTAAAGCATTAAACGTACCAATCAAAATCAAACAATAGATTTCCGCACATAGTGTCTTAACATTTGTAAAAAGACAAAACCAACAAGATCCGCCTCTTACTAAAATGTATAATAAAAATTGACATTGTCACATCAGTGTGTATGCGTGAATTTGGATATTCATTTCCTTCTTTCCTTTCCCTGCTTTTCCTTTTTTCTATTGTTTGTCTCTCAAAAAATGCCGGCAATGTTTCTTTTTCATCATTTTTTCATCATTTCTTCCTATATTTGTATGTTGCTTAGATTTGTGTCTGTATGTGTGTATATTTGTGTATGTCTGCCAATAGATGAAAGTAATGTCATCGATACTGTCCAATATGTCTACACTAAATTTTTTTCTGATTCCCTTTTTCCGTTTTTTGAGCCCTACGTCGAAAATATTCTCCGAAGATTTCCACGTTGTATGCAAGCTTCATTCTGTGTCCCTTCTTTGTTGTAAGGAGCTGATCAATGGCATCAAATAACGCATATTGTATACCCCCCTCTTATGAGGAGTCTCTTGGTTGAAGGTGTCGATTCCATAACGAAGCCAATCAAAATCGAGATCCCTATTTTTCTACCATCTAGCCTTAATGTCGCCATCAGAAGGTCTGTGCCAAATACACTGCCACTAAAAAATAATAGTCTGAAACTATTCTTTAACACTAATTGATATTGTTGATCGGGCTAGAAAAGACACTTCTCTGTCAGAAACTGTAACAAACGGTTTGCTCAGCATAATTGCTGTATAAACCACAGGTGGGCTCTGTGGTAGTTGAATAAACACAAATCTGCTTGAGCAGGCGTTTGCAATAGGATTTGACAATTGCAGACGCCCTAGTAGACCGGTCTGCTATGATATATATATATATATATATATATATATATATATATATATATATATATATATATATATATGTGTGTGTGTGTGTGTGTGTGTGTGTGTGTGTGTGTGCGTGTGTGTGTGTGTGTGTGTGTAGATAGGTAGATAGATAGATAGATATTAATAAATATGCATAATTGATTGCACGACTCGGAGTCATGCCAATTGCAATATTCAGGTGCACTTAGTAATATTTATGTATCTGATTATAGTCATATTTGTTCATATATATATATATATATATATATATATATATATATATATATATATATATATATATATATATATATATATATATATATATACAATGCAACCACGATATGACATATTATGAGTGTGTTCGTGCGCGTGTGTGTCTGTGTGTGTTTGTATGTGTTGTGGATTCCGGGATGAATCCGATATCAATGAATAACAAACGCCAGGAATGTATAAGGAAAATAAATGTATTAACGTAATAATACAGACTGGAAATACGGGTTAGTAGATTCATCAATGCGGGTTAGTAGCAATAATATATATACAGTCTTGGTATTGAAGTATCGCAGTATGACCCTTTATTGAGTCTACGTGCTCGCTAACTGTGACTCTTGTGCTACCCTCCTCTATTACAGACAGTATTTACTGTCCCCACACGAGCGATAGTAGTATATGTATACCTCAGGTGAGTCCATTTATATAAAAAGGGGGAAACCCTCCATACCCCCTCCTTAAATCCCTTTGGGGGGGAGTTAATATATTTTCCTTTCGCTTATGGTCGACAATTAGAGGCACTGTAAATTTTCTCTTCCTGCTCGTCCTTCCAATTTCTGTGTCTTCTTGTGGTCTTTGAATCTCAAAAACTTCAAAGCTCGCCTCCATCGACTCGTCATTTTCTCAACCCGTCTTTTTTGTATTTGGTCCCTATTTTTTTTTTGTGTAGGTAAATTTTTCGCCTTTTGTGTACATCACGTTTCCTAGTGTGTTAATTATTGTATTTGGTTCCTCATAAGCCATATTGTTACTGAAATAGACCCATTCTTGTTTGAATGATTTCTTGAGTACTGTAGGTATATATCGGTTTTTATTTATTTTTTCCTTCGTCCTCTGAATGAATTCATCCTTTTTCGCTTCTTGTCTTATCTCTTGCAAGGTCAGAGGTTGTTCCTTTACTGCCTTGTATAACTCTTTATGCGCTTTCGTATTTCATTGTCGCAGTTTATGTCATCTGTTAAACCACTTCCCAGATATATAAATTGTTATACTTGTTTTTGTATGATCTCTGTATATCTCATATGTCTAATTTGCATATTGGTCACATCCTTTAGATATCACACATGCATTTTGTTGTCTTTCAATTGATGTTTAGTAATTATTTTTCGCTTTCCTTCATTACATTCTGGAGCAGTGCTTGTAGTTTCCTTTCTGTGTATCTTACCAACACTCTACCAATAATTCAACCTTGTAGGACTTTTAAGAATCGACTCACTGTGTTGGTGGAATAAATCCGGTGAGAAGACACGTCCTGGTCTTACACGAATTTCTATTTTTGTATATTTGCTGAATTCATTTTCTATCCGTATGCAAGCTGTTTGCTGGATTATTCTAATGTCTTTTCTAAATATGTCATCGCTAGCTAGAAGTTCCAACAGTATTTTGTGGTGCGCTTTATCAAACGCATCTGTATAAATGATTAATTTCAATGTCGTTTCTGTCTTCCTAATCTCATTCTGTGTCTAAAGCAGTCGCAAATGTCCCTTTCTCAAAGCTTAAATGGCAGCATGTCTTACCAACATCCTATTCCGTATCGTAGCTATTTTCAACACCGTTCCTCCAGATTTTTCTGACTTTTGGGGAGCGTGTCCAGCACAACGATAATAACTTTTATTGTCATTTATGATAAATGCCGTAGTTTTCTGCCAGTGGCAAATGTAATATTTATTTTTAAATTTGTTGACACAAATTTCCCCCGAAAAATCCTTAAACCGGAATTCTTTTTCTATAATGTATATTGTTGAGACATCCTCTAGTTTTGATGTGATGTTTCGAAGAGATCTCAAAGTCTCGGAGTATCGGAAGCAGTTCTTTCTATTAGACCGATTCTGGTTTTAGCAACTTCAAAAAGTAGTCGCTCACACAATTTCAAGTCATGCGTCATCTTACAGTCTTTCTGACTAATTTGTTAGATTCGTTTATTGTATCTTTTCTTAATACATTTTTATTTGTACACAATCTGCCCTGACAATTTCCTTTTGATTTATCGATCTTTAATTTTTCTAATTGTTTACGCTGTATTAAGAGCGACTCAGATCCACCATTGGGATTTTCTTTACGTTACCCTTTTCCTCTCGGTATGTCTGGCAGTGATTCGATTTGTCTTCTACAGTGTCATGGATTTCATGCAGTTGAATGTTTCACATCATATATCCGGTGTTTACGACATATATCGTCAAATATGAGCAGATTTGCAAGCAGCATCGTAGAGAGTTGCAACTCTTCTACATACGTTGAACTTTTGACAGTGATAGATTTAGATCTAACATATTTTCAAAGGTCCCTTTTTAGCTTTCATCGAACATAGTTATTCTAGAACTGAGTTCCACATTTCGCAATAGATCCTTTCTCTCATATAAGGTTTTATCTTATGGAAAAATATTAAACAAAACCGAACACCCAGCTTTGGTTCAGGTCGGAATGTGATGCAGATATAGTTCACCGTAACCATTAATACAAAATTTATCAAAGAGAAATTTGTAGGAGAACATTTGCTTCATTCGAAAAGTCCTATAATCATTACAAGCGATATACAGAGAATGCAGATCGCAACTATACACAAAACAAGAAAGTTTATAAAAAAGGACTTTCTTTCTCTGTCTTCTAGAAATTCTACAAAAAGTTTTCAACAATGCCTATCATAAACGTTCCTGGGCTTATTTCATCATCTTCTGATGAAGCAAGTCACATTGTAATGGACTTTTCAATAACGTCAGAGGAAAAGTTTATCGTTTAACTAACTTCCTTACTTTCATAGTTCATAAACCTTATAATATCACCATTACCGCAAGAGATCTTTCCTGACTAATCAAAATTAGTGACTCTTAGAAAGTACTCCGCATAAAATCTACGTAGTTGTTCTTAAGAACATTAGCCAAATGTTATCTCTAAATATGTCAAAACGGTTTAACCGCATCCTAATAGAGAAAGAAATCCCAAAATTCCCAGCTGTACACCTTACATTCAAGAATGCAGGTCGCCGCTTATATTCAGAGAGAAATTACCGCAACAACTTCCTAAGTTTCTTCAGTAAGCTCTTTGTGATTCTCAAGTAAATTTTTTATTGTCTCAACAGGAACATTCTCCTGAGCAATAAGCAGTATGTGTTTCATCCTGCAAGGTCAGCTGATGATTTCCTGATCACCTTATATATGTTAAAGATCTTAGACAATGTTTGACATAAGAAATTGATACACAGATTTTCCAGGAAATGAATCTCTGGACAAGTTTTCTCAATTATTGAATCCTCCCTGAGAGGTAGTTTCATGAAGATCGTTCTTAATACCTGGCTTCTGAAGCCCATGGGATCAAAGCATCTATATGTCACTGAGAAGTAATCGGCCATATTTCCTTACGGAGGGAATTAACAGAAGTGAAGCCAGACAATAAACCTTGTGCTATTAATAACAAGAAAATATTGCTGCTGTAAAATTAAGGCTAATTTGGCATTTTGTAAAAAACAGATAGTTCGACTTCGGCATAATTGGCCTGAAGACAGTCGTGAAGTCTAAGGTTGTGACACAACTACGAAACGATGAAACATAACTTTGAGCCAGATATGATGTGACAATGATATATATTTCAAATTTTATAATCAATAGTATTATTAGCTATAATCAACAATAAGTAAATGCGGTTTGTCTTAATAGAAGTTGTGTAAGTATATTAAAAATGCTGTTATTAACAGTAAAAGGAAACTAATTATAAGAATTCTATAGATACCACTGAGAGATGGTCAGAGTCGAAAATGAGTAATCGTTAAGTGTATGCGTGTGTACATACTTATTCTTGTGCAAATATATTAATCCGTTGAAAGAAAAATATTCTTCTTCTTTTCATTATCATTATTATTATTATTATTATTATTATTATTATTATTATATGATTTGGCCAGTAGTCAAAATAGAAGCACGATGTAAACAATATTTGAAATCGAAATATTTAGTCACATCTGTTTTCTCAAGAAAAAATAACTGCTATTGAACTTTAATTTTTTTAAAACAAAAGCTTTATTGCTCCTATGTAGATTCATTCTAAGACATGTAAGTATTATTGGATAGATGTATACGATAATAAATAGCAAACTCCCTATCGCCTTTTCTCTCTCTCTCTCTCTCTCTCTCTCTCTCTCTCTCTCTCTCTCTCTCTCTTATTCCCTTTTTATCGGTCTCTCTCTATATGTGTTTATATACCTATTTTTTATGGAGTATAGTTAATTCTATTTCTTTCCTCGCTGCAGTTTTTATTTTATATCAGTCTTTTCTTTGCATTTAAACAGTCATTTAAGTAGGTAAATTATATATATAACTAATGTTATGATAATATTCAGATGATGTAATTAATTATTGAATTATTAATACAGCTTACAGTGTTTGACTTTTTAAAATATTTACAAAATTTTCCAGAAAACTTTGTATATTAATATTTTGTTGCTGCGCTATTCCCAGTACACTTTGAAAATCAGTTTTTGCATATTCTAGATCATACCAGAGTTGAAATAAAAATCAGTAGTACCATTGGGAATTACTTACTATATTAGGCATTGTGAAGTTGAACTTGTTTTAAGACGCAAAAATACCAAACTATCACCTCACAGCTAGCCGTGTCTAATCTTTCGTAACTAGTACATTGGGTATACAAAATTGACTAGAGGCAGCCATTTTCTCAAATTTTAATACATTTTTAAATAGAATTTAATTATCGGTTTAAAAAATCTTCCAAAATTAAAATATGTGTTTGTGACACGTTCTTTATGAAAATTAGCAAATGTAAAGGTAAATTCATCTGATTTGAAACAAAAAAAACGTAGTATACAAGTATTTTCTAACACGATGGGTTAAAGTGTTGAGAGGTTAGTATAGATGACCAGAATTTTACGAAATCTAAGTGACCGCGTTTTTTGTTTTCTTTTCAACTACGTAGCAATTTCTTACAAATTGACTTAATATATTCAGCACCTATCTAACATGTTAATGACTTTTAGATACTATAATGTTATAGCCTTTCGTTTGAAGATGCTTAATGAAAAAATAATAATATTTAAAATACTACAAAATGGTCTGAAATAAATTTTAAAATTTAATAAGTTAGATATTAATAGGAGTAACTCAATAATTTTTGTAATGTTATGTCAGTTCATTTATTATTAATTTATATTTTTTAATATCTTTTTTTAATTTTAATGTTTTAAGGGATTATTTGTAAAGCCTGTTAGACGTAAACATGCAATGAATAACGAATTTCAGACAAGCGAATTTCTCTCTAAAAAGAGGACAACTGCTACAAGATATGACCTTTAAAATATTAATCTCATGTATAGACGAACGTACATGCAAAAATGGGAAAGTTTAAATAATATAAAAAATTAAATTATTTTCAAAATCTTCGTGCAAAACCACTGATATTAAGCTTTTCAATTTTTTTTCGGAAATATATTTTCCACTTAATTACAATATCACCTAAAAGAAAGGTATTAATTAAGAATTTAAAACTATTTTTAAATTATTATAAATTAATATAATTAAAATTTACGTATGAAAACATTTCTTGTAAAAATACGTTATTCACCGGGAAAAAATTCCTTAGGATGTTAGTGTCCTAAATATTACTTATTTATTAAAGCAATTAAAAGTTTTCTAATTAAATAATATCATAGTTTTATTACGTTCTTTTAGTTTACCATTCGGAACAGGATTTCGGAAAAACAGCAGTAGTTTGAAAACAAATTGGATGATTTACATTAATTAATAAAATGTTTAAGAAAGAAATTTTACTTTCTCGAAATTTTATGAAATTGAGTAAGTTGGTATAACATATTCAAAGAAAAATTTACGATGAGTTTCTATAATAAATATATTCCAAAATAATTTAATTGATTTGTGAATATGCCCTGAAAGTTTCATTAAAATCCGATGATTATTTGACTTTTGCAAGAATGTCCAAATCACTGCGTTTTTCACCGCAAAAAACTAAGCTTAAATATTACGCCAATCGCTGACGTAAAATAAAATTAACAAAAATTTCGAACTTGCAAGAAAGAATTACAATAAATTAAAAATTAGCTAAAAATAATTTAGCTTTTTAAAATAATAATACCATAAATATTTTAACGGTTAATCTTTATTTTTGTTAAGTTTGGGGCCTTTTTAATCATGCTATACTGTTTCTTCGGTGAGCAAACAGAGGTACCTAATATAAAAAATGTGTGGATTTATTTTATATGTTTGTAAATATATATATACATATATATATATATATATATATATATATATATATATATATATATATATAAAATATGTGCTGCAGTTCAATTTATATTATAATGAATCATTCATAGAGGAAGTAGATTAGTAAAGTTAGTGATATAAAATGGTGAAATCATTTCGTAAACAAAATTTTAAAGGTGCATAAACTTGCAAATCACTCGATGAATGTGATGATCATTGTTTTTTTTTTTTAAATTAAATGTCTAAGGTCTTTCGCGAGTACTTTCAACTGTACATTCAGTCATCCTCAGACATGGAAATTATTTTGTTTTTGGTAAAATTCAGGTAGCATCCCAGACGAAAAAATTAAATGCGAATCGAAATATATTTTTTTAAAATGTTATTGTTAACGGATACAAACTTTTGTAGCGTGCAGTCGCAACACTGCGGTTGAACTTTTTGAAAATTTAAGAGAATGCGTTTTTTTTTTTACTAATATGGTAATTTGATAGTTTTTGTTGTTGTAGGAGTCTATCAATCAATGTGGCGTTAATGAAATTGTTAAAAAATGATTTGTAGTTTAATGCACCTTTGAAATTTTGTATGCGAAAGGATTTCGCCATTTTATATAATTAACTTTACTAATCTAATTTTTGTATGAATGATTCATTGTAATACACACACACACACACACGCACACACACACACACACACATATATATATATGTGTGTGTGTGTGTGTGTGTTTGTTTGTTTGTGAATGCATAAATCCGTTAAATTATGAAGTTTATCTATACACCACAGCTCCGTGTTCATCATTACTGTAATATTTGTATAAGTGTATGGGTTTTGTCTTCCTACAGAATGCACTCAACGATGCACAAATTTCTAATACTTCAAAAATGCAGTATAAAAATCTATCTCCTAAGAATTATATAATCACGTATTTTTATCTTCTGTTGCAGGTCTGAAGATCAAACATTTCCTATTACACGACTGCTGCTGTTAGAAAATAGCTCTAAGTTTAACCTGCATATTGGCTGCAATAATAATGCTTTTTCAACCTAAGACAATCATGGTTCATTGATATTCGTGACAACGTGTATGCAGCCAATTATCTGTATATGTGTGCTTGGAGCGTACATGTGGGTTTATATTCAAAAACCTATTTCACAAGAGACACGTTTCTCTCTTCTATACCCTCTTGTTTTTGTGGAAGAATTTCAGCGCATTTTCTTTCAGATAGCAATGAAGTTGGCCGAAATTGAATTTGTCATATTCCCGGTCAATTTGCTTGCAGAGCGGCTAGAAAGCGCCGTTTATTTCCTCATCTTCGATGTTGACGTCCTGATGGAAATAAAGGACATCTTTAACACTAATCATCATGGTTGGTACTGAATCGATGCCCCGGCCGCGCATTCAGGGGAACCACTTTATCGAACAAAGAATTGCGAACAGGCGATCAATTGGATTTATCAATGCAGAAAACTAAAGTGTCTTTGTTTGGAGATAACGAGAAAGGAAAGGAGATAATACTGTGATTGAGTAAAAGCCCGGACAAAATATTGCGGATGTAAAGGTGGGGCAGATGAGAGAAAATGAAAAGACTTTGAGCACGTCTCTTCCCCACTTTGTAGTCTCCGTTCACTCAATCAGAAAGTAAGTAATTCAGAGAGAAATGCGACGGTGAGTGGGATGGATAATCAAAGCTTCCTGTATTTGCGTGTTAAGCTGATCATTGGCACAAGCGGGTGGTTTATTTGGCGCTTTGCCTATAAAAGATGATTGTATTGTCTGAGGGCAAAAAGACATGTTTTTCCTTTTTAATCATTTTTAAATACTTTTTAAATTTTTTTTACTGTTCATTCTTTCTTTATTTCCTTCTTTATTTATTGTTGTCATATTTTTGTCTTATTCTTTTCTCCAGTCTCACACTAAATTTCTTTCATCTTTCTTTCTTTCTTTCTTTCTTTCTTTCTTTCTTTCTTTCTTTCTTTGCAATCAATTTCCAGTTTTGATCCAATTAATTACTTTTGCCTGTTAAGGATCTTTTTTTTTTTTGCTTTTAATGTTACCAATATTAATTTTCATTATCTCATCATTTTGTTTCTTTCGATTAATTTATTCTTTCTTTTTTTCTTTCTTTTTCTTTCTTTCTTTTTTCTTTCTTTCTTTCATATTTTCTGGTTTTAATTTTATTTATTTATTTATTTGAACTATTACTAATTTTTTTAAATTTCTTTTTACCTTTCTTTCTTGATTTACTTACATTATCTCATTTACTTTTTCTGATACTGAATCCATTTGTTTGGCTGGTCTCTTATGTATATTCTTTCTTTTTTTCTTTCTTTTTCATTTCATTCCAGTCTTTTTCTTTTTGCTTCCATTCATTTCCACCAGTTATTTTTTCCTTCTTTTCGTTCGTAATTGATCCTTTCTTTATTCTGTTCCCTAGCCTCTTATCTTTTACACTTTTTTTTTCAGTCTATTCTAAGAGAGATTTCCCCTTTTTCCCTCATTCACCTTTTTTCAGCTCTACTGTTCAGATTTCATTTGTACCGCTATTTGTTAGCTCGTGGTTTGTCTATATCTTCCTTTCATTCGTCTATATTTCGTTTCATATGTTCCTACATTCTCTTGAAAATTATCTCTTTAATTTTAAAACATGCTTTTGTGCGTTTTGTCTCTTTTTCCTTTTTCATTCCGGTTTTTAGCTTGTTTTCAATTTTCTTAATGATGTTTTTACTTAACATTACATTTTTTATTTATAGTCAGATATCCACTGTCGAAGTGCTATTTCTTTCATTCTTATTTTTTTTGTATTCCATTTTACTTTTGGATTTGACTTTTTCTTAGTTAACGTAATCAGTCAGTACACATCCATATTATTATTATTATTATTATTATTATTATTATTATTATTATTATTATTATTTTTTATTTCCTTTGATATCTGCCGTTTACACATTTCTTCCCGGGTCCCGCCCAGGGACCTAAGGTTAGAAATGGTATCATGACACTTTACACTGAAAAAAAAGAAAAAGAAAAATATTACATAGAAAAAACCCTTCGTAAAGTGTGGGCTGTACTTGTCAGAATAATTTTTTGTATCTCTTTGAGGCATGGACTTCCAGGGATCCTTTCAATTAGTCTACTGGAATCTTTTCCAACCAATCCTAAGGCTCCAACTACAACAGGGTTTGTTGATGTTCCCATGAGCCACATTTTTCAGATTTCTATTTGAAGGTCCTTGTATTTTGACAGCTTTTGGAATATCTTCAAAGATACATTGCAGTCTGCAGGGACTGCCATATCAATAAGTAGCCATTTTGTTTGGTTTGTAGTCTTTAATAACAATGTCTGGGCGGTTGGCTTTGATTGTTCTGACAGTGTTTATTGTGTAGTCCCATAGAATTGTAACAGGTCCTATCTCCGTAACCGGGTCTGGGTGGTGTTCGTACCAGTTTCTTTCAGTTTCCTTCTCGTAGAATTTGCAAATTTTCCAGTGCAGATATTGTCCCACTCTATCATGCCGGTTTTTATATTCAGTGGGTGCCAATATCGTGCAACCAGATACATGATGATCGATGGTTTCTGGATATTTATCACAGAATCTGCATTTCGGCTAACACAGTATTTTAGTATATGTGATTGATAATTCCTAGTTAACAAGCATTGGTCCTGTGCTTCAAGGATAAAACTTTTAGTTTCAGCTTTCAACCCTGCACTACGTAGCCACTGAT
>OZ038477.1:43881990-43931990 GCA_964036315.1 Acanthosepion esculentum
TTTGTTCGTGCGCCTCCACCCTGTTCTCTTTCCAGGGGACTGTTAACTCTATTAGGAAGACAGTCTTTTTTGAGTTGGACCATAATACGATGTCGGGACGCTTGTCTGTCTGCGATGTGTATTGGAAACTTTAAGGATGTCATTAGATCCACTGAAACCTTCCAATCAATGGCACAACTCAGCAGCTTCATATTGGGGGCTGTTTGTTTTTTCTTTGCGGGGCATTCACCCTCCTTATGGAACTCGATCCTAGCTTCCATAGCTGCCACAAGTTGTCGGTTTGCCTTCTCACATTGTGTTATTATTAGATCCCTGATCACCACTAAACCTTGTTGTGTCGCCACGTGTACATCTGTAGCGATAGTGGACAAGCAGAAAGCACATGAGGCAAGTTACCTAGGTCTATTTTACACGAGAAACAAAGATCTGTATCTGTGTATACCCACATTTTGAGGTTTGACTAATTTTGGAGAAATCGTATGTTGATCGAAGAAGGAATGATATCGCTAATTGTTCCATTACCATTAATGAATTCAACGAAAGTTTAATGGGTTCCATATCATTCCAGCTTGTCCACTTACATTGTTTAAATTGGGTAACAGCAGTGGCTATTCTATGCTCCTCTTCGGACATTTTGACCTCTTCAATCACCATACGCCTTTTTCCCTTTGCTTTCTCCTTGGAGAAATACTTGTGCGTCGTGTTTCTCAATCCAGCCCGATTATTCCGAATCACGTCCATGATATCTCTGACTCGCAGGCTGGTTTCTACTTCTTGTGTGGCCTCTGCAGCTGACCACTTTGTACCAGATTTAATCTCTGGATACACCCTCCCTATGCAATCATCAGCTGAGTCCCTCAACATCATATGAAGGCGTACCTTCCCAACCTTGTATTCCTCCACCAATGAATGTATAGGAGTTTGAAGGTGTCCGGAGTTGGTATATAACCCCAATTTCGAAAAAACAAGGAAGAACTCCAAGCCACTTACGCAAATACTTATTGATCGCCTATATATATTATACTAAACTAGAATAAGTTATTCAGAAATATAATAATAATAATAGTAATATCATAATTAACGGAACAGAATAAGACAATGACAAAGATCCCTCTTCTTCCCAAATTAATTTAACCTCTCGTTTACAGGATATAAGATTAGAGGGCACAACCTTAACTCTATAAGATGCGCAGATGGAACAATATAGATGTGAGACATGAACAGGAAATTGCAGAAATCATGTACAGTAGAAATCGAAACTAGGTGAAAAGGACTAAATTTTAAGATACAACGGTTCAAATGTTAATCTAACAATTGGACAATTTTGCTTTTACAAGATTGGGACAATTTTTCTGTTACACCAGGTAACAATGATTTTGTAACGTTTCGACACAGATCGTTAATACAATGCAGATAGCTGGTAGCGCCGATGACAGAATCTCGGTGGAAGCTTGCATTGATCTCATGGGTATCAGTAATCTGACAATTAAGTACGACCCTCAAGAACTTTCCCAATATTTTACAACATATTAACTCCTGCTGAAAGTTTTAATGTTGACATATTTGCTAAATATTATAACTGAATCTATACGGTCTATAGGTAATTTTTATGCTTCAGTCTATAAATTGGTATAGGTTGTCGATAACTGAATCACCAAGCACCCTTTTAGTGTCTGGCTACTTTTAAGGGACATTGCTTTTCTGTAAGGTGAGGGACGATCATGCTGCATTAACGAAAAATTATGTAAATGTACAGTGCCTTTTATAAAGTCTATTATTAAAGCGCTTGTTTAAAGCAATTGATTTAAATAATTTAATGTATTGTGAATGAATGAATAAAATTTCTTATCGCATCACATTTTCTACGTTGAATATTGAAGATCATAAAAAGTATATAAGTATTTAACAATATCTATATAACTGACAGGTCATGAAATATATAATTACGAATATAGACACATCATTCGTATAAAATCATTTTTAATTCGGATGTCAGAGAAATGTTATGCATTATTAGAGCAGAATGTGGAATTGATGTTTTAACCTTGAATTCCAGCCAAAACTGGTATGAATCCATCACGTCTTACTCACAGTCTTTGTTTGATTTTAAAACCTTTTTTTACAGCAAGGTCCAAGCTTTACAAGGCCCGGCGCCCACTCGTAGTAGAGGGTTAGGAGTGGAGGCTATTTGTGTGTATAGTAGTGGAAGATTACGATTAATCATAACCTTGAACATGTTCAGATTGTAGTGATATCAAACCTGATATGACAACAATACTCCAATTTTCTTCTTATATGGCTTTTGTAAATGTAGAGTATGGAAGGAGTAATAACTAGACTTGGTTGGTAGCCAGAATAGGAAACGGAAACATGGATTTTTAAAAATTCTACTACAACACCTTGAAGGATTTTGTGGTGGTCTTTCAGGAAAACTAATATTTGAAAACTTTTACTCATTCCTAAAACTTTTTTATACATCCTGAGAAATAACTGCCTCGTCTGCAAATTAAAATTACAATTAATTTTCGGAAAAATTGAACAAGAAAATATCTTACATATATATTAACTTACTGAAAATATTTCTCATACGAAACTATGCATGAAAACGGATTTATGTAAAAATAGCTTTACATTCTCTTAGATTTAGATTATATGGTTATATAATATTCTAGTTTAGGAGAGTTGTGTGGACGGTGAACATTATTATTGCGGTGACGCCATGAGAAGTGTACAGACAACTAATATGTAAATATGTTTACTTTGGTAGCAGTAAACTGAGTATTTATTTTGTGTATACATTTGATTTTAGAGAACATTTCATGTTGTCTCGTTGGAAGACCCAAAAGTATTTCTATTAGTATCTTAATTTTCTAACTCACGTCATAGGCGATGAAATAAGTTATTATTGAGGCAAGCCATCTTGATATTGCCCGAAGGGAAGGACGAGTTTAATTGTTAATCAACATGGAAGTGATTCACTCCCAGCGCGTACATTCAAGGATACGCCTCGATGGGACGTACTTAATATGGCAAAAACATTCGCACACATACACACGCGCGCGTGCGTGCACACATATACATATTATATGGCAATGTGAATATGATGAGGTGACTATGAAAATATTCAGTCACGCAGATACACACGCCCATATAGGAGAGTGTGTTTACGTTGTGTACGTGTACTTGTGATCAAGTGTATGTTGTTAAGTGTAATGCCGGACGGCACAGGTTTAATAATGAAATCTAAAAGTTGGCCACAGGTTGAAACATACGAATATTCATTCAAATAATCATACTACCACATACAGTCATATAAACTTTCAGAAAGCGCATATGCACATGTATGTAATCGATGCATAAAACCCCACACATATACTGTCTCCAACACACACATGTATGTACCTATATATGTGTGTGTGTGTGATTATATAAATATATATATGTATATATATATGTATGTATGTATGTATGTATTATACAGCAAAAAAACAAAATTACCATATATATATATATATATATATATATATATATATATATATGAGTTGATAACTATAGATATATATATTTTCTTGAGAATAGATGCTCATCTTGTATACAAGTTTATATACTCGTTAAATCTATCGATCTCGTAGAGTTCACATATATTTTATAGAGTCAGTATCTATCTATCTATCTGACATATCTATCTGACATAACTGACCAAATTGCCAAACATTCCTTTCCTGATTGGTGGAGATCAGTTCAGGAGAACTCTATCTCCCCACTCTCCCTCAAACACACAAACACACACACACACACACACACAGACACACACACACACACACACACACACACACACATATATATATATATATATATATATATATATATATATATATATATAATATATATATATATATATATATATATATATATATATATATATATATATATATAAAATGAACATTGAAGTCAACAGGCAGAGGCAATAGTTTCATGCTTACTAAACGCAATCATTAAGCCACATGCGTTGTTTTTTCCCATTATATATTTCTCTATTTATATATACGGGTCAGTTTTGCATTGTGGGAAGTATATTCTAAGTTATTTTGCCGGGAGTGGTTTGTTAATTTGTTTATTTGGTTTGTTTGGAGTGGTTTGTTTATTTATTTGGATTAATTTATTTTATTGTTTTTTTTCTTATTTACTTTTATTTTATTTATTTTTATTTATTCCCTTCAGTTTTCAGTTTTTATGTAACAGTAAAAATTTGCTTTCGTGTCTGCATTTTGAGATGATTTCTCCCAAAATAAAAAGGCCACAATGCGGCTTGATTTTTGTGTTTACCATGAAACAGTCTGACGCATTTGAGTGTTTACTTGAATGTTGACTTTTATATTTACATACAGTCTATCTCAGATATTGAGCACTTCATCCAATAAATACACCATACCTTAAAACTATATTTCTTCACACACACACACACACACACACACACACACACACACACATACATATATATATATATATATATATATATATATATATATATATATATATATATATATGAAGACGCAAACCGGGACATTCTTCCCTTACAATTATACATAAATCCACACACACACACACACACACACACACACATATATATATATATATATATATATATATATATATATATATATATATATATATATGAAGACGCAAACCGGGACATTCTTCCCTTACAATTATACATAAATCCACACACACACACACACACACACACACACACACACACACACACACACACACACACACACACACACACACATATATATATATATATATATATATATATGTGAGTGTGTGTGTGTCTGTTGGGGGGTGCGTGTGTTTGTGTGCACGCGTGCATGTATGTGGTTTGTCTGCGAATCTCTATCCAATTCTCTCTCTCTCTCTCTCGATTCTCCTCTCTAAAACCTGATAGGAAAACTTTCATATGATTTCATAGGAAGTATATTTGCATTCATACATCGAACCAAACTTCGTTTTGAAATTGTGTGTACCCAATTATTGAATGCTAAAGCAAACAGTAATCTATTCAGCCTGTGACACAAAGGCTGTCAAGTGTTTCTTTTCCAACAAGGTATTCACTTGGTAATTTCACATTTTCCAATAGAATTCTCTACCCAATCAGCTAAATACAAGATTTCTAACCGCTCTCTTACTGCTATAGAATCATCAAAGGCTTATATGCCGCTTTTATTATCAGGACAAATATTGCCTGCTTCATTACACTCTTTTCATGGTTTGATTTATTTAATATTTTCTAAGTTATTTTTTTTATTTTATTCTTTTCTCTTTTTCTTATCGTACGTTCAGGATTCACTTATGATAGCTACAGAGCTTATCTTCTTTGGGTGTCTTTTCCCTTCACCTAATTTTTCATTTTCTTCATTTCTTCTATAAGTTTCCCATTTTGTCCTTTTTTTTTCTTTTTCTTTTCCGTTGTTTTAACTACTTTCACCACAGCCATATCTCATTAACACATAACTATACTTCTTTGTTGATATTCATTTTTCATCCATGTTACTCTTTAAGCATGTTACCTACATTTTCGGTAGAGATATTCTTTTATTGGTCTTAATCACTTTTTCTCTTATTCATATGTTTTAGGTTCTCTCTTTCTTTCGTATTATTTTTCTTTCTTGCTATTTCCTTTCTTTATTTTTCATTCCGTAATGTTTCTTAACTTTTACATCTTAGTCTTATACGAGGGTCATTCAATAAATAAGTTGAAATTTTCGATATAAGGATTTCTAATACAGATAGAAGCTTACTCTTTTTATGTTACTTTTTTGTTTTACTTCTTTTTCACATGGATTTAATTTCTTTTGCAGATTAAAAAAAAAACTTTGAGAGTTTTGGCGATTAACAAAGATGGCCGACCAAGAAGCATGCTCCAGGATTGAACAGCGGTCAGTTATCAAGTTTTTGGTTGCTGAAGTGTGCAAATCAGTTGAAATTCATAGCAGAATGTCAACTGTGTATGTTGCCACATGTTTCAGCCAAAAAATGTCTACAAGTGGGCTAAATTGTTTAAAGAAGGACGGAGAAGTGTTGACGATGAAGACAGTCCTGGGAGGCATACAGAAGTGAGGTCTCCTGAGGTGATCGAATCAGGCAATGACCTCATTCAGTCTGACAGAAGGGTCACAGTGAATGACATTGTAAGGAATTTGAGCTTATCTGTTGGAACAAACGGAGGGGTCATCAATCAGAAGGAGTCATCTTGCATCATGACAACTGAACGCCTCACACAGCAGCCCAAACGGTGCAGACCATCAACAATCTGGGCTGGGAACTGCTCCCTCATCCTCCTTACATCTCAGACCTTACCCCTTCAGACTTTCACCTGTTTGGTCCCTTGAAAGCGTTCACGAGAGGCACGAAGTTTAAAAGTGACGATGAAGTCAAAAGTGTTGTGAGCGACTGGCTGAGACATCAGTCCAAAGATTTTTACGCTGAGTGAATATGGAAGCTTGTGCACAGATGGGAAAACTGTGTGACAGTGCTGGGAGACTACGTTGAAAAATTGAAAAAAAGTAAGCTTCTATCTGTATTAGAAGTCCTTATACCGAAAAATTCACCTTATTTATTGAATTACCCTTTCTTTTTGTTCTCTTTTTTTTATCTGTACATAATTAGCTTAACTTCTGCCATTTTTAGGTTTGTCTATATTTCGTTAACTAATTATCAAACTTATTCGCTTCATCCAACTGGTGACCGTTCCCTTTGTTCTTTCTACCGGATTTTGTCTCTACTCGGTTTTGCCTTTAAATTTCAATTCTCTCTTTCTTGCCCATTAATCATATATATTTATCCCTTTTTCTATTCATTTCGCTCCATTGTTTACCGTGAAATTATGTATTTCATTTTATATTACATATATACTTTGATTTTTCTTTTACTAGTATATTCATTCCCATTCTTTCTTAACGTTTGTTTAAACCTTTCTTAAAATTTCCTTAACTGCTTTACCCGTTTCCTTGTGTTATTATTTAGAGGTTCCTATACTCGTTTACATTTATTTTCATTTTTGTCTTTTTTACTGGTTTTTAAATTTATTTCTCGATCCAATATATTTGTCCTCTCTAGCATCTTTAATACTTTTTTTTCCTTTTCGTCGCTAACATTTTCTTGATTATTTTATTCAAAGTATTTCTTCATTTCTGAAAATAATTTATACACGTTCTCTCTCTCTCCATTTCATTCTCTACTCGTTCCGAAATATCTTTTCCTTCAAATTGATCTCCATCTTACTCTTTACAAATAAATGAATATGAAACTATATATGTATGTTTCCTACATTTTATTTTTTTTTTAATCATCTTTCAATAATTTTCCCCGGTTCATTCTTTCGTTAAAATGATCTGCTCTAAACCACCCAATCCGCCAAGCATAATTTTAAAGTTCCATTACTCTGCAAGAAATAATATACGGCTTCGTGTTATTGCTATCACAGAATCATGTTATTTTTTCCCATCTTTAATTTCGAGTGATTATCTCTATCGTGAACTTATTTTTCTTGCCAAACTAATCCTTACTTATAGTTTTTCTTTAAATTATCATAATCGCAACTTGACCCCTGCAGCAAAAATTGGCAATATACTTTTGCCCTCGATCTATTAAAATATGTAATTCGATTTTCTTGAATCCACTACACGTAGGAAAACACGCACTACACACACAAACAAACACACACACGCGTGCACACACACACACAGACAAACAGACACACACACACACTCACACGCTCACATACATTTACACACGCACGCATACAGACGCATACACACACACATATATATATATATATATATATATATATATATATATATATATATATATATATATATATATATATATGCATTTGCTATTAGAAATACTTTTAGACGATTTTTTATTGTCATGTAAAATTTTGTAATTTTTAAAATATTATTTTCTGTGTTGAGGTATTAGAGAAGTAAACACGAGAACCCGTAATATATTAAAAAAAAATAAATTGTACTGGAAAATTATATCAGTTTTTATTGATTCACATGAATTATTCCTGCCAGTAGGCTTTCCTCATTTGGCCTATTCACAAAATATAGGGTTAAAGTTTAATACGTTCACCGATATTGTGCAGAATGTAAAAATTGATTCTATCGTTATTCTCTCAGTATACACTGATTCTCCGTATTTTTTTCTAGACTATCAATTGGGAATCGCGTATGAAACCCGAAAATATGCATATATTTCTAATGTAGCGTATGTTTAGAACAAGAGAAAACAGTGTTACAACTGTTATTAACTGAACTCTCAAGCAATGGGCAAAACGTGTAGTTGATTAACTAAAAGCCGTCATGACGATTTCAATACGACCAAATATACTTAACACGGCTCATTTAAACATCGATTCGGGTACGATCACCGAAGTTAAGCTGGTCAGTACCTAGATGTGTGACTGCTTGGGAATACCAGATACCTTAAAGTTTTGGGTGCACGAGTGATGTAAGAGATAACGATTCAAAGCTGTTAATCCGAGTGCTAATTCCAAATTCTGAAGCGTTCGTTATATTCACTTACTGGCAATTACTCACGGGAAAGGTATGAATACACCTTTTCTCCTCCCATACATACGTTAATTATTAAGACTTGTATCAATAAATCATTATTATCTACAAAATAATTCTTGCAATCTAAAAAAGAAAAAGAAGATTTTCCGTCTTTAAATAATATGGAAAGTTGATAGGCCGTAGAAAACGAATACATCGAATTTGGCTCCTTTGGTTTTAAGGGTTAATAATTTGGGCTTGTTGGCCTTTACTACTGGGTTATTTTGTTGATTGGCATTGAAAAAAATAATAAATAATAAGTAGGAACACGTATTTGTGTAATCAGCTGTTATATATAGGAATAAAGTGTCGCTGCCTACATATGAGTTTTAACATTGATCGCCAGTGAGCAACGGCAGGCGATCCCATTATTGAATTAAGTAGACCAGAGAGAAAAAAACATATATGTATGAAGTAGCTGACCACTAACGTGCTCTATTTCTAGTCTATCCCCTATACTATACGGATCGTTATTTCTAGCCTCTCCACTACACTATACGGACCGCTATTCTCTACTCTATTCACTATACTGTTTCTCTTCCGGATCATTATACGAGAATACTTTTCAAGCGAGTATTATCGAGCAACTACTATTACTGCGAGTGATATTCGAAGGCGTCTGACACCAGTATTGTTCAATGACGTTACTATAGTTGTATCTGCGATTACAAAGTCTCTACTACAAGGAGCATAACGAAAGTGTCAGCAAGTATTCGTTGGCAGTACAAAAGTGGCAGTGAGTGTTCTTTGACATCACAAAATCATCTCAAATTGAAGCAAAGGAATTTTTATCTACCTGCCTAGAGACAGAACGACTTACGGAAGAAAATTTACGTCACGGCATGAATCGAATATGTATTCCCGTTTTAATCTGGTTGTTCACGCTCTGCATCCACTAAAAATAAGGTTTATATTACCGATAAATAAATCTATCCCCTCCCTCTCAAACATATATATTATTATGATTGATACCTATTTTTTTTAATCATTTCACGCCAAATGCTACTCGAACGCAGGGGGTTACAGTGAGTGAAATTGGAAGAAAAGTTGGAATATAGGGAGGATTGAGGAAAGGACAAAAGATGAACGGGATATTTTTTTTAAATTAAAATTATTTGAAAATGCCTATTGAAGAATGATTTTTCTCGATTATTTATTAATGAATGAGTCAATTTCATTGTTTTCCTTTACTTCCAGTAAAAGCCATCTATATTACAAGTATTTCGTTATAATCCCGTATGCTCTCACCTTACTCGTATAATTGGTAAGTCTACTAAGTCCACAGTGATTATTCCATAACTGTAATGAACTTAATATAAAATGAACTTAATATAAAATAACATTTATTTTACTGATGTTTGGCTCTCAAAATATTCATATCTAAAATTATCGGATGCCATTAGAAAATCCTTTCTTTTAAAAACGAAATCTTCCGAACGATTTCTCAACGAATGAGTGAAGAAGATTTCACTAGAAATAAAGAAACAAAAGAATGCTGAACCGATATGCAATATCAACCCTTCTTTATGGCAGACAATGATGGATAAAATCTCCTCAGATGAATAGGGGATTGAGGCAACATAGACGGGATTCTACAGAATGATGTTACGAATGGGGGAAGAGAATTTTACACCTATACTACACAGTGAAGGGATCAAATGAAAACAACTTGTAACCCATCTAATCAGCTTGCATAAACGGATGCCAGAACAGGGAGTGGCAGAGATAGATAGATAGATAGATAGATAGATAGATAGATAGATAGATAGCAAACATTAGTCAGATTTGCAAAGAATAGAAAGTTGTCGAGAATCATTGTGACTTATGAAACGAAGGACATGGCGGATAAAAATTACCTATATTATGTTACCTTAATTTCTATACATTCTGTATATATTTTAAGTCTAAGCTCGTGTAATAGTACATATCCGGTTAAATTAGTTTTTGTACGTATTTTCTTTTAAATGATATCACCTCATACAAGGATGTAAAATCACTAAGACACAAGGTCTTACTGAGTATGAAAGATTATGAAAAAAGGAGAAACATTTTTAAGTAGCGAGAACAACAGAAGAGTGATCAGGAAGACAGTAGATACGGATTGAAATTGCATTTAACAATTTGAAGATGAAAGTTGGCTGGAACGCATGGATCCGGAAGATAATTTCACAATCGAGAAGCGCAAGAAAAGAAATTGTTAGCATAGAACTTATGCATCCATCTAGCCAATTCAACCGTGGTTTGATTAGACGTTGCCGCTAATCTAGTACTTCGTTTAAATTCATATTCTAGATGCCATTATATTGATTGACAAAGTCACTGTAACCGAGATGCCAGGTCAGGACCAATAATATTGCTGCTCCTCTTTGAACTTCGTCAAGTATCTCCAAATACCAAGTCAGGTGAAACAGTCATGGACAAATAGTAGGCTTATAAATATGTAAGATGGATACAAGGGAGACAAATTGTCTAGCGAACCAGCGTTCAGAGCAGCAGACATAGTAATATATTCAATATTACCGGAGACCGAAAAGCCTTTTGTTTTGAATGTTATATATTTCCTTAGCTGTTAGGCTCCGCATAAACTTAACTTCACTACGCCCTTGCTCCTCTCGTTCAATTCGGTCTTCTGATATTACATATAATGGTAACTTTCGTACTTGCATTTCACTTGAGAGTAAGAATCTGTATCGTTTTTCTCTGAGGACATATTCTAGCGTTAAGCCTAATTCGGTAAGTGTTCTGGTGTACAAAATAAAAATAAAATTTCTTTCGCTATTCTTTCAAAAAGGGAATAATTTACAAGCTATTTATGACACAACCTATAGAATCTTGGAATAAGTTGCCATGGCTTTATCAAACTAAATTAATAATGCATATCCCACAGTTGTGCCTCTGAAAGTTATGGATGACCTAGAGTTGTGCCTTTGCAAATTATAGCTAAAATTCGATTATTATTCATGCATGTTTTGCCTTGCAGTTAAGGCCAAAATTGTTTCTCATTCTTCATTTAAGACCTAGGCAATCGTGTCTCTCCACAACTTCCTGCCTTTTGCAACTCTGAGAAAGATTTGTCTTTTTGCTATACCTCCTATTACCTGTTCTGCCAACACAACACACACTCATTCGGTTGGTTATTCGTTTACTTTGACTTCAATATATTCTGTGAGTATCAAATTATCTAAGCCGTGAGTTACTAAATGAGGAATAACCAAAACGGAGGTTGGAAATGAAATGGTAATCTTTATAATATCAACAAAATACAATACTCGCCAGCAGCGTGAAGTAGGTAAACCACTGCGAGTGGTGGCTACATAGACAGCATATTACCCACTTTTACAAAAGTGTCCAACGTATTTATGAGAATTGGAACATACCCATTAGTGTTCATAGATATATAACACCGTGTATACTCGTTATGTTCCATGAGAATTTCTGTTGTTTGTTTTTTATTCTAATTATAAGTATGCATTTTGATTCAATTTTAATTGAAGTTTCGTTGTTTTGACGACATGTTCAGTCTATGGTATTCTCAGGAGGGTTCTGTAGAACCATATTTCTGTTGTATGTAGTTACTGTTTCTTCTTCTCTGAATGTTCGTCAAGTTTTCACTGCCCTATAGTAGAACGAAGAATACGTAACAGTTCAGGTAAAATATCGTTAGAAACAAAAAAAAAGTGCTGAACTTTGCTTAAATTCTGAATTTAGAAAAAAAATATGACGCTAAAATCTGAAGGTTCTTTGGAATAGTTATTTCGCTATTCCAAAGCACCTTCAGATTTTAGCGTTTATTTTCTTTCTTAGGTTTCGTAACTTCTTGATTTCGTTGTCACGGTTGCTTAGTTGACATCTTGCGCTGTTCCTTTTGCTCACAACAATACATTGTCTTCTTACAATTGACTTTTAGTATTTTTTCTCATCTTCTTTTACCACATTCTCTAGAAGTTACTAGATTTCTGTCTCTGTGTCTGCTATCAACACTGTGTCACCTGCTTGTCTTGTATTATTAAGAATTGTGTCCACCAATAATGAATCTGCACGGAGTTGTAATTCTCTCAAGACCGCCTCACTGTAAACGTCCAATATAGAAAAGGGTAATGTCATTTCTAATATAGAATCATAAAGAGACAATTAAAATTTTGAATACCTCCTGGGGAAAGTAGGAAAGGAAAATTTGATGCTCACAGGACATAATGAAAATATGAAAGACAGAGGAAAATCAACGAATAACATAGCTATGTACATGAAACAAGTTATAAACTAAACATTCTTATCATATGACCATGGCAAATAGAAAAAGCAAAAAATGATTCTGACGGATAAGGTCATTATAAAGACACACAGTTATCCAAATAATGTGGCATTTTTTTTCATTATGGCAGACGCAACATTAAAACCGTTTTTGCTGATCAGTTAATATAAGAAGTTAATGCTAACAGATGACTGTATTCCGTGGAGAATTAATTTTATCATTTTCCTGAATTTGATTCTCAGAGAATAGTATCTTTTTAATATTGATAATTCTAGGGTGGGAATGTATTGCGTATGTGCGTGGTCGCCAGTCTATATAACAAAGAATGGTTATGAACAAGAAGCACAAATAATCTTTTTTTTTTTCAACCCAGTATTTTGGATTTTGTTCCAGAATGAAGAATAATGAAAGTGAGGCCTAAAACGAAGAAATGGTTGGATGGTAGAAAATGTCTGATTTATGATTGATTTTCTTAGGTTTTGTTTTATACACTTGTTGCCATGTTCATTCACTCATATTACGAATGGGAAACGATTCCACGTCCACAGAAGTAAGCGGATATAAGGTTCCGTTTTTACTTCAATAAGTGGCTGCTTCAGAAATTCTATCTTGTTATTTCCAGTGTAGCATAAGTACTATTAACAATTAGGGAAGTTTCGTTAGAAACAAAGAGACCAGAAATACATATGAGTGTGTGTGTGTGCGTGTAAATCATTTTCAGACAGATTATAGCTGTAAAGGAACAAAATGAATAAAAAGACAAGAGGAAAATCTATTCTTAGCCGACGCGTTTCGTCCTCTGAGGCACTTCATCGATTTTGTTACACGTGCAAAGCTGTCATTGTGTTTATAAAGGTATTTTAAATTTGAGAATGTTCATGAATATTCATCAGATGGTTGAAAGATCAGTCAAAACATGCGGAGGACACAAATTGTCACCCAAACAATAACAAACTGATTAAGATTTAAACAATTTTTATTTAAAAGAAACACTTTATTGAGTATTGCCGCCTTATTTTTGTCTTACCATACTTTGAATTATGGCACTTCGTAAAGGCGTAAATTGTTGCGATTTTATCGTTATAATTTATTTCATTCGCGTTGTTTATCTCTGATTTTGCCGACCGCACAGTATTGTAGGTTCAGTTGTGCATCGTCTGTAAGAAGAGGAGCACAATGACGCAATTCACTACGCCAGGAATTTGGAAATGGCATGCTTTACTGTTTGGCATTCTCTCCGGAAGCTCCAATATGAATAATTCAAAGTGGTTTGGTGTCAATATCAGGTATTTGCAATGGGTTATGAAAGAGTTGGATGAATCTAAGGGTGATTACAAAGGTACGGGAGAATCGTGGTAGATAAGAAAAGAAATCTCGAATTTGTTGGTGAGATTCTCAGACTCAAAACGGCGTCCTAACGCAAGTGTCTTGAGGACATAGACCCTATGTCTGCCAACAGGACTCTATCATGCCACACAAGCAGGAGAACCTAGTCATGGCTCTCAGACAATTTGTGCGATCATATCACCCGTTCCGTCTGGCCAACTAATTTCCCAGACTGCAACACCCTTGATTAATATGTGTGGGCTGCAGTTGAGCGAGAGACCAACAAAACTCTTTGTAATACTAAAAATGAAACTAAGGCAATGATTATTGCAGCATTCACCAACACCAACAATCTGTTAAAATGTTAGCGTTATTTTAATTTTTTCTTAAATTACTTATGGCAGTAAATTCTGAAGAATGCCCTTTCCCTTGAAGAAGAAATTCGAAGCGACTCTGAAGTTTTTTTACAAATCGATACTGAAAAAAAATCATGCAGAGAACATCTTAGCATCGAGGAAATTGTAAGTTGAATGAGAACTAAACGGAACTTTAAAATTAAAGTCAAAGAGACTATTGAAAGTTATGTACCATAATAAAGAAATTGAACTTGGAATACTTATCATTCAGGACATGTTGATTTTAAAATGGTTAGAAAGAAACACTGGAAAGCCTACCTACTGAGTTTATGTGAATGGAGGGAAAACAGGGACCAAAGATAGATCGTAGAGAATAAAAATTGCTTTATATTACCAAAAGACAAGATGTTATTACGAGCCATGCTCGCCCACAGTTTCTTTTACCTTGTCTTAAAAATGAAATATGTTTAAATATGTGCTTAATGATATTTTTCTATTATTCAAGATAAAGTATATCACAGGTTTCCATCTTAAATGAAATATATCAAATTTAAAGCCGTAGCTTAAATAAAAATTTAAAAAATATCTTAATGCATATTGTTATTAATGTAATTTTTAATTATATAATTCCTATAACGTCACAGCCCTTTTGACATGGATGCACATAGAAAATCATTGTGATTTCTCATCTTCGGCATGGCTACCCGTTGCTCATCTACTAAAGTCTGTTTGTATTTCTTCAACACACACACAGAACACAAATGTGGTTTATATAGAAACTATGAATAGAGGACTATCGTTATAGTTCAATTAAGTCCTGCCATGACCCCTTACGGATTTGAATTTAGAGATTTAGTGTTGTCCTTTTATAATCTTTTCCAACGACTGATACGGAGTTTAGTCCTCCCTGCTTTTTAACACATAGAAATGTAAAAACAAGAAATGCTGAAATTCTGTAGAGATGATTGGAATCAGTGAGAATAAACGAATAAGTTAGAAAATCCTTGACAGTAACAAATTGATGATTTCCGACGCTGATTGTCTGGTTGGTGTTAATTGACGATGGATCAGTTACAATGTTATCCCTTTAAGAATCGATTGCTCGTGTTCCTGCTTTGTGCGATAATGGTGTTATTGATTGGCTTAGTGGTGTTTGCGAAAGTGTAAGAAACGCAGCTGGTTGCAGGATCTATGTTTGTTAAAACGGGATTAATGCTGAAGCACTCTGCCACAACCGCGGGCGATATGCGCTATGCTATTTGATGTGGGAATTGATAAATTATGCAATGACAAATGATGGGGAAATCGCTATAATCTATTATCAAGGACAGTGTAATATGTTAAGATCGTTACAGTATCGAAATAAGGTGTAAAGAATTTGCTCAGCCAAGTCTTCCAAAGGACACAACATATATTAAGCGAGTTTTCCCTTAAGAACATGGGTAATTATCGCTCTGCAAAACTTCCTATTTCGCCCTTCTAGTACATGTTCTACCATACACTTATATAAGCTATATAGGTATAACTCTCTTATATAAGCTATTTAGGTGTATCTCGCTACTACTCTTGACATCAAATTACCTTTTGAGTGTCAAATTATGTAGGTGAGATTTCCTCATTCTATGTCCAGAAAGTTCCTGTCTTGCTCTCATTTTATGTACAAATGTTATTTTTTTTAACATTTTCCTTAAAATTCCGGTTTTTCTTCTATTTTCACTCTATGGTATTCTCGGCATCCTTCTGTAGAACAACAACCCTTTTGCTTTATGTATACTTTTAATCGTTAATTAAATTATCCAGCATTGTAGTCACAGAAGAAGATTGATATTACATGCCTGTTCAGCACCCACCTCTTTTATATTAAAATGTTTCTGTCTCTATAGTTAGTTTATGGAAAGTATCTTTCGGAATTGTTCCAAGGCTGCACAGTTCTCTGATACATTTTCAATGGTCTGTTATAACACTTCCTATATAGATAGTTTTTCTACGTGCATGGTTTTGTCGTTATATAATTCGTGTCGCGAATCTTGAATTGTCTCCCTTGTTAACGAACATGCGTTCTCTCTTCTTATAGCGGATGATTAGTATTTCTTCCCACTTTCCATTAGTATTAGTAACTGCGGTCCCTTTTCAGTGTCCGCCATTAAAACGGTGTCATCAGACTATATGTTACTGGTAGGATTCTTAGTTCTCTTAATAACTCCTTTCTGTTTAGGGTGAATGATTCCGGTCAGACAATTCTATCTTGTCTTACGACTTCTTTTGTTTTTGCTCAAATCTTATTTCTTATGGATATGTGGACGGTTTGTTCAAAATAAATGTTTATAATTATTGTAATATATTTACTGAATGAACCATATTTTCATATCAGTTTAAATAAATATTTCTATGGCAAGAAAATATCTGTAGAAATTGCTCAATCGCATCGTTAAATATTTGAGCTTTAATAAGTTTGTCATGATATTACAACAATAATGAGAAATCAGAATGCTGGTCGTTATTTAAAGAGATAATACGGTACATAATGAAAAGATTTGAAATTGACAACTTTTTCCATTTAACTGAAACAGCCCGTTAAACACGTCTATCCCCCTTTCTTTCGTTTTCTCACTGAAACCAAATAATGTTTCCCCTGCTTTCCTCGCAATCAAAGCGGAAAAGTTTATTATTTATGGGGTATTAACAGGAAAGTTAAACACATTAATATTCCCTTCTTAATTTCTAGCTAAATCCCCATGTTTCGAACATTTTTCATAATAATAATTTAAACAGACGATGTCATTTTCAGCAGACGATGTCATTTTATTTCATTTACGGTAATTGTTTTTTTAGGTTTTTTTTTTCGTGATTACCTTACTCGTTTACCGTCGTTTGATAATGTGCGTCTGAAAAATGGCGTGTTATCGAGATGACCATCACTTCTTGTTTTTCTTTTTTTTTGAGTGAGATCAAAATATAGTATCTGTTCTTGTCAGCTATCATTTGATTCCCCCCCTCTCTCTCCACTTATATCACCTGAAATCATTTAGAAATTTCTCACAGTCACAATTTTGTAGCATGTAAGAAAAATATTGAACAAAAACCTAATTACAGTAATACTAATGTATTATATATATTGTAATCGATGTCTATTTTTTCCTCAGTTTATGGAATTTTAATTGATGTGTAGTTATATGAATCTATTTTCGGGGTAGAGGATGAAATTTATTTGGCCTTGAAAAATATTGAATCAACCATGATTACATCAAATTCTTATTACGCCCAGACACCATTGTCTCAACGGTCGATTAGTTGACCTACGGTCATAGTCTGCAATGGACGTTGCTCCAAGGAAGCCTCTGTAAATTGTAACGCTGCACGAACACACTGGCAAACCTTATCAGTGAACAAATGAATGTACTAGAGAATATCCTAGAAACTCTTCTGATTAAAATCCAATCGAAAATCTGTGATCAATCTGCAAGGAACGACTTCGTGGAATGGACATACGGAGTACTAAGATGTTCACTGGGTCATGTTTCATTGGGAAAAAAAGAAAAAAAGGAAAATAATAATGGAATTATTCGTTTTGCTTAAATTAATTTGCACAAGGGTGTATATATATATATATATATATATATATATATATATATATATATATATATGTGTGTGTGTGTGTGTGTGTGTGTGTGTGTGTGTGTGTGTGTGTGTGTGTATGAAATATAGATGATCTTCGTTTTCCCGTTAATGCCAGTTTCATACGCAATCGTCATTTGGTAGGAAAAAAAAGGATGAATTTAAGAAAAAATACATTTTCTTCCTTTCCAATCATTCTGCAAGTTGTGCGTGCATATATTACCAATAGTAACGAGATAATCGCACTAAATTTTATCTTTATTGCTTTGTGCATATATGTTTATATATATTTCTCTCTCTTTCTATTCCTACCCAATCTCTTTGAATGCATGAGCGTGTGTGTTTCTGTTAGTTTTGAAATTAAATTATTTCACATTTGACGATTGTAAAGTAAAATAACGTTTCATTTGTTTTAAATAATATATTTAACCAAGATGACCCTTCCCTTCATTGGCGAATATTATTCAAGTTTAGATGCAAAGAAATACTCAGCATCAATTTTACACCCATTCCTAAATAAAAATGCCTCTAAAATGTTGAAAATGGTCTGAAAGATGATAGTCAGGTGAAGCAATATCAGGAGACTAAGGAGGACAAACCGAAAAATATCAATAATTAGAACCATGATCCTCTTCTGTGTGACGCAGACAATATGTGACATTCTATGATCATGCAAGGTCAACACAATATTTGGAATAACCAATGGTGTGACATTTTTGCAAATAGTTATGCACTGATTTCAATCATCCCATTAATTGCCTCATTTTATTTTTAACTTAATGTTAGACGCCAAATTTCATAACCTGGTAATCACAATGCGTAACACTTTAGAGTGTAATTATTTTTGTAGATTCATTTATATATTTTCAGTGGTTTTGCTGGATTTGATTCTAGCGAATCAACGTACTATTTATGTTGATGGTTCGAAACAGAAAAGATTCGATCGCAAATCTACTTTGCAAAGATATGCAGAGTGCAATACTTTGATTGAGGCGGGAAGCGTTCAGATGATGATTGACACATTGACCCTGTGTAGACGCTTTCCCGATTTTAGGAAGGTGATTTATGATCGAAGTGGATCTTGCTAAATCTGGTGCTGTTTACTTAGGATTTTCTTCCACTACGTTGTGCAGAAGCTCAATATTGACAGACAGTAATCGTTGAGATCAAAGAGTTTCACGATCGAAAATGTCCGAGCCATCGTTGGCGTAACCGGACAATTAAAGGTTTCACTTACATATTCAGGACAAATATTTCTGGCCGATCCTGTTTCGGAAGAGCCTATTTTAATTACTTCAACAGAAGACTTATGACAGATTTTCAAGGGTAAAATCCGTACTAAATTTAACCACTCGGGTCTTACTTAAGTAAAGAAAGCAAAAAGCAAAAAGCAAAATCTAAAGGTTCATTCCATATGTATTGAAAAGACCGTCTCCTCAAATTTATCACATCAAATACTCAAAAATACTCTTCCTAGCATCAGTTCTCTCTCCCTCCATCCCTTGTCCCTCTTTCTCTCTCCCTCCATCCTCTATCTATCTTTCTCTCTCTCTGTCTCTCTCTGTGTATATATATATATATATATATATATATATATATATATATATATATATATATATATATAATAAAAATACTTTTTAATTCAAAATCAACACCACCAAAAGTTTTAATATAGATACAGAAAAAAACAAACAATCAAGGGTACGACATTCTCTTGAGTTTGGACATTGGAGTTGGTGAGGTAATGTAATTTCATTTCATTTCTGGTTCCCACTTATCCATGGAGACCCTAAGACATCTCTCGCCGGACATAAAATTTTGTCTTTCGTTCTAACCTGAGAAAGTCAAAACGAATTGAAAAATTCATAATCCTAACTAATTATATGCCCGTTCTGCTTCTTACATCAAATTATGTTAAATTACCTTCCCATAAAATTCCTCAAATCTTACGTTTTTGCTTCTAAGGAAGTTGAACCTCAAATTTTGATACCTTACGAAATAATGTAGCAACCGGTATTTAACCATAAGGAAATTGTCTAGGTTTTATATGCAGATAACTTCGTGTCATGACCTATATTTTAAAAAAATCCGGTAAGTTTGAATTTAGCGTCGGTCACATTCGGTTGGTTAATCACGGCAAAACTCACAAGCCATATTTTTAAATATTCTGCTTTTGAAAATAAATTAATCTTTCACTCGCCAGTAATTTAACATCGCCCGAGGAGACACATTAATGGTGGTGAAACATAATTGGCATTATGTAGCGCTTTTTAAAATGTTTTAATATAATAAAATAAGTAATATTTAGTTCTAGTCTCTATTAACGCCTCTTTTAAATTAGGTATTACATACAATGAAGTTATGTTCCAATTGTTGTAATTTTAACTGTATATATATATATATATATATATATATATATATATATATATATATATATATATATATATATATATATATATATATATATATCTTTAAGATGTGTTATATTTATGGAATAAAGTGCTCAATAATAGAAAGAGAGAAAGTATGTAAATATAAAAGTGAATATTAAATCTACACTCAGAAGGGGCAGCTTCATTAACAACTAAGATACGTTTAAATAATATGCATTTAGCGTATTTGAAGTCAGAAAAAATAAATACAATGTGTCTTACGATCGGGATCGCACCCTCGCTTTCTTGTGCAGTGGAAATTACACTTTGAGCCAGCTTATTTTATCGCTCACTCAATAAGGGCATCACAATGATATTTCACCCTATTTAAGGAAAGCATATTTACTTCACATAAATTCTTTTTTCTACTTCACCCTGTCGGCTGAGGCTGTAGAATATGCTGAGTGCACCTCTGCAGAGGATTAAGATACCCTAATGGGGCGTCCTGGGTATGACGATAAACTAACATCCGCGTTCAGGGTAAGATGATAAACTACGTCCAACAGTAAGGCCTCTGATAAGGAGTCTTTGAGGAGCGTGGAACCACCTCTTAATTGCTGGTGTTCTCGGGTCCACACTGACCCAGGGTGGTAGCACCTGTTATGGCCTCAGATATAGGCAAAGAATTAACCCCGAATCTAACATAAAAAGCTTTATAAAAGTATAAAACTATATTTTAATACCAGAAATACTTTGTAAAAAATTATTACCAGAAAATAATTTTTGAAGAAAAAACTATTACCAGCAATACGTTTTTTGAAAAAGAAATAACTAGCTATACATGTCATTGTACTCAAAAATATGAGTAATTGAAAAATGGTTCAAATATATATGTATACATACACGCCTTTTTTTTTACCAAATTATCGCTATGAATCTATTTCAAAAATTTTGTTGAAATTAAATGACCCACTGAGGTTGATATGCCATAAAACAAAACAACCAACCTACCAATCATATCTATTCAGTTTCGTATACGAAACGTAAAGAAACCTGTTTGTATATAATTAAACGGTTTTTCTATTAAGTTGATATTTTTATTACTTGAAACCTTATGGACGCTTCTCATTTGAAATATGCCAAGCATTTTTATATGTTTAATAAAGGAAAATACTTCCTTCAGCAGATATCGAACCTGCCTCACCCTTTGTAGATGAAATTAACGCTTGATCCGGCATGCTTTCTCATATTAATCCGTTATTGATTTCGCCTTGACCGAATAATTACATTGCCAGAGTATTTAAGATCCGGCATCTTGTATGATGTGCCACAACTACTTTGTCACAGGGCCTAAAAAAGGTAAAGTGTTCAATTTGGCTTGCTCAAAAGTTTAAAATTATCGAAAAGTCATTTGTATCTGCTGATCATTTCTGTTGCGATTTTCAGTGAATAATACAATTTCCATTTCTTTTGTTGTCTTTTTTACACATTGTAAGATCAACTGTCGATCAACTTAACCTACAGGCAATTTTCAAGCTTTTATCGTGCTAACTGGATATTAATTTGAAACTTCAAACGTAAGACAAATCATTATCGATTGTTTACCTATTCTCAGTACGGGGTAGCTCTCGCTATAAGTGTATATAAATATGTTCCCGAAATTAAGCAACAGATTTTTTGACATATCAATAAATCCTGAAACTGCTCATAACTTTAGAGAGACAACGTGTATATATATATATATATATATATATATATATATATATATATATATATATATATATGTGTGTGTGTGTGTGTGTATTTTTATATGTCTATATTGTCTCCTTCCATCTTTCCATCATAGAAAATCAATTTTTCTACACGTTTTAGGATATCTTCTTCCACGCTGATGGGTGCCATTCGCAGAAACGATATCTTACACTCGATTTCATTTCTCCAACGGTTTTGGCAACATTGCTTTATTTGTTTTTCTCCAGACCCCAAAGCAAATTATCTCAATTTTGAGAATACCATACCTATTTTATCGATGTCTCCAACACGTTGAGAATTTTATCAATGACGCCACTTTTTTGAAGATTTACCGATAACTCCAGTCATTATTTTTTATTTTTCAACGAAAAATTTCTGAAGCATGGTGAAGTAAGTATCTCCACTTTTTATAAAAACATTTATGTATTTTCTGCTTTATACATATATATATATATATATATATATATATATATATATATATATATATATATATATATATATATATATATATGGAGAAAGAGAGAGAGATAGAGACAGATAGAGTGATAGATAGATAGATAGATTAGAAGAGGTAATTTATTTTATTATTTCATTCGTTGACCCTATTAAAATTAAGTGCCCTTACCTGGTCAGTCTCGGTTTTTCCTATTTTCAATATTCACTCTTTGTGAAGTTATATTCCTGGAGATTTCATTGCTGCAATAAATCTTAGAATTAATATTATGGAATTCATTTCAGTAATCAAGTTACGTACTGCTGAAATATCTGAGATGTGAGAAAATCTTTATTCTTACAATATATCCATAACCTTTCGAGATACATAAAATTACAGAACGCAGGTGCTTAAATTAACTTAAGTAGGATTCCTAGTCAGCAACTCGGAAACTCATTACATTAGAAACAAACATTTTCGCATGAAAGCCTTATCATTCGACAAATCCTCTATTAAAACGTGCAGCAATATTTTCATATTCTTAATCATTTCTTCTACTGTCAGTCGCACATTTATTTGTTTTTATCTGAGTGCTGTCACTTTTCGAACTGTCTGTATTTGCATCTTTTCATTGTGCTTTTGCCTTCCTACTTATTTCAGCGTCGTGTAAATCCTCACGCCCTCCCCTGTATCGCCAGGACAATTCAAAACCTTTTGATTTCTTCATAGCATTTTATCAATAAGTCATTTCTTATATGGCTTCGAACTCACTATCCTTTTTACACATTTTCCCATAAAGCTTCCCGATAATCCGTCGCTCCAGAAAGCTTTAAACTATTTCCGGTAGCATTATAAAATGAACGCGTCCAACTTCCTC
The DNA here is from genome assembly GCA_964036315.1 of Acanthosepion esculentum. Classification (NCBI taxonomy): domain Eukaryota; kingdom Metazoa; phylum Mollusca; class Cephalopoda; order Sepiida; family Sepiidae; genus Acanthosepion; species Acanthosepion esculentum. Next base: position 43,905,595 of record OZ038477.1, read on the forward strand.
TACTGCTTAGCAACGAATTACACTTGTGTTCTTCGCTTTTAAACGGCGGAAGCTGAAAATGTTCAGACAAATTCTGGTACATGTGTTCATCTGACTCATTAATCATTCGACACGCTTCAATTATTACAGGAAATAAATTCTCACACATCCTGTATATATACGCATACACAGCAATGGATTTGCGCATGTTGTTCTTTATTTGTAAGTAAGTAAATACGCGTTATCTTGAATTTCTTAATGACCTTGCTTATCACATTCAACGGTATAATAATCTGCAAAATTATTGAAAAAATCACTAAAACAAACGTGAAAATTATTAAAACTGAGCCTTACACGTTGTTGTTTATCAAAAGGTTTGTGCTATCAACTAAATGTTTTGTTCACACTTCTTTCGTTTTTAATACAAACTTTCAGCTGTTGAGAACTCCGGCATTCTTCAGGTACTTGAGAAACGTCTGCGAATTTAGAAACGAGCCATTTATCTAATGTACCGAGTTAGAGTGTTCTTGCTTCATTCTCCATTTTAGGGATATCTCGCCTCATTCATGTTTAGTAATATTCAGTTATTGTTTCCATTGTGTCTATTCGGCACGACTCTTCTCCGTATTTAAGCCTATACTGAATATATCATTAAACTCTCAAACGGCTAATCCTTTATCCACTAGGTTATTGTCCAGTAGGATAATATTAAGTCTAGAACTTCGAATGTTAAACATAATATTTTTGTTGTTTCTGCTACTGTCGTTGCTGTTGTTGACGTCTTTCTGTCATGTCTCATTCATTATTTATTTTAATCTATATATACCCGAGACCTATTGATGAAAAACCTATAGGCCTCCATGTGCCTTGATTCAATAAGACATGTGATTTCCCAGTGTTCTTCTCTGTGTACTATTTATACTTGACTCCGTACCGTTTGTTGACTACACTTATCTCATTATACATGATCATCTATGCCTGATTTAGTTGTCTCTCTCCTCATTACTTATTTTCGATGTTTCGCCAGCCTTAATTTTATCCAACCTCTGGCTTCACCATCGTATTTATGACGCATAACTTTGTCTGGCAGTTGATCTCACCTCTCAGCAAACTCTGGTGACTCAGTCGGGGAACAATTGCTTAGAAATATTCAGTATCCACAAAACTGAACCATTATCGGTCAGACTGTGAACATTCATATAACATGATGAATGCTTGTTCTCTCAAGGACCCTTGTCTTAAGCGGCTATTGTTACAGAAGCTCACCCCAGACCTCAAGCTGTTCTTATGTATACGATCCATCACTAAAGATGTAGGATTTTTCGTTCCTTTAACCTTCTAGTAAATACCTTACTTCCCCTGTCGTGCTCTAATTTTACAACGGTTAGATCACACCAAAAACAGATCATTGCTGCCACATCTGTAATGGGGTTGCCAATACCACACATGGCTCTCGAGTTACATGGTTTTGTGGGTGATGTATTATTTTCCACACTATAACCCCTTTCCATAGAAGTAATATCGTCAGACTATCGATAATTCATTACTATTTTCTTCACAAAGTTTGCGATGAGCTACATTTTTTTATTACAATAATTCTGAAATTCACCGCTAAGACCCGCTGTGCCACATACACGGGGACGAATGTAGAGTTATTCCCATCGCATTCTATTTGTAAGAAGGACGTTATACTAGTACATGTTCAATAGAAATAAAGAACTTTCAGAAATTACTCGCGGGAGGAATTCTCCCCATAAAGATCATCTTAACCCCTTCATCTACAGATTCATCTCATCCTGTTACGCTTATACAACAACCTCATTCAGTAACATTCTAATTTGTGTTGGTTAAAGTTATTAAAAATAACATAAATTGAAACCATCCAACGTTATGGAATTCATATAGTTGTTATTTCACTCCAGAGTGAAGCCTAACGAGAGAGTGAAAAAGAGGATGAGAGAGAATGAGATAAAGTGAGTGTGAGAAATTGAGAGAGTCATAAATCCGGTGTGCAGGGGAGTCACAACGCTAAATATAGGCCAAGTTTGCTGTGATTTTTATTATAAGACAGGTTTGCACGAGTGTCAAAAGGTAGATAAATGTCAGTTTTTCCCGACATCCAAAATGCTCAACATAAGTTCGGTTTGAACGAATCAATGTATTAGAATTAAGTCCATTTTTCACAATATTCAACAAGACAGATATAGATTATGTTTTCACGAAAGCGAGAAACGTAGGCACATGTACAATTTGCAGGAGAATAAAAAATACTGCCATTTTTCTTTTTAATCATCAAACACCGGTTTGGTTTGGTTTGGTTTGGTTTGTTTTGTTTTACGGTCTATCAACCTCAATGGAATATTTAATGCTGACAAGATATTTATTGCTGGTAATATACTTTTCCAAAAATGCATTTTTGTTAATATTTTTTCAAAAATGTATTACTAGTAATATTTTCCCCAAAAAAGTATGGATGGTATTAAACACTATTTTTATACTTTCATAGTGTTTTGACCAATTTGGAGGATTAACTATTTGACCATAGCTGGGGCCCCGACAGATTCTACCACCCCGGGTCAATGTGGACTTGGGAACACCAGCAATTAAGAGGGTGTTCCATGTTCCTAAAAATCTCCTGATCAGAGGCCTTGCGTAGATTATCGTCTTAACCAGGATGCAGGAATAGGCCGGTTTGCGTAAGAATCGTAAATATTGATATGTGAGCGGCGTTCTTACGTGTGAAAATGTGTGCCGATTTACACGAAAGCCAAAATTTTAATATAGGTTTTGTTTTCTCGGTAATCAAAAAAGTAAATACATGTCCATTTTGGACGAGAGTCTAAAAGCTCGATATTAGTTTAGTTTGCCTGTAAGTAAGAAGGGTAGATATAGGTCCTAATATCACGAGAGCCAGAAAGTTAACATAGATCCTGACTTTCCAAGAAGGATTGATTACTATAGAATTCTAACCGGGTTACAAGTGTCTTAATTTTCACCAATGTGCATATAAGAAATGGGTTCATGCTTTTCGAAGTGCAAAGTACACGTAAGTTATCTTAATCGCAGTTAAGGATCTATTCTTTCAACTCTCCTCGTCGGAGTTTGAACTCAGTATATCGGTTTATAGTCTCCGTGTTGTAACCATCGAGCTTTGAGAACAACCTCAATAAAGTTTAATGAAAATACATAGAGAAGAAATAAAAGGGAAAAATACATATCACTGTTGATTTTGGGGGAGCAGAAAGCCGATAAATCACAACAAATGGTAAGGTTGAAAACGAAAATTAATATAACTGTCTCTTATAACAATCAAGGTATATTTAAAAAGTAACTCGAAACAAACACAAAATCAATAACTAGTGGCTGGCCCCTGGCCAGTTTAGTTCGTTTATTTCCATTTGTTACAGTGTCATTAAATGCAGCTATGATTTTGTGTGCTCATTGTTCAAGTACAAGAAACTGTATATGTAAAGGATTGGTGCGGTCTATTTCTCATTTCTCATTTTTCTCCACGCATTTGGCATTGCACTGTACTAAGCGAAGCCTAGTAATTACTAACGGAGACCAAAAACAAATCAAAAAATTCTATTGAGAAGAAAGTTAGCTTGATAAGGACAAAGACAGAAAGGAATAGACGAGGAAGATCGTAATATTGGAACAGTAGAAACAAAGAAAAATAGACGAATAAAAGACAGACAGAGACAGGGAGAGATAGAGAAAGAGAGAGTTCACTTGGTAAAAAGCTCCGAGGAGAAGCCATCAAATATTTGATTGAAACAAATGATTTTGCTGAGCAAGAGAGAGCTTTTTGGATCGATGAAACTGAGAGACAAGCATTAATGATCGACTTCAGCTCACTTGAATTTTTTTCTGAAAATTTTGCTCAACGCCTTCTAATTGAGTTAATCCCTTTGCATAAGCTTTTTTGATCGACTTGGCATCTGGTTCGGAAAGTCATAGTCGACAGGCCATTGGAGACAATTGGTCACTTTTGATCATCGACGCATGAGTAATTATTAATCGCTAAATTTCATAATCGCTAGAAGCTCGGATAACATTCTTCTAGCTTTGATCTCGTGCATTAGTGAAATGTTGAATTAATAAACAAAGCGAAAGAGAATATAGATTGAAGCTGTCGTAAAATATCACAATTCGAAATAAGAAAGGAATAATCTGTCCATCAGGCAATTTAAAGCAGAATAGATAAAAGCAACTCCGAAACATATGCTTAGAAGGCATCAACTAATTAACTAATTCGCGATACATTATTGATTATCATAATAGACTATTAAAGTATATATTTGCTCTCTAATGTAGCGATGCACAACGATGCACATTAAAATAAATTTGGAAAAGAATGATCATTTAATTTAGCATGACATTTCAATGCTCTTGCTGCTTACGGCCACAAGTTAAAACATTGGTTCCCGTACGATCCTCGATGTTAAGCAACGTCGAGCTTTGTAATACCTTGATTGGTAACCGCTTAGGAATACAAAGTGCTGTAAGCTTGGATGTGTGGTTGGTCTAATTGATAATGGGAGAGCCGAATTCCATTTCCAGTCGGGCTCGTTATCTTCACTTATGCGCAAATAACCTTGGGAATGTATTAAAACACTTCTTCACGACAGGATATTCATTAACAAGATATTCATTAATTAGTAAGACTTTTATCACTGAACCATTATCATCGTAAAAGAATGCGTATAAAATACTTGTATTTCGACATTCACTAACCTATATAGGTGTCGATATACCGTTAAACAAAAAAAAAAACAAACCAATCCATGTCCTTGCTGGCGACATTTTCATCTTTCTTCGATCAAACTCGACAAAAGTTTTTTTTTTTTTTTTTTAATGTGACGAATGAAGATTGTGAGTCGTGACATATGGCTTTTCCTAATAAAGTTGGCAAAAGTGGCGTGTTCAAACTCCATATGATAGGATGAGTTCAGTTCACACATCTCCCGGTCTTTTGAACAAGAGCAGAGTTATATCCCTTTTTTCTTGTTTAGGATGGTGTTACCGATTCCTTGGAGGACTCGCTGTTTAAACGTTTTCTTTTTGGCGGGGGGGGGGGGGGTATTTTTTTTTATCCAGAATGATTGCGTAAACAGTCATTTTTTTCCAACCGAGTGTCATTTCATTTAGGACATATTTTATGCACCAAGACACTCCGACCATCCAAGAAGCGGCCTCTAATAGCGAGCCAATTACGAGTCCAAGGATCGAAATTTTAACCTCGAAGAGAATCTAAGAAAGGAAAGAATCGTACAAACAGTATGAACAGGAAGAAAGAAAATCTACTCGACAATGCTGAGATAAAACATATTGAGAAAAGTAAAATAGATATGAGATCCAAATATATAAAAAGATCTTCGCTAAGAGTTTGGCCAGCTATTAGTGAAATATCTGCACGTCCATTACAAATCTGATATTTTAGCATTAACGTTTTTTTTCTTTCTGAAACACAAAAAATGAAGAACATTACAATGCCGGAACATTTGAGCTATTATTTTTGCCAACATTCTTCAGGCGTACATTTTCGTGTTTATATATTTTGTAAACTGAGTGTTTCATGACGTAGGAACGTTTATGTATACAAGTATAAAAATTAAGTTGCTTCTGGCTAGATATAAGGATTCTTTTTCAATCAGAAAGTAATAAAAAAACAAAAAAAGGAAGGGAATAAACAAATACAACTTCATATATATATATATATATATATATATATATATATATATATATATATATATATATATATATATATATACAATTATATATATATATAAATATATATATATATATATATGAATGGAAGTGATGTGTTTGTATGTGTGTCCGTGTATGTGTATTAATTTATATAAATATTGACATAATTAGACTACTCTTTGAGCATCTCAATAAATATATTCTATTTTTTATATATTGATAGATTTCCTTTCGTGCCAGCACGATATGTGTTATTTCAATAGAGGATGTGATGATTTCTGAAGTATACGTCTGTGGATCCGACATTATCAAGGGAGATATACTCTGGAGAAAGAAAGTCAAATTGTTTGGTTTCCTTTTTTCTTGTGTAGGATATGGTTACCGATTCCGTCTTCTCATTCTCTTTCATTCCGATTAGATCCTTACGTCTTAGTGGCATTATTGTTTGGCTTGGGGTGAATTGATTAAAAACGTTTTGTCCGCTAGATATTCAATCCTGGTCTGCGGCAATTGTAGGAATCCTATTTAATTCTTTAGCTTACTCAATTTCTAAAATCTACTAAAGCGTTTGGGAATATCAGGAGCTATATCACAGATTCGCCTGTGATAAAATTAATAACAGATCAGAAATGGTAATTGGAGGACCGAGTTCCAATTTTGGATGGGTTCGTAGTATTTTCTTACGCGTAAATATATTTGGTAAGGTATGGTTCCCTGCTATGGGTTAATTAGTAAGACTTGTATCACTAAGCAATTAATATCTACAAAAACATTCTTACAATCTAAAAATATTTTCTGACTGAAAAACCTGAAAAAGGGTGATAAACTGTAGAAGCAAACCAATCAAGTCAAAATAAAATCTACAAGAAGTCGTCCCAACTCACTGATAAAATGTTATTCTTTTTATCGAGAATGCTTGCAGAAACAGTTTATAGTCGTCAGAAATTATTCAACAACGGAATTTCATTTCAATCAGGTCATATTTTATGCACCAAGATACAGCGACCATCCAAGAAGCGGCATATAATAACAAGCCTGTTACAAGTCCAAGGATCGAATTCTAACCTAGAAGGCCTTAATAGAATCCAAGAAAGTAAATAACGTACAAACATAATGAACAAGAAGAAAGATAACCCCCTCTAAAATCTAGAGATAAAATATATTGAGAAGAGTAAAATAGATATGAGATCCAAACATATCAAAAGATCAACGTTAAGATTTTGGTCAGCTATTTGTGAACATTCAGTACGTCTATTACACATGTGATATTAACGATTTTTTTAAAACACGAAAACTCAAGAACATTACAATCCCTGAACATTTCAGTTTTTATTTTTACCAACTTTCTTCAGGTGTACATCGCATGTTTATATATTTTAGGAACTGGCTGTTTCATCACGTAGGGAAATTTACATATACAGGTATAAAAGTTGCTTCTGGCTATATATAAAGATTTATTCAACGAGAAAAGAAAACAAACAAGGAATGGAACAAACAAATACATACATATAGGCATCTATCTATCTATCTATCAATATATATATATATATATATATATATATATATATATATATATATATATATATATATATATATATATATGTATGTATGTATGTATGTATGTATATATGTACCTAATGATCTGATTAGCATGCCCTGTGAGCATTTCAATACGTATATCCCATTTTTATGTGCTGATAGATTTTCTTTCTTACCAGCACGATATTTTTGGATGTGCTATTTCAGTTGAGGAAGTGACTAGGTTTGAAATAAATGTATGTGAGTCCGAGATTATCAAGTGAGATATGCTCTGGAAAAAGAATGTCAAGCTGTTTGGTCCACACAGCATCCGAATAATGCATTCAATAACAATGTGTGTTCTTGGAAAGAGGAAGCGAAACAGAGTTAGAAATTTGAGCTAAGACGTTATAATGTTTAAACATTAGGCACAGATATAAGGTATGAACACAATTTTCCAGCTGAAAACGGATTGCGTATTAAATCTACAGTTTTCAAATAAGTGAGTGAAACGTTTTGTTCTCTCCTAATAATAATAATTATCACTCGACAAAAAAAAGAACAAGCATTATCTTGCAACAATATTCGAAATTGGTAATTGCCTTGAAACTCGACATTCCTCGATCTCCTTCCATAGCTATGCGTTCAATAGTAGAACTTGATCTGGAAATATCCTCGTTAATTTCCAAAAATTGTTAATGCCATATCTACCTGAAAAAAAGAAATCCAACTATCCTAAATATTTTCAATTTAAAATAACCAACACATTTTTCATGAATCGTGAAAAACAAATCAATCAACCCGCAGTTGTTCTCTTCTACGACAAATAATTTTCTGATGAAAATATTAGTTGAAACTTTATTTTTATCTGGGCTGCCATAGTCCTCAGAAGTTTGGCGAAGTGAAAGAAGTTTTGAAAAACAGTCACATGAAAAAGCTGAAGTTGGACAAATATTACATCCGCAAAATGTAATAAAATAAACATAGGAATATTGGTCAGAGTAAAAGGATTCAATTTCAGATTCATGTGTAACACAAACTAAACCCGTTTTAGACGATGCAATCATAGTCGATACAAAAACAGATTTCTTATAAGAAATTAAAATTAGAGAAACTGTAGATATACCAAAGTCTGTATTACCTAATGCACAAGGAAATCACAGCATTAGCACAGTAGGGATTTCAAACACCACATTTTATATCTTAAGAATATATCATCATTTTATTCTCGGTTTTGTTGGTATACAAGCAGTTTGTTTATCTCATTAGTGTTTTTATAGAATAAATAGCGATATAAAAATAAAAAGGATTAAATTACTATGTTCGAAAAAATCAAATATGCAAAAATATATTTTGTTTTATTTTCAGTAAAAAAAGACAACTGGTTGTAATTCCCACATTTATTACAACTAAGACAATAAATTCATTTTAATTACTTGAGAGAAATATTCAGATAAGATCTCACTAATTCTGAAAATCTGAGTTGCTACTTGCTAAATATGAAGGAAAATGTTATACAAAGGTGTTGAGAGACCGCACAGTATTAAGCAGGGAGAAACGTATTAGCCTAAACGGAGTTTTGTTTGGTTCGGGTTATGGTTTTGTTTGGGCTTTGGGGATATTTACATAATTATTTTCAATTCGAAATACTGTAACTTGAAATTTACTGCACAATGCATAATGAGTAATTATTTTGATTGAAAGGCGAATTGTTACAAAAATGATCTTAGCCTGGAAAATTAGATTGACTAGTTCTTTCCTGTATTGAAACGGCTCTCCTTTGGTGCACACATGAAGCATCAAAATTTAATGTAACTGTGATTCGGCGGACGTGATTTCCAAAATCGGTCAACGTCTACCTGTTACTAATTCCTTTCTATAAAACACATCCTGGATGTTTGCAAAAATCCTTTTTTTAAAGTCATTTAATCGAAGAAAATCTAGCAGATGAGTTTACCAAATAGGTGGCTTATGCTCTCACAAATTAAAGAAAAATACGTTGATTTCAGAATATTGGTACACATAATCCTTGCTTCATATAATTGAATCACTATATGAGCATATCATAAAACATTGTACATGAAAGATTGAAAATGCTTTTGCTTTTCCATGAAAGAGTTTCAAAGCCGGGATCATTTATAGTGAAGACGGATTTAAGATCAGAAATAATTGGGGAAAGTTACTAAATTTCCCAATGCGTAAAGTATTAAATTATTTCGTCCTGGGTATTATTATAAACTACATCCGGCAGCAAGGCGTCTGATAAAGAGGTTTTGAGGAGCGTGGAATCAGCTGTTGTTTCCTGCTTACACTGAACCGGGGTGGTAGCACCTGTTAGGGTCCCAGCTATGAAAGTATAAAAATTATTTTTATAGTAAAAATACCAGAAATGCATTTTTTAAAATTACATATTCTATTCTTAAGGACTGTCCTAAAAAAATCTCCTTATTAAATAACGCACTGAGGTTGATATGCCGTAAAAGTCAAATCAAACCATGAAATTATTTCCTTGTAAAAAACTATATTAACCCTATTATACATGTAAATTAAGCATATACATAGAGCTCTGGGCCATGACAATTTTTAAAAAATCATGAAAGCATGCATTTTAGAATTTGTAACAGATATTTTTTTAACAAAATTACAGTTCTTCAAACATTGTGTCTTTTTCGTACAGAATAAGAATGGAAATTCAGATCATTTGAATTATGTTTGAAAACACAAAATTTACAAGTTTTTTTTTCCAGATTACTGACATATTCATACAAAATGCAACCAGATTTCTGCTAAAATGAAATCACATCAGGTGTAACGAAACTATTTAATAAACACACATACCCGTAGCTATTTATCTGTATTTACTTTAAAAAAATAACTTTACTTTAGTGCTACTCACCTCACGACATATAAAAAATCAAAATATTCTACCATTTAATGACATCAAAAGTCAGTGAGGACAGGATTCCGCTCTAAGCTTCCCTGGATAAACGCAGTCAACCGCCGTTTACCTTAAACCAAATTTCGTACGAATTTTCTCGGTAAATTTCTATATATATATATTTAATAAAATGCAGTGTTTCGCTAGGGATTGCATATTTTTCCCACAAATTAGATTGTTTCAAACATAGATATAAATTTCTTTTGACCATTGCCTCCTTGATATGGTGTCGCGCGTGACCGAAAAGAATTTTCTTATTTATATGTCTATTATAAGATAAACCCTCCTAACATTTACGCATAAATCTGGTTTCAGGGATTCGTAGTATATAAAAATAATTACGTTAATTAGACAAGTGAGCCGACTGATCTACATTTCCGATCATCACCATAATTTTGATCGATTACGTTTCGAAAAAGATAAGGAACATATTTCTTCCAGATCATATAGAAAGGAAAAAAAACAAAACATTTTTACGTGTTTTAGGAAACGAATATGTTGACTCTATCAAACTTATCACTCTCTTTCTTCTTCTTCCTCTTCTTCTTCTTCTTATAATAATAATAATAATAATAATAATAATAATAATAATAATAATAATAATAACAACACATATAGAAAGGGAAAAAACACTGACAGAACAATCAAAGCCAACCGCCCAGACATTGTTATTAAAGATTACAAACAAAAAAAATGCTTCCTTATTGATATGGCAGTCCCTGCAGACTGCAATGTATCTTTGAAGATATTCGAAAAGCTGTCAAAATACAAGGACCTTGAAATAGAAATCTCAAAAATGTGGCACATGGGTACATCAACAATCCCTGTTGTAGTTGGAGTCTTAGGATTGGTTGGAAAAGATTCCAGTAGACTAATTGAAGGGATCCCTGGAAGTCCATCCCTCAAAGAGATACAAAAAATTATTCTGACAAGTACAGCCCACACTTTACGAAGGGCTTTATCTATGTAATTTTTTTTGCAGTGAAAAGTGTCATGATACCATTTCTAACCTTAGGTCCCTGGGCAGGACCCGGAAAGAAATGTGTAAACGCCAGATTTTTTTTTTTAAGCGTATCACCCCAAGCAAGGCTGGAGGCCACTATCACGCATTGGGTTATAGAAGGGTTGGAGGAAGAGCAGATAGGAGTGGTAAAGGAGAGGATGTGGAGAAAGAGAAAGACAGTGGGTCGATCAAGGCAAGGGGGTTACAGAAGATTTGGAGCGAGAGCAGGTAGGAATGAAAGATGAAAGGATGTGGAGAAGGGAAGTGGATAGATCAAGGCAACTGGAGATGTCGATTGACGCTACACTTAAAACGTTGGAGATTGTATTTGTCAGGGAAACAGTAATAAGGAAGGGAGTTCCATAGGCGAGATGTGCGAGACATGAAGCTATTGGAGTAAAAGAGACGTCTACATCTAGCAGTTTCAACGGTGAAGGGGTGGGAACGGGATGCCAGCCTCGTAGGACGTTTAAATTCACGAGGCCTAGGGACAAGCGAAAGCAGCTCCTCGGAGCAATTACCCTGAAAGTACTTGTAAAAAAGGCAGAGCGAGGCAACATCGCGTCTGTGAGATATGAAATAAAATAACAATAATAATAATAATAATAATAATTATAATAATGTTACACATGGGAACATCAACAATCTCTGTTGTAGTTGGAGCCTCGGATTGGTTGGAAAAGATTCCAGTAGACTAATTGAAGGGATCCCTGGAAGTCCATGCCTCAAAGAGATACAAAAAATGCCATGATGCCATAATACCATTTCTGACCTTAGATCTCTGGTCGGGACCCGGAAAGAAATGAGTAAACACCAGAAATCAAATCAGGACATAGACGATCATAGTTCTCCAAAACTACCTATCACCTATTGCCCTTAGCAGTTTTTCTCCATTTGCTAAAGCTTCCCTCTACCTGTTTCGATATCCATTCACACAAGCTCATCAGGTAAGTAACTTTCGCCTCTCTTGATCCTAATTATGCCATGTGAAATTCAAGTTTTAATAGCCTTCCTTGCTCTCCCATGTCTCTTCCAGATTGTGAGCATAAGTTTCCTTTTGTTATCATTTTCTTTAAGACTTCCTCATTACTAATGCTTTCCATCCATGCTATTCTCAGTATCCTTTATAGAACCACATTTCTATTTTCCACCAATGTTCTCATCTTTGGAGAGATTGATCAAAATTTACTGCCATATGGGAGAACTGATATCACATAGTAATCTATTTCCTTTTTTGTTTCCTACAATATGTTTTCCTTCTCTCAGCACGTTGCTTACCTTTTTAGGATTTCGCTTTCGCCAGTACAATGTTTATTCAGATTTTGGTAGCACAGTTTCCATTGTCTGTTAAAAGACTTCGCAGATAATACACTTCTTTACTTGCATGATTTTGTAATCTCCAATTTGTAGGGCTTACAACAATATAACGTTGAATCACGTGGTTCTTGTACGATCACTGAAGTTAAGCAACGTCGAGTCTGATCATTACCTAGATAGGCGACCGATTGGAAATAATGTGCTGTAAGTTTGGATATATGTGTGGCGTAATGTATAACGGCTTAGAATTGGAAATCGTTGAGTCGTGTTTCAATTCCAGTCGAGTTTTTACATTCATTTATTAGTAAAGACACTTGGGAAAAATATGAACCCAACTTTTCCCCTCCCCAGCGTTGAGTTAATTAATAGGACGTGTATCACTAGAATATTATTATCCTGAAAAATATCTTAAAATATAAAAATATTTTCTGGCTTTAAATAACCTGCAAAAAAGTTTGATAAACCTTACAAAAACGAACCAATCAATACAATCCAATTTTTTAATTCGAATTTTGGATTTCTTTTGCTGATGAACGAAATTTCTGTTTCCATAGAATTCATGGTTCTTTTTTCCACGCTTTCATATAGTACACTTTCTAGGAAGTCCTTTATTTTTTCTTCTGATCCTGCCATCAACACAGTCATCCACGTATCTAATATTGTTAATATTATTCTCAGCGATAATAAATCATAATAGGGTATTCAGATCCCGTAGGATAACGTCGCTGTATACGTTGAATATATCTGGTGTAGAAGACACATCGTTTCTATTTTGTGTAGATACGGAAATCATCCGAATGCAGGAGGTCTGCTTCTAGTATAGATTCTGGATTTATAATAATATCTCCAAAATTTATCTTTATTTCCTAACAGCCCAAACAGATCTTTGTGCCATAAAGAAATATATACATTATCATTTTTTGTTCGAATATTAAATTATTGCCAGCATCAGTAAAATGAAAATGAAGACGATTTTCTTTATAATAATTATTCTTATTTTCACTATGATACATTTGTTTGGTTGATTAATTTTCTACAGCTTATCAGACCTTTTGAAGGTTATTTAAACCTAGAATTATTTTAACTTGTAATTTTGCGGGTAAGAGTTTATTGATACAACTCATTTCTGAGGGGAGGAAGAGGTGGATCCATACCTTACCTTAGGGTATTTTCACCCGCAAGAGAATATAACGAACCCAACGGAAATTAAAACTCGACTCTCCAATTAAGAATTCCGAGTCATTATCCATTACACCACCCATACGTCCAAGCTTATAGTACCTGATTTTCCCAAACGGTTACCCATCTATGTACTAACCAGGTTTGACGTTTCTTAACTTCGGAGATCGTACCCGTTATCACAAAAATATTATTCCGTTTTTTCTGGGGTTTTTTCGTAAATGCGCATGCGCGTTCGTATATGCACTAGAGTCAAAAATAGATTCCTTTAATAGTAAATCAAAAACACGTAACTCTGCCATATCTCTTTTCATGCCCATTACAATCAAAGCGTTGGAAATTCTTGTTTCATGTACAAATAATCAATGTATTTTGTATGGTCGAAAGAGATCTTTTAACAGAGATTAAATGTTTTGGCATTTGATGATAATTGTTAGTGGAAAAACGAGTTTTTATAATTTCAGATTTCAAAAGCTTTTACTCGGCTTTGGATGCGATTAAATATTTTCAGCCCTACAGTTCCGTTCATACAGACGAAACGATAAACACTCTCGCTACTCTAATTCTATTCACATAAAAAAAACTCGTTTGAACTTTCTCTAAGTCCAGTAGTTCAAGCCTGTACAGCTAGAGCACACTATTCAGAGTATCGCTCGCGATCGCGAATCCCGGCACCCATCCCGTGACTACATGCACTGCACTCGCAGTAGAAGTGGTGTTTCTTGGGAAATATAATCTGACAGGGCCAAAAGCTCTCCAGGCCTGTTTTGAATAGTGAATTTTCTTCTCCTAGAGCGGTTGCCATCCAAGGCTATAGAGCACATTCTGTCCTGCTACTTAAGATAAAAGTATTCATGTCTTTCCCAAGCGTATTATGCACGTAAGTGAGTGTAATGAATCCGACTGCATGTAAGAATTCGATTCTCTAATTACTTAATCGGAGTCACTATTTATTGCTCCAACGTGCCTCCATTCACCGTATACAGGATCATGATTTAGAAACCTTATTTCTTCGAACTGCTACTCTGTAGAACATACTCCTGAGTGAGTGCTTCCCCGATCAGCAAAATCTTAATTTCATGGTCTACCGTCGAGCGTTATCTTACATATTTTCATAATCTGCAGGTACTTCGTCCCCTTACGTCCATGTCACAGCCTCGTTACGTAACGTTCTACAATGAAAACTGATATTTAAAGGGAAACAATCAAGTGAAGAAAAGCGGCCAGTATATAAACGATTTAACAAAACGCTAGATGCTTGAGGGGACATATATAATAACATTTCTTGTGAAGTCCGTACATTTTTAAATCTGAAGATGAAAATAATATTGAATATATTCACAGAAAGATTGGGTATGGCCCTGCTAACGCAATACATTTGGTATGGGTAACTACATTTAATCAATAGCTGCATCTATTGCAAGGAAATTTGGCTCTCTGTATCGTGTCAGAAGGATTTTGTGACCTGGGTCCATCCTGAACATCTACAAATCTTCCATCAGTCCATGCATTGAATGCTGTTGCCATACATGGTCTGGTGACTCTGCTATTCATTTCGATGTCCTCGACAAAATGCAAAGAAGGATCTGTTATTTAGTCGGTCCTGACTTAACATCTCGACTTCACTTCCTTCCTCACAGATGTGATATAGCTTATCTCTGTCTACAAATATTTTCATGGCAACTTCGCTGACGTTATATTTTCTCTGGTGCTTTGACTGGATGAATTTAAGCGTGATACCCGGTTGGAATCTAGGTCCCACCTATTTACTGTTGAAGTAGTTAAAGGTAACCACCATTTCAACTACAACATTTTCTTCTGCCGCAATCCCCGACAGTGGCACTCACTTCCTCTTACTGGCTTACCAGATAACTACAATCTTCAAAAATTTAATGCAACATCAATTGGCATCTTCTGATGCCTTGATGCACGTTCTACTTTTTATCCTTTCCGCAATTCCTCTATACACAGTTTTTTCTCTTACTTTCACTCTATGTAACCCTTGGCATACGCGTATCACTCCCGCCTTGCTTGGGGTGTAATGAGTTAAAAAATAAAAAAGAAGAAAAAAACAAGTTTTTTTTTTTGCATATAAAGTCTGAAACCTTTTATGAATCAAGTGGGTGGTGGGGCAGTAATTTTGTTATTACAATCGCAGACGATTCCAAAATTACGAAACCAGGAGTTGAAAAGGCCGACTTCGTGAAAAATCTGATTATATATATATATATATATATATATATATATATATATATATATATATATATATATATATATATATATATATATATATATGTATATATATGTCTGTGTGTGTGTGTGTGTGTGTGTGTGTGTGTGTGTGTGTGTGCGTGTGTCCAATAAATAATATACGAACTATGTACTTACTTTAGTAAAGACGTATATTTTAAGCTCGACTTAGGGAAATTTCTGATTTTTCATGCAGTCATTTTTCATATATATATATATATATATATATATATATATATATATATATATATATATTTCCATCCTAAAAAAAAACAAAAAAAACGAAAACAATCTAACTTCGCAATACGTTTTCTGGAAGGAAGTCCTTCAAAACTAGTCAATTTATTCCGCTCAATTTTGAAGCCTGATCAATTACAGGAGTGCATGGAAATGGTCCTCAGGAATGTATTTGTCTACATTTTCTAAGTTTTTACCGATCATTGTGGCTATGAACGATTTTCATCTTAATCAACACACGACCGGTCATAAAATGTGCGAGTCATTAAAAAACATTCGAATTACATTAAACTTTAAAAAAATAAAAGTATGTGCGTTAGAATATGTGAAAAATTCTTCAAGTTTCGGTAACAGACTTTTCGCGATTCAGGCAATACATAATGCACGTATATTCCTGACAGATGTCAGGTTTCGTAACGAATGCGGGACGATTTTAACAGGTTACTAAACCGAAGTCAAGGACAAATGGCACAGTGGATAAAGGGGTTGGTTAGATCCAGTGACAGGAGCCAAAGAGCGTGAGTTTAATACCCGGCTTAGGCAGTGGAGAACTTGGAGAGGGGAATTAACAGGAGATAACTGACATCCATTAAACATGGCACGTGGAACTAGAACAGTCTACCCCAGTGAGCGAAATAAAGGTTCCATTCCAACCACCTCAAGAAGGCTGGAGCGTACAACGGCCGAAACGTTGTAATTCATATGGCGACAAAGATGAGGAAAATAGTCCGTATAATGTAAATAGTGTAAAGAGGGAATGTACAATGATTGCCAGCTATGAGGATTTATTGCATCGTGTTCGCGTAAATCTTTCAAAGAGCATCAATATATTATATGAAACAATACTGAGTATTATTATGTTATTATTGTCTCAATAAAAATGGAAATCATATCGAATATGTTGTTTATTAATATTCCAATTCAATAAAATGCTGTTGAAAATTTCATTTCTTGAAAATATGCATTTTGGCAATATTTCCTGAATTTAGAGACAACCTGTAATGCTGCCAAACCTTGTCCGATCATGCCAGAATCTGCCAGCATCCACACAGTAGGTGATCGCTCTCCGCGTCGGGGTTTCCCCATGTACAGGGGTTACGGTTGATATATTCTACGTCTTGATAACAAGACAATAAGATATTAGATTTTATAAATTCGATGCTGTATTTGACAGCCAATATACGAGACAAAGATAAAAAAGACCTTTAGAAACGGAAACAATAAATAGTTGTTAGCGATTATATTTTACAGCCATTTCCTAATTGTGTTAGTTCTAAACTCAATGGAATCTCAATATTTTCGGCTTTGTGTTAGATAAAATTAGAAATAAAGTATATAGATATATTAGGTTGGTGCAAAAATAATGTCGTTTTTTGACGTTCAACTTCATGTGAGAAAACGATATTATTCTTGCACCAACCTAATACAATAAATATTCTGGATAATCATCACAGAAAATACATTAATAAAATAAAAGATTGTCTGTTAAAATTTTGTGGTTATTATGAACGAATTGATGTATTGACCATTTGAGGCCTGCGTTCCTTAAAATTTTAGCCTTTCTGTCTAAGCTTCTGAGTCAAAATTCGCAAATAATTGATATGAAATTTTTCACGGTAGATATAAAAACTAGTTAAAAATGTTTACTCACCGTTCAACCGGTAGCTTGGTATTAAATCATTTTTCTCTACCACCGTTCAACCGGTGACAGGGAATTACATCATTTTTCTCTACCAGCGGTAAAGCGGTAGTCAATAGCTAATAGGGTTAATTCGTCTTTAATCTGTGTCGCGAAATATGTTTTCTGCATTAGTAGATTCATTGTAATTGGTATTTTCAGGGATTTCCTTCAACGGTAAATATCGGTAACATTTATTTCCTTTCAAGTTAAATATCGGTAACATTTATGTAGGGACAACATAAAAGACAGTAACAACAAAACCTCAGGAAAACGCGTTCGGTAAAAGGCACTTCTAGGTCAGTGAGAGAAAAGAATCTAGTATTTCTTTCTTATTTTCTGGTGAAATGGAGTAAAAAGAACCTTGTAGTAGACGTGATGAATTACGAATTACAACTTGTCTATACAAGTGATTATATAGCCTATTAGATTTCTCGTATGCTTTAACTCATTAGAATGTTTTCATGAACTGGATAAAATTAGGGTAAGTAATACCAGATAAGATTTTGCACCGACAGCATTTGAATCTAAGCATGTTTAGGCAGCCTTTCATATTTACTTTCAATCGTGTTTATTGAATTTGCGAGGAATCCATTACGACCTTGAAGAGTTTCAGCAAGGTGTTTCATCAACACATTATTTCTGGTAGTAGAGAAAAATATATTTAACCCGGTATATTATATTTGCAAGCTAATTGTTTTACAATCGACTATTTATCTGCCTACTGTACAAAGAAAATTAGAAGGATACAGGTAATGTCATTAATTAGTACATGTTCTGTTTGGATCATTTTCTGGCTTCTGGAGAGAGTTATCGCAAAATATGTCAATGTGTTCTGAGTGATTCTGTTTCAATACATAATCATATACACAATACTGTTCGAATTAATTGTTTCAGTGACTTCAATGAAATAGACAAAATGACATATACTCAAATTATGTTTATTTTGGCCAAAAAGCTTTGCATAACTGTTCTAAAGTGTCACAAATCAGTATCAGTATCAGTATTTCCACCTCTACTTTGAATGAGCATTTGGACTCTTTTTAGCATAGAAACGGTCAGTTTCAGATACATGTTGCCCATTTCTTTATTGAGATACCATATTTGAATGTCTGTAAATATTATCATCTCCATGGTGGTACAGGCGTGTTTTATTAGTCGTTGTTTCACAATACTCCTCAAATTTTCAATTTGAATTCAGATCAGGGCAATTACCTGGATATTCCAACATTTTTATACCCTTATTTTGAAATACACTCTGCATTTTTTCAGTGTGTTGCAGGTGGCATTATCTTAGAGAAAAACTCTATCTCCATCTGGTTAAAATTTATCCACTGTTGGGAACTGATGGACTTTCAAAATTTCTTCATATTTGGCGCTAAATAAGGCTATCTCTTATGGGTTTATCTTTGCTTTTGCGTACAAAGCGGGATCGAGGTCCTTTGATTTCAAAGTGCATTTTAGCCGAGAACAACATTATGTAATTTTGCCCATTAAAGTCGTTTATCTTTCATTCTTCCTGCCGAAAGCTGTTTTTATCTGGTTTTCTGGTTGGTCACTCCATTTCAAATATCCATCTCATGACAATTGAGTCGGATATTGTCAACGCGGGTTCCACTAAATCTGCGTCCAGTTCCATGCTACTCTTTCTCGAGGTATTAATTCTGTCTCCGAGCAGCAGTGTTTTGTCGCTTTGGGTCGTTTTTATTCCACAAATTCAATTTCCCAAAACCTTATCGTGAACGAACAGAGCCTATCTTTTCAAATGCATCCCATATTTGACTTGCTTATCGTGAGGCTATGGGCTATTTGTCGCACAGATTTGTTTGAATATTTTTAAGGAGCGCAATAAGCTGTGCAAGCGTTCTAGTAGTTATATCTATTTTTATTTTACCTGTTGAAAGAAAATAATCAGGTTAGTTTTGAAATAATTAGCAGTAACCGAAAAAACATTAAAAAATCTGAATTACAAGCAAAATAATATAAATTACCCAATTCTTAACCAAATACAAAGTTTAGTCAGAAATAAATTCTAAAATATTCAAAATTGCTTCAAAAGTGTTCTATTTTAACAGGAGTCTGCACTGTAATGGCTTCATTGACATTAGGAATCATTACATTTTGTGACGCTGTCCAAAGCGGTATAAAAGAAAATTTAGTAAACTGAAGTCACTGTCTCAATTAATTCGCACACTACAGTATTTTTTTTTAATATTCGAGTACTGGATTTTCCCATGACAATATGTTATCTAGTGTCTTTTTGTTTCGTTGTGAAGTATATATATATATATATATATATATATATATATATATATATATATATATATATATATGTGTGTGTGTGTGTGTGTGTGTGTGTGTGTGTGTGTGCGTGTGTGTGTGTGTGTGTGTGTGTGTGTAACTTCCCTGTGAAAGATCATCACCGTGGGATGAAATAAAGCGACAAAAGGATGTTGGTCTGCGAAGAATAGACCAATGTGGGCTTCCCGGGAAATTTAAAGTTTGGTGTATACATTTTGGATTGATGCCGAGACTAATGTGGCCGCTAAGTATATATGAGGTGGCACTGTCTCGAGTTGAGATAATTGAGAGTAAATTCTGTAAATGCGTACGGAAGTCACTTGGTGTTTCAAGGATTTTGTCGCCGGTCGCTTTGTATGGAAGCTCGGGGGGCCTTCACCTACCTATTACTACTTTGGTGGCAAAAGGTAAGATTGCAGTCCATGCTGTGTGAATGTAGAGAAGCTGTAATCCCGGAAAATATGCCGGAGGTAACGACAGGAAAAATGTGGAAAGTGTCAGACGTGATGTCAGCAGTGGAAGTGATGGTAAAGCAGGCAGAATTTCAGGGTGTTACAAAAAAGGGACGTGCTGGACTTCACTAGTTGAAAGGGAGATATTCAGGTCAGTGGCCAGTAGACAGTAGCAACACTATTTACAGGTAAAGAATGTTCGGGAGCTCGAGGAGGAGATGTTTAGTGCGGACTGTCTGAGGGTGTTCAGATCAGTTGGTATGATTGGTGGCGTCACAGCGCAGGAGATTTGAGGTTCCTCATACAGGCAGCATATGGTGTGGCAGCAACACCGGCAATTTTAAAGATATGGGGAGTGCAGGAATCACCCTCCTGTCGGTTGTGTGCTGTTTATGGAAACCTGCGTCACATACTGTCATCCTTCCCGAAGGCGCGACAGAATTGCTGGTAAACATTCAGGCATAAATTTGTTCTGGAGGTCGCACCAGCAGCTGCTAGAAGTGCTAGTATACCGTCGA
Source organism: Acanthosepion esculentum (assembly GCA_964036315.1). Classification (NCBI taxonomy): domain Eukaryota; kingdom Metazoa; phylum Mollusca; class Cephalopoda; order Sepiida; family Sepiidae; genus Acanthosepion; species Acanthosepion esculentum. Next base: position 43,926,677 of record OZ038477.1, read on the forward strand.
CGGACCTGCGAAGAATTGTCTTCCTGAAGCAAGGTGTGATTGACACAAGGCAGAAGACCACGTCGGAAGACTCTAGGAAGTGGAAAGTGTTGGTTGATGCTACTCTGCCAGTGGAGGTTATTGCGTCTGGACTGAGGCCAGATCTAGTGTTAACTGATATCGAGAAGCAACATGTGTTGCCACATATGATCAGCAATTGTACTCACAAATAGACTCCTTGCATTGAGCATCTCTTCGAACACAACTTTCCTTTACAACTCAATGCCGCTGGAAAATAGTTGCTTCCTCGCGCCAGAAAAGTACGTGTCTATTCTTGCCAATACTTCTATATTTACAAGTTTTAACTCAGATCAAATACTGGAACGTTACTCTCATTTCTGGATTTGAGATCTCTACTTCTTACTCTCCATTCCGTATAGAGCTCAAAAATGTTAACTCGTACTTGTGAGTGACTAATTATGGTCAACCATGCAGTCTCTTTCGCACAGATTAAACGGCGAAGGTATGTCGCTATTTCTATGTGAAATATTCACAAGAGCTACAATCCTCATTTCCAGTTGTTCAGACATTTACAGCGAAGACTCTCCATAACACATACACATGTTCGCAACATTTGTTCCCCGCTGGTTAGAATGAAGTCCCACTCAAAAGGTTATTTACGATAACCTCTAGTTTGAGTTACAGACTCCTTAGATGATGTTTCTGTATCACTAAATCTCTTCTAGCATAGGGACAACTGACATTTATCCAACATATTTCCATAATCTCCTCTCGCGTTTATTCAGAAATAAAATTCATTAATCCTTTTTCTTTAGTGACTCTTTATGGTTTTAGCGACTGAACCTTTAGTAAAAAAATTAAAAAAAGAATATGTAAGACAACCTAATAATGATAGACCTACAATATTTACCGTAGCATTAAATTTAGAAAATAATAACGGACAAAAAACTTTAAGTTTATTCACTCTAATTAGAACTGTGTATATGTTTATCACACTAGGGCGGGTGTTTAACTTTTTTAAGACAAACATATGTTAATGTATGGTCTGTTAAGACAGTCAGCAAATCAACTGACGATCACTGATTTTCTAAACAGTCTCACATTCGGAAGATGTGTAGAGTACAATTCTATTTCCTTTCGTACTGACAAATAATTCGTACAATTTAAGAACTGTAATCAATAAACTATATTGTATTCAATAATCCCATGAGTTATCAAATGAAATGTTTTCCAAAAGTTCGGCGGAATATTATTTCATATATCTCCTTAAAGTAGAAGGGTCGAGTGAAGTACATAAACCGGGAAACGGATTATTGTACGAACATAGCAAATCAAAAGATTTTTTAAAATTCTATTTCTGTATGGACCGAACACATTTCAGCACTCATTTATATATAGCCAACTTTTGAAAAATACTACGAGAGTATCTTTCTCGCCATCACATTACTGGGAACACCAAACATACACGCACACACACATATATATATATATGAAGAAATATGGTCTTAAGGCGTGCTATATTTACGGTATAAATTCCTCAATATCAGTTATAGAGAGTGTGTAAATATAAAAGTGCCCATTGAAGTTAACAGGGGAGACAGTTTTTTCATTCTAGACGCAATCGTCAGACCACTTCATATATATATATATATATATTGATTTTCTAAGCGTAGCTTAGATGTGGCACAAGGCCGAAAGTATGGGACACCCAGTGAGGATTGAACTCACTATTCAGTCGTAACCGTTTATGCAAGACAAGCTTGCTAACCATTACACCACGCCGAGGTACCCATACATACATACACACATATATATATATATATATATTAGTACATAATTTTGATTCTAATATATATATTTATTATATATATATATATATATATATAACCATTACACCACTACATAACCATTACACACATATATATATATATATATATATATATATATATATATATATATATATATATATATAACAATTACACCACTACATAACCATTACATATATATATATATAACCATTACACCACGCCGAGGTGCCCATACATACATATATATATATATATGTATGTATATATATATGTATGTATATATATATATATATATATATATATATATATATATATATATATATATATGTATGTATATATATATGTATGTATATATATATATATATATATATATATATATATATATATATATATATATATATATATATATATATATATATATATATATATATATATATATATATATATATATATATATATATACACGCGTGTGCGTGAGTGTATTTCATTTGTGTACGTGTGAAAGGGTCTATAATCAGGAAATAAAAATAAAACGACAAGACACTTAAATTCAAACTAGAGATCTTTTCATTGCGATGACAGTACTGGTCTGATAGTCGCTCAATATATACCTATCAAAAGCAGTACTCCAGCGTTGACAATAATCAAATTATGGCAAACGTTCTGCGTATTTGTTCCGTTTTATCGCGTTTCGCTTTTCGATTTTCCGATCTTTTTTCTTTTGAAAAACAACCTTCAGCTTGCTTTTACTCCGTACCAGAAGCTGCGCTGGTCTAATTTGATAAAAGGCTAGGGAATACTTTCGCTAAAAAGCCTTTCTTATTTATTTATTTATCATTTATTTTTGCTTTTGCTTCTTGCTTCAGTAAGTATCAGTCCATCGCGAGGAGCAATGGTTTCTCTAATAGGCCCAAATGAATTCTGCGTGTTGGTCTCAATTCGTTCAAATTGATTTATTACTAAAAAGTACTTTACTGTTTCTCGGTAATTATTAACGCCTGCAACTGTATTGTAGGATTTGCTTGCTCAATCAGGATAACGTGCTAGTCGCTTACTCCTCTGCTAGATTACATGTTCTCTCTCTCCCCCCTCTCTCTCTCTCTCTCACACACACACTCACAAATTGTATAGTTTCTTATGAAATATTCATATTAATTACTGCAGGGAAATATCTCTTACTTTCACTTTTTTTTTCTGAGTAAACATAATGTTATCAATTTAAACAAATTAATAACATATATCACCTGAAGAAGGAAGGAGCGTACAACTGCCGAAGCGCCTTGAATGTGACAGTAAAGATTAGGTCAATATTCCAAACAATGGAAATTGTGTAAATAGTTAAAATACATAATCACAGAAATATAGACACAAATTTAAGAACTTAACACACATTGATCGCTAGGCATGATAGATAGATAGATAGATAGATAGATAGATAGATAGATAGATAGATAGATAGATAAAGAGGGAGAATACTAGTAGGATATACAATGAAAACAGGAGTGTAGAAATAAGACAAAGTGGAAATGAATGAAAAAGTCTACTAGGTTGACGTTTTCACGTCAGAATGAAAGACAAATTTGCGTGTGTTTTGTTTGTATTAAAGCCGTTAATGTCTGTTTGCAATTTTGATATTTTCTGATCGGAATGAAAAAAAAAACAAAACAAAAAAAAAACAAACATCTGCGTGTTTTTTTCCTATTACGAACCATTTAATATCCGTTTGTCTCAAATTAATCCGTGTCCATCTATAGTATTCCCTCTGCTGGCTCGTATACCTCAGTGTGCTGTTATTGCCTTTGCAATGCTCAGTTATATTATAATTGTGGTGTCGCCGCTCTAAAGAACCTATGTCGGTCACTTCCGCCTACTATAAGATTAGTAGGAGAGAAGGCCTTGGGAGAACAGTCGAATAGATTGAACGCTGGGTCAACCGACACACACTCACTAGTCGTGTAATACTCTTCTGTTGTACTTACTGTAAATATATGATATATCTGCAACACTTGTATTGTTATTTCTTTAACCATTTACTTGGTCACAACAATTATGTATAGAGGGTAATCTAAGTTTTATGGTTGAGATCAGCGCATTCCCAATACATTTTCGTGTTAGTGAATCCTTCTCAATTTTACTCAGAGTGGAATTTATTATGTCTAAATTGTGGCCAGATCTATTTTGGTGTACAACCAGCGCGTTAAAATGGGAGTAGACGCTTATACAGTCCCACTTATTTGTAGAATTTCGATAGGTAATATCTTATATGTTATTTCGTAATTGTATATTCTATCTAATTGAATCTATCGACATGTTCTGATAGTACTAATGTACAGTGTGGATATATTAATAGGGCATCGTCAATGTATGGGAAAGAGGTTGCGTCTGCGTGTAAAGAATTCGATGAACTGGCACTGATTCTAAAAGAGAAATACCATTACTTCGCTAAGCTGCGAGGTCATCGGCAGGCCAGATTTCTGTCTGTCAATATGGACAGAGAAAGTGAAATTACATAGTTTTGCTATAGGCGTAGTTTTATAATTTTGTTCGTTGGTAGTGAGAGGTTAATTTCTGATTATATATATATATATATATATATATGTATTATGCCTATCCGATAGCACGACAAGGAGTTTCTTGCACAACGGAGTCTTCAGGTACTGAGTATTTATTGGCCGCTACAAAATTTAAATTTAAAAAAATATATATTTGGTTATCGTAATGTTCGCGAAGTTATATATCATACTGGGATTACAAATTTTGATTTTTAAAATTATATTTGATAGAATATACGGGGATTGTACATATATTTGAAAGAAAAATATTGTAAATATATGAATATTAATATTTTTTTATTAAAGGGAAATTACTTGTTCCTTTTTGTCTTCTTATTTATATAAAAACAAAAACAAGATGTGATTTACCTAAAAATAAATCGTAATTTAAAAATTAAATTTGATCAACGTATTTAAGCAGATATTTATTTTTATGCCTACACGTAACAATCAATTAATTTCTCTTGTTTAATAATTTATCGTTATGTAATTCTTTTAAGATAATCAATTTTTCAACAAGACATAAGTTACATTTATTACCTTTTTCGTTATAAGAGTTGCAAATTGTTATAGTTTTTGTATTTTATATTACCTAATGTAATTGGATGATGGTAAATACGAGATTTCCAACGATATTTAGTGGAACCAAAATAAAATTTAACAACGTTACCGGAATGTATGCTCGCTCGGTATGTAATATTATCAGTCATACATTGACCATTTAAGGGACATATCATATTTTTTTCGGCAATTGCATTTGTTTTTAGAAATATTTATGTTGACCTTGTTGGAAATGTATTTGATTAATATAATCTTGTTATGCTGTTATATATTTTTATCTATGTTATTAACTGATCTGGGCCGGAAAGGGATATATTTGATCGAAGTAGCTAAGTGGTTTTGGCTACTGTAACTGAGTGGAACAATCTAACAGGTAGCCGTAATCGACTGGTT
>OZ038477.1:43946990-43974490 GCA_964036315.1 Acanthosepion esculentum
CCAGAGGAAGTCGGGCTCTCGCTCGTGAATTCCCCCGCAACTGTCCAGTGTTATTTCGCTGAAGCGTGTGCGGTTAACACTTGTTCACAGTAAGAATACTCGTATATTTAAGCTTCCCACTGGATATGTGACTAGACAGTCCAACCACACTGGGTTGGTGACAGGTGAAAATATAATATAATTTCTAAGTTCACTTTCTAATTTACTTTAACTCACAATATGGCGTCAGTTTAAACCGACTCCTTCTTTTCTGTGGTAATTATGCAATATATTTTTGTTTTACATGTTTCAATGTTATTATAACCGTAACACTTGGCGAAATAAACACAGTGGAATATAGAATTAAAATAAATAATTACTTGTACGCTTTGATCAAACATTTTCTTATTTATTTTTGCACACAGATGCTAAAATTTTCACCTGCTTGATGGCTTATCTTCTGAAGCGCACATTTCTAAATGAAATAATACCATCTCCCAAAATAGCCTAAAATAATAATATATCACGCACGAGCAGCATTTCAGCTGGAAAAGCAAAGCTGGAATCAAAGTCACCCAATCAAAGATTAGTAAGCTATTTCTACTTCCGGCCAGTCACGCGTGCGCAATACGATTTCTCTAACGTCTTTATAATCGGTTTTTCTGATACCTGTTCTTGGTGTCTGCCAGAGGAATGCTGGCTCTCGCTCGAGAATGCCCCGCCACTGTCCGGTGTTATTTCGCCGATGCGTGTGCGGTTAACACTTGTTCACCGTAAGAATAAACACTCGTATCATTTAAGCTTCGCTCTGCCAAATACATTAGCAAAACGAATTCTACCTTTGTGCAAAGATGGTTTCGCTTGCCCTGAGTTCAGTTTCAGAACGGTCAAGTCAGTTAATCCGCTATTTTTGCCAAGAAAGCGATTTAATGAAAGAAAAATTGAATTCTATCAAATACTCTACGAACCGAAAACTGGCCGCTATTGATGTATTTGGTCAGTGAGGTAAAAGTGGAGGATATTCGACCAATCTCACGTAGGTAGGCATAGAGAATCGCAAACGTAAAGGAAAAACAAGCGCACGCTTATATTTGCATATTGCCACAATCAAAAATTATTTGCACATCATAATACAACTGTATCAATTGCTCTAAAAAAGTAAATAAGCTATTTCCTTGTAGGCATAATGTAAACGAAAACTTCTCGAAAACGTTTGCTAAATCTGAACTGAATATGTATCTATTTTGCTATATATTTCCAATAATTTATATATGGATTTATTGAAATATAGAAAACATGTTTTTGTTTTACATGATTTAATATTATTATAAATGTCTTATTACCACTCACTTCAATAATGTGTGACATTTCTACAAATTTAGTTCTGTGAGATAATGAAACATCCCATATGAAAGAAAATATAGATATATAATGTACTTCGTAATTTTTTGGTATATATTGTCTAAAGTTTTCTCATTGGACTTTATAGGATAAGTACAAAGGAAAAGATAATGGAAAACAAAAAAAAATATTTATTTTTAGAAATCGACTAAAAAAGCCATTTTATTTTATTCTTATTCCTTTATAACAATTTTTATCCAGTACAAGCCCCAAGAGCTACTCAAGGTAGAAGGTTACGGATTAAGCTGCTCAATTAATAGGGAGAAGTAGGAAAGACAACGTTTAAGAATAGATTTGAACACGTTAAGATTGTAGGGAGCAGCGGTTCGTGTAAAGAAGGTGCTCGAGTGGGACATATGTCACACCAATGGAAACGAAGGTACGTGTCATGGCGTTTCTTCGCTGTGGTTAGAACTGGTGAAATTAAGTAATGTAGTTCGTCTGAAAACTGTCCATGGAAATAGCGATTGAAAACGAGCGGCTAGTGGCATTTAGTCTGTGAGAAAGAGGTGTAGGGTGGAAAATAATTCATCACCCACAAGCCTGCTGATACACTTTTGAACGCTGTCGAATCTGGAAAGTAATATCTAGGCAGTTTTTCCAAATAATGGCAGCAGTATACAATTTGATACAGTCTGACCTGGCTCTGGTAAAGTTACATGTAGCAGAAGCCAGGTACGTACTGGAGCAGTACAAGCAATTGACCATTTATCGAGTATTCTTAGCGATGGGTCGTATGTACGCGTTCCACTTGATTTCTTGGTTGATCTTACGTCCCAATAAACCCTCAAGGAGCGGGGATTCTCTGAAAGAAGAGTCGCTCATTGCGGCAGGTGAACATTCAAAGAACACACGGTGATGTTGGAATGTTACTAATTTGTTCTTCAAAGCATTATATGTAACTAGGCAGTCCAATCACACACTGATTTAGTAAATGTAAGTCAGAAGTAAGATCAGCTGCCAAGCTCTAAGCATGTAGAATTTTGGAGGTAAAACATAATACCATTTCATCATGAGTACAGATACTAACAAATTACTCAGAATATAAACATAAGCCGATCATTTATGTAAATTAGAAATAGTGTTATGCCGAGAAGCAAACCTTGTGGGACACGCCCGTTGATCGAATCGGGCCGTCAAGACTAGCCTTAAATAACTACGTTAGTCACAACTTTATAAGCGATATGACTCTAAAGGGTTTGTGCAGCAATCGTCTCTGCCACACCTTGTCAGAAGCGTTGAAATAACTAATAGTATTTCTTCTTCAACCAGCGGTTAAATATTTTTTTCTAAGACGGGAGATAACTCATAAGTTAGCATTCATAAAGACAACTACACGATTTCATCTGGACAGGTAGTCATCTTAGAGTCAAGTCCTTTGATAAGACTTGATACTTCCCGGGCTGTGAATAAAAAATATTACTGATTGTGCTCAGTGAGTCCGGGTTATGTCAGGACGTTGAATTAGAGGCGAAGAGCTTTGCCTTATCTGACGAGGATGAGATGACCTCTGAGCCCATTTATAATAGTAGGCACTAAAGCTTTGTCTCTATTCAAAATTCGGTTGGAGATCTTGTAGCACTCCGGGGAACCAAGTTATTTGCTTTCGACCTTGTACGGTACAGCTTGCGCATAGCTAGAGTTTGCGATTTCTCTAACTCTCTTGCAATGATTGCGGGTAATTTAGAATACTGCAAGTGTCCTACTACACCGTTCACTGTGATAGATATTGCAGTAGTGGTTACGATGCGCTATGGATGCATCGCATTCAGGAGGGAATCACGACTGTCTGTTCGGTTTTTGCTGGAATCTTTCCGGGGTATATACACATTGTTCCAGAAAGGATCCATAAAAGGCCTGTTTCATTAAAAAAATAAATCCATTGATCAAATATAAAATGCTTTACACACACACACACACACACATATATATATATATATATATATATATATATATATATATATATATATATATATAGTTATATATATATTATACATATGTATATATATATATATAGTTATATATATATTATACATATGTATATATATATATATATATATATATTTGTATAACATATATATGGATATATATGTGTGTGTTTGTGTGTATGCATACATAAATATATATATATTTATATATATGTGTGTGTGTGTATGGACCTAAATGAAAAAAGCACTCTTGTGTACTGCCTATATTAATATTCTAATGTTCCTAGCATTTTGATGTGTGTTTATTTTTCTTCTTGTCATACAACTCTAGCATAAAATAATATGTGATGTACATTACAAGAAGTTCAGCTGGTGAAATTATAAACTGAAATATTAACAGATTCATTCAAAATTTTGATAATCAATTATTGATTACGCAGTACATTTTTTAATTACTTTCATGCATTCAATAATCCAGTGACACTTGTAATAAATACAATACAAATTCCCAACTCATTTTAAAATTCAAATTTCAATAATTAAAATATTGGTCGTAAACACAAAGACAAGTATGTTTTTTTAAATGACCGGAAAATAGATACAACATTTTGAACTGAACCATTTTTATAACTTTTATAGTATTTCTCGAACCAGACTTTATAAATCTCTTGGAAGAAAAGTAAATTCATCAATTCCAATCCTAACAAAAGCCTGTTTGTCATTATTATTCAGTAAATCATTTATAAGATAAAAACACTGTATATATATATATATATATATATATATATATATATATATATATATATATATATAAATATAAATATATATATATATATATATATATATATATATATATATGAAAATATCTGCACTTTTTACAGTAATAGTCCACATTCATCCTTCATGATGTATTTCGGCAAGGACAAAATTGAAATAGCAAAAGCTAGATTGAAAGATAATGAAAATGTAATGCCAGTCAAGCAGGTTGGAATTCAATTCCATCATGGAACCAGGAAATGAAAAATAGATGAGCGCTCCCCGCTCCCAACGGCTTTTTTATTTCAGTAAAAAGGGCTTCAAAAACTGTCAAAAGAAAAGAAGGCTGGGGGCTGAATACCGACATTTTGAAAAGTGTAATCAACATCTTACATATATACGAATAAGGTTGATGGTAAGGATTAATGGTCCATTCTAGTGGAATAAGGCTAGAGGCAATTAGAATAAAACGGAATGATAAAACAGAACGAAAGAATTATATAAGAGAAGACGGGTTAAATAAATAGAAAGATATAAACAAAGAAAAAACAGAAAGAATGGGAACAGCCATAACAAACAGAACTTAAAGCGAAGAAATGCACTAAAAGAAAAAAAAAGAAAAAGATATGATAGAAATAAAAGAGGTTGGAAAAGAAAGAGAAAATAAGAAAATGAAAAAATAAGAATGAAATTATAAATGGAGCAGAAGTTGGTGATGAAAAGGTATATGGAAAAAAAGCAGGTGAGCAGTGAATAAAAAATGAAGAACAGTAATAAGAAAACGAAAATAAATGAAAATGAAAAGAAGATGGAAAAGAAGGAAAAAAGACATCCTTGAAATAGAGCAACAAAAGAGAAATAAAAGCGAAAGAGATATAAAGAAACGAGACATAAATTCAACTAACAGTCAAGAACACAAATCAGAAACGAACATAGAAGAGCGAGTAAAGGGATAAAAAGAAAGACAGAAAGAAAGACGGTGATAAAAATGAAAAGACAGAAATGACCAAAAGATTGGGAAAGAAATTAAGAAAAAGAAAATCTTGAGATAAAAAGTGATATAACTAAAATTGGAAAAACAAGAACACAATTCAAATGCAGACCATGAAATAGTAAGGAAAGAACAGGAGAACAATAAAATAGAGGAAGAAGCGACAAATATTCTAAAAGAATACGAGCAACAAAAATCCAGAAAAAAAGGAAGGAAAACTTTCGAATAAAAGAGAGTTATAACAAAATGGAAAGGAATAATAATCCGAATAAAACATGAAGAAAAAAATGAACAGAAAAGCAAGCAAATGAAAACTAGACAAAAATAAAACAAGAAGACAAAAAAGACAAGACAAAAATGTTAATCCTAGGAGAAAAAATGAAATGGAGAAACGAATCTGAAAAACACGTGATGAAAAGAGAACATTTTAAACACAAATTCCGAACAAATAAAAATAATTTCAACAAAGAAAAGTAAAAATGTAAACGATTGATATAAAAAATAATGCAAATTTCTGCAAAGCGAAAAATACAACAACGGGAAATCTAGATTTATTATAAATCTTTAAAAATAAACAAAAGAGGAGTAAAATCCAAAAGAATATTCCTGAATATATATATATATATATATATATATATATATATATATATATATATATATATGAATAAATGAATGAGGGATGATATTTATTTTAGTTTCGTGTGAGAAATAAAGAGCATATCATTCAGATCAATTGATCTCTATGTCTAACAGAGAAGTATTGCATAACGTGCGTTGGCAAGAAGGGAATGTTTAATGGAAAATACATATATGTTACATAACATAGATTCCATTATATTTATCTGTACTGAAACATATGAAAGGAATTTTAAAACAAAGCAGTTTGTTTGGGATTTAATTCCAGATCTATTGACAGCGTTCATACCAAGACAAATATATTGATGCCAACTGCTGATTTTCAAAACCTGGTTCTCTCCTAAACAAACGAATTAACTTCCACTTCTGTTAGTCTTCGGTAGTTTCATGGATGTTTATATTATAAAATTATTATCGGTGAGTTAACTGAAAGCGTCAAGACGAGTCCAAATTCCGGACAATTTTTGTTTCCTTCACTTTTTAGTAATGAACCTATGAAAGGGTATCAATTCCACTTCCTCCGTGCACGTGTTAAATAGCAGGTCAGCTAGCTTAGGATAAGGAAAATTCACAACTCGAAGGTAAAGTCAAGAGGGACGGAAAAATATCATTTATGCCTTCAGTAATGGCACAAATTACAAATACTCTGGCTTCTATATTCAAATTCCATTCAAGAACCATCAAGATAACAGTGAATAAAAAAGAGGGTATCTTTGAGAAGAAAACTGGATCAGGAGGTCACGACAAGAGGGATCTTCATTTCAACTCACAGCTAAATACATTCTTATTGTTTAAAGCAGAGTTCAATACTGTTATAAAAACTTAGGAGAATTCTAGTAAGATATGTTTAATCATTTCTAAGATACAACGGTTCAAAGCTTAATTACACGATTTAGACAATGTCGCGGTTACACTAGGTAAAAGCTTTTATTCTCTAAGTATTTAAAATGGGATATTTGAAATTTTGGAGAAGATGTTTTATAGACGTTAAAATATTTTATAGTAAAAATTAATAAATACATCATTCGATTACCTGGAGATTAAAAGAAACGCCTTGGCCACTATATTAATGCAAAACCCTCCCAATTCAACCCTGCCTATTATAAATTTGACTTGAAAGTTTTTCAAGTAGAGAATTTCAAACTAATAGCACTAGGATATGAAAAGAGATCCATTCACTATTTTAATCACATATAGAATAAACATAAGTAAAATCTCCATTAAGATAATTCGGCTTTAATAAAAGTTCATGAACTTATCATATCAGTGAGTTTTTGTCGTAAAATGTTTTTCGATGAACAATATTTTCTTTAAATTAAATCTGGACAATGCTGGAATACAAATAAAATGTTGCGATCAGTTTTCATTCATGAGTAGAATAAGACGAATGCTGCTTTTTCAAGGGAATTAAATCTTCATTTAAAAGATTGGCGCGACACAATCTTTTCACGTCGATTTATGCAGCAATATTCAGCTTATGATAGAAATAGTTAAAAATATGAACTACATATAAACTTGAAAAGCCTCGTTTTGAAAATATCGTGTAGAACGATAACAACACTCCAGCAAAAAGAGGTTTCGTATTAATGAGAACTGATGTACTAACATCAAAATAAATGCCAAAATACATTATTTACAAAGAAAAAATAATCTAAGATAAAATTATATAAAAAAAATCGACGCTGATACTATTAAGAAAATACAATATAAAGAAACGAAGTTTAAATAGAAAAATTAAATCCCTTGAAGCGTTCGGAGACGAATGGAAATGTTTTCAAATATTCCCACATCAACTATGAAGACTTTTAGACACATGAAAGAAAACAAAAAGAATTCCAACTGCTCGAACTTCAAAGACATACGCTGATTCCATTAATATGTAGAGTGCGTTCATTAAAATGATCAGCAGTATTAAGTAAAAACTCGAATGCTACAGAGTAGAGTGCTACAACGGCTATGGCATTATCTGCTATCTTTTGATTACAGTGAATAGTATTTTTAAATTATACATTCGCGTACCATGGAGTTATGGTTAACAATCCAATCCCACCGATAAATTGTCTAGTGTAGTGAATTCGATACTCATTGCTATCTCATTTGTAGCCATATGAGCAAATAATTCAATTATTTTAAAGCGCAGAGTCCCTTCACTGCTCTTCACAACTTTCTATCTTTTTCAGCTTTAAGATATGTTTGTACCTATATAGTCGCTGTTAGTCCTTGTTCTGCCAGACATGTAAAAAGCTGGTTAGATAGATTAATCGATTTTCCCCTCTTTATTTAAATATGTTCTGTGAATGTCAAACACTACAACCCGCTTTCCTCATTATGTGTCCCAAGACGTTTCATAGTTTATTTCTGATTCTGAGTACAAGTATAATTCTTTTTCTCTTTTTTTCCTAAAAACTTCCTCTTTTCTTATATGCTTCATCGATGGTACTCTCAGCACCGGAATTGTTCTCCTCGTAGTGTCCGTATAATGTCATACTGTGCTACATCTTCGTATTGTTGCATAAATATCGATGACCAGACTGTTAACAGCTTTAGTAATATTTTTACAACAAACATCGTTATTCTTGGACAGGTTTACCATTAGTCATTATCCAGAACCATTGTTAGAGGATATCATTCGATACTTACTTAATATCCTTTCAAAATTCAATCAGATGTATTGTTTATTTCTTAATCATTCCCTCCAGAAAGGCAATAAAGCCACTAAGACGCAAGAGGGGGAGTTAAATGTTAGTGAATATGAGCAAATACAACAATATTAAAGAGAGAGAAGAATAAATCAGCACGAATTAAGAAGGCAGAATATAACCTTTAAATTGTTGAAGGTCAAAGTTGACTGGAAAGCAAGTGTCCGAAAGAGATTTCCATAAGAGAAAGATGTAATAGAAGAATCCGTTGGGATAAAACTTACCGTATCCGTCTATTCATTGTAAACTGTAAAATGGCGAGATCTTTCCGTCAATCTACTACTGAACTAAAATCCATAAATTCTATGTACCATAGTTGAATTAGGGCTGTGGCAAATAGAGTGAAGCCGATATTCCAGGCCAGGACCAGTAACACTGCAGATTCTCTTTGGATTTTATCAAGATGTAGCAGAGATATTTAAAGCATGGATGAATGCAAATCTTATAAATATGAAATATATATTCTGACAAGAAAGACTCTCTAGTATGATACACGAAACCAACTTTCCTAGCAGAAAATATAATATTCATTCAATATAATATTTCCACTTCATGTCAGCGGAAAACGTTAGGCCGAGTTGGCGCCAGTAACTATTCTCCCTGCATTAGTCCTCCTGATGGAAGTGAAAAACTGTTCTCGCACACAGTTTGCTTAGTAAATATAGGACTGCGATTGATTAACATTTATCTGATTGTATTTAATAATCTTGTTCCCTATGATATTGGGGTTTGAGTAGTTCAAATATATGCACTCAGTTTCAAACTAAATCTTGTAATACTCGTAGATTAATATATTCGTCGCTTTCGCCAAGTTATGGTTGTCAATATAAAGGAGCCATTTTGGTATTCACTTCATGCCTTTCTTAAAACCTCTCGAATGAACCACATCTCTCTAGAGTCAAATTCCATTTTAATATGTGACGAGATTATTGACCTCTATGCCCTTATTCTTATTATTTTTGTTCTTCTTACTATTGTAGTTTTTTTTTAATCCTTTGATGCCAAGAGAGGCGGAAAGACCACTATTACGTAGTATGTTACAAGGAGCGCAAGTTAAAGAAAGATTTAGTATAGGTTCCAAGAAGACAGTAGATTGAGGTTAACGTTGAATTTCAATTTTTGAATTTGAAGATTGTAGTTATCAGGGCAGCAAATAAATGGAAGGGAGTGCCACAGGCGGGAAGAGCGAGAAAATAAACTATTAAAGAAGAGGCCGTTCCATTTAGCTATTTCAACGCTGTACGTGTGGGATCTGGCTGCCAAGCACACTTAAATTCATGGAGTTAAAGCATCATGGGAAAAAATCTCATCAGATCAGTTGCCATGAAAATACTTGTAGAAACGACAGAGATAAGCCATGTGACATTTAGTTAAATTACAGATCCTTCTTTGTATGTTTTCAAGTATCTGGAGATGAATAGCAGGAGCACCAAACCAGATATGGCAAGGGTATTCAATGCAAAGATGAATGGGAGATTTGCAAATGTGCAAGATGGATTCTGACGAGAAAAAAAAGTTTCTGGAACGACAGTGTGACCCAACTTTCCTTGCAGTAGATGCAGCTATTGAAAACTTATTCTTATTATTGGCATCGTTCTCTTTTGCATAACAAGGGAGTATATGACCTAATCTCTTGTTCACTTGCTGCACTTACTACGTGTGTATCGTCTGATTTTGGAATGCAAATTCTGCAGCAATTGTTCTGTCTAAAATTCGAAGCTGGTCTTCTGAGTGCTCGTGCTGCCAACTAACAATGTGTTCTCGTTTTCTGCTAAACCTCTATCCTCTTCTCACTCCTTGGAATACCAGTTCTGGTTTCAAACCTCCTGTTGCTTAATTGGTTTCTCACGCTGCTCGGTTAATGCCATTTGCATTCATGGCGCATTTGCCAAAATCTTTGTAACGAAGGAGTTGTTCTGCAGGTCTGCATCCAGTGGCATATTCACTTTAGAGAATGTTTTTAGATATACAGATGTCCTGGAGGCAATTAACGTGACCGAGCTATAGCAAATATCTTTGGGTAAATTAGCAACAAGATCAGTATTCCCGATATTCCAGGGAGTTCTATTTTATAGTACGGTCTATTTAAGTAATGCCCAGTATCCTTCTGAATCCTCACTGCTGCATAGAAAATGAATAATGTAGCAGTTTAGCACGTTTCTATTTCTTTCGTATGAAGTTTCCCTATGTCTTAATATTCAGCAGAATAACGGGAAGTCATTTTACGCTATTCATATGCGACTTACTTTTCCTTGATATACATTTTATCATCTGTTAAGTTATACAAATATTTGCTTTTCTAATATAGTAAGCATTAACAACACAGGGTACGATGTGGTCTTGAGCTGCACAATTCAATGGTAAGTCAATGTCAATAACCACTGCTTAGATGGCTATTCATCTTTTAACTAAAATCTTCTTTATTTCACATCTTTTTCAGACCTAATGAATGTTTCTGCTCTAAGCGGTAACCTTGTAATTGAAACAATATTTATAATAATTCGGTTTTACATTTCTGTTCCAAAATGATTCCTTATCAAAATATCCATAAGCATTAGGGCAGGTCGATTTTGGAATCGTGATACTCACTTTGAAAGTTGAGATTTTATATGAAATATAAAGATACAAAAAATGTTTTCCATATCCTTAGTCTTTCTTGACGAAACGAGTGTGGTAGAATTGTTCGTGACAATACGTATTTGCATATCAGTTCTCCTTAATATATGTGTACAGGACAGATTCATTAATGTGGGAGATGGGTCATACCACATTCTCTCTTACCTTATTCTTACAGAAGGGAGGAATCACTGAATTGGGCAAGCATCTTTTGCTGTTTACGATCCGTGCCGGATTGCCAGGAGCATGATGAAGTTCTCCTTTCTCGCTAGAAGTGGATTTGTTTTCGTAATCTTCTACGAGTGAGATATTAGCAGGTGATTGGACATATTCTGTGAAACCTGTTCGTCACCACTTCAGGAACTTGAGTTCACAGTCAGCCTTTTATTTTCCCATGTCTGCATATGTTTTATCCTTTCCCACTCCCTTAGCGAGAGAGCTTCTTGATTCTGTCCAATGGGCAGAATACAGCGGCCTATTTTTTTGAGGGCCCTACTAGCATCAGTTATATTTATTTTACTTTGATTTGATATTTAGTTTGTTATGGGGTTCAACCCCCTTCCCTTTCATTTTTTATAATTAGATTTTTATGTATGGAACTTTTATTATCATCAAATGTTTATATCGCGGGGTGTGTATTTGTAGGTTCATGAGGCATTATGGTATATGTGTGACACCCAACCCTCCTCTGTCCTGGTCAGGGCACCGTTTGTGACACCCGTACTGGTCGGGGCGCACTTGTGACAACCGACTTCTTTTTCAGTCACGACGCCAATATGTGACGTCGGTCCTTTGTGACGGGCTAACCCTGGGACATCGGTTGAAGTCTGGTTGGGTTCTAGTACCAACTTGTCGTACCCGGCTCGCTTCCAACGCCTGGTCACCGAAGCAACTGCTTTGATCTCGATTCAACCTACCCACGTTGTGATTTGATCTTAGGTTGACGAGATCAATCAAACGTCGGGCCGTAGTGCCAGCCGAATCCGGGTCAAGGTGATACTGCACAATAAATGTAGACAAAAAAACAAAAGCACAAACAACAACTTCAAGGCGAGCGACTGGTTAGGAATAGTGATTAATTTTATGTCGGTTTGTTGAGTTACAGGAGTGCGTCTCTCTGTTTCTCTCCCAGCCCGAAGAAGAAAAAAAATGTGGATTGTAACACTTTTGCGTTCCTTAACTAGTTCTGGATATCGGGATGGCGAATATAAGTCAGACTTCTATAATTTGTTCTTGGTTAGAAGTCTAGTCGGAAACTTGTTTTGGTGGGAAATCTAAAGTCGGTCTTCAACAAATTTGTTCTTGGTTAGAAGTCTAAGTCGGAAGGCATGGAATCGTGCGGTCACCTGTGCGAGGCGCGTCTCTCTGTCTCGACTTTCCTCGACGAACTCAGCTCTACTCTGCGAACTCGACGAACTCAGCTCTACTCTGCGAACTCTCTGAAACACCCGTAGATGTTTGCTTATATGGACGCCGATCAAAATCTGGCGTGGGGTCGGACGTGGTGTGGCCACCACGTTGATTTCAAATCCCCAATAAGGATGTTCTTTGTTTTCGGCCAAAAATAATTATCATTTTCCGTATTTGGAAATCTTATTCCACTCCCACCCTCTTCTGCTCTCATATGGGTATCTCACCATACTTTAGAGGGCGTCAACGGTTTTCCCACTTCCTCGCAGTAACATCTCATACCTATCCTCTCAATGGGCGGTGGCGGCCTCCTCTCTGCGTCACATGATCATCTCCGCCTGGCTATTCGGCCAATAGGCGTCAACTGATAATCTCAATTTTTATCCAACTTCACGGGATATGTTTTTTTTTCTACCAGGTTTATCCGTCAACATTAATTGGAAGATTCTTTTTTGGCGAAATTGGGTTAATTAAAATACCCTAACATAGCCTTCGTTATCACAAACGAACCCAAAACAAAATGCAGATGTCCTGTCCAGGCGGTCTCATTCTAGGGCTCTGCGTGCGGTTGGCAGACGACCCATCAACTACTGATAACAGCCAATGTTTTATCTGCCCAGAGCTCTGGTATCCCTCAACTAATTTTCACGACAATGACCATCAGCATTTTCGTGGGTGGCATTCATTCCTTCTCTTATCATCTAAGATGTTAAGTCTTGTCCGTCTGTTTCTTTCTCTTTTTCCTTCCTTTGTCCTCGAAGAGAATTTGGCATATCTCAGCATCAAACTTCAGCGAGAAAGTAAAGTGGTTATCTTGAATTCGCACTTGAAAATAACAAAACAAAAAATCCTTTTTTTTTCCCTTTTTTTTCACCGATACTCTGTTTGGGAAAATAAAAAAACAAAAAGAAAATCGCTCAGTATGTCTTTCGTTATATCTATCGGTGTAAGTAATCGCTCAGTATGTCTTTCGTTATATCTATCGGTGTAAGTAATCGCTCAGTATGTCTTTCGTTATATCTATCGGTTTAAGTATCCCCGTAATTAACTTCTGTGGTTAATTAATTGATTAATTAACCCTTCCGTTCCTAAATAGTGTTACATATGGAGGAGTGATTAATGAAGGATGAGATCTTATAGTGAATGTGCGAATTGTAATGAGTTAATGGGTTGTGAATCAAATTAGCTAGATATAAGATAGTGCCGACCAGCATCAACCCCCTCCCTTTTTCGGCCTTGTGCCACAATTGTCTATGAAAACACAATAAATAACAAGACCAGCCTTATCCCATCCCCTATTTTATGCCATGTGCCATAATTATATTTTTACAATAATTATACAGGGACTAGTGTTCAAGGGTTCCTCGTAATCTTCAGAAAGAGACCATGTTTCTGTTTCTTCATAATCGGTTAAAGTGTACTGAAGACGATTTTCGTTTTGGCTTGTGGTTTCCGATTCATCCGCTGCTATACCCAAGTGCATTAGTGCATCTGTGTCTTCCTGTCCAGCAGGGTAACGGACACGCGCATACTGGTGGTTGTCGTTTAGAAGCTCTACTTGATCGACAATAGGTTCGTGCTTATTTGGTCTCGTGTGTCTTTTTTCCTAATATCATTCCCGGATTCGAGAGGCAAGATGGTAGGGTCGCTTCAGTCAGACTTTTTCTAGGAAATGGGAGGAATCTTTAATAAGGTTTTGCACCAGTCGCAACGCATAGCGGCGCTCTCATTACATGTATGCCCTCCGGGAATAGTTGTTCCCAATTCTCTAAAACTACCCCTTTATCAGTAGCTGCTAGTTGAACAGTTTTCCAAATTATTTCAGTATACCTCTCGCACTGGCCATTGTCTTGAGGGTTATATGGGGATGTTCTCCTTATGACTATTCCTTGCTCTCATAGGAATCGCCGTACGCCTTCCTCATAAATAAAGCCTCTCTATCCGAATGAATATACGCAGGTAGCCGAAGACGTCGAAAACTAGGCAAAGTGCCTGTATGACCGATATATCAGAGCAGGTTATTGCAAAAGAAAACCTCGAATATCCATCAATAATTTTCAGCATATATTTGTTAGGAGTTTTCAACGGAAGCGGTCCTTTAAAATCTACTGGAATTCATTTGTAGGGTTGCGTGGATATATGACCTTGCTAGTGTTAGGACGGTAAATCATAGGTTTGTTTTCAGCCCAAGCCTTACAAGATTTGGTGATTTGTTTCACATCTACTGAATAGAGAAGGTTTTTGATTTTTGTCATGTGTATAATACCTGGGTGCCACATCTCTTTAGGTAGTTTCTTAAAATTTTCTTTGCAAGTAGCCAAGCAACATTCAACAGATAGGTCGTCTACAGCTGCGTTTTATTTACGTCAAACGAGTAACACAAGCGTTCCATTTTCCAACAAGCTCTTTTCATTTTTAATATTGCTTGTTGCATACGGATCGAATATGAATGAGACTGATTTTTGTTCTGTAATTAGTTTAAAATGTCGCCCGATCAAATAACGCCACCATTTTCTCAACGATTCAAAAATAGCATAGGCTTCTTTCTTTACTGTAGAATGCCTAGGTTTTGATTTAGACAGGATTCTGGAGAAGATGGTTATGGGCCTCCCCGACCGTCTTAAAGAGGCAGTTAATGCGAATTCTGATTCGGCTGTTTCTACGACCAAAGGTAGTATATGACTAAGCGTAGTAACGTCTGCTTTCGCTATACCCATTTTTACTCATTAAACGCTTTTTCTGCCATGAGAGATAACGAGAAATGAGTGCAATATCACGATTAGAGTTGAAAAAGCCGATATCAAATAGTCATAGTGCGCAATTATTCACGGTGCAGAGTGGATAAATCTTTTTGGACAGGTAGGCTGAGTTATGGATTCAGACATTCTGGATCAGGTATTATGTTGTTTTTACGTATTATGTACCCAGATAAGTTTATATTTTTACGTCTAAAATAACATTTGTCTTCGTTAAGTGTAAGCTTGTACATTTTTAATATTTAAGTTAAGATTTTTGTCATGTTCCGCTTGACTTTTCTCACAAATAGTTACAGTATCGATGTGAATATAGTTGCATTGCAGGTTCTCTTTTGATATATGGTCTATCACACGCTGAAAACTATCTACCCGTAAGTCCAAAAGACATACTGCGAAATTGATAGAGTTTGCCGATGGCCTCGAAGGCCGTAGAGTGTTTATCGCTGGGACTTATTGTAGGTACTTTTAATGGCCAAAGTAATAAATAGACAGTTTTTGGCTATTTTCTTTAATATATCATCTATTCTAAGCAGACGTTAGGAACCCAGTATAGTAAACCGGTTTATTGTTTGGATTCTAGGAATATTTGCCACTTTTTAAATATGCGAAGTGCCTTGTTATCAAATATATCTGACTCACACTATTGTTACTTCAATTTAAACAATTTTAAGTTATGGGGTCAAAATCCTACATCATTTATCCTCGTTAGTGAGAAGCGAAAAAAATTTCAACTCGACACCAGAACCTACGTTACGCATTTTCGTACTTCAGACTTAAAGTTAAACTTTCTGTTAACATATCAGTCTGCCAATAATTCTCACTCAAGCAATATATTATTTCAAACAAACTTACAACTTGATATCGTAGCCAAATTCAATATAAATTATCTGATCAAAGAATGATGTTTGGCCCTATAAAAAAGACATCCATATATACTTGATAACAACTATTTCCCATATTAAATTGAACAATACTCCAAAAGGCACATTCAAGATAATCGTATAAAAAAAAACAAAAAAACAACGCGGCGAAATTTTCTTACGATAGAATATGCTATACGACAAAGTTTATTTCTTACAGCGAAAGTTCCGGAGTCGAGCTTTTCTACGGAAAAAATGTTTACGGCGACTGTTCCGAATACGTAATGTTTGGAAATAGTCGATTACCATTCACTCTTTTCTGTTCTCAGATGAGACTATGAAGGTTTGGGTTTACCACGGGGAATGGCTGCGTTCGATTATTCCTTCCTTCAACATACTATTAACTTCAGTTTGGATAAATAATTTCTCCCCTTCCATGTGTCGCCGAGATTTAGGAGCTTGTAATCCGGTGTTAAATTGTTGAAGAGAGCTGGGTACGACAATCTTGTAGCTGTTAGGTCACAGGCTTTAAAGGTCGGCTTAGAGCCTCCGAAGGGTATTTATACTAATGAATATTTTTGTGTAAAAAGTTGTGCTCCAATATTAGGTCGGATCATAGATTTTTCATTATTATACATCTTACTCCTCGGTATAAAGAACCCTTTACTCGTAGATCAACTAAATAGTATCCAATTATTTGTATGGAAAGACCCATTGCCTCTTTGTTTAGTCAGGGGTTAATTTTCCACGAATTTAGTTTCGCAATGCTTGCGTTAATGAAGTTTTCAGTCCTCCCAGTGTTCTTTAGCAGTGATTTCTATTGTAGTAGTTGATAAGCAACCAAGTATATCGAATAATGCCGAGCAAGTTACCGTTTTGCCCCATTTTTTCATACTTCTATAAATTTTAGCCCACTCTTCATCATTTCCGCATGTATAAGATGTATCCGTTCTAACAGGGCATAATGAACATGCATGTCTCTTGCTCGCGCAAAACAAAAAAAAACATTCAGTTAAGGCTGATATTTTCGAAGAGCCTACTGTTTCATACGATATCGTAATTTTCAGCATCTTGTTCTGCTAAATCTAGTACATTTGCCTGGTCATAGACCTGCGGTAATGTTAAGGTGCTGTTTTCGACTATTCTTTGTCGGATATCCATGGACCGTAGTCTATTTAGGAAGGCATCTGCTATCGATTAGCCTCGATACTGTTCTGCTGATACCGAAGAAAATGAACAGTCCTTAATTAGTTTTATCAAAGCTTGATCAAATCTGTGAATGGAATCTGAGGGCAGTTTGCGCATTGGAGCCAGCAAATATCTAGAGAAAATTTCCATTTTCGATGTAATGTACATCCTGCCCAGTATTGTTAAAGTCTTTTCGTAGGAAGATGCGTCTGCCAAGTACACGGAACCATGTTCTGAGATATATTTAACGAGATATTGTAGCTTATTAGAACTTTGGTCGCATTACTTACCCAAAAAGTTCAAATTTCGCTTTCAGTCTCGTTGGGGCCAATAAGTGTCTCTAGACAGAGTAAATTAGCCATTTTTAAAATTGTTAACAACGGGAGTTTATTAATTTGTGGTAGAATTGTTATTGCTTATAAGATCTTAAAAACTCGGTCATTTAACCAGACCCACCATTGGGATTAGAAGTGGCACAAAGTCGGGATTTCTGGGGGAAAAAGCGAACGTGAACACACGAAACATTGATTAAGATTTACCCAGAGGCAGTATGCATTTACATGTACATTTAGTGTCTGTTTCATTCAGCAGAGTCAAGTAAACAGAGCTCCGACTGAGCCAGACATCGGAGCGCATGACACCATGAGATGAGATGTGATACAAGGTCAAGATTTCTTTGAGGTACACGAGCGTGTCCTTTTGGTTCACATTTACCCAGAGACGGCATTCTCATGATCGGGTAAAATTCTAGTCGGTTTTTCTCAGCCGAGTCCATGTCCGTGGACGGAGCCCCGACTGTCTCCCTCTGCCTGAAGAGAGAGAGAGAGAAAATGAGAGAGAGCTTGACACTCAGTGCAAGACAGCCGACAGCCTGGCTTCTTCGACATTTAAAAAGATCGGTATTTACCCACTCCTCACACTGAGATTAGATGTGAAACAAGGTCGAGATTTCTGTGGGGAGCCCAAGTATTACCACTTGGGACAATTTTAAAAATTTACACAGCGTGGCCTCGGGTACATTTATTTTCTGTTTTTCTCAGTCGATTATCAGTCGACAGACAGAGCCTCGACTGATTCACCCTCGGCCCAGAGACAATCAAAGCCAGCCAGCGGACTACCTGATTCCCACGACATTTAACAGACTCAGTATTTACTGAGTCCTCCACAGAGATGAGGTGTGGCACAAAGTTGAGAATTCTGAGAGTAATCCGAGCGTTTCCACTCGAGTCAATAGAAAAGATTGGACCAGCCCCCGGATTCGCGTGCTCGAGTACATTTATTGCCTGTTTTTCTCAGCCTTGTCGTCGTCGGTGGAGAGAGCTTAACTGCTCACCTTCTGCCCAGGGACAAATGTCTCAATAATCAGAGCCAGACAGCGGACGTACAGACTCCTTCGAGCTTTCATGTATACACCCAGTCCCACAACTAAAACGAGATAAGACACAAGGTCTATATTTCTGTGCGGAAACTGGTTGTTTCTATACGGGCCAATTGTCAAAATTTACCAAGACCCCACTTTCACGGGCTTGGATACAATTCTTGTCAGTTTTTCTGAGTTGTGTTAGCCGTTAGCACAGAATTATAAAATTTATAATTTATTTTATGAACAACATTTATGACAAAAGTACGTTATTACTAAATCATTGTTTTATCAAATAAAACCCTCATTTATATCAAAGGGAAATTATACTTAACTATCTTGCAATATTATTATATAATGTGTTATGCAGTGCATTAGTTTCAGTGTGGTTTTCAATAAACAATGCAAATTTAAAATATTTTGTTTCATAATGTGTGTTCAGATTTATTATAGTGTTATATACACTTTTATCTATTTTTTGTTTTAATAATTATGATTTAACAAATGAATCCACGAATGATCTAAAAACTATTATTCATTGAGTAATGTTTGTTATAATCTTTTACAATTTTTTTACAAATTTTTACTTCTCTGATACACTAAAACCTGTATATTTAGCGTGTGGTGATTCATAATCAAAATTGGTTTTAATATATATTAAATTCCATGTAGCTAATACAAAAGACATCAATGTTATTGGGATTAATTCTTGAAATAATAACATTTTGAAGTCAGTTTGTAAACTAAAACATTAGGAATTATATACTGCTATACATATTTCAAATATTAAAAGTAAATACTTAAAAGGGGTGAAGGCAATGAGTCTACTTTTGGTGTCAGTTCTTAGAAAATTAAACCCCAGCTTGTACATCGAGTCCAATGTTGATTTAAAAAGAAATGTGAAAGATTACCCTGACCAATTAAGAAGATTCGCATGAGCCACACGTTTCAAACGATAAGGGGTGTTTGCAAGAAACAGAGATTGGTAAATCTACCCTCTCTTATGCATTTCGAGATTAGATTAATAAAATATTACATGGAATGTTTTAATGTGCCTGATAGCCATTTATGAAAACGAAATTGAAACCCCTTCCATCAACAGAATTAATGCGTAGTGTATGCTCCGAAAGTAATTTGAAAATGACAAATTCAATAATATTCATATGTTTATATGATTCTAATAGGAACGTATACGATCGTAAGTAAAATCGTGTCTTTAAACATTTTTTATTAAATAGAATTTACATCTAATATTTATTAAGCATTTAGTGAATTTATTTGTGTCCGTATAAGTTCTTGGATGTCGATTGGGAACGTGTAATGCAACTTGTCCAGATTGTGTTTAACATTTCGATTACTTTAAAATACCGTTGTTCTTTTTAAATGTAAAATGTCATCCTTGCCCATAGCACTGAAGATAATTATAGTAATGGTTAGGGACTAGATCGACGTGCCGTTAACAACATAATGGCTGTCTCGCTTTTCCTTTAAAGCTTAGATAAACTTTATATGAAAACTAACAACACCAGGTGGCTTTTTCTTGTTAGATGTCAAAAGAAAGGCAGCCCGTGCATGCACATAAGACATAATTTTAATCCTTTTCCAGTTGTTTAAAATTAAGAAAACATATTAATCAGTTAAAGATTGGTTAAGCTTCATTTAGGAGCAGTATTTAGGGATGGGTAGGCAGTTAAAAGGAGCTTCATCTGGTTTATCTAAGTGTGTAGTGGTTAATGCTGGAAAATTGACTGATCACAATTTTCCTTATATTTACAAGACATTAATCAAAATCCCTTCTCACACACAGTCCATAACATGACGGTTCCTGTGTTTACCACATTTTAATGACAAGTATTTAAGATTCATTTCTTACATCTTCCATTAGTAAGGTTCGTGTATTTCTTAGTTTTCGCTTTCTTTTATTTTCACAATATCTATAGTTTGCGGGTTTATCAAACTTTAGTTAAAACTTATGGAATCCGGTCGCTTCACTTGGAGACGTGTATCTCCTTACTATCGCTACCAGTCCTTTTTCTGTCGTTCATTTACACAAACTAAAAGGTAGATGATTCGATGTTTTCCTCGACTTAGCTTGTCTTTAATATGCCCTGTGACCGTCAAATACTTTTCTCTGCATTTTGCGTCCCTAATTTTCAAATGATTCTCTTTTTAAATATAATTGTCCTAAGATTTTCCTTAAGGATTTCACGTTGTGACATGTTACCTCCATGATATGGTCAGCATCCTTCTGCAAAATCACTTCTCACTGTTAAGAAATCCTCTTCTATTGATTAATCAGTGTTCCGGTTTTCCAAAATATCCGATTTGTCATATTCTAGAAAAAAAAAACTCATTTTTCTTGCTAATAATTATTCAAATAATCAAGCAATTGACACATTTCCTAGACTATCACTGCTCCGACTCCGTCGTTTGATTTCTGTTTTCATTTTTCTATTTCTTTTGTGTTGGTTTAGTTGATTCAGTTATGATAATGTCAGAAATCTCATTTTTTTATCTATACAGGCGACATCTACTGTTTTTCTGCGATTTGTCTATTGTCGTTCTGAGATAATTTACCTTGATGAAATTGTTCTGGGATGCAACGATTCGATTTCGTTTGGCTTCTCAAGAGACTTCTGCGTAACTCTTTTCCTGATTGTTCGTCTGCGATAGTTTATAACGAACTTTTATATTCCCAGCAGATAGTTTTCTTTCCTCACTTTAACGTTTCTTTGATGTTATTCTTTTCGTTCTTGTTAAGATTTCCAAGATTCAATTCTGCTGAAAATAGAGTTCATTTGAAAAGTATATTTCCAGTATGTTTGTGCCAGCGAAATGCAAGTCGATCACTCTTCATAATGCCAGTGAAAGATGCACCTTAAACCGACGGAGTGTAATGGTTAGAAATGTTGTCTCGCTAGAACAGTTACGACTGAGTAGTGCCCCTATATTTTAGGCCTTGTACAACATCCAATCTACGTTTAGAAAATCAACATAAAGGTAGTGAAAGAATACAGCCTATAAAGTATACGCTGATTTCGTCTTGTACTATGTAATTTTTAACTCAGTTAAACAAATGACAGATACATTCGCTGCAAACTACCCACAATTCTTTTTTCATAAAATACCATAAATGGATAGTAAAACGACGAGAAAGACTTAATCAAAATTAGAACAAAAAGGATACTTGTACTTAGAAATATATAGCTGGAATTTCTGGGACACACATCGCGGAAAATAGCTGAAAGTATTTGACATGATATTTTGCGATAGTAAGTGAAGCGACCGGATTTCATATGATTTAACCAACGATTAAGAAACCCGTAAACTATAAATATTGTGAAAAATAAAAGATAGTGAAAATTAAGAAAGTACATGACCCTTACTAATAGAAGATGTGAGCGATGAATCTTAAATACCTGACATTAAAATGAGGTGAACAAAGAAGCTGTCATGTTATGGACTGAGAGTGAGGAGGAATATTGTTTAATGATTTGTAAGTATAAGGAAAATTGTGATTTTACTGTTTTTAAACTACAATTCTCCATGATTTTTTTTGTACATTCATATCTGTTCGATGCGTATCCAAATGTAAACCAATGACGTCACACATTATGAAATAGACTAAGTCCGACCATTATTTTCAGACTTTTATTATAAAAAGAACTTATAAACATTAAAAAAAAAAGGTCTTAAAATAATTGTCGGACTTTGTCCATTTCATAATGTGTGATACATTATATTGTCTTTCAAATTACTAAGTCCCTTTGCTTCATGCATTGTTATCTAAAATCCTCTTTTCATCATATTCCAGTTCCATTTGGTTTTACCCTACCCTTCATTTGTTTCTAATTTTCGTAATATCGTATTTTTATGATACATCCGATATTTCTACAAGAGATTTCTAAGTTATGGAAGAAATATATATTTAACATTTTCATGCTTTAAAAATGTATTTGATCAACCAAAGAATTTAGTACAATTCGTCTTTTGCTCATTTTAAAGGATTTTTGATAAACTGAATTATTCCCTACTGAACGCCAATATCAAACATTGAAATTGAAATATCAAACATTGAAATCCTTGGCCATGGCACGGAATATAATTATAGTAATGACGCATTTCCAAAAGAATGAGCCCGACTAAATCAAACCAATTTAGATCCAGAAGATAGAAGTAACTTTACAGTGGCACGGTTCAACTCCTCTGACTGACGCGCATTTTCAAACACACCCACGCGTTTGTTTCTCTCTCTCTCTCTCTCTCTCTCTCTCTCTCTCTCTCTCTCTCTCTCTCTAAATCTAAATCTAAATCTAAATCTAAATCTAAATCTAAATCTAAATCTAAAAATAAACACGCTAAAATTCACCTTCATCAGCTTAGTGGTAGAAGATCCGACTGACGCCAATTCAGTCGGGTTTCGATCCTAGCTAGAGGCAACCGGACGTCTAGCCACACTGATGAGCTGCGAAACAGTCTGTCTGTGGATGACAAAAAAAAATCATATATATATATGGGGTATTCGTGTGTGTATGATGACCCTTGCGTTTCTTCGCTTTCTTGCCTTTCAAAGTAGGAAGCGGACATATGGTCTAGTGAATTCTTCACTGCAGATTGTTCAGTTTGGTCTACTTACCTGGACGTGTTGGTCAGACTGATTAATAGTTTCAAAGAGTATAATTTTATTTACAATTTTAAAGAACTACTCCTTCTTTGTGTTTATACATGTAATTGACATAATAATAGAAAATGGACTTAATACCGCTTGAGGCATGAACCTGACACTCACCATATATTAATCATGTTCCCGTGTAAATATAGCAAATTTTAAATACATTTAACTATATATATATGTGTGTGTGTGTGTGTGTGTGTGTGTGTGTGTGTGTGTGTGTGTGCATGTATATATATATATATATATATATATATATATATATATATATATTAAGCATATATAAATATTTATTGTGCGCATCTATTATGTTTTTATAATAAAAATATACAAATAAACAAATTAAATAATAAAACATAATTTTTAAAAAATATTAACGTATATATAAATCATATTCTTTTTGTGCTGTCTCCTTTACAATAATAATTACACATGACGTCACCCTAGACTATTTCAAACATCCATAGTTAAAAATAATACCAGGATGTAGATAACGGAATAGCCCGCACATTGGTTCTTGAAAATGACTGCGATACACGAAAATACTGGAACAAAATTATAACAAAACATAAACTTTGAACAATTTATCCAAAACTTTTAGTAAAATACTCAACACCTTAATCGAAAACTGAAAAAAATATAAAACGTACACACCATATCATTTCTTTATAACGAAATATGCTCGGTTGATTACTTGCTGTCTAAATGTGTTGTCTGCAGACGAAATCCTCAAACCAATCCTTTAGCTGTATGGAACGTGCTACGCCAGGGACTCATTAGGCTAAAGAACCCAGTCTGCCCTGCTATTTACCCATAGCTGGAGAGAATTCATATCTTTTCAAACATTAGTACATGTGAGTGAATGTAATGGATCCGACTGAAATTCGAACTCTTCTCTTCGGATCCTCAATCCGAGCAGCTAACCATTAGTCCATCGTGCCTTATGCAGATAAATATACCTTATTCAGATATATGCATATATATATAGAAATAAGTTATTCGTCTCGTTAAAATAAGTATATTATTTTTATTGAATTTGCATAAATTATTTATTCAGGCATATAACGGTCGAAATATTAGAGAAACTGAGTTAATAGAATTATCGCTCTTTTGTTCGTCGGAATGACGACAGCAACCTGATGTAAATCCGTAGTCTGCTAATTTATTTGATAGTTTTCTGATTATAACTACGCAGACATGTTCAACGGCTGTCCCCAGAGGAATTTTATTTGATAAGTGTGACACCGCGGAATTTAATGAGTTCTTCCATATATAGAATTCATGTTGAATAGTTTTACATGTAATGAGCTCGAAAATGTAAAAATGCTTGCAAGTGACACAACTGTACGTGGAATCAGTTTTGGTTCGGCAGTGCATTATAGGACGGTTCAATATCTCTTTGTTAATTTTTGTCAGATTAGAAACGAATTATTACTGTCCCTACTGACCCGTCAGCAATGTCAGTCGGAATTGAAAATAAAATCTAACGAACCCAGCGATAGTGGATTCCCTCCTGATATTCGCGACACATTATTTTTAATTCTTTATCTTCAAGCAAATAATGATTGGAAAATTATGAATCTTGTGTATATCTTTCGATGATTGTATCCAGGTACAATAATGCTAACTGAATAATAAGAAAGGAATGTTATATTTATTTCGTCCCAACTTAACGCTTAATTAAACCAGCAAACTTCAGCTTTTTTGCGTATTATCTCAAAGAACATTAAAGTATTCCGTGACTTTCAAAATCTTAATTCCAGTGGGAAACTAGGCAGGTGATCGTAAATTATTTTTGTTTTTTTATTTTAAGTCCCCATAGCGGAAAATTTGCCACATGTCATTATACTGCAATAAAAGAATGGGTAAGCCGGTTAGCAGAAACGTTTTTCCAAAATGAATAGATTATTATTCGTTGTGAAAGAGTGCCTCTTCCCCTCTTATTTACTGAAAGTTGACGGCCGGGCAACTGACTTAAGATGAATTGATGAATACTAATCCTACCCAAGGGTAACAGTACGAAGCGAAATGAAACAACAAGCAATATTTGCAATAGATTTCATTCTTTTTACAGTTCGGTTTAAATATAAGTAACCTAGAAACCGTTACTAAATAATATCTTCGATGATCTTCACAAATTATAACGCATATAAATAATATATCAATAAAGTGATATGAAATTCTGTTAACAATATAAAATTAAAAACAAGCAAGCAATATTTTTTTTTATTTTTTAAATATGTATATTATAGAAAGGTATGAATCCCCTTCACCCCCCATGTATGGATAAACAGCAGGAGAGATTGGGTTATATAACCTTGGGTGGCAATCGGTCTTAGAAAACCCTGAATTCAAACCTATCACGGGAGGGTTGGGCTCCCAACAAACACCACTTCTATTGCGGCTGAAGTACATGTGGTACCACTACGATGCTAACGGGTCACGGTGTTCTTGATCGTGATTAGAGAAGGTAAGGCGTTGACTAATAGCGTATAATGTTATGCTAATTCTACCCACTATAAATAAAGAGTTACTCTATCGTGTTATACTAGCGCAAAAATTAAAGGTGTACACTTTATGAGGTTATGTAGGAAAGATAACTGCTAAACGTAGTCTTGAAGAGATTAAACTTGTAGTTATCGGAAAACACCATGTCTGGAATCGGCTATATAATGCAATATATCTTGGGAAGAAACTGTCTGAGTGAGACATATTTCGTACTAATGTAATATGAAGGGATGAAAATGATTCATCCACGTGTAGGTGTCAAGTCGAATCAAAGTTTGGAAGATCATGATTTGTGCAACCAAGTAATGTAGCTCTTTAGAACACTTGCCATGGGAAGAAGTAGCGAGAATCTTCAGACATTTCGTCTGACAGTTTATCCAATCTAAAAGCTATACCAGCTCACTGAGTTGAGGTAATATAATTTATGTCCAATTTTTAGAAACGATACTTAGAATTGCTATAATGGTAATATAATATAGATTTAAATACAGCCAAATAAATTGATATCAGAAGATACTGGCATACTACAGGAATTTGTTTTGCTCTTGCTGATACACACACACACACACACATATATATATATATATACTACTACTACTACTACTATTAATAATAATAATTATAATAATAATAATAATATTATATATATATAAGTGTACATTGAAATTATATATAATATAAATCAACACCCAAAGGCAACAGTGCACCTCAAGATGGCAAATGGCACGAAGCTCCGTGTTGTGCAATCAACGTAGAGAAATGTATATATATATATATATATATATATATATATATATATATATATATATAGAGAGAGAGAGAGAGAGAGAGAGAGAGAGAGAGAGAGAGAGCGTTCTAGTTGCCTATATATATGTATGTGTGTGCGTGCGTGTGTCCTCAAGGACACATGGCATAGTGGATAAAAGTGTTAGTTAGATCCAGTGACAGGACACAAAGAGTGTGATTAAGGCTTTGTAGAACTTGGAAAGGGAAACTAACAGAAGATAACTGATAACTGACATCCATTAGACATGGCACGTGGAACTAGAATAGTTTACCCCAATGAGCGAAATAAAGTGTTCAGTCCGACATTCCAGCCACCTGAAGAGCTCCGGTGCGTGCAACGGCCGAAATATTGTGATAAATATGACGACAAAGATGAGGCCAATAGTTCGAATAATGTAAATAGTGTAAATAATGGCTCATCACAGAAATATAGTCAGATACTGGGAGTTTTAGTGGGCCAATTCTTTGTAAGTGCGTAAAAATCTTTAAATTAAGAGTATTCTTTGAAACATATTCTGAACATTGAGAAAAGCCTGCTGTGATTCATTTAGAGTCTCTCGGATATTGCGACATTTAAAATAAAGATTTGAAAGCTGGAATGAAAAGGTGGTTCTGAATGGACTTCATGGTGCTACCCATGGTAATGAAGGCCAATTTCCTGTCATTTGTGATTTTCCAATGGGTTATGAGCAATGAGTATTAGGTTATACTACGTGGACCCTAAGAGTCAATGTCACCTATATACACTGGAGAACTGGACATCTGGGTTTTGTCCTAGAGCGAGTGGATGCTTGCACATGTCTCACCAGCAATCTGCTCCCTCTCAAATGCCCTACGTGATAGAAGAGTTAGTAGCATAGAATATTAAAGATAATATTTGCCGAAGAATTTTGCCTCCAACCTATCTTGATTTGAATGGCCTACCTCATTGAATTCCGCCATCGCTAATCTTAT
>OZ038477.1:43979490-43984490 GCA_964036315.1 Acanthosepion esculentum
GGAACTTAAAAACTGTTTCTCTCAGGAAGGACCCGGGCCATAATCGGCTATTGGATCATAAACACTGTTCCCTCAGAGAGACCACACCACCTCTTTTCCCTCGGGGAGTCTCCGTGTCATAATCGCCTACTGGAACTTAAAATCTGTTCCTTCATGGAGATCCCGTGTCATGATCACCTATTGGAACTTAAAAAACTGTTTCCTCAGGGAGTCCCCATGTCATTATCGCCTATTGCAACTTAAACTCTGTTACTTCAGGGAGGTCCCTTAACATAATCGCCTATTGGAACTTAAACTATATTCTCTCAGGGAGGCGCTTTGATATAAGTAACAATTAGTGCTTAAAGTCAACTCAAACCTCAAATGAATGTCGGCAATACGATCCATTGCAGAATATGCTAGAGGAAAGATTGTTTCTATGACTTCTGCTATCTCGACCTTTACAAGAGACACATCATTTCGAATATGGAGTACCGCAGCCATATATGGGTATGAGCTGCCCGGTCTTCTATTTTCACTCTCGATAGTGTCCAAAATTTTCCATGTGGGTGATGAATTATTTTCCGCCCTGCAATCACTTTTTCACAAACGAAATATCGGTATATCCATAGAAAGTTTTCAGATGAACTAAATCGCTTATTTCCATCTGCTCTGTCTTGACCCTTCAGACAACTCAATTTTATCTAACCACACTCATACCCTTCGCATTCCAGCGGGGGCTGTAAGTTCTACTCAGCAGACTCTCCCCACGACACGCTTTTTTGTAGAAACGACACCAAAGGGGATTCGTCACCGATCACAAAAAATATTACCCTGTATGATAAACCTTTGTCTCCACATATCCGTATAAACTAAACCTTTTAGTGTATAACTTCCTAACTTATGTGGTTCTTGTGATTTGTACCGGGCTCAGATCATTCTAAAGAATTAGCATACATATCTCTATCTATAAAAATAGATGTCTGTGTGTCTGTCTGTGATTGTGTATGTTATTTATGCACATCCATATTGCTAGACCGATTTCGATGAAACGTGTTGCAAATTTATCATGGCATGGTAAGAACAACTTTTCAATTTCCAAGACCCCATGATTTGGCATGAAAATCGATAAAACTGAAGGTGGGTACCACTTTTTGCAAAAACCAAGGCAAAAATACGCGAATAAAATTTTGCTGTATAAACTGAAGTTCATTGCACTTCATGCAAAACAGCTCATGTTACGAGGTTTATGTAGAGTGCTTGATAGTTTTTTTGGCGATATTCTGACGCAAAAATTGAAAAAAAAACTGTGCAAAATCGGGTTTTCGTGCTACTTAAAATAAAAACTTGAATTACTTCCTCATATTTACCCGATTTTTTTTCAAACATATAGCAAAACTTTCCTCGCGTATAACGAAAAACCAAGAGAAACTGTTCAAAAAAGCCGGATTGGCTATAACTCCCTGGTTTTTCATCCCATGCTCTCCAATTTTGCAATATAAATTACATACAAGCCAAAAATTGTCTTAAGTGAATCCTTGGATTTCAGTTAAGAGGACGAAGTCTGAGAAAAACTAGGGCAAAAATCTGCTGTTGCCAGTTACCAATAGTTTCTTCAGGTTTCTATCCTAAATTGGCATTCGAACAACCTTTGTTACAAAAATTATTTTAGAAGGAATATTGAAACGTTAAAAGGAAACATTTCCCAAAAAAATTATTAACGCCAACTCTCCAGTAAAAGTAAGAAAAATGAGACGGGGCGTTCATGCGTTTCCATTTGCAGTTGAATCAAGCTCTGACCCTTCATCCATGCTTGTGTTTGATTGTTAGATTTGTCAACAATGCCTCACTATCTGAAACTTATTCCTGCCATAGGGAATTTGATGAATAATTAAAACATTGAAAGAAATTTAACCTCGAGCGACGACCGCACAAGGTTTTATCGATGTGATTCCATTATTAAGAACAATCAAATCTGAGAAGGACATATCGTAAAAAGATGAGTGGGGAGTAGCTTAGCTTACCAACGGACGATGCATGCAAGCGGGAACGAAGGCAGACATTTCTAGACAGGGGGTTCGGGTATACAATGGATGTAGATATGCAGGCTGTGTGGTTATACAGTTACAGGTCAACTCTGGTAGTATTATATATGTGTGTGAGAGAGAGGGGGAGAAGTGTAGCAACATTATATAAATTTGCCAGGAATAAATACGAAGTTACTCTGAATAAGCATGACATCTAGTTACTACATCTTTGTTTCCGGTAAGCATTTTAACACTCGCGGTAGTTCAGATCTGGCTATTTACGTTTAGCAAATTTTGCGGAACTTATTATGTAATGGAAATTGTCGTTTCATAACTGTCGGGAACATTAAGGAGAAATTGAAGCGCCATATGATGTTAATACCAAAAAAGATGCTTGTTAATTTTTCTAAAAGTTGGACACGAAGTTGGAATAGAATAGACGTGAAACTCTAAGTAGAATATTTGGAGAAACTAAGCTATCATTTTCTGTGTTAGGATATTTCTTAGTTAATATTAATTGTCTGCTATATGTCAAACAGAGCTTTATATACACAGGCACGCACGAAAACGCACGAGGCACACACTCACACACACACATATATACAGACATGGAATGGTAAATTCTTGCCATTTTATATTTTTAATTTCGCGCATGCGCGTTGTTTTTGATTTTCTCGACTACAGAGTAAAATAGGGTTGTTGGGCACCATCTGGGAGAAAAGAGTATCATGACGTAATTTACCCCGACAAATCTTTGGAAACGACATGCTGTACTGCTTAGCATTCGCGCCGGAACTACAATACGAACATTTCATAGTGTTTGGATATCAATCTGAGGTGAGTGTAGAGAATTCGGAAAGAGTTAGATGAGTCTACTGGTAATGTGTTTGGAGTGATCATTAGTGATGGCGTCACCATTCATGTTTCCACAGGTCATCAGACTCTACATAGAGGACAACATCAAGTTCCTTGAGTAAGTACTGCTGCCCTGTTCGAGAGGATGGCTGCTAGAAGACACTATATCTGGCAACAGGGCTCCCTACGATGCCACACAAGCAGAAAAAACTAGCCATGCTGTCAGATAATTTCTTCGACTACACCACCCCAAATTGACTTGAGCTATACGCTGTTACGTGTGTATGCATTTTTAAAGATAACTTTTATATGAATACACTTCTGCAAAAGCATAATGTGCAATGAAAAACATCTATACGAATGCTATAAAACGATTAATAGTTTAGCCGAAAGAACTGGGAAGGGACAATGGTTTGGACGACAATATGCAATATATACAATAAAACAAAATTAGATTGCGATTTGTTTTGATACACACACACACACACACACACATATATATATATATATATATATATATATATATATATATATATATATATATATATATATATATATGTATATATGTACACACATATATATATATATATGTATGTACATATATGTTATAGTCCAGGTTCCTTGTACCACGGTGATGGTCCAAGGTAGAACCAATGAAGAATAACTCGAACACAGGTATGGAATCACACAGATATATTACAAACAGAATATGTACAAAAGAAGTAGAAGTGTTAATAATAACAATCAGGTTAGGTTAGAGAGAACTATGTTGTCTCAAAGTATCACTATTCCAATGTCTTACAGTAATCGTCTGACGCGACTCTGTCTCTGATTGACTCACACTCCCTGACTCTCACTACTGTTTCCTCTTCAGGCGCAGTATTTATGGTGTACAGAATAGTCCATTACTATTATGGGTAAATTCCCATAACAATATATATATATATATATATATATATATATATATTATGTTTATACATTCTTTTTATATATATGTATATATATAATTTAAACATATATATTTTTATAATTAATTTATTTATATCAAGGTATTTTGGCAATATCGAAAATATTACTGAAAACTTCATCTACAACCTAGTATGAAGTTATAATTGCCAATATATGTGATACGAGGTTGCATCAATTAATTTATAATTTGATACGTTTAGATGAATATGTATTTAAACATGTTCAGGTATAATTTTCGATAAATATGATTAACCTATCATTGCCCACCGACATATTCCGTATTACTTATAAAAATTTAAAATTCCTGTATTGATTACAGTTTTATTAAAAAGTATAAATTATAGTTTAAAAAAATTATTAATGATATATTTTTAAAAATTGTTATTAATTATATGTCGCTACCTGTAAATCATGAAAAACTAACAGTTCAAAATTTGTATTATGTTCTTTGCAGGCTCTTTTAGTATCTTTTGTGAAAATACATAGCCAATAATGAGGTGAAGTTGGATATGTAGTTCTTTTCTACTTACCGGTAATAATTTGTTCCCCCGTATTTGTTTTACTTTCTCTCAGGATTAAATAGGGATTTTTCTTTCGTGTTTTAACCGGTGAGCTAGATATTTGATAATCATTTACACGGTTGTGAATGGCAGACGACGTAATATAAGGCTACAGGTCTTGAATCAAATTTTAACATTCACATTTCCAGTTTGAAATAATCGAGCGGGTTAATAATACAAGTGACAATCTGAAACATGTAATAAAAATACGTCTTCCCCCATGCTTGCAGAAGGAACAAAGCTGTATACCCCATGTTCATCAATATACCCAGAGTTCATAGTTTTCTTTGACGGTCCTTAAAATTGTGAGCAATACAGGCGATGTCATACTATAAAAGTTGTTTCTTCCGACATCTGTTTCCATGTCACTGCTAGCATCAATTATCCACCGAGTTACGTGACTGCATATTTTTTCAACTGGTTTACAATAACTTCTATATGGCCAGCTTGATCCAGTAACGGGCTCATGATTCTCAGGATAATATCACTAAGAATATGTGCGCTCCTAGCAATCCTAATTTTATTAAACTGATGTGGATGTCGTCTAGAGGGAAAACAATTATTTTTATTACTTAAGGTTGTAAGGAATATTAAGAATTTGGGGTTAGAT
>OZ038477.1:43989490-44004490 GCA_964036315.1 Acanthosepion esculentum
CTTTCTTTAAAATAAATATTTAAAAACGAAGGATTTGCATACATATGTTTATATGGAATTTTGCCAATGTTTTGTAGTAGAAAGCCGCACCCAAAGTTTTGATACATCAAGTCTGATGAACAAGAACAGACAAGGTTACAGTGACATTTTTTTTTAGTTTTCGGATACATTGTTGGGTATTTTATTTTTGTTCAATTACTTTCGATTTCCGCTGTCATCATCGCGAACCAATGCTGTGTCTTTGTGATAGAGCAACTATTGTGACACGATGTGACAGTGGCGGAAATGAAGTTATTAATATAAAATCGCTACAATATATTCCGTCTTATACGCTAATTTTGGGAAATAAAAAATAGAAGTGGCAAAAAGTATTTATTTTTGGCCGCCAACAAAAGTGAAATTTGCCGTGTCCAGGCAAGACCAAGTTGCTAACTGAAATATGATTGTGGAAATTTAAACAACTCGGGCAAACATAGCTTAATCTGTCACCCGAAAAAAGATTGAAATGAGAAACTCACCTGGAATATTTGTATTATAACCCGATTCTGTGGAATCGAGTTGGATTATTGAGAGTGCACTAGAATAAACCTGACCAAAGGTTTGGAAATTATATTTGTTATGGAAAATCAATGATTAAAATAAGACTGCTCCTTTGCTCCCTCGTTTTAACATTAGAATCGTCAAAAAACCGTCAAAACCATTCCGTTGGCGAGGTTCCAGAGGAAATACCAAGAGAGGAGGCGAAAAGGGGAACATTTGACTCCGCTCATTTGGAAGTGTTATAGTGTAGGAAGGCGCACCCAAATGTTTCTTACCTGTAACGACAATGAACTCTTCCTGACACTATAAAGACTGCGCCTCTCAAGAGAGACGTATTATACAAGAAGTGGAACGAGTCGAGACAGAGCGAGTCGAGACAATAGTAGTTCACTCTAAACCAGACTGACAGTCATACTAACGCCTTCAACTTCTTGTATTATTATTATTCTGTTTAATATATCTTTTGTTATTCCTACTCTTGTGTTTTTGTTGTTCTTCCTTGGTCCTAACCTTGGACCATAACAGTGGTGCGAGGATAGTAGACCATAACAGGAAGTAATGCTGCGAAGTACATATAAGAGAAGGTATCAATTACGAAGACCTAGAAAAACTACTGAACAATGGATATGCAGATGATGGGACGACAATAGAGGCCATGAGGAGCCTCGTTTAATTCTATCAGTTAGGGGATGAGACCTCCAAAATAGTTAAGAGCCAGAGCAACGAAATTATCTCCCTGAGGAAGTAAAAGAAAATGTCGCATTTAAGCCCGATTTGGGGGTTTTATTCATTGATACGCTGTAGAATTAACGTATCAGGTACGATGTGATTAAGGAGGACCCAATGTGATCTGGCAAAAACAGTGAAACGGTGCGGAAAAAGACGATAACTGGAGCACAGGTTCAGCGTCTAGTTGAATTAGGCCGCAGGATGATTAAGGGGGAAAACGGAGCACCAAGAAAAATAGGGAGGAAGAAAGCGTTTAAACTAAATAAGTGTGCACCCAAACAGGGGTTTTTTGCATCGACATGCGGTGCGTTCGGATTGGTTTGTTTGGACTGCATCTATGAAAATCATAGTGCATGGGATTGTCTAACAAAGTAGAGGTTGCCTCCAAGAAGTACGGGTCTAAATTGTGGTAAATGAAGCCAGTGTGTCTATGATACCAAGTGGTGTAGAGTACTGAGAAAAAGGCAGCCAGGGTCCCCCGTCGTAATATCCACCCCTGGAGAAACAAGGGAAACGCCCAGGGGCCACCCCAGCAAATGAAATAAGATGGAGTGCGGCCCATGTAATAATGAGACAAATGAGAAATATGCGATGTTAATCAGGTTAATTAGTAAAACTGGTATAACTAAAACATTAATAGCTCAAAAAGTGCAGTACAGTCTAAAAATATCTTTTGGCTTTAAATAATTTGCAAACAGTTGATAAGTCGTAAATACAAATCAACCAAATAGAATGACCAAAATTATTACGGATATATTTCGTTTATGCCCTTGGTCCCTTTATGGCCATTGACTGTTATGGCTCTCCCCAAATTTAAATTATCCGTAGCTCTAAGTAATGCTTATCTCACCATGTATGCTACTCAGTGTCTCCCTCTGCCTCTCTTGCATTAAATATATCCTGTGAGTGTCAAATTCGCCATTCTCGCTTTCCTCGTTATGTCTCTCAAATATTTAAATACCTGCTTATTTTTCTATGTATAATTGCATTTACGTTACTATTGTCCTTATAACATCGTCGTTGTTTACATACTCCGTAATTACAGTTCTCAGCATCCTTCTGTTAATATACATCTGTTATCTGAGGTTTCCTGTTCACCTGCGAGGAAATTTAGCCTTCACTGCCATATAAGAGGATTTTTATAATATAAGAGTTGAGCACTGTAAGTTTTTGCTCACAAAGAACATTTTCCAGTTTCTTAATATTTTGTTTAGATGGTGGAAGGTATCTTTCGACCTTTAGTGCATCTTCGGAGGTGCAAATCACATCCTCCATTGTCTGGTTTAGCCCTTAACGATAGGGACATCAAAATGCGATATCTAACGTTTAAAATGAAATTTTAATAATGAAACTTTTATTTTAGTTTTAATTTCAAGCTGAGATTAAATTTAATATTTCCAGTCATTAAAAAAAACTATGCCCGTATTTCAAAACTAATTTAAATTGATTGGAAGAAATTGCATTTTGAAATTTCTTAAATTTTTATTTTGGCACCAGTTTTAGCAAAGTGTTATAAAAATGTAAATCGCTTTATTAAAAATCTTCCAAAAATAAAATATATTTTTCTAAAACTTTATTTGAGGAATATTAGCTGAATTGAAGTATAGTTAATTGATTTGAAGCAACTATTACATTTTTTTTTTTAATTTAAAATATCAGAGAAATGCATTTTTCAACTGAACGGTAGCTTGTTTATTTATTTTGACAGGTTTTTAAAACCTCTGTGAAAGCGGATGACAGATAGATGTTGTTCTACATGGGCTTTAACCTAAAAAATAATTGCGGAATATAACGCGAACACATTCTAAGTACACGGTAAATTCTAAAAATTTAAGAAAATATTTTCCGTAATCTAATATTTTATTTTGGATTTTAGAGAATTCTGGCTGTAAATTTACTATAGGCGTCGCTCTTATTTTTTGATCGTGCCGTGATCATATTTATAAAATTCGGTACGTTTTACACATACAAAATCAATTCAAAATTGTTTTAAAAATATTCGGGGGTTCCAGCTTGCGATATACGATTTTCAAATATAGTTTTACTTAATAAACATGTTTCCTAAGTGTTATACCATTGTAAGTGAATTTTAAAATATTTAAAAATATTACTTCCTCTGTTCCGAAATAGTTGTTCCATAGCCGGAAATCTCATGTGGAATATACTAATTCTTAGTCGAATTGTTTGCCGTTTACATTAACAGCTTAGCATTGATGTCCCTCAAGTATTTATATTAGCTTATTCAGGTAGAATAATTTGAAGCGCAAATTATATCACTTTTTCACCACATTAAAATTGTATTTTTTTTCAGACCACCCGCTGGCAAGAGATTATGATGGGAGAAGAGAAGCCAATTGGCAGAAATGCTAAACGAAATTGCAAGAAGCACGAATTGATAAATAATGAACGTAATGCTGTGTTGCAAGCACTGCTGGAAAGATCCACAGATCGTGTCCTGAAGCGTGGTGCAATAAAACAGGTTGCAGATGAATTAAACGTAGCTGCGGAACGTCTGGGTTTGCAAATTGAATTAGTTTCCCAGCCTCCAAATAGTCCTAATCTCAATGTCCTTGATCTGGGTTATTTTAATGCAATTCAATCAATTCAGCACCAGCAAGCTCCAAATAATGTTGACCAGATCATTGAAGCAGTGGAAGAAAGCTTCAATAAACTTCAGAAGTCGAAGCTTAACAATACTTTTGTAAGTTTGCAGTTAGCAATGGAACAAGTTATTTTAGTTGACGGGGATATCAACTATAAAATCCGGCACATGTCTAAAGAGAAGGTTGAAAGAGAAGGAAAACTTGAAGTATCCATTTCTATTTCTGATGAGTTGCAACAAAAACTGCTTTCGTTAAAGTAAACCTTCCCCAGTTAGTTTTGTTATTAATGTAACTGTTTATGTATATCAGTTTGGATATATTTCACACTTATTTATATGACAATTCACTAATTTTACTCATTTACTGTTAAGTATGAGAGTAAATGATATTTTTTGTTCTTTTTGGTGTTTTCTTTTTTATCTAGTGGAACAATTATTTTGGAACAACATGAACATTTTTTGGTTACAACTATTTCGGAACGTAGGGAGTATTATAAATTATTCTAATTAAAATTTTAAAAATAATGAAAACAGATTTTATAAATACATGGAATTTTTTCCTAAAGACAATATTGAAATTGACCTTAACATGTCCTTGTCATGTATTATCATGAAAGTAATTAAAAGTTTCTCGAATTAAATAATGTTTCAGTTTTATTACGTCTTTTATTTTTTTATTCAGAACAGAATTACCGAAAGACAGGGTTTAATTTTGAACAAAACGAATCGGTGATTTAAATTCTTCAAAAATTCTGCTTTTAACTAATATAATCACTAAATAGTATTACGTATCTCAAGGGGCGAAACACGTAAAAATATTTTTGCCAATCTTTTCTAATAAAAGAAATTTGAAAAATAAATTTAATAAATAGTGAATAAGTTCTAAAAAATCACTAAAATCCTTTAATTATTTGATTTTTGCAATAATTTCCAAATTAATGTGTCTATCAACGCAAAAATAGGCTAACGTTTGCTATTCTAAAAATGTACATCCGCTGACGCAAGACGAAGAATACTTTTCGAATGTTCTGAAAATGCGTAGCAAATTTAATTAAATATTTAAAAACACAAAAAAAAAAACATTGATATATCCTCTTAATAATGACAACGTTTTTGACGATAAAACTAGATTTCCCTTACTTTTGGAGCATTTTTTTTTTATCGGGGTATGTTGATTTTTAGCGATTCTCTCGAGCTACGTACTTTACGATATCTAATTTTCTATAGTTACTTGATTTTGTCATATCTAAATTTAGTTGGCATATTCATCATACTTCTTATAATTTATGGTTATTTCTTCTCGCTTTCTTTTATGAGCTTGCCTAGGGGTAACTACATTTTTCTCGATGCCTCTGTCATCAATACTATCATGTAAAATATTAGTGTATTATGGTTTTGGCCATCGATAATTAAATCTGCGAGACTTTTGAGTCTATTAAGAACGCTTACGCTTTAGCGGTTACATATGTCAAATGAAAAGTCAAATTTTATATACTTGCTTAAAAGAAAATAGATTGCAATTCTGTTTGGTTCATGTAAAACTATGAGTAAGTATTTGGATCTGTAGAATACTCTGCAGTCTTTAGCTCACTATAATAGATGATTATTAACGAATATTCTATACACGTTATTGAGAAATACACTATAAAATGACTGTAATATTTCAGCTGAACAAGGGTTCAGATACAATCAATTTTGGAAATATTTGAGCCAAGCTGATACATGTTCGCCTAAATGATTTAAATTATGACATGATAATATCCTCTGGTAATTATCTGTGAATTGATGAGTCTAATTAAAAATAAAATATAAATATTATCATCATCGATGATTTGCTGATGATATGCGACACATGTCAATATCTTTGGGTGAATTAAAAGAACAGTTCTATGCTCCATATGTGGCGAATCTCAAACTAGGTTTAAAATTAACTGAAATAAATCCCCTCCTGGGTATGACGATAAACGACATCCGCGAAAAACTATATCTGACAACAACGCCCCTGATCAGGAGGTATTGAGGAGCGTGGAACCACCTCTTACCTGCTGGTTTTCCCAGGTTCACCCTGACTCGGGGTGATAGCATCTGTTAGGTTCCCAGATATGGCAAATATTTAACACCCAAAATGGGGTTAAAACATTATGCACCTGTCAAATAGCTTGTAATACCAGAAATACTTTGTAAAAATATATATTACTAGCAATACATTTTTGAAAAATGATATACTGCCAGCAATACATTTTGGAAAAAGAATATTACGTAGAACAAACCAAACTAAAACAAAACCAAAACAAATTAAATAAATCATGCATAATATTCAGTCTGTGTATGAAAGAAATATCACAAGAATAGAAAATAACAATATGACGAAAATGCCAGCCGTATAGAAAATGAAATAAAGCGTCCGCAATTATTTGTTAGTAAGCAGTTTACGGATAAATGATAACATGAAATGCGCCTTGTTTTAAAACAAACGGGTATGGCGAAATAAAAGGGCAGCTCTAGGTACGAAGGATAAATATGGAAATTAAAATGGTCTCTTCAAAACTGGTTTTGATAGACAGAAAGAACAACAGAAAATTAATATTAGTGATAAGTTTAACATTATGAAGCTTCAGGATACAAGATGAAAGAAAACAATGCGATATCATAAGATGAGATTAAACAATAAACGTGGAAGTGAGAAGGAAA
The DNA here is from genome assembly GCA_964036315.1 of Acanthosepion esculentum. NCBI lineage: Eukaryota > Metazoa > Mollusca > Cephalopoda > Sepiida > Sepiidae > Acanthosepion > Acanthosepion esculentum. The sequence goes on from OZ038477.1 coordinate 43,996,053, forward strand.
CTTTGTATGAAGAAGTGATAACTGAGGGGCAAATAATTTGCTGGAATTTTATCCAGTGGGTAGCAAAAGCAACCAATAAAAGATCAAACCTCTCTGATCTTTTCGACGAGTTATAGGATATAGAATAGTTCACAGAGATATTTATATGATATTGAATATTTCACAGTGATATTGTTATGATATTGAATAGTTCAAAGTGATAGTGATATGATATTGATTAGTTCACAGTGATATTGTTATGATATTGAGTAGTTCACATTGATAGTGATATGATATTGAATTGTTCACATTGATAGTGTTATGATATTGAATAGTTCACAGTGATAGTGTTATGATATTGAATAGTTCAAAATGATAGTGATATGATATTGAATAGTTCACAGTGATATTGTTATGATATTGAATAGTTCACAGTGATAGTGATATGATATTGAATGGTTCACAGTGATATTGATATGATATTGAATAGTTCATAATGATAATGATATGATATTGAATAGTTCATAGTGATAGTGATAGGATATAGAATAGTTCATAGAGATAATGATAGGATATAGAAAAGTTCAGTGATAGTGATATGATATTGAATAATTCATAGTGATAGTGATATGATATAGAATAGTTCACTGATACGACATAGCAATTAAAAATACATTCACAGCTGCCTGCGAGGGAACTGGGAAAACCCTTTTCTAACAGTGACGTGCCAAAGACTGATAGAGAGTGGGATTAAGATTGCGATATGCGACGTTTAAAATTGTAGCAGCTTTATAAATTAGGATTCTTGTTTTCAGTTCCATTAACTAGAGGGAATATTTGCTAAGCAATTTGTGATCAAATTACACTACATTTCATTTTAGCAGTTAATACGGAAAGAATAAAAACAACTAATCGCTGGTAAAAGCAGGTTTTGGGAAGAATCTAATTTGATCGAACAAAAATCATGTTCAGATTTGGAGGTGACCGCTTTCCAATATTGTTTTTCTATGGAATTATCTTTATTTGCAAATTTAAACTACAAAAATATAATATTAAAATTTGAACAAATGTAAAATGATATTAATGAAGATGGTCAAAATTGTATAACTATTTTTTGAAGACATTCCTCGTTTCTTCATGTCATAAATGAAGCTCGATGTTTTATATTCAAAGCAAAATGGCAAACTGCTGGTTGTAATACTAGTTAGTAAACGTTGAAAACATCAGCCCTAATTGAATGAGGAGACAATAAAATGAACGAATGTTTCCACTGTGTACGGCTTCAATCTTGATGAATATAATTTAGCCAACTGGTGAATTACAAGTGGGTTTAATGCTGCTTAATGCAAATTGACCTCCAATACACCGAAAGGGCAGAATGGTGCTGTTTCAAAACTAATTCACCAGCGATGCAAGTATCCACGCTATGATATCAAAGGACAATTATCTAATTAAAAGCTTTCCAATAAATTATTGAACAAAAAATTACAGTAATGTGGAAAATGCAGAACCTTGTTAAAAGTTTACAAACATATAACTTACGATACTTAAAAGGGAAGAGGTTAACAGATAAATGTAATTCAATTTCCTCTGGTTATATTGGAGATCGTCCCTGAAAGTGGATTGTCTAGTAGCTTTGTTTTTACGTTTTATCAAACTATTGCTAGTTATTTAAAGTCAGATAATATTTTTTAAATTGTTAGAATATTTTGGAGATAATACTGAATTGATGATGCCATTCATACTAATTTACCCATAGATGGGGAGAAGAAGAGATGGATTCATGCATTTCCCAAGGGTGTTTGCGCGTAACGGAATATAACGAAACCGACTGTAAATGGAACTCCAGGACGTTCAATTCTGAATCGTTATCCAATAGACAATCCGCACACCGAACGTACGGCACCTGGAATATCCAATGTTACTCATCTACGTTCTGACCAGGCTAGGTGTTGCTTGGATTCGGTGATCGCACGAGAACCGGTGTTTCACGGTGATATGGCCGTAATTCCTAAAAAAACATAGATTCTTCGGGCCGGGTTCAATTTGACTGATAGCGAATTGCTTTCTCTTTGGAACTAATGCCCCTGAGAAAGGCATGGATCTATATCTTCTTTCGCCTAATTATATGTTAAATACTATAGTTAACGGACATAAATTTATTTTAATCATCTCAAATTCACGGATAGATTTCTTTAATATTGTTATTTAATTCATTAAGAAAGTCGCATTAGTTTTTTTTTCGTTTCTTTTAATTGCCCAAGTACTTTCTATCTTATCCAAAAGAATCTTCAGGGGTGAATTGCTACGTCAAAATTTATTAGACGACCATTCATCCATCACAAAATTTATTATAATTATTATCATAATTATCATAATTATCATAATTATTATTATTATTATTATTATTATTATTATTATTATTATTATTATTATTATTATTATTATCATTATTATTATTATTATTATTATTATTATTATTAATATTATTATTATTATTATTATTATTAATATTATTATTATTATTATTATTATTATTATCATTATTATTATTATTATTATTATTATTGTTATTATTAATATTATTATTATTATTATTATTATTATTATTATTATTATTATTATTATTATTATTATTATTCCCGATAAAATAAAGTCACTGTCATTACAGTATTGTTTAAACATGAATATTTAATATATAAACGGTCATTTTTCAATCATCACATGGCGTTTGCATCGTACTACTGGCGAGGTAGGATGTATATTAATAATTAAGGTATATTATTTATAGATCGAGCATTATTTTATTCACAACAACACTTAATGTGCGAGTTATATATATATATATATATATATATATATATATATATATATATATATATATATATATATATATATATATACACACACACACACACAGACACAAACTCTCACACACACACGCGATATATATATATATATATATATACATATATATGAATATATATATATATATATGAATATATATATATATGAATATATATATATATGAATATATATATATATGAATATATATATATATATATATATATATATATATATATATATATATATATATATATATATAAGGAAAAACGAAGTACATGAAATTAGCCAGACTCTTTACCAAGATACTTGTTATTAAAATTTCAGTGTCCTGTTTCCTTCCTTCACATGTGTAAATATATGAAAATAAACAGTACTTTTTCCGATGAAATACTAAAGCCCGATACGCACCCCCAATTTTTTTACACAATTTGTTATTAAAGTACCTCTCTCTCTCTCTCTCTCTCTCTCTCTCTCTCTATATATATATATATATATATATATATATATATATATATATATATATATATATATATGGTACTATACGTATCCATTTTAGATTTTAAACATTCGCAAGTGACGAACACAAAATGATATATACCTGCGGGGAGAGAAATGAATGAGGACAAAGATGAATTTTAGATAAAGACAAGTGGAAATGTGCTCTGAAATACTGGCAATTCTCAGAATGAGTTCTTCTAGTGTAACTGAAACGACATCTATTTAATATAGACATCTTAGTTATATATAAAATAAGGCATAGCTAGGTTTTAGAAGACACTACACAATACCATAATAACAGTCGAGATTGGGTGTGGTATAACGAACGCAACAATCACTTAACTGAGGGACTCTTCCTCTCTAAAATTTACCCGAGTGTGCACTATGCGTGTGATCAGTTTCCATTTGATTGCAAACTGAAGGCAACATTATGTAAACTAAATGAACATAAAGTTACAAAAAAACACACAAAAAAAATAACAAAAACAATAGGCATCAGTATGGTTAAATAATACAAACAAATCTACGCTGATATACTAAACAAATACAAATGTTTTGAATATACAAGCCCCTAAAAGTAGATTAGCGTGAAGAATGCATTTGTTACATTGTCAAAATAAGACTTATCATGGAAAAAAACGGACTAGAAAAAAAAAAGAAATATGAGTTAAAATCACTACTGGAAACAAAAGTTAATGAGTTGTGGAGACGAAGACAAGCATGCGTTAGAACCAAATGGGAGCGAATAAGATATACAATTAGCTTTAAAAGATTTCATGATCAATAAACTTAAGGAATAATACATGAAATATGTGACAACGTCAACACCGGAAAATCGTGTGTCTTAATATCGATCTGAAATAGACCAGGTATAAATGAATGGAAAAGAAGCGAAATTTATCGGACAATTAGCGTAAGGAACTACATAAAAAGAATTATTAGAATTCTAATGAAGATGGCTCGTAGCTGAAATAGACCGGAAGTTTAGCAAGAACAGCGTATAATTTTAAGACAATTGTAATGTCAGCTTCATGAAAAAAAACTTATCAGAGCGCGCAATACAAATGATTAAAGGCATAAATCAATGTTTCACCGATTATTAAGGCATTTCATATAACGCTACAAAACTCTATTTTAAATTCTTACCAGTGTTGATTTATATGGGCAATATCTCGTACCAGATGAAGGATGAATTTGAAGCCGCAACTTTGTGGCCCTACCAAAGAAGGCTAAGATTAATATAGACAGAGATTATGATTAATAAGTAACACTCAAGGAAAATAAACATAAAACGTAAGCATGTAGCATGTCCTGGGTATGATCATTAACTACATCCGCGTCCTACGTAAGACGATAAACTACGTACGACAACAAGGCCCCAGATCAAGAGGTTTTGTGGAGCGTGGAACCACCTCTTAATTCCTGGTGTTCCCAGGTTCACCCTGATCCGCGCTGGTAGCACACGTCAGGGTCCCAGCTACGGGTAAATAGTTAACCCCCAAACTGGGATCAAAACACTATGAAAGTTAAAAATATGTTTTAATACCAGTAATAATTTGTAAAAAAGCAATAATTTTTTGAAAAAAATATTACCAGCAATAAAAAATCTTAAATAACCCATTGAGATTGATATGCCGCAAAACATATGAAACCAAACCAAAGCAGACCGTAAACATGTAGCTTTTAATTAAATATTCACTCAATACAAGGCCGACGATCCATTCAAGTTAGAAGTGAGGCTGTTATATGGACGAAAGCGGAGGATGTATGTGCAGAATATGTAGTATATAATGGCTGACACATGACTTGAGGAGGGTAAGATTGTAGTTTTCGGGGACATACGTCCTGGGAGTTTTTCTTTTTCTATATAGCGTTTCACAGGAAAATCCTGGAACTTCCTGAGTGGAACTTCCTCCTTATTAATGGAATATGAATGCAGAAGGAACGTAGCCTTGAAAATAATTAATCCGCCGCAATAAATGCCTTTGTACTCTGTGAAGACTGAAAAGATAGGACTGGAATCTTCTAGCCCATATATGGCAGCAGTACTCCATTTTTGGTTTAATCTAATTTTTCTCATATAAACCGTGGGAGAAGTTGGGTACTCTCTGGAGTGGCACAAAGAACCGATCATGTTTCTAGCATCTCTAGCGATACTCCGTATATGAGAATTCGCCTTGAGATCTTGGATGAATGCGCGACATTAAGAATACAGCAATGACCTGAACAAAATTCATAGTCTAGAATGTTACCAGCTTGGTTTTGGGGGTATTAAATGTTACAAGCTGCTTCCCCCATTGTTACAGCTCGATCAGAGGAAAGTCACAGCTGGATTTTTGTTTCCGGGACGCATAAGGAAGAAGACTTGAAGAATTTAACACTCACAGAACATAGTAAAGAACTGAATCATTGGTAAACAGCGAATAACGGACTAAACCAATTTGTATGAACACATTACAGAAATAGTAACGAGTATAATTAACCCAGAAACAAAAAGACCACAAGGTTCGGAGGACTACGATCGTCCACGTCGGAAATGGTCATGGCATATACAAGTCTAAAACACTACCTATAAATGGACGATATTTTACGCACATTACTTTTTATTGTTAACAATCAATACAATAATGTGGTGGAAATGAAATAAATGCTTGTATTTCTCCTCTCTATTGTAACTTCTATCTTTAATTATGATACTTGTTTATATTTTCAGGAGGCCATTGCTGGGGCTAAGCTCTCTGGAGAAATTACAAGCAAGCCAAGGATCCAGTGTCGCAAAGGCAATCAGAGAGCTACTTTAATACTGACCAATCATCTAAAAGGCCCCATTAGCAAGGGTATCAGATCCTTCTGCAGAGCTGTGTACGAGGCTTATCACGAGTGGCTTTCTGTTGCAAATGCAAGTGGCGATAGGAAATAAAATAAGCGACCAAATACATGACAGATTCAGAAGGGTAAACTAAAGACAGAGAGTCGTAAATCGCCGAGTCAAAATCGCTCCAATTCATGATCTGTTTAATGATATTAAAGAAAGTATCTTAGTGATCTCTAGAGCTGAAAACCAAAGACCGAAGCCAACAGTTTCAGAGACCATTTTACAATAATACGTACACTGTTGCTAAAAAGCTGTTCACTGAGATTAAGAGCAGTAAACTCGACGTACCGCAGGAGGAACTGGATAACAAGCAGAGGATGACGTATTGTGATGCTTAGAAAGAGAGTCCAATCCCTTCTATGAATGATCTTCCCAGTCTCCAAGGTTCTGAGGTCCTGATTAATGACAGCGGACTAAAGCTGAAGGAAATTCGAGATTTCGTCCACAAATCCCGTGTCGGTAGTGCACCTGGAATAAATGAAATAACATACAAGCTATATAAGAATTGTCCAAACGTTTTCAAGCAACTCACCAGCGGGCATGGGAACAAGGTATTGTACCACGAGAATTGTACATGGTGGATGTCATTTGGATACCTCAATAAAAGAATGCAAAAAGCAATGCAAAAGGCAATCCAAATTTCCGCTCCATCTCCCTCTTGAATGTAGGGGTAAAATATTCTGACGAACATCCTACTAGGTAAACATTATATAAACAGAGCTGTCCAGAAGGTTGGGATACCTGAATTCCCGGCTGTGTGGAGCATTCACACATGATATGGAACTCAATTCTATCAGCTAAACAAAATAAAACTGAGCTTCATGTAATTTGGCTTGATCTCACGAATGGTTTGGATTATAGGCTAATTTCAATCTCCCTCAAATTTTCCAATTTACCTAGTGAGTTTGCGGAAATCATAATGAAATAGTCCAGAGCATCGTTTATGCAGTTCCCCGTTGGCAACTATACCACAAAGTGGCAAGCCCATGAGGTCAGCATCAGGACGGGTGTGTGATTTCACCACTTCTTTACATTATGTCCATGGATGTCATTTTGCGCGGTGCTGAGAGGAAAACGGAGTGGTGAATAAGAACAAATTGTCTATCTTCTTACTCATGGATGACATTACCATTCTGGTTCCGTTTAAGGTCCGTGATGATGAACTGCTGCAGCGCTACAATAAGCTATTCACGTGGGCGAGAATCAAATCTAACCCCAAGACAAGACGGAGTTTATCATTACTCAGAGGCTCTGTCAGGGAGATTTACTTCTGTTTGGGATCCCGATAATCAAAGAGTATCCAATGAAGAGCCTCGGACGCCTGTATGAAATACCAATGGCCAATCGACGCCGAGATGAAAAAAGTTCAGAAATTTGCACTAGACGGACTTGAATCTACTAACAGAACACATCTCCCGGCAAACTGAAGGCTTGTTTCTACTAACATGGTTTGCTGCCACGGCTTCTGTGGACGTTGGAGGCAATTGATATTTTTCTATCTGCCATTTAGCAGACACAACGGTTTATCAAGTAGTAAATGCGCAAGTGGTTTGGTTTTCTCCCTGATTTTCTACATTGAAACTCTATACCAATGCCAGAAACCTGCACATTCCCATCTGATTAGTGGAGGAGTTCATAGGCGGGATGGTACGCCTTCACATGATGAGTGTGACTAGAGGCAGATATCAAAACTGACACAAAATGGTCGGCATCAGAAGCCACCCAAGAAGCAGAATCCAGCCTGCGAAACAAGGAGATTACGGAGGTAACCCGAGCCAATCGAGATGCCCTGGGCAGTACAAGCAACCGATCTTTCTGCAAACAGGTTGCGAAGGAAAAACGAGACATGGTGATTGAAGAAATCAGCAATTTAGAGGAAGCGCAGCAAACAGTTACTGCTGTATCTCAGCTCAATTTGCTTGCACTACATGGACTGACATTGATCCAATTAAGCTATCATGGAACACTCTGATTGTAATGGAGCGATTGGAAATATAATTCTTTCCCCGATCTACCTGTGATCTCCTACCAGATGCAAACAACCTCAAGCCTTGGGGATACACTGATAACGATGTATACGCATTTTGACAAAGTTATCGAGCCACTTTACTCTCTGCATGAACATGATCATTGCAGATGTACACGTGACGTCATAACATATTGCTGGATGTCGTCATAGTATCGCCAGTACACAGTGTGAAGCAGCCAAATAGGGTCTGTAACAGCAGGAGAACCTAAA
>OZ038477.1:44009490-44036990 GCA_964036315.1 Acanthosepion esculentum
CTCAAGGGCGACTATGATTAAAAACAGGATTTGGTCACATTCCATAAGAATACATTGGTACACCTATGAACTTTTTAGCCGAATGTAATAGCTTCAAGCGAATAAAGGCTGTAGTTCATAGAGATGTCTATTCTCCTTCGAAACATATGAACTCCTGCGACAGAATCACAAACAAATAATTGTAAAGAATGTGAATAACCACATAAGTAAGACTTTCAAGAACAGTAACAAGTTAAATGAATATAGAATCTAACTAGAATTAATAATAATGACATAATTAAAATATTAAAGTAGCACTTCATTTCATTATTACTGCAAAGAACAATAACATTTATTATTCTTAAGAAATCTATTTTCCTGATTAAATGTTTTAGTGCAAAGGATTTTTATAAATTACTAATGCTGAAAGTTTCCTTATTCGGAAAATGTTAATTTTACCATTAACAACATTATCCTTTGGCAAATAATATTTAGAAAAATGTATGACATAACATTGATACATTCAGATCACTATAACCATTTTTTAAAAATATTCTAGCATTATTGCGAAATGTTACTATTATAATTTAATATAGATATTTAAATAAGCTAAACAGAGTCTTGCAAATGACTAGTTATCATGTTTACAGACTATTAGATCGTGTCCTGAATTTGGATCCTACAATCTGATTCCCTGCAGAATAAATACAGTTAATGGATAAATTTATTCCAATTCCACATATATCCTCTCCCTGGTATCGTCTGCTCTGTTCTCAGACTACTCTTTTTATTCCGGTTGCCTACTGAGAGGCAGCCCAGCACGTAACCACATGCTTTGCTTTCGGTTCCAGAATTCTTGGGATAGGAAATCAGTCTAATGAAATGTGTCATCTTACATTAATATTTACCCCAAGAAGAGTACCACCCACATTGTTTATCTATCGATTTGTCTCAGCTGGTCACAATCCAGGTTCTTTACGTGTTTGAATAGTGTCATTTCTGCATATACCAAACAAGAAAAAAAAAAACGAAACCCAGAACAAGCTTTAAGTTGTCGAGAAATAATGTGCCTGAATTCACATGTAAAATAATAAGATAAAAGTCTACTATTTATACTGTTCATTCATATTCATGGCCCCGAATCTTGGGTAAACTTCCAGGACCATTTAAGCTTTCACCCAGAGCACACTTACGACAATTCATAACGTTTCATAAAGTAATGCCAATGGATCATATATATATATATATATATATATATATATATATATATATATATATATATATATATATGTTATAAAATCACTACAAAAATAGCCATTTTGTTTCAACACTTCTGGTGTCTTATCAAGTGATGATGTTGATATATATATATATATATATATATATATATATATATATATATATATATATATATATATATATATATATGTCATCTACATGCAAAAAAGGCTAAAAATAACGGAAGCCTTATTAATAAAAACAAAAAACACCACTTAATAACATTAACTTCGAATATGGACACAATATATTTAATCCTTGAAAATGGCTAAATGTATATCCGAAAGCGCTCGGATAAAAAGAACATTCGGACAGTTTTTGTATAATTTATTATCTAAAAAGAAGAAAATTTATTAGATCGCATAAGAAATTTTATAAAAAAATAAATAAAAGCACCCTGTCTGTTGTCTAAATAAAAGCACCCTGTCTGTCGTATTCAATGTATGTGTGTGTGTGTGTGTGTTCGTGTGTGTCTGTGTGTGTATATATATATATATATTAATTTGCTTTTATTTTTTAATCGGAATCACCCCATGAAAGGCAGTAAAGATACTAAGACACAAGGGGTTGCAGGGTGTGGATGAATTAGTAACAGAAGCTTTAATAATAAACGGGAAGAGGAAAGAGTAATCGGGGGCAGGTGATAGCGATTTACATTGCATTTAAATTCTTTGCAAATTAAAGTTCGAAACATGCAGACGGAAGGAAGTTCTATGAGCAAGAAGTGTGATAAAAGAACCTGCTAGCATAGACGTTAGAGCTACATCTAGTCAGCTTAACTGTAAACTGATGAGATCTCGACAACAGTCTAGTTGATTGAGTAGTGGATGCTCACTTCTGATGAGTCCTAACTATAGGTCGAAACGGCCGTCCAGTTCTTTCTGCATTCTGTTGAGGTTTTTTCTAGATTCGATGAATTACTTAATTATAATTATCTCAAATCCTCCTAATATCTATCACGCGTATATACTTCCTTGAACCGGTTTTAATGCTCTAGATGGAAATGCTTATGGATAGTAGTTATGGCTGCTGGGGACACATTCCGATGGGTAAAGAGAAAATCGGATGAGTTCCACCACGGAATTTGTGATCGAGCTTCGCTATATCGAGTCTAATTCGCTACCTGTTCGTCACATTTGGTATGACGTTTGCCTGATAACGTAACTCTCCGGGTTTCGATTCTCGTTGGTGGATGCGCACTGCTGATGTGTCCCAAATATAGAACGAAACGGCCGTCCGGTGCATTCTACATTCTGTTGCGGATTCATCTACACTCGATGAATTACTTAATTATATATATATATATATATATATATATATATATATATATATATATATATGTGTGTGTGTGTGTGTGTGTGTGTGTATGTGTGTGTGTATGTGTGTGTGTATGTGTGTGTGTGTGTTTGTATGTGTGTGTGTGTATGTGTGTGTGTAAATTACTATTAAGTAATTTGCGCATTATTTATCATCCCTCAGTTGCGTCTCTGGCCTTGGACAGAGTGCGCTCAGAGTTCTTCTCTGTCAAAGGACAGAGGGGCAACTGAGGAAACTAATACTGAGAGGTGCCCAGCCCTGGGGAACAGCTGACAGAAGCCGCGCCCTCCCATTGCACTAGAGGGAGGGATCGGTTCTCGCCCCGAAGCCAGCGGAACCGACGGTTGCGGTGGCAGCGGGCAATTTTTGTCCCCACCCCAGTGCACGCGCTCGGGGCCCCACTTTAAAAAGACCTTGTGTCACGTCTCATTCTCGTGGGGGAATGAATAAACACTGTGTGTGTGTCTGTGTGTGTGTGTGTGTGTGTGTGTGTGTGTGTGTGTCTGTGTGTGTGTCATTAAGTAATTTAGCTAAATTTCGATATATTGATAAACACTAATAATAATAAATTCACTATCTCCCCATTCTTTCAAAAGTCCTACTAGCATAATTGCGTCCACTAAACCTAATAAAACGTGCAAAAATTAATTCATCCAGAAAACAGATTTTCTACAGCGAAATGAGAAATATATAAAACAAACTCCTTTTAGTAATAACTTCCTCAATTATATTGTGGAGGAACAAATAAAATGTTCTATTCGAAATTGTAATATAATGCAAATAGAATATAATACTTCTTCAAATTATTCTAACCATGTTAATCTTTATATCGTAATCAAATTCATTTTAATTATAACAAGATGAAAATATCATAAAAGAACTAATATATACTAATAAATCCACCACGAATCCTAGTAAAATATTTTTTTAAAATACATGCTGTACTAAATACAATATATCCGATTTGATCATTCGTAATGATTCCTTGCCACCTATTAACGTGTTGCAGAAAGACAACATTATATAAAAATTTAAATGTCCCTTGGGAGACTGTATCTCCAATAGAAAAAATAATATTCATGTTGGTTACACTGCATCTAAATTGTCTCGGAGGTTGAGTTTTCATTTGAATGATGCATCTAACAGCCACATTCGCAATTTAGAAAAATACTTGTTGAAAATACATCAATACTTTTTCATGAAAATAATAAACACAAACTAAAAATTCTTGAAGCTACCTATATTAAAAAATTGAAACCAAGACTTAATAGAAAGTAATTATGAATACTGCACAAACGTTTTAAACTGTTTACAGTAGATAGTTTTAAAATATCTAGGTTTCAACTAATAGCTAAAAATAGTTTTTAAAACATTGATGGACAACGTAATAACTTAGATACCTCCTTGACGTTACTGCACGAGTGAGCTTACTTCACAAAATTTAAAATTTACAGTACATTTTAGCAACTTTCACGCCACAAATAAAAAATTTAATTTTCAGATAAACACAACAAATTTCTCTTAGATAAAGCAAGACCCTGCAGATGACATTTTTTATGTCGAAAGTCCTCGGAATAAATCAATATATAGTCATTTTCCACATCTTCCTAAGAAAATACTAGTTTCTCATATGCCCCCTCCATAATATGCTCAGCATCCTTCTGTAGAATAACTTATCTATTCCGTTAAGTCACCTTTAAGTCACTTATCTATTCCTTTAAGTCACATTTGAGTAAAATGACTGACATTCATTGCTATGTAGGAAGATTGATATTACTTAGCAATTAACTTTTCTTTATGAAACTGTCCTGCTTCTTAATACTTTGTTTAGCTTTTGGAAGCGATTTTCGCTATTACACTGCTAGTTCAGATTCCTTTGTCACATGACTAAACAAGCGTGTTTTAATATACGATACATCAAATCTTCTATGTGTCTGTATACGTCATAACTAAGTCTAGGTAAAAAATATGGAAACTACTAATAGACAAAATATGTAAGCATAAAACAAAGAATAGTTGAAAGAAAAAACATTTTGATGTATGTATTTATGAAAATGTAGAGCTGAATATAAATAAAGAAATAAAGAGTACAAAGAATTATTGTCGTTGCTGGATAAATATTTGATGCAGTTGTTTCTCGTGAAAAAAATTAATAGATGGTCGAAAGTAAATATTGCTTTCAGTAACTAGAATCGTTGTGTGCATCGCTTGATATAAGATATGAATTCGTACATTTTTATCTGATGATTTATGGGTTTTCAAAAAGTTTTGTTTATTTCAGAACAAGATGTATTACACCCGGTGTTTCTAAATAGTCACCAACTGGTCGAAGTTGTTTACCATCTGTGGTCAAATGGGAAAAGTGGAATTTAATAATACGACTTGAGGTCATTCATTGGACACAGCATTGACTAGCATAGGGCGACACAAGTTGGGGTTGACCTTGCTTATGAAAATAGCTTCTTTATAAGTGGTTTTAGGGAGGTACGGAGGAGTAATGGATAGCGGCTCGGATTGAAGAATCGGCGAGCCGAGTTCGAATACCAGTCGAATCCATTACATTCACTTAGGTGTTAATACCATTGGGAAAGGTATGGACTCTCTTTTTCTCCCCCACCAGTTATGGGTAAATAGCTGGACGGACCTGGTTCTCTAACCTTGGATGGCAGCTGGTCTACCGAAGAAAGAAATGGCAACCTACTGCGGGGAAAAAATCTGCCTCGTCAGTCATGTATCGAAAGATACATGATCGCCTACGCATGTATCACGCATGGCAGATAACTGAACTGAAAGAAGGATGCTGTGACAACCAGGCACAGGCCCCATAAGCAACGAGGAATTGTTAACGAAAAGAGAAGCTAAAAATAATATTTTCTTATGTAGAGTCGAAGAGAAGCAGCTGATATCTGGACATATAATGAGGAAGGAGGACATGGAGGGCATGGAGAGCATGGATCAGTTGAAAGCAAAAGGTACGGATAAAAGCAGTGTGTTAAGTATCCGATAATTTTGCGTGAGTAGATGGCGGAAATTAGGTTTGTGAGGGATGATAAAAAGAAAAAGAAAACATCACTAAGTGTTACTAAGGAAGGGAATTTTTTTTAAATCCATACCAGCTCAAATCCTGAAGAAACATAGCATATCGGAGAAAACTCTTTGCCTTTACGCATATACATTTGAAATCATCTGGCGTGGTCTTATCTACCCACTTTGTCAAAATACAGAGCGGAGTCAAAACTGCAGCTCTTTTAATTAAATATGAAATTCGGGGGAATATGTTGGTTGAGAATGTTTTGCCACCACAGCCATTTTTAAAATGAGTGATACTGTTAAGACATAGACAGTCATTTTTCCGCACATATTTACGGACATTAATATCTGTAAAGTAATATGACTACTTCAGAAAGATCGTGGAACAGTTTCCGGTTGTCTTTTACACAGTTTTCAATTTTGAAATTTGAGTTGTGATACTAGACTGAATGGCAGGCAAGGCTCGTAATTAAACCCAGAATTGAAGAAATAAACGCATAATTGAAGGAATTCGTCAGCATCTTAATTCGCTTCTTATTCTTTCTGCCATGTCCCTTCCGTTCAGGGGTGATCATGGCTCTCCAACTTAAGCAACTTTATAGGTGTACATCTGCACCACCTATCATGATCGATGTCTTTTCTGCCGAGAAAGTTCTTTGCCTGGATCGACATTTGGAACGGATGCTATCCCCAGACCTCAAGTAGAATCCATATATACAAACTAGTACAGAAGGTGTCGGGAAATGTTCGTTCATTGTACCACTCCAGTAAGTATCTGACTACCCCTGCTACAGTCCAAGGGTCCACAAAAAAAGGGTGTCGCTACCATATCTGACATATAGCTGTTCGATCCCCACTTTCCTGTCTTGATAGAGCTCACTGAAATATCGCAAGCCTCTCTCTGTTCTGTCTCTATTTCCATCACATGCGTTCTAACGAGCTGCACTCTGTAGTTCAACGAGTCCTGAACTATACAATCTGGATCAACCATACCACGTCCACAATTGTGAAGGATCCTTATTCCTTTCTTTTCCTAATAGCAAGAAGAAAGTTCCATTAGTACAGCTTTTGTGTAGAACATTTTATGTGGAACAGACCTCCGACAGGTGGACATCCTAATTACTGGAAAATTGCCCTATCATTATTTTTCTTACATAACTCAATTGCCATTTCATACGCTTATAAAACACCACACAGACCTCCTCTACATTGAGTGTCTCTTGCGCTTTGTATTGGGGAATAATATTTGTACGGCGCCTCAGTGTGCGCTTAAGTTTAGTGCGATTCATCTGCCTTACCACAATAACTGAGTAGTGAGTTCGATATTTACAGAATCCATATGTAGAAATTCGACATTAAATACAGTAGTACAACAAATGGTGGCATATTCTAAAATCGATCAACATTATATAGATTATAATATATGATATTAGATTCAGCCAAAAGTGTTTATTATTGTGCAACAAATAAAAAGTTTCGCCACAATTAAATTATTTCGTTCCGTCCCACTGGTTTAGCACAGCAATTAATCAATTCGGCGTACTTATCATTTTCAAATAAATTTCTCCGTGGCACGATTATTTTGATAAACTTAAACAAAACAATCGGCTTTGTGTTAAATTTAAACGGTAGATTTAGAGTATAATTTGAAAAATTCCCACCAATGAGCGTTCTAGAAGGTTTTTTTTTTGTTTTTTGGTACGACAAAGAAATGTAAAAAAAAATACGATAACCTTCAGATTATTTTTTATACTTTGTATATCTGACCTGTAGCTGTCCAGTCCCCACTTGATTGTCTTGATAGTGATCAAATTCGTGTACCCGGCCTTGTGGGTGATTAATTATTTTCCCAGTATTTTGTCCGTGTAACAGTTAGTACGTATATAGAAACATTGTGAAGCTTTGTGAAATCGATTATAAAATCTACATTGCTTTGAATCTCTTAATCTATTTTGGGGAAATAAATCTCTCCTTGTTAAACAGGAAGCCTGTTTAATTTCCTATTCCTGGTGCATGTATATACACATATTTTTGCATTTTAAACTATGTAAATCTTTTGGGGCCACCCTGTATTTGTATGTAATGGAGAACAGAATATTCGTGAAATATATTAAATCTTGAAACAAGAATTTTTTTTTTAATGACACTTGTATATAAAGAATATCAACCACGAATACGGTAGATGGAACATCGCACCCCTAATCACTTAGAGTCTAGAATTAACCGATAGATTCCCTACCTATCCTGCAAAAGTTCATGTCTCAAATCCTCCTCTTACGTGCAACAATCTCAACCAGTAACCGTTTAGTTTGAGTAGGTCATGGCCTTATATTGGATGGAAAAGTACGACAATGTGGTCAATCGTTAACCTGTAGCATTCGCCTGATTATAAGGTGTCTAATGTCATACCATACAAACATTACTCGCAACGGCATTGATTTGTTTTTAAAAAGGTACTCATCGTCCATATAACGGACGTCAAGAATTCATTCACTTTCTTTTTGTTTTCGTTTTTTTTTTAAACGAGAAACATTGTTTCTGCAGAAATTACGAAGTATCGGTCTTAGGTTTGCAGTTTGTCTGCATTTATAGTTTCATGATTGGAATCATGTTTTTATATGCACTTTGAGGGAGGGGGTTGTTAATATAGATAGTTAATAGGGAAAGAAAGATAATTAATGAGAAACGTAGTAGTAGTAGTAGTAGTAGTAGTAGTAGTAGTAGTAGTAGAAGAAGAAGAAGAAGAAGAAGAAGAAGAAGAGCAACTATTTCAAAAGAAAAGAATAGATCTGGCGAAGAGAAAAATAAATGATAAAAGTAGAGATGAAAAAACGAGGAAGGATGGAGAGGAGGAAAAGGAATAAGACGTTGAAAATAGAAAAAAAAGAGGATTAAATATAGAAGGAAAAAACACGAAAATTACAGAGCACACTATGTCTTTTATCTTTTAGACGTCTTTGATTCCATTGAAAGCAACTCTGCCTCCATTACTAAATTATTACATTTAATAAGTTTAATGTGTGAGGAAAATGAATAACAAGTAGCAATCTGTCTGCGAATATTTTGTGTTAAAGCCTAATTGAAATGGTATATTTATTTTATCTTCATTAGACGAATCATTGTCAAATATATATATATATAGTTTACACGAATATATTTCGCGTTTGTTGGTATAAAAGATGAACGAGAATTTGAGGCACACCGCCATTTTAGTATGGCATATTCAGGAAAATAGATTCTAGTGCATTTAAATGTGTCATGCTTAAACAAAGCTACCAGTACACTAATACAAAACATTACAAATCAATTTTAGCTATAAAAGACAATATTTCTGTATATAAAGACGTAGCTAGATGTAAAGCTGAATATAAACTACACCCAACAAGTCTTCAGTCATCTATATTTAATTCGGACAGCTATTTACGGACATACTGCAACTTTTCTGCTTGCTGGTTACTCTTCTGCTAATATTGATGTTTCACTATAGCTGCCACTCGTTTTTCTGAACTATTTAATCTGCTTAATATATGTTAAGGTATATTTACGTATAATTGATCAACTGATACTGACTATGCGGAGACTTTGTTAAAATAATTTATTTTATAGTAGTAATAATAAGAATGGTGATAGTGTCAGAGAAAACTTAAAACAAAGATGTGTAACGAAAAACCTTTTATTTACCGCCAAAAAAACAAACAAATATAACAGTTCCGAGGGATCAGTACTGCTCATAGGCAGCGTCTAGATATTCGAAACCCCGGTGGAGGAATACTGTGCAAACGCTCCTGTTTTTGAAGTAATCAACTTGGGGTAATAACACAAGAATTCGTACAAAGTAAAGAGTTCAATAGGCACTTACCTCTGGCTGCACAAGTCAGAAAATTACAGATGAAACGACAAAGTAACCCTTCGAATACATTTGAAACTCTGTGCGTACCCACAGGTGTTTAGAGAAGTGGTAAAAATAACTACCAAAGTCAACAGCCGAGCAGGAGCAAGTGAAATATCTACGATATGACCCTCTGGTTAATAGCGGTCCGAATAAACTCACTTTCCTATCATACTTGGATCCTGATGGATGTGGCATTTCCTTAGGATAAAAAAAAATTCCTAAAGGCAGATCAGGTGTAAATTGGGAGATAACAAAACATGCCAGGGAAAATCAGAGAAATATAACAAGCAGCAGCTCAAGTTCCTCTCTTTTGTGATTAGCTTATTTGGGAGAATTTCCAGGAATGTTCTGCATCGCAGGGAGCTTTGGGAATACCTGATATTATTGAATGTAAACCGTTGGCCTTTGAACAACATATGTGCTGAGAAAAATGTTGTGCCTGCAAAAAAAGTGTAGGAACAGATATATAATCATCATCTCCGCCCGAAATATCTAAGCGTAGAAGAGGATAACAAATAAGCATAATTACAATAATTTCGTCGGTTATATGATATCAAGGGATCGGGTGAAACAGAGGTGGCGGTTTGAAGCAAAAATGTGTTATGTATAAAATTAACGTAGTGGTAGCCATATATTACCATAGGAAACGGAAGGTGATATTTAAGCTTTATTGGGTGAGAAAACCAGTTTTCTATAAGGTCCGTCTTAGTTTTTACTGGCTTAGGATCGCAGCTTTTATTCGGCCCATCAATCAGTAGCAATGAATAAAAACTACATCTTCGGAAATGATCTTACTGACATTATTTATGACGCAAATTGACATACTTATTAAATATTTTGAGAAATGCAATTAAAATTAAGACGAAATGCATTACGAGTCATACTTTGATAATAACGGCTAATATGAATTTGTTTTCAGTTCTGAGAATTACAAAGTTACTTATTTCATTAATATTGTCTTCAGCTTTAATGTGTTGCTCTCATGATTCTGTCGATACTTTTATCAGCCTTCGTCTGGAGTATGTTGTTTTATAATTATCTCATCCTATTATTTTCCCTCTTCCACAGGGATATAACTCCTTCTTCAGTGTGCCGCTCCCCATCGAGGCATAAGCGATCGTGCCTTTCCAAAACCTATCTGTTTTGACCAGACAACCACACACCGTTCCGTCATTGCTTCACACACGATCGCCAGGTATGTGTCTCGCTGCCGTCTATTATCTCTCCTGCTCCCAATATACTCCGTGGGGGTTAGGTTTTCCAAGTAATCCTTCCTCATTATATGTCCATAGAATTTCAGAATTTACTGATTGTGAGTATAAGTGTTCTTTCATTTTCCATTTTCTTTAATACTTTCTAGTTGCTTATTCGCTCTCCCGTTGGAATGCTCAGTATCCATCTGTAGAACAACATTTATGCTACCTCCAGTTTTCTTCTCATACGTGGCGTGATTGTCTAGCATACATCGTTATATAAGAGTATGGATATCACATCAATTCTAAGCCAATTATAGTATTTTCTAAAGAAAACGTTTCTTTTGTCAGCATTCCTCTTTAGCATTTGAATTGTTTCTTTCGCTAGTAAAATGCGTTTTGAAGAAAAGTTTCTACATTGTTTTCTCTTCCTTTTCTTTTTCTCCCTATATCTCCTTCTTCTGCTTTCCACAACATCTCTCCAACTTTTATTTCTCTCATTCTTTCCCTTTCTTCTCTCTCTTTTTTTCCTCATGAGAAATTATATTTCAAAATTCTAAAAAGATTATGGGGGAATTTTCATGAAATTTCGTAATTCTGACCTAAAAAAGTTTTTTAGGAAATATTTATTTATTTTTTTTAGGAAAAGAAATATCTGGAATTTTTAAGTTCCTAAAATATTCAAGAATGATCTCTTTTATTCCAGTTCTCATTAATCCCCATTTTAGCTTTCAGATAAAATGCCAAGAAAAATTCATCGTTTTCCAAAATCTCTTGAGGCTGCCAACAAGGTAAAGTTGGTGTGAGGACCTGGCCAGAGAAGAGATCATAGAAAATTGAACCAAACACAAGCGAATTTAGTGACGATCTTCCAAAAGCTAATTCAAACCAAAGACATTATTCTACAGTTCATCGGCTACGGCGAGAGAGAGCAAATGCAAAAAGACAAGGACTATTTTTTTAAAAGACCGGTGGAGAGCTACTGTATGCATGGCCAATCAGTATCATGAGCAAATGGGAAAAACGGTTAGAGCAGTTACGTCAATCAAATGAAACTTGAAGGAGTCAAAAGTCAAAAAAGGAATGAGAAAAACGTTTGAAGGTTAGAAGAGAGAAAAAAAAGCTGTCATCGTTTCCAATTAGCGAGAGATTGGACAATGAATAAGCCAGAAGCAAATAGCGGCTACACGATTTCGCTAATTCTCAGAAGATAAACGTAAGCCTCTTGACCAATATTGACTGAATATGTTTGTCAAAAGAGTAACACCTTTCAGTGGAACTTAGAGATCTGCTTTGAACTATGATCAATCACATGATTATTATTCGGAGGAATTGGAGCAATATTAAAAAGTGCAGTTTCTGCAAAGAAAACACATGGGGGAAAGACACCACTCCTTTTTTTGGAGGGAGAAATGGTCGTTCTACCAACGTTTTGTAAACCATCATATTTTTAGGCGCTTCCTTTGAGAAACACAAAAAAGAGCATCTACTTCTTGAAGATCATCAGAAGTTCCAATTCTACTTTTTAATTGGCATTCTTTGGCAGCAGTATTAAAAGAGAAGAAAATTCCAAACCAAACTTCAATGTTAAAGGTCAAATATACTATGTTACTGGATATTTACTGTAAAAGAAAAACCCATAATTTTTGCCGTTATATATTGCGACAAATATAGTAATCTTTGCAATGGTCATTGCACATTCCAAATCTGAAAGTAGAGTTAATCTTTAATCTGTAAACGATAGCGGCATTAGAAGTTTCAAATATATATCGGAATCTGCACCAGCCTCCGAGTACAATAAAATTTGGTCGTTGATGCAGACAAAAAGCCTGTTGGTGAACATAGACATCGCTATAATGCTACTGCTGTAAAAGAAACAGCAGCAGTTGTTACAAGCGATGAGGGAGGAGGGGGATACATTTCTATACAAGGAAGAGTAAATATGGCGCAGAAACAAATCGTAATTAAATAATATTAAATAAAAATTCAACGTCTCCAAGGATTGTTCCATGGAAATGACCGCTTCCTCCACTACTCTGTGTTTTTCTCCTAACGATGACCAGCACTGCAACACAAATTTCCAGGCCTTCATCCAGACATGACTTAAATAGATTCCTCTTCAAAATTTTCCGGAGATGCAACATGTACTGTGGCGAGAAGTGATCCTGGCACAAAGACATTTTGGACTATATTGTGAAGAGGGATAATGTTATTCAAGGAAGAGTAAACGATCTGCAGTACATAAATGCAGACATGCCGCTTGATTATTTAGGTGGATGCACCTTGAACACATAGAGTTGCAATGACAAATAATAAGAAGTAACAATACAGCTATAAAATGGGTTACACAAGTTTTACCAGAGAGACATTATCATCATTCTCAGAGGAACAAGAGCAGACGATAGTCTGTTTTTGTTTACATGGATGATTTCCAAGCAACGATAAACACGTGCATATAAGACGCTGGAGGCGAAAAAAGGACCGCAGCTCATGACGTCACACATGACCACGCGAGAGTGAATTCGAGAAGTATTAAAATATGGGAAGCCGTTGGTATAAACCAATGACTTCTGTTACCAAATATAGGCATTTAAGAATATTTGTTTTTTTGTTCAATTTGTGATTTTCTTTATTCGTTTAATGTTATTAAGCTTATCAGACGATATGAAAAGAATTTATATAAAATAAATAGGCAACATTTGTCAATATTTAATGAAACATGTATGAATATATATATATATATATATATATATATATATATATATATATATATATATATATATATATATATATATATATATATATAAAAGACTATGGAATATTATACCGAATTTCTCCTTAACTACTAAGATGCGAGCTTTATTATCTGAGCAGTACATTTTTCAACAACCTTCTAATTAAGAAATGGAAAAGTACCAATTGAGGGGATTAGTGATATAATCTTGGCCCCTATTGATATTATAGTAGATTCCTCAACTGAATTGAAAAACAGCTTATTTCGAAAGTTAAGGAAAAAGTTACAATTCCCATGAATTAATGCAGGTAACCCCAGGGATCTATCCCACACTTTTTAAATTTATATTAACGACCTCGCTGATGGCATCGGCTATCAACATCGTATCTATGACACAATCATTTACTTCTGTCTCAATAGTAAGTCGGATCAGTTCGATTAGTTTAAATTAGCGTCTGATCTAAAAAAAATGAACTAAAGTCTGTTGTTAAATGGGACAAGAAATGGCTTGTGTGTTAGTGCCAGAAAAAATAACTGCTCTCTATTAATCATTCGAGAGACTGCTTTCTGGCATTCATCAGTATACCTGATGCTAACATCCAGGAGAGTGACTCGTTTCCAATTCTCGGATAAAAATTCTTGGCTGACTTCAAGAGAAAAGACTATATTGAATTCATTGCAAGGTCTGCTGCTCAAAGGTTTGTTCACTGTGTCGTGCTAGAAAAAAGATTTTTTATCTCCACAGTCTATCTTTCAGATTTATAAGTTTACAAGTCTGCCATTCATATATGCTTCGAATATTACTGCCATATACGATCCTCTGCTCCTGATATAAATTTAGAGATTCTTGATAAAATCCTAAGAAGAATAAGCAATATTATTGGCGCTGATCTGTCGTATCGGCTTCAGTTACTTTTCCACTAGTGACTTTTCCTCCTAGTGACTATTCTATAAATACTTTCCTGGTAATTGTTATGATGAACTCTTTGCTATGATACCTAGAATTTATGGATTTAAGCGCAGTAGTAGATTGGCAAAAGACCTCATGAATCTAAAGTTGATTTTGGAAGAGATAACCGTAATTTCTATGCTAACAATTTCTTTTCCCGTACTTCTCACCTGAGTAATGCACTTAGTTTTCTATGCTTTCCAGCCAATTCTAATCTGCAAAAATGACATTTGTTATCTTCAATCTTCCTGATTAATCTTGTATTGTTCTCGCTCCTAAATAATGTTTCTTTTTTCTGATTCTTTCAAACCCAGTAGTCCCTTGTATATAGGATTTTACTGCCTTGTATGGGGGTGAATTTGATTAAAATTGGTTGTGTGAAAGGGCAATTATCGCTCCGAAAAATGACACGGTAGCAAGCATTAACCATGAGCCAATGAAGAAGCTACAAACAGAAATTAATTACTAAAAATCAGCTGATTCCGTACTTGGTGAATATAAAAATAAAAACACTACCAAACAGAGTTAATTAAATTTGAAACACATGAAGCTTATTCACACAAACATTATGCTGAAGATTGGAGTCCCAATAATACTTCTAAGAATTGTATATCCTCCTCAATTATGAAGGCTGATTGTGAAGACATTATCACCTAATATGGAGGCGCTTTTCACTTGATCAACTATCCATAGGTTGCTCGAGTGTGGGAAGTATACAAACCCCCATACCAGAAAACATGTATGATAGAAACCAGAATGTTGTTTACCCAGAAGCACTTAATATGCTCCAATAAGTGCGATATAATTAATATCTCCTCATATATAGTTTCCAATTATGACTTTCAGATATAGATAATCCTTTAGAAACGCCTGCTCAGATACAATTTTGTTTCATTCAACACACAGAGAGCCTACCTGTGGTTTCTACTGGAAACCGTCAATCCCGATGTCTTGTGACTTCGTGCTAGGACAACAATTAACGAACAGTACCGTCTGCCCATATCTACCCACAAGACTTGAGTCAACTCTTGTTAAGGTTTCCATGCACTTACCAGCAGAAAACTTGTAAGTATCTAATTTCCTATGCTAAAAGTGTACACTGTTTTTTTTCTTTAGTTGGTACACACTTGGCTTCTTTTTCTTGTCGGTACATGGTAAACATTTCAAAAGGAAAGAAGAATGTGAGAATATTGGGTTGCGTTGAAGTCGCATGAAAGAATGTTACCTGCCTTGAAAATCAGCACTCGGAATCCTGGCTTTTTAACTGGATTCATGAGAGTTTGTATTTTTATTTTTGATCATTTGTTATGAATTTAGATTTCATCATATAATAAAATTGGTGAATAAATGAAATTTAAAATAACAAATTTATATACTATATGTTATGCTAAATATATAAAGATCACTTTCATTCCCTGACAATGTCAGATGCCTCTGCTAGAAAAGGATTCTTCTTTTAAACTAATATACAATAACATTTAAAGATTAAAAATTCATAAGAACATTAATTATTCTCACCGTAAAGACGGTTTCGTAATATCATTTTTCATAAAATTAATCTATTATGTATTTTTTGGGGAAGAAAGTTTAATAGAAAAACAAAACAAAAATCATTTTATAACTAAAAAAATATATTAAATATCCATTACAAAATGTGATGTTATTTTAATTATTTTATGCTATTTCGTGGTTTAATTAAAAACATTTAACACAAAAACTTGTTTTTATCAAATGGACGCAGTTATTCATAAATGTTGCTTGCTTGAAATTTTAAGGCAAACATTTAGTCCAAAAGTAATATTGTAACACAAAATTTGTTCAAACATCACGAGATTAATAGTAGTTACGTTTGGACGCGACAGGCATTAGCGATGCTCGAAATGGTGGCCTTTAGATTCCAGACATTTATTAGTACGGCTAACTACTCTTTGGTCAATGTTGACCAAAGTGTTCAGTGGAATTTTTACACGTGCATTTTCATTGTCTTTGTTAGGATCCGCCAATGTAAATGGCTTTCTGAGATACATAACTTCCTTTAGCACCACCATAGGTAAAAGTCTGCAGATGTTAAATATGGAAAATATAGAACTACAGTAAACCGTGTTATCGCAGGTTGATGAAACTACGAAAGACGAGTTTTTTCCTTTCCTTAAATGTGCAAGAACCGTTTTTTATAGATATTTTGTCCAATTTTCGAATAACATGTTGCACATGCGGATGAAAAGTTTGGATAAACTGTCTAAAAATTTATTTCTGATTTGATCGAGCCCTTTCAAACGTCGCGATCAATTTGTAGAAGTTAATATTGGCCCTATCGCATACAAGGTTGTTTTTTCGTTACTTTCTCACACTTTGGGAATGTTACTTGTGAAATTCCAAAAGCCGATCGGATCTCAACCGATGACATTTTACATGTATAAAATTATTAAATTATCATAAATTCTTTTAGTTTTATTGAATTAGCTGTTACATTCTGTAAAAACGTTCTATGTTACTTTTACGACACGTATATTTAATTTTTTTAATTAATTAATCACCGTAAATTTTTACCATGTCATTTATCCTGCCTCTTGGAATTTATTGACATATTTCCGCTACGTAAATATTTTCATATCAAATGGAATTTAGATTGTTCTCCATAAAAATTAAACAGATTTAAAATTAAATTTTCAATCTCGTCTACTATACCACCCATTTTCGCATATCACATCGTGGACTAATGTAATAAAATAGTTGATTTAAAAAAAACAACAGATATCTCGTTATTCAGAAGAATGCTGAAAATCACATGGACTTAACATGTGACTAACGAGGGCGTTTTAGGTGTAATGGTTACTAAAATCTCACGGATACTTAGATTCAGAAAGAGACAATTGAAATTTCGAGGGAACATAATGAGTAATGAGGTCTTGGAGAATTTGACACGCACAGTATATACTGAAGGCAAGAGAGACAGGGGAAAATGCAGTGGGTTAGCTGAAAATGATTTATTAGGAAAAATGTATGTAATACTGAGGAAAGGAAGTAGTGAAAGGCCATGATTGCCCACGGTACATAGAAGGAAAAAAAGATATCGACTGGAGCAGAAGTTGACTTATCTACAGAATTGTTGACGGTGTATCATTTTAATCGCTGTCTTACTGCGCGCAAACTCGTCCCCTTCACATTTAATCCCCGAGCGTTAAGCGTTAAAATGTTTTTCGTTGAATTATTTATCGGTCTTCTGTACTTTTAACTCGTAGGTATTACTTCGTTTTCCGTTCAGTGCTTTTAGTTAATTTGGGTCTGTGTGTTCCCGCGGCTACGTCAAGAGACAAACCGTTAAGAAAAGCACAGTGCAGCTACGGAGACAAAAAAGGCGCCACTGTTGACAAGCATCTTCCCCAGGCACACATACACTTAAGCTAGTTGATTGCCCATTTACCTCTGACAAGTATACTGCCAACGTGCCGATGATGAAGCCGAGATGATTGAGTTGATTTTATTTGTAGAGTCTGTCTCTTCCATCAGGGCATTCATGTGACGTTTTTTGCATCGCTTTAATTCAACTTATCGACTAGAGCCCGGGTGAATCCGCTTAGCGCTTCTCGGCAAATATGACACTTCATTTGAAAAAATTATGCTGCTATCCATTCGCTTACGCATTCATCTCATTTAAAAACATTTCGCTGGCTTTTCTCTAATAAGAAACTATAAGGTGATGTCGTTAGTAAAAGTAGATAGCATTTTGTGCTCATTTAAAGCAGAAAGTTACACATTTGATATATGTCTGAGACAGTGATATATATGAAAAACATGAAATATGAAAAACAAACCGTCGAGAACTTGGTATAAAATTAAAGTTATGTAGCTGTTGTCCACTATCAACAAACATGAGGGCTCCCCTTCATTTCCCGACAATTAAACTCTTCAAGTCTACGGACAATCGTTACCTATAATATAATAATATTTATTTAATATAATAATATATGATAATATTTAGTCAATAGTTTTGCCGCTTATGTTCATGTCGCATAAATCCTTCGGTAGCCCTCTACCATAATTAGCTCAAGAGCCTTTTATTAGGGAAAAGTTAGTAAGAAAAAAGAAAACATTATGTTGGCTCGTCATGTTAGAGGTGAAAGTTGATCATATGGTAGTCAAGATGGAACATCATTCGTTATTTTATTTCTATTTATTTACTTACTTACTTATTTTGCTATCATCCGCAGAGCAACCTAGACAAATGTGGAAGATATGGAAATGAAGATGAAACACTTGTTGATATCATTATGTACACCTGGAACGGTAGTCATGACGATGGACATTAGATTAAATTAGATGCAAATTCAACTAATGAGGGACATTATACAGACCACGACGTTCCTGGGGCGAGCGAGGGTAATGGAAAACGTGCTGGGAATTTGAGATTTGTTGCCAATCAATCTTATACCATAACCACCGAAATTCAGGTGACAATATCTACATGTTTGAATAATGTAAGAAGTTGAAGATTGTTATTATTCCTAGCGCAGCCCTATCGTCAAAACTGACGTCAATTGATATAAAAATTTAACATTGTGATGAAATGAAATAAAACTAATGTAGTAATGTATTGAGATTCAATAAAGCCAGAATTTACAACTAAAATAAAGGCCAATGAACAATTTAAGTTATCCAATCCCTTTATACTTTTAGACGTTTAACTGTACCCATGATTCATTGATTACACCTGGTATTATATAAATCACTTTTTGCTCAATTTTCATACAAAAAGTCTATGTGCTCGACATAGCATTGAAATGCAAATATCCCTAGGAAGAAAAAGATTAGCAACTTAACGACAAAGATGGGGACGACAAAGATGGTGAAGACAAGACTCATTTGAAATCCATGATGAATCAAATCATCAATTAACAGAAAATTTTATCTGAGCAACTAATATGAAAATTTTGAACAAATTAGACTACATTCTAAGCAATGTAGAGCAACTGATTAATTAAACGGTTCATATTTAATAGAAAATAATTGTGTTTCAATACAGATAAATATTTTATGGATATATATTATTAAAACGATTATGTGAAGTAATCACTTAAAATCTACTAATTTTAGTTTCTTTAGCTTCATTCCCAGTGTATATGGTAGTCGTCGCTGTGATCAAGCGAAAAGTACAATGCTATTAATAGGTTTAAGGAACATCCTCGATTATTTCGGATATCAATTTTAGTAGAGGTTGAGCCTTCCGCAAATAACCATAAATATTCTGCCTTTTCACGGAAAATTAAGGTGTTTATGAAAATGTGTATGAAGCAGAAATGTATCATAGAACCTCTCCCCGAATATTTTTTTTGTTTTTAAGCTTATCACCCCAAGCAAGGCTGGAAGCCACTAGCACGCAAGAGGTTACAGAAGGTTTTGGAGGAAGAGCAGATAGGAGTGGTAAAGGAGAGGATGTGTGGAGAAAGATAGTGGATTGATCAAGGTAAGGTGGTTACAGAAGATTTGGAGCGAGAGCAGATAGGAATGAAAAGTGAAAGAATGTGGAGAACGGAAGTGGATAGATCAAAGCAACTGGAGATGTCGATTGACGTTACACTTAAATAGTTGGAGATTGTATTTGTCAGGGAAACAGGAATAAGGAAGAGAGTTCCACAGGTGAGATGTGCGAGACATGAAGCTATTGGAGTAGAAGAGACGTCTACATCTAACAGTTTCAACGGTGAAGGGGTGGGAACGGGATGCCAGCCTCGTAGGACGTTTAAATTCATGAGGCCTAGGAACCAGCGAAAGCAGCTCATCGGAGCAATTACCGTGAAAGTATTTGTAAAAAAGACAGAGCGAGGCAACGTCGCGTCTGTGAGAGAGCGACTGCAGACGAGATGACAGATCAGGACCAATTACATTGCATATCCGTCGCTGTAAATAATGCAACCTTTGATATTGATTATCGTTTGCTGAAAATATACGGCGACCAAACAATTGATGTGCGCACAGTTAGGCGTTGTCGACAGTGGTTTGTATGAAAACACTTGTTCAATCCGATGAGAGGCGCATGATGCAGACAAAATCTTCCTGACAACATCATCTTATTAGTATTCTATATGTCTAATCAGAAAGTGGACGATCCTTTGTGAAACTTTGCAGCGTTTCTCAGTTTACCAAACCTCCCGCCACATTCCGTTACTATTAACCCAAACTTGTCCTGTATGTAATCTGCTAACTCCTATCTCTCTTACACTCGATATGTCACGTGACAGTTATGTTTCCTAAGCCTTCCTTACTCATTATGTTTCAAAGAACGTCCAGCTGTCTCTTTCTGATTCTGAGTCCAAGTTTTCTGTTTGTTATTTTCTTTCAGAATTGGTTTGTTGCTTAAAAGCTCCATCTATTGAATTCTCAGTATCCTTCTGTAGAACCATATTTCTGTTGCCTCCAGTTTCAGCACTCGCTGGCATACAAAGATTGATATCACATAGCTATTTAAAACGAAAATAATCATTTCATCCCAAGCTAGACACTAAAGCCAGTAAGAAGCTTGGAGCTACTGAGTGTTGGAAAATATGACAAAAACCACTAGTAAGCAGAGATAAGAATAAAATAACAGGAATTAAGAAGTAAAAAGATAACGATTATGATTGCACTTAAATTTTGAACATTTATGTTCAATGAGAAGCCCGAATCGGGAGAGAGTTTCACAAGCGGGAAGTGCTATAGAATAAACTATTACCAAAGAATCTATGGTTATATGCAGGAATTTCAAATGTAAAATGATGAGATATAGCCGCCGAGTTACTACTAGATTTAAATTCATAGAGTCTAGATACCAAAGAAGATTACTTATCGACACAATTACAGTTGCTTTGATGAACAAACAAAATTTTCTATACATGTTATATGTTGGTATTTCCTGTTCTTATTTCGAACCTTGACGTTTTTCTTGGTGACAAGCAAACATTTTTGCCTTCTAACTGTTGATGACTAATCCACTTTTCTCGCATGTATTTACTATCTTGTAAAAGAGATCCTATATGGTTTCAATCTGCCATCAACACAATATCATCAGAGTTTCTTATATTATAATGATTGGCTACATTTCTGCTTTGAATGAGAAGTAAAACGGAGCTTTGCAGCTGCAGATTGTCTCTGCGTTATGCGTTTACATGCATTCATTTCGTGGTACATGTAATTTCAGTAATCTGTGATATCAACTGCATATTCTTTTAGAATGTTGTGTGAAGATGTTAATTTTTTTCAAGTGTGTATATACTTACGAATAACCTAAATACTAAAATATTTCAAAAGTCGTTGCGAATGTTTCATTTCCATAATGTATTTAACAAGATGAAACGATCTAAATATTTGAATAACAATAGTGGGTAGGGAGTTGCTCAGTTAAATCGTCGGTTTTAGCAAAATATTTGTTTGATAATACACCATGAAGTAATTAAAGATTTTCTTCCTTAATATTTATTTAATCCTCTCTTATATACATATTCAAATATAATACTTTTAATGGCTACTTTAGATAGGGACGAAATGGGCGAGTTTTCCTCCATCTCAGACGAATTTTGATATTGAGAGCTCGAGGGTGGTTGATCTTGATGCAAAATGAACAAACATCATCGTTATTATTTGAATGCCTAAAATGCACCTAATCAAGAAAGAGGAACGAGCATAGCAGAAAGTGTAAAGTGATAGATACCATACATTGTTCTTTGTTGTCTACTTTTACTTATGGTATACTCTAGTAACTGTTTTCTCTTTTAAAATAGGCCAGTCACACAAACAATAAATAGACAAAATATAATATTTAACTTGAATTTCATTAGTGGCTTCCATAAGGAGATTGCACTAGCTGAAATAAACAGATTGGAACAATAGCTGAATGTGGTTGAGTAGCGATAACGTCAAGTAAAAAGTATTTAAACAAATTTGAAGCTACTTTATAGATACAGAAGTATATTGATTTCTATTGCTTCTTTAATAATGACCAGACAATGTACAGGCACCGAGACAAGCTTATAAATGTTGTCGGAAGTCAGACATTGCCTACTATAGTGAAGAGAAACTGCTCAATTTTCTTGCCTCAGGAATCAGCCGCCGATGCAAAAATGACGAGTATTTTGTTTGAACTCGAAGATTCAACAGAACAGCACATTCTTTATTCACATATTTGATCACTTCCGAAAAAAAAATAAAACTAGTCTACTGCTGCGGCCATGAAGACGTTGATCCCATGTGATCCTGCTTATCCCTCCAGCTCTCAGTGTCCTAGCAGAGTGTCAAAATATCCCCCAACGCAAGATTAATCTGCTGGAAATCCTCGCAGACGACGTCTTTTCGGACAAATATTTGAATTGATACATTATTATGGTAGGGATATCAGCAGAAGGTTTCAGGATGTGATCGAGTACGGGAACATGTCGATAGTGTGGCGGAAGGTCGTGTGACCCAGTCCTCCAGCGTTTTTCTTATTGGATTCAACATCTCGATTGTCTTCACAGGACTTGAAGAGTCTAAACGAGAATATAATTAAAGATTTCTTGAATTGTTAAAATTATTCCAGAATGAAATCCAGAGCATTTTGGTAAGAAACAAATGTATGGAAAATATTTACTTATGTATATAACTCTATTCTGTCAACTATCATAATATACAAAATAAAATATATTAAAATAATATGTATGGGGGTCATGTCTTTTAAATTGATATTATTTGCAAGACATGAGCTGATAATAATTACCATCCTCAAAGTCTTTCTTTCTCAATGTCTCTCACTCTATGTCTCTGTCTGTCTCTCTGTTTCTCTCTGTCTGTCTCTCTCTATCTCTCTATCTCTCTCTTTCTCTCTCTATCTATCTATCTATCTATATATATATATATATATATATATATATATATATATATATATATATATATATATGTGACAAAGTGGAAGAGTTAACTTGTGATGCATTTTGTCCTACAGCACTTCACCGAAACGCTGTTGTCCTTAGTGTCGACTTTATATGTACATGCTTTCTATAATATATAATAAGCACTTTTACACATAAATATAGCATAACTTATATTTCAGTCTATATTATTTAACTATATTTCAATCATTCATATATCTATACCTATTCATCTATTTATTTATATATATGTATATATATATATATATATATATATATATGTATATATTTATTTATATATATGTATATATATATATATATATATATATATATATATATATGTATATATATATATATATATATATATATATATATATATATATATATATATATATATATATATATATATATATATATATATGTATATATAATAAAATAAAAAGACTTAAACACTAATATTAGTGTTTAAGACTTTTTATTATATCCTTACTCTGTCCTGGACATTGAGTTCTACCTGGATCATATCCTCTTGGAATTATTTTTATACATACATGTATGTGCAGATATAATTGCATATGTATGTGTAAATTTACCACTAATATTCTCTCTCTCTCTCTCTCTCTCTCTCTCTCTCTCTATATATATATATATATATATATATATATATATATATATATATATATATATATAGATATATATAGATATAGATATATATAGATATATATATATAGATAGATAGAGAGATAGATAGATATATAGATATATAGATATATAGATATATATATATGTATATATGTATATATATATATATATATGTATTAAGATGAGTAAGCATAGTGCAGAATCTTGTAAATTCAATATAAAAAGTACTTGTTTTGTCTGAAAAGCCTAAAAGATCTCTTTCGGAATTTAGACAGATTTTTAAGATGTCTTGTTTAGAAATTATTTCATCTTATCCGAATACAAGGAAGAAATATTTTACAGACCTTCATAATCATATAAATATTCAATATGATGGACTTTTCTTTTATATTCTGGCAACAAACCCAAGATTATTGCCCTTCTGGGTTCGTGTATATTAACGTATTCAGTAGTCTTAATGTACTGTCAATTGTAATATTATGACATTACGATCGGACATAAAATTTCAGAGTAAGCTTAATTTTCTGTTCGATGACGTCAGAAAAATTCAGCCAATGTCGAACAATGGTGGATAATAGTATTTAAAGAATTTTTTTCCTGAACACATATGCGTGTGTCTACTTCCGTGTATGAACAGATATTTCGATGCAGTCTGTCGATGCCGACAGATTTCATGGTAGGGTGAATATAAGAGATATAAAAAATATATTTTATTTATAAACCATTTCTATATTTTAAAATTATGTTCACAATGTAAGGAATCAAAATTCGAAATATAACTGTAAATGTGCGCATCTCACGACATATATATATATATATATATATATATATATATATATATATATATATATATATATATATATATATATATATATGTGTGTGTGTGTGTGTTGATATCTATATATATATGTATGTATGTATATATAGCAAATATATATATATATATCACAATAAAAGCATACACATCTATCAATCTTTTTCTATCTCTCTTTCTTTCTCTCTGTCTCATTCGATCACAGCTTAAGACAATCTGATGTATACCCACATTGATGAGCTTGAAACAGCGAAACAGTCTCACTCTGGATGACAATATGAGTTTAAAACAACAACGGACAGCGACAGTCTGTTTCATTCAAGTATGAAACAGTCTTTCGTCACTCGTTGCTAACCTCATTTGGAGATTTTATTTGGGAAGTTTTATTTATACAAAGAATAACGTGAAGAAAAAATATTGTTACTTTTTATCATTTTGAATTTGACATCTTTCTAAAATATTCTTAAAGCCTGATGTGTAAGAAAATGTAAATCATGGAGGACACTAAATTTTGTTATTCATTGTCTGAGATAAAACACACTAATTTTTTTTGGTGGTGTTGATATTGGATTTTATTTTATTTCATTATTTTAGTTTTAAATAATTCAATGTCTTCAGATCTCAAACATTATTATAGTGACGTATGTTGCCTTGGGGAAGGAGAATTTATTTTAAGAAAGGGGATATTTGAAATATCTAAGGCTTGACATAAGATTTTAGCAACAGTTGCTAAATGCACTTCCAAGAAACTTTCTTCGAACTAAGTTATTTTTTATTTTAATATTTACAACATGTTTGAGTTGTGGTCTGAATTATTTCTTCACATACAATCACACAACACACATCCTTTTTGAGTCAATTTTAACATGTAATATTTAATATTTAAAATTCTATATTGTGTTATTAGGACTCGCTTGGATTATACAAACTGATTACTATCTATCTATCTATCTGTCTGTCTGTCTATCTATGTATATATATTTTTTCAGTCATACATACATGCATATATATCTCCTTACTATATGTAACGCCGAGCTGATCTGTACCAAGATAGGTGAGCACTTGAGAATAAATGTACTGTAATCTTGGTGTGCGGGTGGTGTAATGGATAATGGTTCGTAATTGTTAATCGGACAGTTCGATATGTTATAATCACTTTTGTGTAAATTCCTTTGGGGAGGGTACGAAGTCCATCTCTTTTTCTCCTAGCTATATTTATTTAGTAGAACTAATGATGGACTCTCCCGTCGAACTCGATGTATGAGGGTCAGACAGATCAGTTCCCCGAAACTGAAAGCCCGACACCCGCACAGGATTTGATTATAGTGGTGAAGGCTTTGTGGTGGTGTTGATATATTTGTGCAGGTCCATCCACACTTTTTGGAGGGACGAATACAGGGACCTGGTGCAAGGGATGCCACAAGGTCCCCAAACGACCCTCCGCAGGTTTTGAATTCAGAGTTGTCCTTCTCCTAGACCAGTTGCCATCCAAGGCTATAGAACCCAGTCTGTCCTGCTATTTACCCATAGTTGGAGGGAGAAGAAGAGGATTCACACCTTTCCCAAGGGTATTAGCACGTAAGTGAATGTAATGAATTCCTCAATCCAAGCTGTTATCCATTACTCCACCGTGCCTCCTCTCTGTCTCTCTCTCTCTCTGTCTCTCTCTGTCTCTGTCTCTCTCTCTCTCTCTCTCTCTCTCTCTCTCTATATATATATATATATATATATATATATATATATATATATATATATATATATATATATATGAATATATATGAATATATATGAATAAAGACGAAAGGGAAAGGTATTATAGCCGACGTGTTTCGTCATCTGGGGAGCTTTATCAGGGAAAATAAAAGTATTTTATTTACAACATGTATTTATATACAATAGTAAAAATTTTATTGCTTTCCAAAATTCATATCTGTCGGAGAGTTTATGAATAAAAGTCAGGCAAGTTCATGACCATGAGATGATACAATTAAATGCCTAAAACACAAAAGCGAATAGGTTATTTTTCACAAATGTACACCCCCCATATATATATATATATATATATATATATATATATATATATATATATATATATATATATATATATATATATATGGACAGCAACCTTTCTTTCAAACATCTTTCATTGAATACCACCGACAGGTAATATTGAATTAATTTTCTTTAAGTTTTCATATAAAAATCTATCCTTAATGACAATACAAAAAAAATCCCATAGATTCATTAAAAACATACGTATATAAACTAATCTCAGCGAACAACTCCGAGGTTGATAGTTTAAAAAATAAAGAAAATTGTCGGTGATTACCAAACAGGATATATGTATGTTAATGTAAAAACCATGAACATATTTTTCTCTCTGACCTATCATATCACGAATGCATACATATGTATACCAACTAGGAAAAAACACTCAATCACATAATTTAACACGCAACAATTACAGCATTGCATCAACAAATGAATTTCTCCATATCCTATAAGCACTATCGGTTAATACTCTATCTTCGCTTGATCTCGAAAAACCTTTTCCAACGTCCCAGTTGAAGAAACAATCCACATAATTATTGACTGCCTTTATAAACACTCGTCATCCCTCCTACGAAAATTCGACCAGCAACTCTTCGGTAACTACTGCTCACCTGTAAAACGAAAGCTCAATTTTATTATCTTAATAGCAACACCTACTTCCAAAATAATAGTGACACAATGGGAAGCCATTTTGGTCTTGCTTTCTCTAACGTTTACATATCGCATATTGAAAAGAGTGTTTAA
>OZ038477.1:44039490-44051990 GCA_964036315.1 Acanthosepion esculentum
AAAAAATATGATTCCTTCGCTACATTCTCATGTTTCAAAAGCGAGAGCCGAGACCCTCAATATAATTTTTGAAATTAAGTTGAATTAAGGTGTCTGGTCTCGCTTCCTCGTCAAGTTTTTTGCGCGTGTTTATAAGTATGGTCTCTTGCAACATTAGTTACTATGGAAACGGCTAGGGTCAGCCATATTGGCTGGGTGGTCGAAGAGTTAAGAGTTAATCTTTATCTACAGACCAGTCCCCTTCGGAAAGTTTATGTCAGATTATGTTGGGGTCCCTATTTCAAATCTGATAGTAGCCGTCGCCGTCTAGTTGGTCTAAATGCATTTTATGGCCTAGCGGCAGGTTAAGTGTCGAGAGGGTTCTGTTTCATTATTATCTGTCTATTAATCACTTTATTTATTTGTTTATTCAAATGGCTATTTCTTATACAAACGTGTTGAAATTGATTACAATTTGTTTTTTGACAACTCCACAAAGGGTTTTTTTCTATTTAATGATTGGGCTGAGGTTTTTAAGGCTTTTATTAAACTATAGAATTTATTTGTTTATATGTTGTTGTTGTGATTTTTTTTTTTAGTTTTTTTTGTTAATTATTTAATACGAAAATTTGTTGATGTCGGCAAAAAAACGTTAACTCCTCCCTATGGTTTAATAACTTTTCATTATTTAGAAACTTAATGATGTGTAGTTTTTCATGTAGGCATAAAGGGCTGGGGTCATCCCAGGTTTTACAAGTTCTTGTTCTATTTATTATTTTCCATTTTACTTTCGGTCTTTTATTAGTTTCTTACGTTTTTATTCGTTTCTTATATATATATATATATATATATATATATATATATATATATATATATATATATATATATATATATATATATAGCCAGAGAGAGTCGGATAGTAGGTTGAAAGCTAATCAGTGACTCTATAGTTACGATATCTGGTGAAATATCTTCTGTTATTTTCAATATACAATAAGCCTTAGTTTTGCTTTAAGCTCATTTACAAGGGACGGTATTATATTAAACAATAAATAAACATTTTTTATATAATAAATGTTTTTTCCTTAAGCTTTCAGTCATGCATATTCATATATATATCGATATCTCTCTCTCTCTCTCTCTCTCTCTCTATATATATATATATATATATATATATATATAACGAGAGACAGGTTCCGAGAGGCCATTTCAGATGATGACGTCAGAGAATATCAGCCAATCGGAAAGCTGTCGTACTACGTGTATTTGATGCAATGTCTTCTTCCCTTCTTCGTACACTTATATGCATGTGAACACAGTCTTTGTTCCGTGTATTTCAGGAAACACTTGGGAAATTAACCATGACAGGGGACATTCAAAAATAATTCGTTTGAATAAATTTTAAGTTATATATCATAACGTCGTCGTTGCTGTTACCATGTCTTTCATCGCATCAGTTTTTTTCTTTCTATTTTCTTAATAAAAAAACTTTCAAAGCGAATTCGTATCACATATTGCTACGTCGGCTGGTCGGTCAATATCCTGATTCTCTTTATTGCATGACTGCAATTTTTCCTTCACTCAAAGTTTCCATTTTACACTGAACCTAGACTATCGATTGTGTATGAAGCTGAAACTTTAGGACCCTAGAGTGAAAAGAACACTATTGATCAATCAGTCTTTATATTCATATTGTTTCTTTATATTGTTAGGTTATCTGTACTTCTAACTGCTATTCGTCGTCGTTTTGGAAACCGTGGGAGTTCTGTCATGAGCTCAGTTGCCCGAAGTATTTAAATAATAAATCTTATATCTTGGTAAAATTATCCCTTCAGTACGGTCGATAGCGTGGACGGATAGTATAACTATAATCAATGCGTACAATCTCAATCGAGATATGAGTTCAAAATTGAGCCTAACTTGTTCCTTTCGTTTACACACAAATACCGTTGGCAAAGTCACGAATTCCTCTAGTTTCCCTGTCAGATATGGGCTAAGTAACATGGTAAACAGGGTTCAATAATATTGTATATTCGCCAATCTAAAACTAGGAAAACTTCGATTTCAATAACCTGATTGCAGTGGGCAACATTATAAAATTTTCCCTCGTGAGGCATGGTAATTCCTTGGCATTTATGGAAAAGATATAGACATTGCTTACGTTTATATGGATGGTGCCTACATGATTGTCTGACTACCAATGAATGAGGGTAGAGCTGTGTAATCTTGTATGCATTAATTCTAACACGTTTTATTAATAGCTGCCTTGTTTTTTTTTGGGGGGGGGTTCAAGTAGTCTGACATCGGAGTTTTCAAAGAAGCCATCGAATATAACATGTAGCGACTTTTCTTGAAAATAAACAAAATTTTATTCGTGGTATTATCATGTACCTGCATAAAAGGTATTTAGTCAACAAGGACGATTATTCTAATATTGTTGCTACATTAAGGACGGGAATTCATAGCTTTATCAACAAGGAAAATGATGGTGGATGCATTTAAGAGGGGAATATGATCCAAAATCAGCAACTGGCACCACCAAAAGAGACTGTCAGCACCAAGTAAAACATTACATTTATCCTGTTCATCACATAGTGGTGGATGAGAGGCGATTGACTACCAATAAAATATTCAGTACAACTAGCAGATTTCACGTGAGTATTTCAGAATATTCTGCACAATGAACTGGGTATGACGAAATTCCCTCCTCCGTGAGTTCCACGTCTTCTGACCCTGATCAAAAGCGCACCAGACTGATCACATCACGAGAAAATCTAACAAAGTTTAAAGCAGATCCTGCTGTTTTCCTTCAACTTTTTCTAACCCAAGATGATTTGGGATTCATCACTTTGAACCAGATATGAAGCGACAATCTGTGTAGTAGAAACGACCACCTCACATGCTCCAAAAAATGTCAGGTTCGTTTCATCTTCAGAGAAGGTGACAATCTCATTTTTTGGGATGCAAAATGTATGTCTTTATTGACTATCTGCGAAAGGGCCACGCCATCAGTGGAGTGTAGAATGCCAACTCGCTGAGGCAGTTACGAAAGGCTGCCAAAGCCAAATGAAATGATCGATCTCCCTCACTATTCTCCTGATAGGATTATCATCTGTCAATGCAGTTGAAGATGAGGTGAAATGAATCCATATAAGGTTTTCCAGCTATATCATCACTCTTTCCTCGACCGCCTATAAACTTTTCAAACAACCCTGAATTTGGCAGGGGTTTCTGACACTAAAAACACACTTTCCTTTAAATTGGCGTTATCTGTAACACGGTTTCTGATATCAGAGCATGTGAAGGATTCTTGTATTCTCAGTATGTGAAGGATTCTTGTATTCTTAGTATGTGAAGGATTCTTGTATTCTTAGTATGTGAAGGATTCTTGTATTCTCAGTATGTGAAGGATTCTTGTATTCTCAGTATGTGATGCATTCTGATATTTCCATTATGTGACACATTCTTGTTTTTCCAGTATGGGTAGTATTCTGATATTCCAGTATGTAAAGTATTCAGGCATTTCCAGTATGTGAAGTATTCTCGTACTGCCAGCATGTGAAGTATTCTCGTACTGCCAGCATGTGAAGTATTCTGGTATTTCTGGTATGTTGAGTATTCTGTTTTTTTCCCGTGTGAAAGTAATCTTGTATTTCCAGTGTGTACAGCGTTCTGGCATTTCCAGCATGTTCTGTATTTTCATATTTCCAGTATGCGAAGTATTCTCATATTTCCAGTAACAACATATTAAATATTTCTAAGTTCTGTTTGAATTTCTGGGTTGAGTAATTATTATTATTCACATTCTTTTCTAATATTTTTTTTTTAATTATCGTAATACTTCGAATGTTGAGATCAACGGCTAACTTTCGCTGAGGTGTCTGTCGTTCTGAGTAACCTTCTACCAATTTCGAGCGTAGACCTTATTTAATACGATATATAGTTCTACTACTGCTGCACATTTCTTGGTAGATCTCGTCTATCTTTTATTTAGTACTACTCGGATATTTGTTTCCACTGAGCATATGGCTGTTCTGGGATTTAGCTCAAAATTAACCATTGTCAGATGTCAAGAATCAGCACTTTAATCAACTAGGATATTCCCCCATGAAATAATCCAGACGCTAGATCTTGTAGACTTATTGCCAACCATATCTGCTTCTGCCTGTTACTGACTGTGCTGCTGCTGCTGTCATGCTTGGGTGTATTCACCGTCGGTTCTCTAAAAAGTATTGTCACTGCAGATAGTCAGTTCTTTATTAATTAATGGATTCTATTTATTTCACTGCTAAGTTACTGATGGTTGTTCTCATAGAGAAGCATATGCTTCCGTGTTCCGACCCGTTTAGTACTTTTACTTCAGTCTATAGCAGTTCTGTAACCCTCTTCCTACCATTCACGGTTGTTTCCCTGGGAGCGGGAATATAACTCAGCGGTGATAATTTAAGAATAAGATGAGAAACGCGAAGAGAGCGAAATGGGAGGAATCTGTTTCCTAGATAAAAAAAAAAAACATTAGAATTTCCTTGAAGATTAATCAAGTCAAAAGATAATTGAAAATGATCGGACAATAAAATTTGTGATAAAACAAAAAGTAAAAACTGATTGTTAATAATATAAATCAACATACTAGATGCAGGATATTATCAACTTAAATTGTTTTGAGTGTATTGTTAAAATAGATCTGTAAATTATTTATTTATTAGGAAAAATATGACCAGGAATTAATAAAAGTAAAGGGTGTTCCAATAACTTGAAACGATTTTAAATGTGAATTACATTTAAGCGTCTGATGATTTCAGATTTAACAAATTATGTAATTGGCAATTTTAACCATGGAAAGATTATCATTCAAACAACGTGATAAAGTTATTGAAATCTATTATCAAAATAGACGTTCAAACAGATGTGCAATGAGAAGTTTCCATGTCGCATCATCTCTCGAAACAGCGAAATCGATTGGCCATTGTGCGACTTGACACATTTAGATTTCTTCCTATGGGGTCATCTCAAAAGTAAGGTCTATTCCATCAAGCCAACAAAAGCTCAACAACTGAAAAACGAGATAATACGGCATATTGGTTAGATCGAGGAGAAACTATGGAGAGACATCATCAAGTTTTTACCATCGACTAGAGATGTGCCGCCGAAGCCTTGGCGAACATTTGGGTGATACTATATTTCACACATAATTGCTATGACGTAAATAACATGATTCAATAGAGAAATGAATAAATTTTCACTTTGACCCGTCTTTATTAGTAGCAGAAGTGAGTAGATTAGATGTATTATAGTTTATCTTGGATGTTTACGATAATGTTCATTTTCTCGCTCACAAAAATATGTCCGGGAAAAAGGATTGTCCTCTGGGTAATATTCATGTTTAAGTTATACAGTTTATTGTCAACATGGTTCAGAGACGGATGCCGAATTCATCGTAGATTTTGACAATTAGATGAGGGCGTACATATGCTAGAAATATTTTTTAATCGTAATAGCTGGATATATAAAATATAATTTTATACCAATGAACGATTGTTAAGGGGAATATGTATCTTACATCTCAATAAAGTGTTCTTTTCTTTTTTTATAATGTTGTAATATTGTTAGCAGCTTAACCTCAAATATCTAAGTACATGAAAACAAATCATTGGTTGAATTTAAGAAGTATTCCCTCTGGATTTCTAAGATGAGAAATAATCATTGTTTATATTTAGATTTAAAATAATTCTTATCTTTCTTGATACTGATACTACCAGAATATTTAAGCCTTCATGGCCTACGGCATTTTTCATGTGTCTACCAGTTCGCTTTCTGACCATGGGACCCGGGTTGGAATCTCACCATAGTCGATTTTTCAGGCAGGTGACTTTTTGATGTTACCGGTCTGGAGGAGGCAATTCCAGCGTGCAGTACATTTGTAAAGTGCCTGAAAACCATACCATGGTTTGATCCAAGCCTTGTGAGTGGAAATCTTGTGAGCCGTAGGTGGTTGTGCAAGCACGAAGTCACAAGTCGTCGTGACCGAAGGTCTGAGCGTGCTAGCCTTTGTTCCGACAGTTGATCACGCTAGCTTGCGCTCTCACGGAAACTGTAACTAAGGTCCGCCCAGCATAGTTGCAGTATAAAACGCAGGTGGGCTCTGTACGTATTGAAAAAAACATAAATGTGCCTGAGCAGGAGTCTGCAGTGGTGATTAGATAACTTTCCTACTAAACTGGCACCATCGGAGACGAGCGGCCGCTTTGTAGAAAACCAGATTAAGAAAAACAGTCCGGTTAACTTTCTAGGAATTTTTAACCAAACCCGTTATTTAATCCCCAGATGTAGAATTTTCTGGTTCCTCAGTCTATCGCTAGGGAGAAAGCGTCTTGTTTTTATTTAGTATTGCTTAGTTTGTCGTAAGATTTCTAAGACACGGACTGAGTATAAAACTGTGTGATGATAATGAAAGTAAAGGCATTAGTTTGAATGTAAATAATACAATTAATGAAATTTGTATTATTGTTGCATTCGTATATACATTCATATTGCGTGCGTGAATGTGTATTTCCTTAAATATTATTTCAAAGTAGATACCCACAATTAAATAGACGCTCTGTTTATTTTAAACATCATTTATTTGGATACTGGCCTGAATATTCGAGGAATCTTATTGAGGAAAAATGCGCATTCTTTGCGAATTTGGGTCGTCTCCTCCTGGAGAAACCGTTGTTTTTTTTCCAATGTACATTTGACCACTCGGCTACGAAGAACTTCATAATCAAGCGAAGGTGTATGCAAGTTTGAATAGTGTTGGAGGGCGCATTTCTTTGTTAATAATATTTCTAGAATGATCAGGCCTGTATACGAAATAAAATAGTGTTTAACATAAATGGAGCGTCTTCTCACATGGATATCCACAAAAATAACGTTTGGGAAACTAAACCGAGCAGTTATGAATTTCAAAGCAATCTGAATGGGTAAAGTGTGCTTTAAAGGCTTATTTGACTATAAAGAACTTAACAGCTTAGTGATAAAAAGTACGTGGAATCAAAAGGCAATTTCTCCAGCAATGGTGGACACAAGTTCGAATCCAGCCGATTCCATGCATTTTCGTTAATCATAATTCCAAATCTTTCAGAGTAGTAAGCGAAATAAAATATCGTTTTAAATAAATGAAGAGCTTACTAAAATATTCAATGAAAGTGTTTAATGTACGAAAATGTGTAGTATTAAGAAAAAAATAAAAATCATGTTTCATGAAATGCCTATACATACATACATACAGACAGACAGACACACACACACACACACATATATATATATATATATATGTGAGTGTATGTATTGATAATGATGTAATGGGATAGTACTTATTTATTTTAACATTTTATTCTTATAGCATAACATAGAAATTTACAAATACATAATTGCAAACATGCATCTACAAGTAAGAATAAGAATATATGGAACATTTAGTATAATTATAGCATAATATAAAAGTAGTATGTTTTGTTCGAGAAAATAAATAGAAGCTGAACTTTCTCCTTCTTTTTACAGATGTCATAATGCTCTTGAAATCATTTCATTGTCTGTTCTGCACACTGATTTGTTCTGGAAATTTCAAGTATCGATACTCTGGATTCCAAATGTTTCATGTTTCTTTCTGAACCTGCAAGACTCTGCATAGATTCAGGTAAACATCTTCATTTTAGATTATGTCTTGGTCACGAGCATCGTTTAATGGTCTTTTGCTGGGTGGCTGGATGAAGAATAATTATCTGGGATTTCGTTTAATTGTATTTTGCTGTGTCGCTGGGTGAAGAAATAATTTTCAAGACTCTTGTTTAATTGTCTTTTGCTGTGTCGCTGGGGCAAGAAATAAGTTTCAAGACTCTTGTTTAACTGTGATTTGCTGTGTCGCTGGGTGAAGAAATAATTTTCAAGAATCTTGTTTAATTGTCTTTTGCTGTGTCGCTGGGGCAAGAAATAATTTTCAAGACTCTTGTTTAATTGTCTTTTGCTGTGTCGCTGGGTGAAGAAATAATTTTCAAGACTCTTGTTTAATTGTCTTTTGCTGTGTCGCTGGGTGAAGAAATAATTTTCAAGTCTCTTGTTTAACTGTCCTTTGCTGTGTCGCTGGGTGAAGAAATAAGTTTCAAGACTCTTGTTTAACTGTGATTTGCTGTGTCGCTAGGTGAAGAAATAATTTTCAAGAATCTTGTTTAATTGTCTTTTGCTGTGTAGCTGGGGAAAGAAATAAGTTTCAAGACTCTTGTTTAATTGTCTTTTGTTGTGTCGCTGGGTGAAGAAATAATTTTCAAGGCTCTTGTTTAATTGTCTTTTTCTGTGTCGCTGGGTGAAGAAATAATTTTCAAGACTCTTGTTTAATTGATTTTTTACTGTGTCGCTGGGTGAAGAAATAATTTTCAAGACTCTTGTATGATTGTCTTTTGCTGTGTCGCTGGGGAAAGAAATAAGTTTCAAGACTCTTGTTCAATTGTCTTTTGTTGTGTCGCTGGGTGAAGAAATAATTTTCAAGGCTCTTGTTTAATTGTCTTTTGCTGTGTCGCTGGGTGAAGAAATAATTTTCAAGGCTCTTGTTTAATTGTCTTTTGCTGTGTCGCTGGGTGAAGAAATAAGTTTCAAGACTCTTGTTTAATTGTCTTTTGCTGTGTCGCTG
The DNA here is from genome assembly GCA_964036315.1 of Acanthosepion esculentum. Classification (NCBI taxonomy): domain Eukaryota; kingdom Metazoa; phylum Mollusca; class Cephalopoda; order Sepiida; family Sepiidae; genus Acanthosepion; species Acanthosepion esculentum. Next base: position 44,048,135 of record OZ038477.1, read on the forward strand.
GGGAAAGAAATAAGTTTCTGGACTCTTGTTTAGCCCACTGTTTGCTGTGTCGCTGGGTAAATAAATAATTTTCAAGACTCTTGTTTAATTGTCTTTTATTGTGTAGCTTGGTGAAGGAGTCATTTTCTGGATTCGTGTTTAACTCTCTTTGGCTGTGTCGCTGGGTGAATGAATACTTTTCTTTACTTTCTTTTATCTGTTTTTGTTGTATTGCTGGCTGAAGAAATCATTTTTACAGAATAATGTTTTACTCTATGACAAGGAAAGATTTATAATCTTTACTTTTGTTTTTCGTTTTATTTTGCATGAGATGATCGGATGTTTTTGCTCATTTTTTAATGTACAATTTTTGTTTTTTTTCTCAATTCGACTTTTGCACATTAAATAAATCCAGGACAATAATTTCGCATATACATTCCAAAAATGACATTTAAACTTTTTTAAACAGGAATTCTTGAACATGTAACATTCGGAAATGACATTTCAAAACTTCTTATCTCTGGATTTGTTGCATCGCGTTATAGTTATATATCAGCTTACATTTTACATCGATTCCCCCCAAAAAATTAATGTTAAATTCCTGTTCTTACAGAATTATCTTATTTTTGATGTACTCGAATTTAATTTCAGCTGTCTATATATTTTTCTTAGTCGAAACGATAGATCGCTGCAATATCCAATCGTATCGTCATGCGATTCAGTGTTTAAGAGTTCAAACTAATGCAAGCGTGCAATTAAAAAATACATATGGCTCTGCATAACCGGGAACAGGAATTAATGCAGGCCTGAGACATGCACACGTATAAGAAATAAAGGGGCAATACATAAAATTGAGATTTTAATTACAAGTGTGTGTCGTACGCAAGCATTAATCTATAGATGCTATAAAAAAACGTCACTGTTAATGGCATCCCACTTCAAGGCTTAGGTATTATTGTGCTACACAGCGCACTGGTATTTTAAATGAATTGCTACGACTTCTTGGGAACGGGGAACGATAGTGAATTACATTCTCATTGGCTTTGACATTCCTGAATATATTAGTATCCTTCTTGACTGATATACCAGAGAGACCATTCTACCTTTATATATATATATACATATATATATATATATATATATATATATATATATATATATATAAATATATATATATATGGAGAGAGAGAGAGAAAGAGATATAGAGAGACAGAAAAATGATGATGAAGAGGCAGGAATAGCTAGCTAGCTAACCAGTTAGATAATGATGGTTGCTATATATATATATATATATATATATATATATATATATATATATATATATATATATATATATATATATATATATATATATAGTTGCCAGTTTGACTTTGTCAGTTATATCTATCTATCTATCCCTCTCTATATATACATATTTACATGTAAATCGCGAGATTCTTGACAGAATCCAAAGAAGAATCTGTAATGTAATCGGTCTAGATCCAGCTGCTACTGGTGATGATTCTTCTGCTGCTTCTTCTTCTTCTTCTTCTTCTTTGCTTTCTTCTTCTTCACCTACTTCTTCTTTACCTTTTTCTTCTTCTATTAACGGATGAGTACAATAAAGGAACAAGAATTAAGAAGACATAAGATAAAGATTGTCCTTGCATTTAATGAATTTTATTCGCTGCTATCTTCTGTTTCTTTTGCTCTCACTATGTTTTGTAATTATCAGATCGAAAAATTCACGTTCCTCATAAAGTTCCCGATAAATTTCAATTGTCCCATTCTATTCTAAGTTCTTTGTTTCCAGCTTCCAAAAAACGTATACCTTAATCGCATATTCTATCTGTCGTATTTTCAGCATTCTTATGTAGAATCATATGTAAAATGAATCAAATCTCAAAATCATTTCTGAGGAGATTTTTCAGCATTGACACATAAGAAGACATATTGCATAATAGTCCTGTACTATTTTCTTTGTATAGTTAAATTTATCAGTATTTTATAATATTTAAACAAAATGAAATCACATTTCTATCATCTATTTGTTACGATATTATTCGGGCCAGGTGATATAAATAAGACTAGATTAATAAGTAATTTTTTCGTATTAGACTTAACACTTAAAAATGGAAGCGCGCACAAAACCACACCTGCAAAAACCAAACATACATATACATACTGAGATACATTAAACAAGTTCGTATGAATGCAGAGCAAAAAATCTGTATGTTATTTTTTTAAATTTTATCTTACAATTTTCAAAAAAGTTTGTTGCACCTCCAGAACAAAGTTGTAAATTTATTCGCCACAGTTAACATTTTGTACTGTCATTATCAAGAATTTTATGTCGTCAGATTTTATAGAACGTTATATTTCAACTTAACATATACCCACTCACACACACCCATATACAAAAATGTATTTTTTGCGATATATCATATTACTTAACTCGTTATTTACAGTGGATACCCGTATTTAAATGGACGTTCCATCTTTATTTTTAAACTCTATATATTTCGTCTACCAGCCTGGACACTCAATAAAACTTACTAAAAAGAAAGTGTCCTTTGGCAAGATTCGAACTTGCGTCCCTCTTTTCAGAATAAAGCAGCGTTAGTTTCGACGTGATTTAACCACTCGGCTACGAAGGGCTGCACAATCTACTAGGATTTTATTTGCCTTTAAATCACACTCATATATTTCGAAAAGCATATTTGTTCAGTTTCCTATCCGAAAGCTAACCAAGCAAATTTCTCAAGAATTACTAGATTTTTTTTATTATTAAATATAAAATGTAGTTTCTAAATAATTAATCAACTTCTATTGCTACTCTATTCAATGTTAGATATTTTCACACTCACTTCTAAACCTATGATAAAGAACCTGGCTGAGGTCGTACGTATATAAAAGCATATATGTTCGATTGAGTGATTATGAAACCATTTGGTTAAAAGTTTAATACAACATTCACACTAAAACGTCCGTCGATTATTTCTAAAATTCCATTGTACAGTTTGAAAGAAGTTTGAGGACGAAGCGTCAAATGAAAATAAAAACGATGGATTCATTTCCACAGGCGAAGTTAATTTTAGCAGCAGAAACTTAATTATTTGCGAAAATAAAAGAATCGACAGCTAGATAAAGTTTCTCATTTACCATGGCCATAGTGAACATAAGTTTCATGCCGCTTCTTTAACGGCCACAACTGCGGTCTGTAAAGCTTCCTTACAGACAATTTCCGCTCTTCAATTTCGCCGTCTGTCTGACTAGTAAGTAATTATACTTATGTCTGTCTCAACTCGTTAAATGTCCGACTGCAAATAGGAATTCATTAAAGAGACAAATGATTGGAAGTGGGGCTATACAGGTTATTAGCTGCGTAACTTGTGAAAGAGACTCCGAAAGATGGAAGCTGATTTCGTAAATGTCCAGCAAAGGAAAGAGAGAAGCAGAGAAATTAGGAGAGAACAGATTGACTGATGTAATTTCAAGTTTTAGCGAAATCTATAAATTTTCTTGACTTTAGTGATGATTGTAGGAGACACCGTTTATCTCTAGAAACATTTTTTTTTCCAAATTAGAATTTGAAACATATACATATAGACAGAGCATGTATATATATATATATATATATATATATATATATATATATATATATATATAGATTATATAAATATAAATACATATCACAATATATATATATATATATATATATATATATATATATATATATATATATATGTATGTATGTATTGTTGACTTTACTGATGATTGTAGGAGACACCGTTTATCTCTAGAAAAATATATTTCCAAATTAGAATTTGAAGTATATAGATATAGACATATATATATATATATATATGTAGAGAGAGAGAGAGAGAGCGAGAGAGAT
>OZ038477.1:44056990-44086990 GCA_964036315.1 Acanthosepion esculentum
GATGTGGCACAAGGCCGGGTTTAAAGTGGGGTACCCGAGCCCGTAGGCTCGGCCAAAAAATAGCCCGTAGATCCCGTATAAACGGGATCGGGCCGGTCAACCTCCCCGAACGAGGCTCTGCCCTTCGGCGGAACCTCGTCCGGGTTCCTCTCCGCCCAAAGGCAGAGAGTTCCCCTCTGCCTCAGAGGCAGAGAGTTCGACCGAACAGCTGAGACGTCCAAAAAGGACTGTCGCTGCTTACGATGTTTAACAACACGCCCACGTGTGTCGAATGTGGCACAAGGCCGATTTAATGTGGGCTTTCCGAGCCCGTAGGCTCGGGCAAAAATTGCCCGTAGAAACCGTATAAACGGAATCGGGGTGGTCAACCTCCCCGAACGAGGCTCTGCCCCTTCGGCGGAACCTCGTCCGGGTTCCTCTCCGCCCAAAGGCAGAGAGTTCCCCTCTGCCTCAGAGGCAGAGAGTTCGACCGAACAGCTGAGACGTCCAAAAAGGACTGTCGCTGCTTACGATGTTTAACAACACGCCCACGTGTGTCGAATGTGGCACAAGGCCTGTTTAATGTGGGCTTTCCGAGCCCGTAGGCTCGGGCAAAAATTGCCCGTAGAACCCGTATAAACGGGATCGGGGCGGTCAACCTCCCCGAACGAGGCTCTGCCCTTCGGCGGAACCTCGTCCGGGTTCCTCCCCGCCCAAAGGCAGAGAGTTCCCCTCTGCCTCAGAGGCAGAGAGTTCGACCGAACAGCTGAGACGTCCAAAAAGGACTGTCGCTGCTTACAATGTTTAACAACACGCCCACGTGTGTCGAATGTGGCACAAGGCCGGTTTAATGTGGGCTTTCCGAGCCCGTAGGCTCGGGCAAAAATTGCCCGTAGAACCCGTATAAACGGGATCGGGTTGGTCAACCACCTCGAACGAGGCTCTACCCTTCGGCGGAGCCTCGTCCGAGTTCCTCTCTGCCCAAAGGCAGAGAGTTCCCCTCTGCCTCAGAGGCAGAGAGTTCGACCGAATAGCTGAGACGTCCAAAAAGGACTGTCGCTGCTTACGATGTTTAACAACACGCCCACGTGTGTCGAATGTGGCACAAGGCCGGTTTAATGTGGGCTTTCCGAGCCCGTAGGCTCGGGCAAAAATTGCCCGTAGAACCCGTATAAACGGGATCGGGGTGGTCAACCACCTCGAACGAGGCTCTGCCCTTCGGCGGAGCCTCGTCCGAGTTCCTCTCTGCCCAAAGGCAGAGAGTTCCCCTCTGCCTCAGAGGCAGAGAGTTCGACCGAATAGCTTAGACGTCCAAAAAGGACTGTCGCTGCTTACACCCCGGGTAGGTATTACTGGCACTATATATAGTGAGAACCGGTGTAGTTCCCTTGTGTTAGAAAGGCCGGTGTAACAAAAACAATTACCATGAATGTATGCATAGGAAAGACACAGGGCATATGTTACGGGGTCACTCAAGATAAGATTCCAGGTCAGGACCAATAACATTGCAGATTCATCTTTGTAATTTGACAAGAATATCTCAATATATAGCATGAACACCAGACGGGATGTAGAAGCGATATTCGATTTCTTATTTCAATATTTAACAGAAATTATCTACTTATCCAATGTATGCATTAATAGATAAATCTTATCCTCTTTCATACCCAGTAGCGACATGTTTTGGGTGGATTGATAAGAAAAAAGATGATGATACTCTCACTATATATATATATATATATATATATATATATATATATATATATATATATATATATATATCGGGTGTAACAACAAAATTTTCCACACCGTGTAACAGCAAAATTCTCCATCTCACAAAATGTTTAATATCTAAAAGACGGTTAAATTCACTGAGTTCCGTTTTTCCAGGTTTTCAAATAAACCCTTCAGTCAACTAGAAACCATTTGTCATAAGAATCATCGAAACATCCTTCCACTTATTTAGCTTGAAATTATTTTGTGTCAGCCACACCGTCTTCTCAAATGGGCAATGGTGAGAGGAAAATGACAATTCAGGCCTTCAGCAATCATACTAAAATTCACACTTTGGCTTCCATATTAGTCCATTCAAGATTCACCAAGAGAACAGAGAATAAGTTTAAAAAAGAGAGTACAGTAGAAAGGAAAACTGGATCAGGAGGTTACAACAGGAAGAGGGATCATATTTTCAAATTAGAGTTAAAGAGATCAATCAGAGAAGATCCAACTCAATCCATAAGAGTCTTGGCACGTGAAAGAGGTGTTTCAGCTACGTCAGTACAAATAGCTGCGAAACAAAATTTTGAAATTGAAATCCAGCGTGAGACATCTTGTTTCTCCAGGACAGAAAGTAGGAACTTTAGAGTGGCCATAGATAATCTTGAATAAGTTGGAAAATGATTCTGGAATTATATATATATATATATATATATATATATATATATATATATATATATATATATATATATATATATATATATATTAATAAAAACAGACCACTTTAAGGTTCCATATAATAAATTATTTCACCACAGCGGATCATCAGATTTTATTTCCAAAGGTTGAAACGAAAAATGAAAATAAATTTACACATTTATGACGGGCAGTAATAAGTAAATTAACGAAGTGAGGGAGTGAAGGGGGTAGAGAGACAGGATTGAGTTAGATGTAACATTTCTATTCTTTCAAATTTAAATTTGTAGAGGTAATCCAGACATTGACACATTAAATCTGTTAACGGAAGTTATATATTGATATGGGAGGGGGATAGGACTAAAAGGCATAAAGAGAAAGAGAGAGAAAGAAGTTGTGATAAAGTATCATTAACTTTCTTTGGAATATATATGTAGAACATAGGAAAGAACTAGTTAGGTAAATAATGTGAAGTTCTTAGTATTTTCGTATTTATTTTTAAAAAAGAGTGCTCGATACAAAAGTATAGCCTAAATTATAATTATTTTTCATTTTTTAAAAAGGAATCATATTTTTTTTAAATAATTATATACATATATATATACTATTCGGAATATACTTGTCGACAACACTAATATAATAGCATCATCCACTTGCAAAAAAAAGCTAAAAATAATGGAAGCCTTACTTATAAAAATAAGCAAACCAACACTTAATAATATTAACTTTGAACATGGACATAATATCTTGACCGTGTTTTGAAACAAAAAAATGAATCACTTTATAAAAAACATACACATAACAAACTATTTCTAATTCTAACAGTTGAAATATAATCCTTGATAATGGCTAAATGTATAGCCGAAAGCGCTCGGAAAAGAACATTCGGAAAATTTTTATATAATTTATCCTCTGAAAGGAAAAACTTTATTAGATCGCACGAGAAATTATATAAAAAACTAAATAAAAGCACCATGTCAGTCGTTTTTAATGAAATGTGCTTGAAAGAAGGATTGCTGCCTAAATACACAAATATATATATATATATATATATATATATATATATATATATATATATATATATATATATATATATATATAAAAGTGAACATAAAAGTCAACACTCAGAGGTGACAGGTTGTTTCATGCTAGACGCAATCCTCAGGCCGCCTTGCTGTACGGTGGGTTAAACCATATAATATTTCTCTTCATGTTGACCTTTTTTGTGCTTTGTGGTGAGCATGTAAGTTTTGCCTGGAATCCGCTATCTTTTAGTGCTGTTTCGTAGTCTTTCTTAGCTTCATTAAATATAGTTTCATATAGCAGCCTGACGATTGCGTCTATCATGAAACAGCCTGTCGCCTCTGAGTGTTGACTTCTATGTTCACTTTAAATCTCATACGCTCTATAATATTGAGCACTTTATCCCATAAATATAGCAAACTTTAAAACTATATTTTTTCATATATATATATATATATATATATATATATATATATATATATATATATATATATATATATATATATATATAAATGAACTTAATTTCAATCCTTCATGAGCTGCCGATCCTTGGCTGTGATTAATACATGTTTAATATATCATTTTCGTTTATGATCGATTTCATCATGATTTTCTGCTAAGATTAGAATGTAATACAAGCTTATTGTTCAAAGCAGAGTCCAATACTGTTATAAAAACACCGGGAAATTCCAATAAGATATCTTTATTCATTTCTAAGATACAACGGTTTAACACTTACTTTAACAAGTGGACAATTTTGCTGTTTCACTCTGTATATATATATTGTCGGTTGAACAGGTAGGATTAATTTTTTTGTCAAACACAAATTTTGTTTAACGTTTTTTGCGAGTGTACATTTTTTCAACTTCAGTAGAAAAAATAAAGTTGTTTGTCAGATAAATAATAAATCAGTTCAACAGAGTGTTGGCATTAAAAAATATTATATTGAAATTAATGAAATAATTGATGAATATTTCTTCAAAAACTAAAGTAACAATATTGTATTTTGTTTTTAAAAGAATACAATATTACTTAATATTATTATGTGGTCATAGCGACGGCATTTTAGTACATGTATAGATGATTAACAAATGAAACTGCGAAGACTTGAATTATTTAGTGAAAAATACTCTTGTCTCTTAATAAAAACTTACTGACATTAGCGCACTATCACGTAAAAACATAATGCATATTAGCGGAAGATATTTAATCGTGTGTCAGTATAACTGGCGCATACGAGAAGCAGCCATTGATTAAAAGAGTAGCTTCCCTTCATAATATTATCGATGATAAACCAATATTAAAAGATCTTGAAAGATATTTGTTCACTTTGTGACATTATATTAGAGTATAACTTTGATTAAATAGTTCTGCCATTGAAACCTGAAGTATTATGTATAGATTTTACGAAAAATCACTTCATTGTAATTAATAAAAGATCTAACAGAGAATTCGTCCTTTCATTATGGGCGTGATTTAGCGTCACTCGTATTTTTTGCTTGTGGCTTTCTCGATTTTGGAATGCATCTGCTCTTACGACTTGTAAGAAGTGAGATAGCACTGAAATGAACCAAAATGCAGTAAATTCTCTTTCATTTGAACGCTATCTCTTAAGCATATATATTTCTGAAAGAAAGAGATAACGAAATAATGAATTGAAAACACAAGGTTAAGAATGTTGAACTTGATAAAAAAAAACAGAACCACAAATTTTATAAGGCCTTCTTGTAATTGATATTAGGAAAAAAATAGTTCTAGCGTATATTTAGTTATTTTATTGAACCCACACTGTCACTGGATCTAACCAACTGGTTAAGGCAGTGATGAACTTGGATAGGTGAATTAACAGGAGATAACTGATAATTGACATCCATTAGACATGGCACGTGGAACTAGAACAGTTTAAGCTAGCGAGCAAAATAAAAGTTTAATTTGATATTCCAGCCTCCTGAAGAATGCTGGAGCGTACAACGGCCGACACGTTGTGATAAATATGGCAACAAGATGAGGACAATAGTCCGAATAATTTAAATAGTATATATATATATATATATATATATATATATATATATATATATACACTATTTAAATTATTATGAGGACAATAGTCCGAATAATTCAAATAGTATATATATATATATATATATATATATAAATATATATATACACACTATTTAAATTATTCCGACTATTGTCCTCATCTTTGTTGCCATATATATATATATACTATTTAAATTATTCGGACTATTGTCCTCAACTTTTTTGCCATATTTATCACTATATATATATATATATATATATATATATATATATATATATATATATATATATTACCCGTGACCCGTTGTTTCACTGACGTTCAGATTATGAAACATTTGAAGAAAGTTGCTATAAAAATACTTATTGTATATCCAACTCGTATTTTCTTAATCTTATACACTGAAAATATTTTTTAAAATTAGATTAACTTAAAAATATCTTTGTAATATGACAAAAAATATTTTAAAATCTTATATACCCGACGTTGCACAGGGTCTTAATCGTAGCGATGCTTGTAAGAAGTGGAAGTTTAAGGAGAAACCAGGAAGTTTAAGGGGAACTGTTCACTGACTGTGTAAAAATTATATTGTGGTAGCTCAAAAGGGGTTGGCAGCGTTTTTTCTGAGAATTTAACAATCAATCTGTAGTAGCCCTAACAAAGGCTGGATTACGTGACCTAAGAGTGTAATAATCAAATAGTGTTAGCCCTAAATATGGCTGGAATACGTTACCTTAGAGTGTTACAGTTTAGATGTGGTAAGTTCAGCAAGAGACGGTAGTGTACCAGAAACAGCTTCTGATAAAATGGACGTGAAATCTAATGCCGACAAAAGAGAGATAGACACAGTCAGTAAGCGTTAAACAAAAGGAAAAATCCGTGAAGAGAATCACTCACCTACATCATAAAACAGGGGCAAATCGGAAGGTCTGAAATGTCATAGAATTTGTGACTACCGGCGGACATGTAAAGAGCTTACAGCGCATCTCTGTAGACATTTTTAGTTTTTTTCCGTTTGAAGAGAAAGCAAACAAATTTATTTTGATTCCCTCTCTAGTATAACCAACATATAGTTGGCCATGTTGACTGACATCGCGAAGCGAATTCTTAGAGTAAACTGAAGTCTGCACAGAGTAAAGAAGATTTCCGTACATGATGAAGTGAGAGGTATTCCGGGTATAAATATTTCCTGTCCCATACTACACCCTGCGAGAATAGTAGCCTCAATAACATGTGGCAGCAGTTTCTTGACCACGAGCCGCGGTCCATTGCAGAACCTTAACGGTTCCCGGGTTCTCAGCAACATTAATGGAGCCTCGATTTTTGTTGAAATCCATGGATCGTTTGTCCGGAGTGGTCCAAAGATTTTGGAAACTCTACTGGATAGTGAACCACATCTTGTTGATCGGCAATGGTGTCAATTGACGTATAGGTTTGAAGGTTTCCTGGGAGGCATTTCAGGAGTTCTTCATTGATTTTGGTAACACGGTTGCTTTTAGGAGCCAATATTGCCCTCTTGCACAATGAACTGATGTTTCCAAAATTTTTAGCCAGATCATGAAAAACAGCTACGTTGACCTCGTAAACAATATTTACAAGGCATCATATCTTTGAAAGTGAGATCTCTCCGGCTTTATCCGATGGCACATTGCCGTGACCGCCTGCTAGAAGGTATTTTGAAATTTGCGCTGATATTTGGTCCCCGAACAGTTCAGCTCTCATGTTGGTTTTATAAGGCAACATTTTGACTTGTTGCCACAGAAGTGATGACTTAATGCATGCTTTTACCGTGTTTACCCTTGTAACTTTGGGAATAACGGGGAGAGTTTTGCCTGAAATCCCCTGATAGAAGGACAGGTACTCCTCCCGTTGAATGTTGAAAAATAACTTATGTTTTGGAATGTCCTATTCAGGGTCTAGAGAGTTCCTTTGCTGGCCATCGTGCTCTCATCCCACTCAATGAGCTCACAATTTTTTAGGAAGTTAGCTTATGTTGAAGTTCGTCATATTACTTAGCATTTTAAAAGCGGAGTACGCTGCCCTACAACAGGGCAGAAGGGTTGCAGCATTAATAGTATTCACGCCCACATGTCAAAGATCATGCTCGCAGTAGCCCCTTATTATCAATTCATGGGCGGAGTAAAGTTTAATAATTATAATTAAATAGCTCGTTTAATCAGTTCAGTCAAATAAAGGAGCAGTTTTAAAGTGAATAAACTTGACAAAATATTAGTTTAAAGCAATTGCTTAAGTTTGGGTAATCTTCTTGCCAAATTTGGAGGGAAGTAAAGTTTAATCAAATAAATTGCAAATTTAAATCGAATTACCTGGGTATAAAATTATTTCGAAACAGTTCTTGACGCATAAATAAATATTGTAGCGAATCAATTGGAAACTACGGAAGTTAGTGGTAAAAAACGTATTTTACAGTTATTCGAGAATTTTTCGCGATTCACACGAATAACCCCCCAAGATATTAATCTAAACAATTGTTGGGTCATAAATAATGTCAAGCTTGGAGAAAATCGCTTGAAAAACCAGGGAATTATAGAAAAAAATTGGTTTTCTAAACTATTTTTCATGGTTTTTCGTTATACGTGGGGGTACGGAAAAATACATTTGGTCTTGACTAGTCGTTCATGCATAAACTATCAGTGTCTCAACTCTAAGTGAGATCGGTTAAAAGATGGGGAAATATATAACGAACATACACAGACACAGAAACACCGAATCTTCTGTCCTGTATATATAGAATGCAACAGTTAAGTTGTATATAAAATAATCAATCTACTTACACGTACCTCATATAGCTATGCAGTAGATCATTTAATAGAGTCACTGGACACGTTTGAATTTCGTAAGTTCGAAGATCACCGTTTAATTATTTATGTTATTGAAAAGGACAGTCAATCTACTTACAGGTACTCGTAGAAATTTCTACTCAGCCGTCTTGTACGCTGTGATGTGCTTTCCTCTTTACTTTTGTCAACCAAACAAAACTTACGATTTGTGTACGAACAAACAAACCAAGAAATCAAAGATTGTAACACACACACACATATATATATGTGTGTGTGTGTGTGTGTGTGTGTGTGTGTGCGTGTGTGTGTGTGTGTGTGTAGGTAAAATGCGAACGAATAGAGTACAATTCCATAGTTCGTAACATTTATTTTAAAATGTTACACCGATAACATGTCCAAATCAGCATAATTGCAATCGTGTCCCGATGCCAGTAATTTAACATCGCCTGACGAGATGCATTGTTACGCATCGAAACACGATTGCAATTGTATATCGATTTTAAAATGTGTTCGGTGTAATATCCTGGTATATATTGCATGAGGTTCAGCTATGAGATAGAAATTTGAAATGTATGTTTAATTCGATATCAGATGTTCACACAAAACCTTAAGTGAAACAGCTGTATACGATCTATCGCTGAAAATGTTGCAAAAACATTTGGCGCTCTGTACTGCTCCAAAATGTACCTGGCTCCTTCTGAGATACCCTATCTTTACAGATGTCAGATCAAACCAAATATAGACTATTACTGGCACATCTGTACCGGAACTGGCGAATCCGCACTTTTTCTCCCTCAACCGAACTTTGTATAGCCTTACTTGCTGATGGAAAATATTCCAACATTCATCCCATTTCACATAACCTCTCTATATTCTATCGCAGTTTTCACGGTAGATGTTAGGGTTAACTTCATTATTTGTCTTATCAGTCTTGACCATCATATCTGGGATTCGCCATGCTACGTATACTGAGTCGATTCCTCCTCATTCTCTCCATATTCTATTGGTAAGGAGTAAGTTCTACACTCATAGGTTCTCCCAAACAGTTCCAATGAAGAACTTATTCCCGAATAAGCAGTATAACCCGACATTCTTAACTAGCAATCTTACATTACTGGGAACTTTTGCAGTTCAGTTGGAGTAGTTTAATTGTAAAGTCAACTCACCCAAAAATCAATATTAGTAACAACAACTGGGTGAAACTGAGGCACATCCCTAAATAGAGGTTAACAATTTTAATGTGGGGTGGTCCTGAAAAGGGTTATTTTTTCGTTCTCAATCTTGTTTCAACCTCACGAGCAGCCACAGTTGAAGAGGTGTTTCTCATCCGTTGAGTCCTTTTGATCATCATTTTCAGCATCGCGAGCAGAAGCGTTAAGTTATGCTCTTCGGGAAATCCGATGGCTACATTGATCTTTGAAGTCAGTGGCTCTGATTGAAGCATTCCGAGAGGCATTTTGAGACAGGCGAACTGAACGTTCTAAAGAAGATTCGCATGGTGGACCTGGCGGTAGCGGTTTTGCGACCTAAGCAAGCTCTTTCCTTTGGTGGCGTGTCTTTGTCAAGTATCAATTTTAAATTGGAATGAGTCGGCAAATACTAGAAGAGAACGCTGTAAAGCTACAGGGATCACCAAGCTCGAATAACCTTAGGAAATGTCGGAAAAAGGAATGTTGTGCAATAAAAAAGCAAGCTTACTTATTACTACGGTGAATGCAATGCAAAAACTGGCAGGTCAATAAAAAAATTAAATTGGTAACGGCTATAAACGACAATGAAAGCAATGTCGTAAAATTGTAGTAGAAGGCTTTATGCAACGGAAAAGGTAACCTCAGTTGAGAGAGATTGAAGTTTGTCCAAGAGAAAAGGAATGTGTAAGCAGGGCTGGAGAAGTAGAAGCGGAATTGGGAATTAAGCGGTAGCAATGAGCTTAGGATTGCTTAGACAATCAGTATGACACGGCAACATTTGATTGGATGTGAAAAGGGGCTTCGTTCAGCCAATGGGCAAGCCGAACAGTTATCGCGTACTGCAGGTCAAGCATATGCGCTTGCATCACTGCATGACTCATAGCGTGACACACCGCGTTTGCAGGTCCACACGTGCACGCGTTGCTGCACGCGCTACTTATCAAGGTCAGCAGAAAAAAATGGGAAAAGTGTGCTGGTGTGAATCACGCCCACACAGAATGAGCTAGGATTGGATGATTATGTGTGAAAAACTAGATTAAATTTTGCCTTTGTTTTTTTGTGCAAAATGTTAAAACAAATAAAAAACAACACTTTTTTCGGTTTTTCACCTGCATGGTCGTAATGTTTCCCAGCCAATTTGGACTCAAAGCCGGCACTGAAGAATTATCTATTAAACAAAAAAAACATTTCATCGAAATCTGATGAAAACTGTGGAAAAGCATAAACAACATCCGATCAAGCACACACGCACCCACACGCACACATTTTGAGAATTATAGATATATAGATATTGTCAAAATATAAATTATTTATTTTTATTAAAGTTTTTATGAAAGATATATATCCAAGAACAGATAGTAAATAGTAAAACTTTGCTGAGAGTTATAACTGACAGGAAGTAGTGGAGAGCTATTGTCGCCAACAACTTGGACTCAAAATCGGCACTGATGAATTATCTATCAAACAAAAAAATCATCGAAATCGGATGAAAACTGTGGAAACTCATGAACAACATCCGCTCAAACACACACACATACATACACACAAACAGTTTGAGAATTATAGATATAGTTACAGCACAGAATCCTAATTTCTTAACCTCTTCAATTGAATTTCAACCATTATATATACTGAAAATCCTCATGATATGCAACCCTCGATCCCTCGCTATACGCACTTACAACATTCGCATGTAATAACACTTTGCCTGGAGTGTCACTTAGCATTTGTAGTGTGAGAAAAATAGGAAAAAGGGCTTTCGAAATTTCTTTTGAAGCAAAGAACGCTGATAATTTCGCATTATAATATAATTTTATAATCTGTAGAACTTACCCGAACTAAAACATCCGCGGCGCACCTACACATAATAAAATGTGAAAAGTGATTTTTTTACTTGTTCCTACATTGACCACTTAATTCGATTATCAAAATTGTATTATTGTTGAAACTTTGTAAGTGCTAAAATCCTATAAACAGAAAGGCTATTAAGAAACAACGACGTTACTTAGACTTTAATGGAATAAGTGTTAAATGATTTGAAAATATAATCACCTTACATTTATTTTGGTGTTCTCAGCTGGTAAAAAAAAAATAAAGCGGTGAGTGAGCATTCTTCTTTCCAAGATAAATATTATTAAGGCAACATTTGTTCACTCATCCGATTGATTATAAAATAAAAAAAATATTTGGCTGAAATAATATGTTGGACCTGGCCACAGCTAAAATATCTCATTATGGAATGAAAACATTTTTTCGCCATTTCACGCTAACCAATGCGGAAATACCACTAGTACGCACGGGGTTGCAGGGAGGAAAAGTGAGAAAAAAGACAGAGTATTGGGAGGATCGAGGAAAGGATAAAAGATGAAGAGGATTCAAGAAGATAAAAGATAGCGATTTACGTTGCATTGAACGATTTGAGAATTATATTTATCAGGAAAGTAGGTAAACTGAAAGGATTTTCACAGACAGGAAATGCGAGGAAAGAAACTGTTGGCGGTTGCATTTAGCTATTTCAACTGTAAAGACGGGAGAGTCCCTCATACATAAAATAGAGTTAAATTTCAGTCACACTGTATATCATTGTTGTAATGTGAGGATTTAGTATCTCCAGCACAAACGAGGGGGCCGTCCTGGTTATGACGATAAACTGCATCCGAGTCCTGGGTAAGGAGATAAACTACGTCCAACACCAAGGAGGTTTTGAGGAGTGTGGAACCACCTCTTAATTGTGGGTGTTCTGTGGTCCGCCCTAACCCGGGGTGTTAGCTCTGTTAGAGTCCCAGCTATGGGCAAATAGTTAACACTCAGACTACATTCGCGTCGTGGGTATGACGATAAACTACGTCCAGCAGCAAGGCCTATGATAATACGTTTTATTTTAAAATAATGTTGCCAGCTGTACGTTTTTGAAAAAATAATATTACCAGCTATAATTTTTTTGTAAGAATAGTGTTGCCGGCTGTACATTTTTGGAAAATAGTATTAACAGCTATAAGTTTTTGAAAGACTAATGTTGCCAGATGTAAGTTTGTGAAAAAAAAATATTACCAGCTATACGTTTTTGAAAACAAAATATTACCAGCTATACGATTTTGAAAAAATAATATTACCAGCTATACATTGTTTAAAATAATATTACCAGCTATACAGTTTTGAGGAAAAATATTAACAGAAATAAATTTTTGACAAAACAAAAATATTACCAGGAAAAAAAGATGTCAGCATTAAATGACCCATTGAGGTTGATATGCCGTAAAACAAACCAAACCAAACCAAACCAAAAAAAGGTGGGGAGATTTTTTTAAAAGTATTAGTTCATGGGAAAAGCACTCTGAGTGGAACGTTTCATTTGTATAGGATGGAATTAAGAGTAATCACTTGTCTAGAAATAGTGTAGTCTATCCTGGCTGCGATTGTTTGAACATATGGAGATATCTAAAAAAAATGTCATTGAAATAGCGGTAGAGTTCGACGCTACGTTCGAGAGAGCGAGGCGTTTCTGTAGGAAAGGGGCGGAAGATTGAAGAATAACAATTCTCACACGGCGTAAACGATTTTGAATTCTATCAAGGCTGGTAAAATGAGGATTTAATAACTCTAGCTGAAATATGGCAGCAATATTCCATTCTTGGTCTACTCTGACACTCTCCAGGAGGTTGTGATTTTAGCTTTCTAAAGATCCAGTCAGTTATGTACCATAAGACTATGGTACTTAATTAGTATAAATTTATGCGCAATAATAGGTTGCCGGCGATACTTCATCAATTTACAGTTCAACGAGCTATGCGTAACGGTAACTTCTATGTTAACGATCTATTTTCTCGCCCTTCTCGATTGTGGAACTCCATTCAGACGCCATGATTTCCATCCAACATTAATCTGCAAAATTTCCAATGCAGTTTCAATTGCTATTTACTGTTCTCCTGATTTCACTTATCAATTTCTACTCAATACTATTCTTTTTGTTCCTAGTTCCTCCACACCCTGTAACCATTGTGTCTTAGTGGCTGTAATGCCCTACGTGGGTTGATGATGATTAGAAAAAGTTTCATCTTTGTTTCCCTTTTCTCTAATTCTTCATATATTCTATCAGTGATATTCCCAGCAACCTTCTTTAGAACAACATATCTGTCTCCTCTGGTTTCTTATGGCATCATTTAAGAAGGTTAAATATATTTTATATTTTTAATATATTTCCAAATGCTTATCATTGCATATGTTATTACATAAATTACATACTCGTTATCTACTCAGTTGTTTCTTCCATAATATATATATATATATATATATATATATATATATATATATATATATATATATATATAAATATATACATATATATATACATATAAATATATATATATATATACACATGTATATATATACACACATATATATATACATATATGTATACATATATATATATACATATAAAAAAACATATATATATATACATATAAAAAAACATATATATATATACATATATATACATATATATATATATATATATATATATATATACATATATACATATATATATATATATATATATATATATATATATATATATACATTATATACATATATATATATATACATATATTTGTGTATTTAGGCAGCAATCCTTCTTGCATGCACATTTCATTAAAAACGACTGACAAGGTGTTTTTATTTAGTTTTTTATATAATTACTCGTGCGATCTAATAAAGTTTCAGAGGATAAATTATATAAAAACTGTCCGAATGTTCTTTTTATCCTATAATGAATCACTTTATAAAACATACATATAACAAACTATTTCTATTTCTAATTCTAACAGTTGAAATATAATCCTTGAAAATGGCTAAATGTATAGCCGAAAGGACTCGGATAAAAAGAACATTCGGACAGTTTTTATATAATTAATCCTCTGAAAAGAAAAACTTTATTAAATCGCACGCGAAATTATATAAAAAACTAAATAAAAGCACCTTGTCAGTCGTTTTTAATGAAATGTGCATATACATATATATATATATATATATATACATATACATATATATATACATATATATATATACATATATATACATATATATATACATATATATATATATACATATATATATATACATATATATACGTATATATATATATATATATATACATATATATATATATACATGCATATATATATGTATATATATATGTATATATATATGTATATATATACATATATATATATATATATGTATATATATATATATACATATATACATATATATCATTTGCATTGAAAAAACTTTTACATATATCCATTTCATTATTCGTTTGCAAATCTAATCTGACTTTTTTTAAACTTCTACTAGAATTGCAATGTTTTCTTTTATATTTTTTTAATTCCCACGCAGTTCTTTAGTTAACTTTGTCATTCCGTAAATATATTTCCTTTAGATATGGGATCTCCTATCAACTGATCACATCTTGCTCGCCTGTGAAAGATTTAAAGCTCGATTGCCTTTTAGGGAAGTGTTTAAAATAAATTAGTTTTGAGCTGCTGAAAGCTCGTTTCAAAACTGGAATTAGCTGGTGCAGGTCAAAGTGAGATAAAATATTACCGTTAGAATTGATCTGTTTATGTTTTTTTTAAAGGAAATGTATGAATATAAAACTCCAATTTATCAACACCATATGGACAGAGAAATAACAGGCGGCAAATTCTGTTTTATGTTTTCACTTGCATCCTCTGCATGAAGATATAATGAATTCTGTTTTCTTGTCGCTTCTCGGAAGTTAGCAGTCATGATCAGAAGTACATCTTTGTTCAAACCAGCAGAATTGTAAGTCTGTAAACGGATCACAAGTGTGAAAATATCGGCACACAACTTCCTTTTGGAAGCCAAAAAACTACATTTATTTTTACGGCAAATGGTAGATAGTGTGCTTTGAAACATAAATCTTAGTATATCTTGATCTCTTCTCTGTCAACACGGCTATTTCTTATCGCAAAGGATATGATGGATAGTCAATCACGCCAAAACAAGGATCGATTTCTCCTTTAGAGTTTCATCATTCTCACCGCGCGTTTCTTTGTGATATTTTTGCGTACATGAAGGATGTGCATTTTTGTAAATTATGATATAATATACAATGCGTATCAGTTAAAAAATCTGGGAATTTATCTAGTGAATTAGTCTGTTATTTATAGATGCTTGATATCACATGTTCAAATTAGTTTTCTGTATAAGTGAATATGTATGTAAGTATATATCAATCTCTCATTGTGTATATGTATAAATATAAGAGTGTCTGTGTATACCGTATGGACGTAAAAATTAAAATTGCATGGAGACTAAAAGTGATGTGAGTTCTCTGAAAATCTTCGATGTCCATACCAAATGCTCACCAGCCGTTACTACTTTCATAAAGATGCTTGTGTGTGTGTGTATGTGTGTGTGCGCACGCGCGTGTATGTGTGTGTGTGTGTGTGTGTGTGTGTGTGTGTGTGTGTGTGTGTGTGTGTGTGTATCCAATTGCACTTAAAAGGGGTCTGAGAGTTATACATTATAGAAAGCGATTGAAATTTTCTAATTTTTCTAAGCGATTGAATTTTTTCTAATGTTTGATCACTTTCTCAGGTACACTATAGTATTCGGGGTGCGACTTTTCTCTCTCTCTCTCTCTCTCTCTCTCTCTCTCTCTCTATATATATATATATATATATATATATATATATATATATATAATTCATCAAAAGAGTACTTGGATAAATAAACAAGCATCGACTCAAATCAAGAAGTTTTTCTTTTCTGGGCTCTTCACATCAGAAATTAATTAACCATTTCCAGCGCTGCTGAAAAGCGCTTTTCTCGAACAATATCTTCTTTTAGAAACCGAGTAATGCGGTCGAATGTTTCGAGCAGGCGAATACCGCAAGTTCACCGCAGGCGGTTTGAATCAAACTCAAGAACATCGCAGATCCATTAAAGTTGACAACCCTTTGCTTTTATTTCTTTTGAACTTTAGAAATTTAATGAAGGGAGATAATAACGAGTGTTCTTATTTGCCACTCTGCCAGTGATCTGACGTCCGACGAAGCGGACACCAAATGGAACACAACTTGATTGAAGTGTTCAACTTCAACTTTTCTTATCTCTCCACACATAATACGACTACTACTATTAGAATTGATGATTATTATTAATGCTATTCTTATTTGTATTAGTAGTAGTAACATTCCTTCCGGTTTTGTATGACGCCAACTTTCCCTCGAATTTAGAAGAAAATGACGGTTCTCCATTTGATACGCATGTCTAGATTATGAAAAGGGTCAGCCACTGTTGTTTAATATTTATCTTTGAAGAGTTCAAACTTTTGCGGCAATCTTGCGACCTATTAGATGTCGAGTGGTTTGTTTATGAAAGGGCGATTGGCTTGAATATTTCAGATAAGTTTGCTTTGATTTGCAGATGGCAGTCTATCGATTTAGGACGGGCAAATGACTGATTACTGCAGGCCAGGGAGTCTACGCAATACTGACAAAATACGCCACGTTGAACCTATCGGATATGTACTTTGCATATAATAATATAGACAGAGTCGAATAACGAAAGGGACCTTCCCATATTTGAAAATGAAGTTGCAGGATGTTGTAAGTGTTATGGAAAAAATAGATTATGAATGATTGCATTTAATCTCTTCGAATGAAAATATATAATAATTTTATCATTATATATATAAAATATCTGTGTGTTTGTATGTATGTATGTGGGTGAGTGTGTTTCATTGAATACTGTTTCAAATATATGTTCCATTTTGTACTGATCATTTCTAGTTGTCTAATGATTTTCTTGTTACCGAGTTGAAAATCATCAATGGAGTCGAAATAGTTTTTTTTTTGTTTTTTTAACCATAGTACGTTCGACCTTTTCTAAGATTTCAAAAATGTACTATTGTAATTTACACCATTTACATTGTTCAGATTGTTGCCCTATAATATTCACGAGGATTCGGCCGTTGTACGCTCCGGTCTTCATCAGTTAGAATTTCGAACTGAACCCTTTTATTTCGTCCAGTTTGGTTGATTGCTATACATTTTCTGGATATCACAGTTTCACGTATTTCCCATTAGTAATTCAACTCGGCAAAATTTTTGTTCTTCTGCTGTGGAGTCACAACTGTTTGGGACAACTCACTGGATTGCTTCAACCATTCCTTCTATCCGCTGGCATATGTGTCCTTGGCGATAACAGTGAATGAATTTTGGGACTTATAAACGTAATATCTCAGGGGGGGTGTTTTCTTTTTAACCAGAGCTCGTATTACAATTAGTTGTTACTGTTCATTTTTGTCTATCTTTTTGTATTAATGGTCCTAAATTGTATTCATATCTATGCTTGGCCGCCTTAGCAGATATTACTGGCTACCATATACGTTGATTCCAAACAGTTTTCGTAATTTCCTGAGATGTTTTCTGTCTAGATCGTAACCTAGGAAGGGTTACTGAATGAGGAATAACGAAAATGGAGGTAGGAAATGAAATGGTAATCTTTATAACTTCAACAAAATAAAATACTCGCCAGCGGAGTGAAATAGGAAAACAACTGCTAGTGGTGGACTACTTAGACATCATATTGCCCCCACTTACAATATTGTCCAACGTATTTGTGAGGATTTGGGACATAGTAATTAGTATTCCTATGTATGGTATATAACAATCTATTATTTCAAACTCGTCTCAAATTTTCCCTCTTTATATGGCCAGCCACGTGAATGTGACAATAAATAGTATTTTGCCTGCAATTGAAAGTAGTGATATCTCCCGATGATTATCATAGACATACCGTAACCCTTGTTTTTGTAGACGTGTTTGATAGAGGCGTCTTTATAATCCTGTGGGAGACAGCCTGCCTTCCATATTTCCTCGAAAAGGAGATGTAACTTTTTTAACAACATTTGGCCACCATGCTTATACACTTCGGGTGGAATAGGAGCCTTAGAAGAAGGAGATTTTCCAGATGAGATTTGCCTGATGGAGTCAATTACCTCTTGATAAGTAGGTTGAAAAGACAACTCAGGAATTTCAGGATTTTGCTCAATTGATGTGATGTCTTCCTTATAATAAGCAAAGTGGTGTTTAACACAGTTTCGAAATGCTCTTTCCAGCGATTTAAAATGTCTGACATCGGTCAAGAGAGTTTCACCATTTGATGTGGAGATAGGAGCAACGCCACTTTTCTGAGGATCGAAAATGCGATTGAGGCGAGCATAGAAGCCTTTAGATCGTGTCTATCTCAAGATTCTTGGAGTTCAGTGGCTTTTTCCGACCACCAACGCTCTTTCATGGCTCTGAGAGCTCGGTGAACCTGACTGTTGCACTTCTTGTAAGCGATCTTCTTATCGGACGAGTTCTTGTCCTCAATCCATGCTTTATGAGAAGAGTGAAATTGATCTATAAGCTGCTGGACCCCTGTATTATTGCCATCAAACCAGTCTTGATGTTTACGATATGGCAGGCCAAGAACCTCCAAAGATGTAGAATATGGTTGCATCACGCAGAGCCTTCCAAGATGATTCGATATCATTGGTAATATGATAAAGAATCAATTGCAGCATCAAGTTTGTCAGAGAGATCAATTTTCGTTTCAGAGGCAATACGTTAATGCGCTTGGGCACTGTAGATTTTATAATCCTTCGCTTTTGAAGATGCAGTGTAGCTTTACTTCGAAGTAGAGCGTGATCTGACAGATAGCACGTTGTGTGGAATGAACGCGTTATCTTAAAAAAAAATTATGTCCCGTCTTTTGGTGGTGGCGTAGTCGATCAGATGCCAGTCTTTCGAACGAGGATGCATCAACAGTTGGGTTGCTGGTAGAAGGTATTAGTGATACTAAGGTCAAATTCCTTGCAGATAGCGAGAAGGCGTAATCCATTACAATTCACATGACAAATACCATGGCGACCTAAAACGCCCTTCCAGGAATGATAATCATTGCCAACACGAGCATTGAAATCACCTGTAAGTACTAATCTATCCTTATGTTGGACTTTGGAGATGACATCCCGAAGATGATTGTAAAAATTATATTTTTCTTCATTTGAACAACCTAAGGTTGGCGCGTAGCAGCTAACCATCGTCACACGGGTGTTGCACTCCAGATTGAGGGTTAATTCCATTATGCGATCAGATACACCTTTAGGTAAGGAAGGTAGTGAGCTAGCAAGGTGTGACTTGATGGCAAAGCCAACACCAGACTGGCGTGGCTTTTCCTCAGTCTTACCAGCCCATAAAAATACGTATCCGCCTTTTTCTTCCCTAAGCTGAGAATTACCACCCAGACTTGTTTCACTAATGGCCGCTATGTCGATGTTGTATTTCTTTAACTCGAGAAAAACATGAGCTGTTTTCACTCCGGTGAAGGATCATTGTCATGGAGAGTGCGAACATTCCAAGATCCAAAATGGAAATTCGTCTTATATTCCTTGCTGTTTCGACTTCTTTATTGGATAACTAGACAGCTGCAGCGGGCTGCCAAGTCACTGTGTGAGCAAGCAATGTTTAGGGCTCCTTTGATCGCCCCCTCCCCATGATAGGGAAAGCAGTGCAATCATAAAATAGGGCTGATTTCTCACCGATGGAGGACACGGACATCACAATTGCTCATGGGTTTGTGAAAGAACGGCCATCACCCATCGGTCTGCCACTGTGTAGAGCTCCAGCTAGAGCCTTCCAGTAATATCCATTACCTGACACCGCCGCCTTCACCCTCTCGCCAGTGGACCTTGCAAGTGAATCTGTGTGGATAAGAACGAATCAAGGTAAACCGCCAGAAAACGACCACAAGTGATTTGATTAAAGTGGTGAAGGCTTCTGCAAAACCATCCACACTTTTCGGAACTATTGATACACTTTGTCGGTGCAAATAAATGCCACATACGAAGCAGACAATATACCTCAGGCTTTTCGTGTAGGAGTTTTCCATCTCCTAGACCAATCGTGTTCTATAATACTAAAGAGCCTAGTCAACACTGGTAGACACTATTTGCCAATAGCTGGGATGCTAACATGTGCTATCACCCCGAGTAAGGGTGAACCTGTGAACAACAACAATTAAAAGGTGGTTCCAAAATCCTCAAATCCTCCAATCTTCCGATGAGAAGACTTGCTGCCGGATGTAGTTTACCGTCATGCTCAGGACATGTGTGTGTGTGTGTGTGTAAACAGAGAGACACACGCACGCACAATTTGTCTATTCTTTCTGTAAGAAGACATTATGAGCAAAAACAATTATTTTGGTGATTTTAAATTCCTATCTCGTATGACGTCTAGCTCTAAATTTTGCAAAAATATTGCAAACTTCTATGTTTAATTATCGAATGAATCAATATATGAATATATATATAAAAAAAACGGAACTGTAGTGAGGATAACTGGATCAGTGTGTAACAACAGGAATAGGGATCATCATTTCAAATTAAACCAAAAGAGATCAATTAAAATAGATTCAACTCAATCTTTAGGAATTTTGGCACATGAGAGAGGTGTATCAGCTATGATAGTCCAAAGAGCAGTGAAAAAACTTAAAAATGAAATCCTAGATGAAACCTGTGAGGCACATTGTTTCTCCAGGATTGAAAGCTAGAAGGTCAGAGAGGTCGAGAATCCTCGTAAATAAATTTGGAAATGATCCTTGAGTAATAAATATATATATATATATATATATATATATATATATATATATATATATATATATATATACACAAACATATATATATATATATATATATATACATATATATATATAAAAACAGAATTTCAATCTCTCATGAGCTTCCGATCTATAGCTATGATTAATTAATGTTGAACATGTCATTTTCTTTCATGATCAATTCCATCACGATTCTTCTCTTAAATTTGGAGAGTAATTATTCATTCTTATTACTGAAAGTAGAGTCTGCTAGTGTTATAAAAACTTGCGGTAAGATATCCTTATTCCTTTCTTCGATACAACAGTTCCAATTTCAATCTATCAAATGTAAAATTTTGCTGATACACGATTTTGACTATTCTGCTTTTACACCCGATACATATATAATATATATATACATATACATATATATATATATATATATATATATCGCACCTTTGTGATTGGCTGTTGGTCAACTTCCAGTCAAATGCGTGATAGCGGGTTATGGTTTGCCTAATATAAGTCAGTGTCTGCAGGCTTTTAATTTAGGTGGGGTCGGCTGGGTGAGGGTAGTATGATGTTTGAAAGACACGAAACTGCCTAATGATCCAAATCTGAACATCACTGACGGCGTCCTCTAGCGCTACAGAGCATATATTCAAGGTAATTTATATATATATATATAAGACATATTATAATATATATATATATTTAAAGACATTTATATTATGTTTAACGTTCTTTTTATAGATACAAGTATTTAAGCAAATGCTCTGTTTTATAATAAACAGTATTAAATAACATTTACCGGCCTGAATGTCCGAGAAATTTTCATAGACAGGAATCGAACCTGTATCCTATACGGAACCATCATTTCGCCTGATGTGCCTTAACCGTTCGGCCACAGAGAAGCGTCTGGTTAGCAAGGTCGATTTTACTATCTTTAAACTTAAATCTTCCATGAATCTCTTCTATTCATATCTGCTCTATCGTATCAAATGTAAACAAATGACGTCATATATTTTTGAATTGGACATAGTCCGAAAATGTATTTAAAGACATTTATAATATGTTTAACGTTCTTTTTATAGATATAAGTATTTAAGCAAATGCTCCGTTTTATAATAAACAGTATTAAATAACATTTACCGGCCTGAATCTATGTCCAATTCAAAAATATATGACGTCATTTGTTTACATTTGATACGATAGTAATTATCGGACTATGTCCAATTCAATATATATATATATATATATATATATATATATATATATATATATATATATATATATATATATATATATAAAAATAAGCAACAATACATTTTATCTGAGATTGAAGTAATACAACTGCGTTCAATATATTCAAATTTTGGCATTAAATAACCCATAGAGTTTCATATGCCACCAAGAAAAATCAACCAATCAATCACCCAAGTTAGGTGTTGCTGCTTTTGCAAGTCCTCACTTGGTATGATTTCTGTTATTTTAGTTCTTTGTTTCTAATTCCGTCGTCAAACTTCACAAGTTTCCAAGCAGCAGGAACCTAGCTAGTAATCTCCAATCTCCAACCCTCATTTCATCGAAGACAATTTTAATTCTTGATTTTAAAAAAGCATCTTGGATATGTTTGAAAGCGCTATGCACGACATGTATATAAAATTGTCCATTTGACGAGGCTATTTAAGAACATGCCTCAAGTATTTAGCTTATTGTGGATGTTTTCCATCATTAGCAAAGCCTATGTCCAGTATCCTTTCTCCTATATTAACTTTGTTATAACTGATCAATATATCGAAGTGTTTTTTTTGCGAGAGGAGCAGGTGAAAACAGCGAGTAACATACATGAGTAATTTGTGTTAACGAGTATCTGAAAGGAAGTAGGGTAGTAAAAAGTAAGAATTCCTCATTTCTTCTCTATAGTACTATTTCGGCTCACGGTCATATCACGTTAAAACAGTTGTCCTCATCATATCTCTGAAGTTAAACAACGTTGAGCCTGGTCAGTATCGTCATGGGAAGCCAATACTAGTTATTTTAAGCTTGAATATGCATGTGCTGTAATGCATAAATGCCAAGAATGATAAATCGGAGGGCCGAGTTCGAATTCCAGTCGGTTTCATTATATTCACTTTCATGCCCATATTATTGTTAAGTATACAAGTTCATTTTGTTTCCTTCCAGCTATAGGTTAAATAGTACCTCTTCTATCAGAAAATCATTATTATCTCCAGGAAAAACTTTTACAAACCAAAATATATATTTCGGGATTAAATAAGCTTAAAAATGTTGATAGGCCGTAAGAAAAAGTAAATCCAGAATGCATAGTACTTTTAAAATCACCGTTAAGTTAGATTCTAATTTTCTTAAGGGAGAAAGTCTGGACAAGATATTACTAAAAATGTATTGTTGCTTATTTATATATATATATATATATATATATATATATATATATATATATATATATATATATATATATATATATATATATATATATATATATATATTGAATTGGACATAGTCCGATAATTACTATCGTATCAAATGTAAACAAATGACGTCATATATTTTTGAATTGGACATAGATTCAGGCCGGTAAATGTTATTTAATACTGTTTATTATAAAACGGAGCATTTGCTTAAATACTTATATCTATAAAAAGAACGTTAAACATATTATAAATGTCTTTAAATACATTTTCGGACTATGTCCAATTCAAAAATATATGACGTCATTTGTTTACATTTGATACGATAGAGCAGATATGAATAGAAGAGAAAGTCTGGACAAGATATTACTAAGTTTAAGTGAAGAACACATTTTCCATATATATTATATGGAAAATGTGTTCTTCACTTAAAGAGATGAATCAGTATTGTTAATGCGAACCCTAAAGACAACGAAGAAACATTTTTAGTTAAAAGCCTCTCAGGCTAGAGGCTGCTGGGAATCATGATACATCGGATGCTTTCATTAGAACTGAAAGAAAAATCACTATTGCGTATTCTGTGAAATTACAGGAAGTTAGTAGAATACATTAGCATCCTGCTTTTCTCAAATTGTGTTCCAAGAATATGTCGTTGTCTCATAAGTCTTACTCTCCTGATCTGTAAACCCCAGAACGTGCCTCTGTTTGTACATAAAAGGGAGGAATAGACCAATGATTTCCTTTTGATAATGGGGGAAATCACTTCACAGGCGACTAAGAATGTAACCATGTAATGGGTACGTATTTTCTAGTTCAAATGTGGAGTATTAAGTGTAAAAAGGAGGGACATTTTTTCTATTCATTTGTAAATGCTTTGTTTTATATATTTTATACTTAATGAGAAACAAGCCTCACCGACCCTCGTATTATCGTGAAGGAAATAATCTACACTTATCTTTAGTTTGAGGCTGCACCGTCTTATTAGCATAACTTATAATTTATATATAATAAATCATAACATTATTTGCATTAATTAGTACGGCACAATCCATATTAACGACAGAGCAATACACAATGACTACACTACAGAGATAATCCGTGAGTTCGATGAATTTAATAAACAGTGCTAATGTAGATATTTCAAAAATCATATACATGGATACTATATACGTACTTCTGTGTGTGGTGAATGTGTCATAGAATGGAGTTTTGCCAATATAAATGTAATATATATACATATATATATATATATATATATATATATATATATATATATATATATATATATATATATATATATATATATATATATATGACTAGTGTCGCCTAACACATCAAAGAAGCGAAGCCTTTGAAGTATATATTTGTTGCAAAGCTAATTAACAAACATTTAATTAATCGGCTGGTATTATTTAAATAACGAGTCGTGCAGAAACTAGCAAGATACAAAATAGCAGAGTGAAGCTACCTCTCTATTTACAAGAACACAGATTCGGGTACACACTCATAAGCACTCACGCACACACATATATGCAATGAAAGATAAAGAGAACACACATATTACTGAATGTTTTAATTACAAGCATGTTTACTTTGGCAAGTGATGTTATATATGTATATATTTATATACCTACAAAATACAGATGCCTCTGTGCATAACCATTATGTCTCTTTCTTTATAAGCTTTTATGCATATATATATCTATATTTAATGATGAAATCGTATCCATAATTACCTGTTTATATAATATGATTTCATTTGATTATACAAAATCTACACACACGTCATACACACGACACACACTTGTACGCGAGATAAATGCGCACATACACATATAGATGTTTGCGTGATTTACTTCTCTCTCTCCCTTTAATATATATATATATATATATATATATATATATATATATATATATATATATATATATATATATATATATATATATATATATATATATATATATATATATACAATGTATATTTAATTTAAATTTGAAGAATAAAAAGCCAACAAAATGATACCAATATTATCAATAAAATTGATATTTATTTTATATTAATCTTTTGACTGAATTGAAGCACGAATTGGATGATATTGATATCGGAATTTTAAGACTGTTGAAGCCTGTTTCTTTTTTAACGATACGAGGAATGAACAAGGAAGTGGGACATACTCATATGTGGAATGTTACTGTTGCCTAGACGTCTCCATATAGAAATTGTACCAACTGAGCAAACACCAATCCCTGTTTAATCCCTCAATGTGTCGATGTATTTTGAAAACAAATTTCAACTCCAATCAGCGTCCTTCTTGCCGCCTGTTGAATGATCCTGTAGTTTTTTTTATGGCTATTGAACCGAAGAGAGAATCCCGTTCCAGTTTCTCCAACAGAATTTCCTATTTTGCATTTCGTTTTACACACACACACACACACACACACACACACACACACACACACACACACACACACACACACACATATATATATATATATATATATATATATATATATATATATATATACGTGTGTATGTGTATGTGTATTTGTGTGACTTTGTGAGTACTAATGTATATGTATATCTATGTATATGGAATATAATTCATATTTTAAATATTTTACTACAATGCCATTTAACAGATAATTTTTCTAGTCACGGGATTATATTATTTCCTCTTCTACTGTTAGATTAACGATTAACGACATATTATGTCAAAGATAAACTGCTTGAATAAATGCACCCAAATTTCATTGCGAATACAGATAAACATTTTGCATAAAGATATTAGAAAATACATAAAATTTGACGAGATATTTCACACAAATATGATTGACTATACAAAATGGACATGTCAAAAAAAGACACTACGCTTGACACAATGTTCAATCTTCAATAATATCGTAATAGTCAACGTTATTTGTTGCCTAAGGGTTAGATACCTGACGGTGTCAATAAGAATTTTTCAACTAGTGCTAACTAATGTAAATCTCAATTTGCAGTGGAGATTATGCAATTCCTTGCGATTACCTTCTTTTTGGCAAGTCACATGAATGTCGAGAATGGAAGACTAACGCCTATCATGGATTTTTTCTTATTAGTTACTATTTTTACTATTACTATACCAGCTGACCTTGGATGAGTAAGAGAATGCAATAATAATAATAATAATAATAATAATAATAATAATAATAATAATAATAATAATAGGTTTTCGTAAATTAAAGGAAAAAGAAAAACATTCACATTATGTGGCGTCATCTACTGCCAACCGGAAACACAATATTCTGTCAGTGCACTTTAAGAAACAGCTATACAATAGAACAGAAGAATCTGAAACATAAATCCGGGGATTGTCTAAAAATTTAATCGAAGACCATGTGGCAGGAAAATGGCATTCCTGTAATGGCCTCAACAACCATTAATATGTCGGCGTCAGGAGTGGAAATTCTTTAGAGATCAACGCACACGAATTCAAAGGCAACAACAATATATATATATATATATATATATATATATATATACATATATGGGGATGGAGAGAAAGAGAGAGTTTATGGCATATCCATGTTATTGTGAAGGCTAGAATTTTATTGTTAGGCATTCATGATTTGCGAGCAAGTTTAGATAAGGTGCCTGGATTATCTGTTGCCATAGATCACGGATTCACCGTCACACCAAAAAACACTATGAATTTGATATATTTTCCCAGATGGATTTTAAGAACCAAGGGTTCATAGTAACAAATTCGAAATAGTGTATATATATATATATATATTGAGTAGATATAAAACACAAGAAATCTAAAACTCTTCCGGTGAAATTGTTGTGTCTTATTTATTTGAAATTGCACTGGTCATTTTTTATTAGACTCTACCAAATAAGTAATTTCACAGTTTGATTTTGAATCGCAGCGATATCAAAGCGAAGCTTGGATGTGACACAGCCTGGAATTAAGAACATAGTTAGGAATTATATAAATATTGTTGAATTTAAACAAATCATTTATTTCGCAATTAAACAATTAACATATTAATATATATGTCCATATGCATGTTTGTGTGTACTGTCGTGTATATATATATATATATATATATATATATATATATATATATATATATATATATATATATATATATATATAGATATATATATATATTTGCAAACAAAATATATTACCAGCTATAATTTTTGAAATATAATTTACCTGCTATTTATTTTTGAAAAAAAATATTACCAGCAATAAAAAACAACAACAATAAAACAAACCAAACCAAACCGAAAGAAAAAATATTACCAGCAATACATTTTTGAAAAAAATATTACCAGCAATACATTTCTGAAAAATAAATATTACCAGCAATACATTTCTGAAAAATAAATATTACCAGCAATACATTTCTGAAAAATAAATATTACCAGCAATACATTTCTGAAAAAAAATATTACCAGCAATACATATTTGAAGAAAAAAATTACCAGCTATACAATTTTGGAAAAATAAAATTTAGCAATAAATATGTTATCGGCATTAAATAACCCATTGAGGTTGATATGCCGTAAAACAAACCAAACCAATCCATACCTTTAGAATTATCGTATTTAATTGTCTAACGTACAGTGATGTTGTGGAATCTTCCACAACAACCAGTTTACCCTGCTAGGAAATGCACTCTTCCTATTGTAATAACTACCAACATCATGCTTAAATAGAAAATATTAACAAGCATTCATTGGTTAATCAACTTCAATCCAGCTTGCTGATTGGTAAGTTTCGACCCATCAGATCAACCCCACGCGACAAACACATTTAGGCGCCAATTCAGTTCTGAGCCTCCCACGTGGTACAGCGAAGATATATAAACAAAACATGTGTGATTCTCGCTATCTCTTTTTCGCTCTGTACCTCACTCGTGCCTAAATTCTCTACGTCGCTCGTACATTTCAACACCGCTGCCAAAATATGTATCTAAAAGAACTGCCGTCTTGACTAATCCAGGCAGACGTAAAAGAACTTTACAACTAATCACGCAAGTACAACTGTTAACTTTCTGAACTTTATCCAACTTGTACAATACACAATTCCAAACATGCAACTCATTCTTCTACATTTTAATAATCAATCTATTCGCTATGAGCTCAGGTACAAATATTATCTAATCAAAGAGACGTAACTCCGTCTAACTTTTCAGTTCACATCACATGCATGTACCAAATACTTAATAAATTCAATTGTTATGTTTTCAATTCTACGTTCTGTTTTGTATTTTACCATGTGCTATTTCACGTCAAATATAATTTGCATTGTTACCACCACATTGGTTAGCGACCTCCAGCATAAAGGCATGATCCTTTCCACCCCTTTCCTAGACAAAATAAAATAATTGTGGCAGGACCCGCAACATTGCAGTCCACATCACATTTGGAAACCTATATCGTCTCGCAGCCCGCTACAATGTTAACATATAGATGGTAACTCGGATGCTTTAGATAAAATAATTTAGAAAACGACAAGTTTCATAATAGTTTGTTTCTTTTTCCCTTTACGTAACGCAATCGTAGTGTCTTCAAATATTTTCTTCATAGCAAATACATTTCCACTTTTAATTACCACGTTAATATTTCTCTAATGTTTTAAAATGTTTTTCTTGTGCTTATCTTGCGGATTATTTTCAGTTCCTACATGGATTCATCTGTTATCGCCTCTGAATTTTTTTTTTCAGTTTCCAGCGTTACGTTTCTATCACGCAAGGAATTCCCAGTACCTTATCTCATTTTTGATGTTATATCTTTCCCATGATCCATGGAAATATTTTTATACTTCGAACTTAGAAAAAATATCAATAATCAAACTATTATAAATATCTATTTCCAATAACATGAATGACTTTTGAGATATAAAATGTCAAGCGACCAAATAGTTATGGCAAATATTTCCACAGAATATATCGCAAAATAGTGACACAATGCAATATTTATGACGTAAACAAGAGTTTATCCTAAAAACATTGACCATCATCAAATGTTTAATACAAATCTTAATATACATACACTAAATTCTGAAAGTGTATATATATATATATATATATATATATATATATATATATATATATATATATATATGTATATATGTGTGTGTGTGTGTTTCTACATTCAACACCATCACTTGATATGACACCAGAAGTGTTAAACCAAAATGACTATTTTTGTAGTGATTTTATAACATATTTATCTTATAATTTTTGAATAAATTATATATATATATATATATATATATATATATATATATATATATATATATATATATATATATACATACATATATTTAGTTGGATTGATGTGAGTTTGTCACGCTGGTTTTCACTCTCTCTGCGATTGTCTGACGATTGCACAGAGCGTGAAACCCAGGGTCTCACACTCACATCAATACAACTAAATACGTTAGCTCTATCAGTGA
>OZ038477.1:44099490-44116990 GCA_964036315.1 Acanthosepion esculentum
TCATTAGCAGAGCGTTATCACGAACTGAGAAACAGGAAACAATCGGTAAAATAGACAATGATTAAATTTAAATATCTGTTTAAGTTACACGAATGATTAAGGAAATATTATAGAGGAAAAAATGATACAGAATTGAGTCTTTCATTGGTCTTCGCTACAGCGTATATTTCCGTCATCACCGAATAGGGTGACAATGATTTATTAACTTTCATGAGTATTTACCTGGGTAATGATTATTTGTTAGCCGATTTGCCATGGATATTCTGAAATATTTGTTATATTTCTGGTATTAGGCGTTTCTCTTATTATGCACTGATTTATTTTTAATTATTTTTGTAACCGTTATTTTCATTCATGTGTGTTTGTTATTGCATTTTACGAATGCTGAATTATCCGAGTGAGATATATTTTCAGAATTCCAAAACAGCGTCTAGGGTAACAAGGAATCTTTAACGAAGTAACTCCGCTAGAAAAACGTAAAGACTATCTATTTAAAAATAATTCTGGCATATTCTCTGATATCGTTAAATAACTGATTTCAAAAACGTTACTTCTTTGTGGCTGTGCTCTGTGGTGGAATGGAAAAAGTTTAAGAATTAGAAATCAGTTCATTACATTCGCTTACACGGAAATACCCTTCGCGATCTATTCTCTCTCAAGCTATGGGTTGAATGTCAGACCAGACTGTGTCCAATAGCCTTGGTTGGCAATCAGTCTACCGCAGAAATAAGTGGCAACCTACTGCTGGAAAATCTTCTGCCTAGTCAATCTTAAATGGGAAGAGACATTATCTCCAAAGCGTGCATCACGTCCGGCACTTAACAGACTGACCGCAGAAGTGAGAAGGCACGTGGATTACAAGTTTATGTACAATGGGATTTTATTTTTCTCTCCATGGATACGGAAATACTTAAATACTCGCAAAAAGAGTTATTTTTACGATCCAAAATAGGTTTCTGACGTGGACCCGAAGTAGGGGCCACGGAAGGAAAACACGGAACATGGTTTAGAGGTAAGAAAGATATATTAAACAGAAAAGTTACAAAGATTAGTGTAAGAGTAAGCAGAGCTTACTATCCAGTGGTGTCCGATATTGGTATCGTACGCGGCTGCGCACTACTGGTGCTACTCCTATGATACTACCATTCGCATAATAATATAGTACTGGGAGAGTCCATGATGTAGGAAAGTATCGGTCTCACAACAGTTTCGTACTTTAAATAACCTATACATGGTTGATTAGCCAAAATTGAAAAGAATCAATTCAATCTCCATGTATACTCCACAACTTTAGATCTAGATAGATCTGTTGAAATAAATTTAGTAATTTGAACTCTTCCGAAACGAATCAGTTCTCCATTAATAATCTCATGTTTTTTCTTCTGACTTGAAATGGAAAGTTTATATTGAATCAATTTCTCTGTCTCCTTCTAGGAAAGTCGGTTTGCCGTGTCGTGCGGACCTTTTTCGCGACCGAACCTATCTTCATTTTATTTTTCATTTTCGTTTTATGCCTATTGATTACTTTGGGAATATAAGACCGCAACAGCACCTCTCCAACGGACGCAGTTCCGGACGATTCTCTTCAGCTCCGCCCATGTCGTGCCGGCTGCCTTCACCTCTGCGTCAACACTTCTGCACTAAATCTGTTTTGGTCGACCCACTTATCGCTTCCCTTGTGGATTCCAATCAAGGGCCTGCCCGTTGACACTAGAAGCAGGCTTGCAGATTGTGTGACCTAGCCATCCCAATTTCCGTTTGTTGATGTCAATTTCGATTGGGGCTTGTCTGATCCTGTCCAACAGTTGGTCGTTGATATTGAGATGTACCTATGACATCGGTTGGTAAATTTCTGAAGTTTGTGTGTGTTGGTCTTCTTGGTTATCCGCCAGGTTCCTGAGCCGTAATGCAGGACCGACCTGACGTTGGTGTTGAAGATCCGTATCTTGTGGTAAAGTGAGAGGGCTGTTGATCTCCAGATTGGCCGCAGACTTGTTGATTCGGCATTGATGTCTTGATCTGTGCTCCCCACATCTTTACTGACGACTCTTCCCAGGTAGACAAACATCGACTTTATTGATGTTTTATTCATATAATCGCACCGGGTCTTCTTGTCCGTTGCTTTATCTCATGACCACCGTCTTCCCGATGTTGATTTGTTGGTGAGTCTTTTCTATATTTTTTTTGCAACACGATTGAGCTTGATCTGCGCAACTTGTTTTTGGTTGGAGAGAAACCTGGTGTCGTCTACGTAGTCCCGATCTATCCTGCGCTTTCATAAATCTACGATTGGTTCATGCATCTAACTGATCATTCTGCTATGTAAGAAGAATCTGCAACTTTATCAGTCTTGATCTGGAATCTCAGCTTCAGTTATTTTCTCACCGCTGCAACGTAGTACCCTGTTCTATATCTATATTGCCATGGTAATTTTCGTTGAGCTTTCTTTTTTGGTCACATGAATTCACACGCAGTAAAATAACTGGTAATTTGGTCTCATCCTTTCAATGTTGAAATTACTTGTTATAACCGTAATTTCTATGCCAGTGCTTTCTTCTCCTGCAATTCATGTTTGTCGAACTATCTTTCGGCTGCATGCTTTTGCATAAAGTATGTTCTCCATAACTTTAATGCAATATAAATCAGTTCCTGTCTCCCTAAATACTGTTCTTTTATTGTCCTCTCCGTTTATTTCACTTTCAGTAATCCATTGCGAATTATATAAATTTATATTACCTTGTTTACAGTGAAGTGATTAGATAAAAATTATATAAAGTCTCATCTTTTTGCCAGGTTTAATTTATCCTTCCACTTATCAGAGTTAACGAGAAAGAGAGAGAGTAACTATCAACATCAATTTATTACTTTAAAATATTAATATGTGAAAAAGATAAGTCTAATGTTTCTCTAAGATGCCTAATCTACAATACAAAATAAGAACTGATTCTCTATTCGTCACAGTGTCTTCATATGACATTACACGCCTTTATTTAATCTATATGCGTATGTTTGTTGGTGCATGAATAATCTACATGTTATTGTACCATTTAATATATACACAAACATACGTACGGAAACATATATGCAGCTACTCTTATTTTGAAGGCTAACGGCTTTGAAACACCGGTTTCCGTACAGTAACCGAAATTAAGCAAGGTCGAGACTGCTCAGTACCTAGGTGGGTGACTGCTTGGGAATACCAGATCCTGTAAACCTGTATGTCCGGTTGGTTTATTGGATAGTGGCTCTGAATTAATCGGAAAACCGAATTCCGATTTCAGCTGGGTTCGTCATATTCATTTAATGGCAAATACCTTGAGAAAGACATGAAACAATATCTTCTTCCCCAAGCTATGGGTTAATTATTAAGAATTGTATCATCAAATAATTATTATCTAAAATAGGAATTTTACAAGCTAATAATAATTTCTTGATTTAAATAACCAGCAAATCCCTGAAAGTCATAGAAAACGTATCAATCAAAGTTAGTTTAAAATAAGTCATTGGAATAATACTTTTCTATCATACTCAGTTTAGCCAACGTCTGTTCTAGGCTGAGCAGTTAAATCATGTATTTGGAGATAAGAATAAAAGAAAATTTAAAGCCGAAAAAATCAAATAATTATAATATTTATTTGAAGTTTTGGGAAATTAATCGGTAACGATAATAATATTTTTTAATGTAAAAAAACATTATAGGAACGTTTTTAAAGCTTGTTTTTGAATTAGAATATACATACGTACAAGTAAAGAAACACGAAATGTGACTGACTTGGGAATGGGCAGTTTTCTAGCGAGGCCTATTTTCCATTTCTATTTGGCTACAATAACTATCAGTAAAAGTGTATAAGCTGACCATTTGAAGTCGGTTTAATGAATCCTCTATTTAGACTTTGTATATTTTGTAAGAAAGGTCTTAGTTTAAATGTAAAAAAAAAATAGAATGAAATTTGATCATCTTACCAAACTACTATGCATTATCTGAGAAGGCCGATCGAACTATTATATTCTGCACATATATAATACATCAAAATTAAATTCATTATACTTTTAAATCTATAGCCATACAACAGACATTTAATACCGTGGCCTGAACATTTGAACAACGCTGATTTTTAGGGAAAACGGAAATAAAAAAAACACATCCTTAAAATCAAAAGACCGTTGAAGTTTCTGACATATAATGAAGTGGGCTTAGAAAGTTCGATACTCACAGGTCATATTCAAGATAAGAAAAAATTTTGGAAAGCAGTGCATAACCTCTTAGGTAGCTTGTGTAAATGGTTGTCAGAGGTAAGGAGCGATAGCAACAAGCAAACTTTACTAAGAGATAAAATGGAGAAGAAGGCATGTTCAACGAGGTTCAAAATGGACACCGCACAGAGAAAAACGAATTTAATTGTAGTTAAACTAATATACGAACAAAATACATAAGAAAAGGAAAACACACCAGCTGGACACTTGCAAGAAATAAACAAGTAAATGAAAGCCAAAAAAGGACAAACAAAAAAGTTAGGATGCTAAATAAAATGTTACTAGTGGCGTTGTAAATAAAATGTTACATTTTAGAGATACCTGATTTATCTGATGCTTTCAAAAAGACCATTTACTTATATACGTATGCCTATGTTTAATAGGTTATGCGAAAGCGTTTGATAAATGACGTCAGAAAGAACTGTTGGGACAACGAGGTAATATTATCATATTTGATATATTAGAATGATCCTGAAACTCTACTGGCACCAAACTGTCTTAAGAAATGGACGAGGCTTCGCAGCGGACTTATTCAACCGCTACAGTGAGGCTGTTCTGAGATAATTAGAAGTCTTGCCACAATTCATTATTGACGGTCCCAATATTAAATCATAAAATATGCAGAAGAAACCGTGTTGATATCAAACACATAAAGGAACACCTACATAAGGTAGTAAAGGAAAGCAAGGCGAAAGGACTAATCATCACGTTCTTGTAAATCAAATGCATATTTTTTAGCAAAAGGAAAAGCCCAACACGCAAATTACGAATTAAAGATCCCAAAATCAAATAAGTACAACAATTTAAATATCTAGGTAGTATTTTAACAGCGGACAGAATGTTCGAGACTTAATTTCGAGAGAACATTAGAACAACGAAAGTGGCCTTCACAAAGCTAAGTAATGTATTAAGAACAAGGAAAATTTCATTAGAATAAAAAGTTAACTGAACTGTTATGTAATATCAGGCCTCTTATATGACAGTGATTACTGTACAGTCTACTAACAGATGAAGAAGTGTCTTGAAACAACAGAAATATACTTCTACAGAGAGATGAGAATACCATGGATGCAACATCAGAAAGTGACAGTAGAAATATCTAGAGGAAATAATGGGGAAAGTGCGCTTGGAAAATTTTATACTCACAGAGCAGATTGAAGGATCGATGGAAATAAATCATAGGCTACCAAGCGAGTTTGCGTAAATTGATGGCTTAACAAAGTTTAGGAGTGACAAAAAGATAAGATTTAAAAGCTACAAAAGACGAGTAGGTGTGGAGAACCATGATCACTAACGGCTTAATGAGTTACGACACATAGAAGAAAATCAATATAGTGATTTACTAAGCCTATCTTAGATGTGGCACAAGGACGAAACTATGGGACGCCCGCTGAGGAATTAACTCCCAATTCAGTCGTAATTGATCTAGCGAGAAAATGTTACAAATAATTACGCCAAGTCAAATTGTTCTAGAAGAAAATGAAGAAGAAAATGATGCATCTCTTTCATTTCAAGATCATATATTTTTATTGTATTAGAAAAATGTTACATTTCGTAGCCATAATATTCTACGTCCGTATATATATTCAGTGTTTATCTAGAAGAAAATAGTGAACTATTCTACTATTCTATATTTAATATATGTCTTGTTACCATTGCGCAACAAACATTTTCAAAAAAGAAGCGATTTCAGTATTGTTTAACTCTGCCGATATAGATCTTAGTCTTTAGACTCAACTTTCTGTTGGGTTCAAAATAATTATAGATTTCACAAAATTGTCAATTAGACGATTACGGGTTGAGTTACAAATATTCTTTAATTCACTGTATTGCAACATTCAGGAAATATGAAGAATATTATGTGTGGGTATACACGAAGACCCACACACTTGGAGGTAAATTATTATCATGAAAATATGATCAATTATTCAGATATTTATAAGTATGCATGAAAATGCCTTCCTTGACACCCACAAATAAAAGTCAATTTTTCCTCAGATATATAGATTTTTTTAATGTGATGTAATGGTTAGTAAGTATTTTTGTAGTCAGTGACTGCGTTCCTCACTTCGTGCTCCAGACCTACGGCATTATGCTTAGTAAATCACTATATTTTCCCACAGAAAGCATTTTCTTACCTTGATTTTAAAGACACATTTTTTTTGCATTTATTTCTGCAAAAACCCATAATTCTTTCCGCATATAAGTCTTTATGAAAACCTTAAAAGGTGATGTTTCGAAAAAAATAAGGGGAAATGAAATTTATTTATCGTAATTATTAGCAGTAATTACTGGCACATCTCATTTCGGAAACAATTTTTTTAGATTGAGTCCAAGAGCACAACCGAATATAGCACCGCTCTCTGGTCAATGAATGTTGGATATTTACTTATGAGGAAACGGATAATATTATTATTACCATTACCATTATCAAAGAATTGTTTTAGTTGTTAATAAGTCTGTATATATAGGTATTGTATTTAAATAGTCGTTTTTGTGTGTTGTTTTTCACATGTCCTTGGGTGTCATGTCTGGTCTTTTGAAATATTTCGTCTTCGCGCGACTGTTTAATTCCCAGTTGGAGTTTTTAATCACTAACCCTCCTGCAGCACCTTGAGCATTTCATAAAGTAACATCGCCAGAATTCTACAGAACATCTATTGAACGTGCTACCGGCTCTAACCAAACCATGCGTTTCTGTTAGTGATTTCAATTTGTAAGGTACCTTGGCTAATTGCGCTGTATAAAATTGTTCTTCTTAAATAAAACATTCCCTGGCAGGAATCCTTTCAGCTTGAGATGAATTAAAGAATTAAGAACTGGATTATATATTTTCTAAATTATAACTCTACCTTTTTTGTTATATTTCAATCCATCCATTTTTTTTCTTTTTCTTCGCTAAATCTTCTATCTGTATCCTTAATTCTTTATTGTTTTTCCTCCTCAAATGATATGTCGGCAGGATCGCATTCTGGAAGATGTTCCTTACTGTTGCACTTCGTGACATGGACACCATGTTAGCCATTGTTCGCACGATTAGATCAGATCAATTGAGGAAGGAGGAATCGATATGTTTTCTGAAATACTGCGTGTTTCCCCAACGGATTACTTAAAGGAATATTGTGAATAATATACACTTTCGGCCGCGCATGTGAGCAAAGACCGCACGGGGGATTATAAAAGCCCACTGTTATTTCTACCAGGTTAGGGATATGTAAAAAATTAAATTAATTTCTGTTTTAAAAAAATAGGAAAACTCATAACACGCAGTTATTTTGAATTTGATCTGAAGTTTTCAATAGGGAAGCTTAAACAATGAAATCGCTGCAATAAGGCACAAAGAGTTTATGAGGGGTAAATAAATATTTCTTGCCATTCAAAATTGCGTTTATAACATTAGAGAATGGATTTATCGATATATCTTCCTACCCTCATGCATATATAAAGCATAGTGGCGCTTAAAATCCTAAAACATCTTTGGGATGAAACGTATTAGCGGGTATGTCACCCAACTATGTCTTTTAATGCGATATTTGTTTTCAGGTACAAGTAGAATTTAATTTAAAAATAATTAATTTTTTTCTTAAAACTGTATCATATATATATATATATATATATATATGGTTAAATTATTTAGACGTATTTATGTCTATTTTTTTTGTTTTAATCTTTTCAAGTCCACGAATTTATATCTTGGCGTCTGTAAAAATTTTAGCACGAAAAATTCCAAAATTTTCTTTCAAATAATTTTTATTTTCTACAGCCACCAAGAAATTAATTCCTGAACTTGAAAGGATTAAAACCGAAATAAATAGACATAATATGTCTAAATTATTTGACCAACCATGCAGGAATTAAAATATCTGATATATATATATATATATATATATATATATATGTATATATATATGGGGTGGTGCAATTAACATAATCAGGGATTGGCTTCGCAAAACGAAGATCAGGACGGAGTCTCTTCACGATTGTAGGCACGTTTATGGCCGATAATGACAATGCCAGACAGGCATACATGATCATATCAGTTGCAGCAGAAGATCCGTCCTGGAGTCAATTGGATAGCGTGGCAGTACTTCCTCCTCTTGTCATTGAGACCGGCCCTGCAATTATTTTCAAAGAAGGACTGCATGGCTGATGGTGGGACGCCAGAAGTCATGGTTCTTAGCTAGGGTAGACCATTGCCAATATTCCATATGACAGGCACGAAAGGATTTTTTTCAAGCAATCTTTAAAACGCTTCTTGATTGCCCCTCTTCCGTAATGGCCAATGAAACGCTCGCCGTGTATTAAAATTTTACACAGGTGTTGATTCCCCATCCTGGAAACATGTCCAGCCCAGTGTAGCTGTAACTTCCGTAGCATGAGCTCGATGCTGGCGATCCTTGCTTTACAAGGACTTCAATATTGGCGACGTAGTCACTCCAGTGGATGTTAAGCATTGTGCGGAAGCAGAACTGGTGGAACCATTCGCGGAGTCATAGGTGGTGACGGTAACTGACCCACGGTGGACGGGCAGTTCCATACTGGATATTTGCGTTCCACACAATTCCGTGCCAAACAACTACGTCCATGGACATTTGCGTCCAAAAACAAATTCCTCCCTGGATAACTTTTTGAAGTTACCATATTTTTTAAAGAGTTGTTTAATATAGAAATTTGCACATCAATTACTCTAAACAAGCAGAAAAATAGTTACCATAAATAAAAAAAAGAGAAATATTTCTTTTTAAAACAAGAGAAAATTAAGCTCGCAGTTTCAGTTCACTCCAGCAGTGCGTAACACAAAACACTAATAGATTCTGGATTTTATAGATTATATTTTTTATCTGGAACCCATGTCTAAGTTTCGAAAGTCAAACACTGGTGGAAAAATGTTTGTCGACGCGGAAAGGTACAGCTAACATCATCATACAAAAAACGCCGATGAAACAAAAGCATACTGGCGAAGTGTAAAGTGATCTGTCATTGCATTTTAAACAAAAATAAACTTTTAATTTTTTTTTAATTTATTTCTTTTATAAAAATGTATGATTACTACTTATGTTTTATTTTGTTGTTTTTTTTTTCTAAATTCATGGTAATTGCTCTTAAATGCG
Organism: Acanthosepion esculentum; assembly: GCA_964036315.1. NCBI lineage: Eukaryota > Metazoa > Mollusca > Cephalopoda > Sepiida > Sepiidae > Acanthosepion > Acanthosepion esculentum. The sequence goes on from OZ038477.1 coordinate 44,108,856, forward strand.
TCGAAAAATTAACAGAGGTTCGCAATTATCTACGAATGCATTTGTCTCGAGATTCAAATGTCCAGTGACGCAATTGTCTGGTACGCAATTTCCCGGGTATGCAGCTGTCCTAGACACTTGAATTTCCACAGGTGTCTTATACTAGCAGAAATACAAAATAAGTTAGCCCTTTATTACCTCAACAAGTATCAGAAAATTAAAATAAAAAATGGGTAAAATTTTAACAGAAACTACTACTACAAATTATTTAACAACGGCAACTGCGAATTAAATTTTACATCAATGTCAGAATCTGAACGCTGTTCTCCGGGTGGTAGTGTTCTTTGACTTTTTATAGAAGAAAGTCTCCCCACACTATAGAATAAAACTTAAAAGATAATGATATTTATATTTCTTTTCATAAATTGTTTTTGAAATGTGCAATTTCAAAGCTGTGCTGCGTGATCAACATTTGAAATCCCCCGACTGCTAAGCAATGGTAAATTTTGATGAAAGAAGGAACAGAAAAACTGCCCGAGAGATCTGTATAACATTTGACAAAAGAAACAAACAAATAACATTTCCTTCGACTAATTTGTTTTCTCCCTTAGGATTAAAAAGGCATCAACATATCTATAGAATATTACCATACTTCCCAATGCTGAAGATGCTCTTCGATTTTGATTGACTGATTTTAGAAAAGAAAAAAAGGAAGTATGTAAAAGTGTGTAGTAACGTCTACTGAAGCCTCAATATTTCCATTACCTCAGTTCACAGAATAATTTCAAAAAGAAAATAACATACACAGATACAAGCATACATAGATGCATGTACCATTTTTTTGTTAAATTCAACATAGGAAAAACTTTCAAATAAAACAGTTAAAGAATCTTTTTAGAAAAACTCTTTTGTGCACTACTCCTGTAAAGATAGTATCACTCAGAGAATACATATGTTAGACTTTTAGATGAGAGTAAAATGTACTACTTCACTTATATATATATAATATGTAATTGTCATCTTTGATAATGGCTTCTGTAAGCCGAAAGCTAAGATAGGATTAAAAAATATGTATCAATAATGTGATTTTCTTTCTTCGTTTAATGATAATGTTATTAAGCTTATCAGACGATATGAAAAGAATTTACATAAAATAGATCGGCAACACTTGTCTATATTATTTAATGAAACATTCATCAATATATATATATATATATATATATATATATATATATATATATATATTTTCAAGGAATTAATAGTATGTTAATGTCTCATTAAGTTTGGTTAGCGAAATGATTTCGCTATTAATCACATTAACATTGCTATTTAATTATTTGTATAAAATGGTTCTTTATGATATAAACTATAAGAAGCTAACTCTATTGTTTATATATATATATATATATATATATATATATATATATATATATATATATATATATATATATATATATATATATATATATATATACACGATGTCGGATCAAATAGACTGTTGCTCTGGAAATGGACACCGTGAGAATCTGCTTGCTGAAGATTGGGCTTGATACAAACTAAGTTATAATGTTCTCGCTTGTTTCCTTCTTTATAGCAGTGCTTTGAAGGAATGTTTATAGAGTGTGGTCGACTCGCTATTCCACAGAGATTACATCAGTAACAATGGCTTTCGTAGCAGTTTATTCTGCCAATATAGCATTCACCATTTCCGACAAGCGTCATATTCCCCATATCTCACCCCTTGCAACGTTTTCCACTTCCAAAATTAAATCCCATTTGAAAGAATATCTTTCACAATCGTCAAGGTAATCTGTGCTTCAGAAAAGGATTGCTTCACAGGAGATCAAGTACCGAATTTATATGAGCAGTAGTTTTCTTTTTATAGCACCAGTTCCAATAATTTTTTATCAGACATCGTATATAAAAACAAAACATGAGCAAAAATTATTTTCTTCTCAAATACAAAAGTAAATATCGTCACATATATAAATTAACTTCTTCTAAAAACATTATTAATATTACACTGATTTGTTTTCTTCGTGCATATTATTTTCTAAGAATTAAAGCATCACATAAGAATTATTAACAATAATTCAACAAACCATGTTCTCGAGCCATGAATAGACTTAATCGGAAAGAAAGAAAAATACCAATGCAAGCAACCTGATTTAATAAAAAATAAACACACCATTAACTTATTCTCTCTTAATCAGATGCAAGATGAAAAAAAGACTAAAAATATAATTCACTGAAATTTTACTTAATGATCCCAATAGTTACAGATATCATTTACTATAAAAATGTAAAAAAAAATCTATAAATTGAGACGTTAAAATTAACTCATATGTAAAAACAATGTTGTTTATGAATATTCGTATCATTAGGATAAATAATCACCAATACTAATGATCAGAAATCAGCATTAAATTCTTATAGTGGCCACGTAAGAATCACACTCTCTAGGAGGGAGAATTTTCACTTGTCGAAAATTATTACAATTTGTGCATATATCGATTGTTTCAAGCAAGCAAAAAAAATAGAACTTTCAATATAATACAAATATTAGTAGATAATACCAGATTGTTATAAACGACTCACTACAACGAAAGACCCTCGAAAAGGTCCTAGAAGACGTTATAATAGAAAGGCGACAGTCCAGATTAAAAATAATATATTTCAATACAACAGAAGCTATGTACATAATATATTCAATAAGCTTTCAAAATAGTAGCAATGCATATACATATACAGTACATAAATTCCCGGTATGTCCTAGCTCCATGTTTGCGTTTTCTAGATGACGTTCATTTATGCTAATTCAAATCTAACAGATCCCAAATTATTTAGGATGTTGTAATGTGACCTTACCTATAACGATAGAGTGAACTCTTCCTGAAACTATGAATACTGCGCCTCTCAATAGAGAGGACCGAGACGGAATCGAGTCTCTGACTGTTTCCGACTACTGTCAAACTCTCTGCTTTGGCAGAGAGGAACTCGGACGAGGCTTTGCCGCAGGGCAAGGTTTCGTCCGGGGAGGTAGACAGTCCCTGAACCCGGTTATACGGATTCTAATGGGCATATTTTTGGCCGAGCCTACGGGCTCGGTAAGCCCACATTAAACCGGCCTTGTGCCACATTCGACCCACGTGGGAGGGTTGTTAAATATCGAGACGGAATCGAGTCTCTGACTGTTTCCGACTACTGTCAAACTCTCTGCTTTGGCAGAGAGGAACTCGGACGAGGCCTTGCCGCAGGGCAAGGTTTCGTCCGGGGAGGTAGACAGTCCCTGAACCCGGTTATACGGATTCTAATGGGCATATTTTTGGCCGAGCCTACGGGCTCGGTAAGCCCACATTAAACCGGCCTTGTGCCACATTCGACCCACGTGGGAGGGTTGTTAAATATCGAGACGGAATCGAGTCTCTGACTGTTTCCGACTACTGTCAAACTCTCTGCTTTGGCAGAGAGGAACTCGGACGAGGCCTTGCCGCAGGGCAAGGTTTCGTCCGGGGAGGTAGACAGTCCCTGAACCCGGTTATACGGATTCTAATGGGCATATTTTTGGCCGAGCCTACGGGCTCGGTAAGCCCACATTAAACCGGCCTTGTGCCACATTCGACCCACGTGGGAGGGTTGTTAAATATCGAGACGGAATCGAGTCGAGCCAATAGTAGTTCACTCCAAACCAGCCTGACAGTCATACTAACATTTTCCACATTTTGTAATATTATTCTGTGTAATATATCTTTGTTATTTCTATTCTTGTGTTCGTGTTGTTCTTCCTTGTTCCTAACCTTGTACCATAACAGTGGCGACGAGGATATTGAAGAAACGAAGTTCTATGTGGAGAATTTTAAAAAAAAGAACACCAACAAAAAAAAACTTTTGTTAGGATATTGAAGAAACGAATTTCTACGCGGAGAATCTAAAAAAAAAAATTAAAAAAAACATTTTTGCTATCGGTCGCCCATAACAGAGACGTCGAGGATATAGAAGAAACGAAGTTCTACGCAGAGGATCTTTAAAAAAAAAAGCATTTTTGCTATCGGTCGTCCATAACAGAGGCGACGGAGGTATTGAGAAAAGAAAACAAATTCTACGCGAAAAAAAAAAGATAAAAAAATATTTTTTTTTTGGACACCAACCTTAACAGTGGTAACGAAGATACGAATTTTACCTCTCAGGCAAAACAGAATCAGATCCTACGCAGGAAATTTATTTCATACTAAGGTTCGAGAACAACAGGTGACAAAGACCTGAAATCTACACTGAGAAAAAAGGAAAAATAGTTACAAAAAATTACGGTGTAAACATCGAAGACTTTAAGGCAACCATATTGGAACTAACGAACATGCAATTCGAGCAGCAACAAAAAACTGAGGAAAGACAGACTCGGCTCGAAGAAAAACAATTAGAAATTCAACAGAAAAACGAAGAAAAGCTATTGGAAATTCGACCGGAAAACGAAGAGAAGCAACTTGGACTACAAGAATTACTACTACAGGCAGTAATAAATAAAGGACAACATTCTGGAAATGAAACGGAATTCTCGCAAAACGCTATATGGACTCTATCAAAGACTTCACTTATGCACCGGACGAAGACAAAACGTTTGGGGCTTACTTCAGAAGATATGAAGATGCATATGTGTTTGATTGCGGGAATTGGTCAAACGCGAAAAAAGTGCGTCTACTACTCAGAAAACTAGGGTCAAGCGAATACACTAAATTCGTAGACTATATCCTACCGAGGAAAACGAATAAGTTGACTTTCAAGGAAGCCGAGAAAATTTTAACGGAATTATTTAGTCCGAACACTTCACTATTCCACAAAAGGTGTAAATGTTTAAATGTAACAAAAATGGATAGCGAAGACTATATAACATTCGCTTCCATAGTAAACAAACACTGCGATGACGTTAAGTTATCTGAACTCATCCCTGACAATTTTAAATGTTTGATATTCGTCCAAGGCCTGGTTTCGACTAAAGATGCGGAGATCAGATGGAGAATTTTAACAAAACTTGAGAGTGAACCAGAATTGACGCTACAAAAATTGACTGAGGACTGTCAGAGATGTATAAGCGTAAAGAAGGACTCGAAAGATATCGAAGAGTCTGGCGTCGCTCACATACGAAGGGTACAACGACAAACATGTTTTTCCCTCCTCAAAAACAAGCCAAAAAAATTATTTTACTACAAAAAGTCAAATGAAATCTCAGAAGAAACTACCACCCAGTCCGTGCTATCGCTGTGGGACTTTGCATTGGTACAAAGATTGCCCATAGAGACTTGTCTGTCGTGCAATAAAGTGGGACATAAAAGTTCGCATTGTATGACAAAGAAATAAAGTAAAATCCGAGTAAGAGTCAATAGAACTGACCAAGCGAACGGGATGAATATACGAAAATACGTTCAAGTAGAAATGTTAAACGAAAAAATCAGATTACAATTATATTCTGGATCACATTTAAGCATTATTAGCTTACAGACGTGGAAGAAATTAAATAAACCGACCATGTTTAGAACCGATAAAACAGCCAGGTCGGTAACAGGAATAAAAATCAAATTTGAGGAGCAAATTATCACAAAAGTGACATTCAACGCAATGACCAAGAAATTAAAGATTTATGTTCTAAAAAATACGGAAAATTTATTTGGGACTGACTGGATGCAGAAATTTCACCTCTGGTATTTACCGATAAATACGTTCTGCCAAAAAGTGGAAAGTTTGTCGACCGAGGCAGAGAAATTGAAGGAGTAATTAAAGGAGATTTTCCCCGACCTATTTTCAGCCGGCCTCGGGAGGTGTAAAAAAAATGGCGGCAAAACTCTAACTAAAAGAAAATGTACATCCCATTTTCAAGAAGAAAAGAAATGTACCTTTCGCATCACTAGAAAAAATAGACCAAGAGTTGGATAGACTCGTGAAAACCGGTATATTGACAAAGGTGGAATATAGTCAATGGGCCGCACCTACGGTTTATGTGAAAAAGAAATCAGGTGAGATACGAGTATGCGCTGATTTCTCGACGGGATTGAATGCCGCGATTAAGAATTATCACTATCCTCCCCCTAGTCCAGAGGAAGTTTTCACAAAGTTGAACGGAGGAAAATTTTTCTCAAAGATAGACTCGAGCGAAGCATACCTACAAGTACCAGTAGATGAGTAAAGCTCGAGGTTGTTGTGCATAAACACACATAAAGGGTTATATAAGATCCAGAGATTACCATTCGGGATCAAGGTCGCGCCGGCGATATTTCAGCAAATAATGGACACTATGCTCGGCGCTCTGGATTTAACGATCGCATACCTTGATGACATCCTGATCAATAGCAAAAATATTGAACAACACTAGGAACACGTTCAAGAGGTTTTCAGACAGATACAAAACTACGGTTTTAAGGTAAAGAGAAATAAATGTGGCTTCTTTATAAAGGAGATAAAATATCTGGATCATAGTTTGGACGAATAAGGAAGAAGACAAGACACAGAAAGGGCCACGGCAATAAAAAACATGCCGGCTCCAAAACATTTAGCCGAATTACAAAGCTTCTTGGGCTTAGTAAATTATTATCAAGAATTTATTCCTAACATGCACAAATTACGAGCACCCCTAAACGAACTGTTGAAGAAGGAAAAAGATGTAGGAATGGTCATATGAATGTCAGACATCTTTAGACAAAATCATTAAGACTAGACCAGCAGATTTATTGTTAGCACATTATGACCCAAAATTGGAAATAATAGTAGCGAGTGACGCGAGTGCCTATGGTGTTGAGGGATGTATACTTCATAAAATGTAGGATGGGACACTAAAACCCTTCGCGCATGCGTCAAGAACGTTGACACCAGCCGAAGAAAATTACTCGCAAATCGAAAAAGAAACGCTGGTGATTATTTTTGCGGTTACGAGATTCCACACATATATTTATGATAGATTTTTTACCTTACAGACGGACCACAAGCCGTTATTGACAATATTTGGATCAAAGAAACGTTTACCTGTCTAAACTGCTAATAGATTGCTAAGATGGGGGACTATTGTTTAAACTATAACTTTAAATTGGAGTATCTTGCATCAAACAAATCGAGCATGCGGATGGTCTTTCGAGACTAATACCAAAGAAAACGGAGCCATTAGAAGATTCCGTAATTGCAGCTCTACAATATGAGGAAGATATTAGAACATCATTATGTAGTACAATTCGAAACCTCCCCATCACATTACAGGAAATAAGAAAGGAAGCAGTGAAAGACGAATTTATAAAGGAAACGAAAACAAAAATTGCAGGAAAAGATAAGCATATATAAGAGAGTATTTTGTTATGTGATAATATTCTGCTATATAATGAAAGAGTAGTAACCCTGAAAACGCTACAAAGGCGAATCCTCAAGGTTTTTCACATGGGCCACCCAGGAAAGAAGATGATGAAATCCTTAATGCGAAGTTATGTGTACTGACCAAACATGGATCAAGATATTATACATATTGTGGAAAAATACAAGTGATGTTCGCCCGAAAAATTAGATCGTTATTCGACAAATTACTGCAAAACAGACAAAGCAATCACCAACGTCGTTTGTACCAAAAAGAAAATTTCACCCAGGGGAGAAAGTTTTTTTTTTTCAATGTTCAAAAACAACACATCCTATTGGGAGCCAGGTACAATAGAGAAACGAATCAGGAACGTGATTTACTTAATTCAGGGTCCGAAATTCTCGCAGAAAAGGCACTCAAATCAGATCAGAAAGAGGCTGTTAGAGGATTCTAACGGTCTACCTCAGGAATTGGAGGAATTGATAGACACAATGTTTGAAAAAATCAATATGCAAAGGCCTCAAACAATGTCAGAAGCGCAGAAATCAAGTCGAAAAATAAAATTTACAGAGCATGCGATGATTAATCCGAAGAGGAAAATATATTAAAGACCCCTACGAGGTAAAAGCTTTGGGAGGGTGTTTTATGGGACCTTACCGACAGAGTGAACATTTCCTGACACTATAAATACTGGTACTCTCAAGAGAGAGGGACGAGATGGAATCGAGTCATGAGCAGTCTCTGACTGTTTGCGACTTCTGTCAAACTCTCTGCTTTGGCAGAGAGGAACCCGGACGAGACTTTGCCAAAGGGCAAAGTTTCGTCCGGGGAG
>OZ038477.1:44121990-44146990 GCA_964036315.1 Acanthosepion esculentum
GATTTTATATATATATATATATATATATATATATATATACATATATATATATATATATAGAGAGAGAGAGAGAGAGAGAGAGAGAGAGAGAGAGAGAGAGAGAAAGAGAGAGAGACAGGAAATATTTGTATGCATACAAATATTTAATTTATTCTATTTCCAACTAAGGATTTAACATACTTTTCATATTTACTTTACACAGATGCATAATAACAAAATATGCATAGAAAACAGAACTAAATTTGATTTAATAGAAAGAAATCCTATTTATCTATTTTAATGTGTTAAAAATGTATTCGTACAATATAAATAAATTACATAATCTCCATGTAATACTTTGTAGAGTAGCCATTATTCACTTCTACAGCAACCAAACTCGTCTTGTAGTTCTCAATTAATAACTTGCAAATTTTAGTTGGTATTTTGTTCCATTTTTCTCGCATATGGTCTTCAGGTCAGGGATGTTTGTTGCCGCCTTTGATTGGATTTGCATTATTATATAACGCCTCAGATTCTCGATTAGGTTTATATCTGAGATATAAACTTGGCCATTTATTGATATTCACATTATTTTCAGCAAGCCATTTCTTCGTAGATTTTGCAGTGTGCTTAGGATCATTATCTTTTTGGAAGATTCAACCTGGAAGAAGTTCAAGAATTTCAACTGAAAACAAATTCAAATTTACTTCCAAAATATTTTGATATACTGCGTCATTCATTCTACCATCTATTAGTGATATTTTAGGCACCTCGAGGTGGTGTAATGGTTAGCAGGCTTGTCTCGCTAGAACAATTACGACTGCGAAGTGATTTCGATCCTCACCGGGTGCCTACTAATTTCGTCTTTGTGCCACATCTAAGCTACGCTTAGAAAATCCTTTTACTGATATGTTGACCCTACTTTTTGCAGAAAAACCTCGCCAAATCGTGAAGTTGCCAACACTAAATTTCACTGTTGGAACTGTGTTCCTGTGCTTAAAGCATCGATATCTTTTCTCCATACATGATTTCTACAATTACGTTAAAAGAACTCAGTTGTCCTTTAGTCTATCCATAATATTCTTTCCCAATTCAATTTTTCCTTATCTTTATGTTCATGAACGAATTATAACCTGGCATTTCTGCGTTTTTTCAATAGCAGTGGATTTTTCTGAGTTGGGGAGGGTGACATTAGATTCTTCCGAGGAATTGCATTGCTATTGTCCGTTTGATGACATATATTACTGGAAAAATCAAATCATCCTCCAACTCGTGACGAGTAAGTATTGAATTTTGTTTAGTTTGACGCATTAATTTCCTCAAAGATTTTGAAGAAATCTTCGATGGAGCACCTGTTCCTCTGATTATCAACAGTTTTGAATATTTTTATACCTTGCAATATATGAACTAACGGTAGTAAACGGTATTATCAGGTTGTCTGAGATTTTCCTGTAACTTTCATCATCATTTCAGAGCTTACAACTCATTTTTTTTGCGAATTTGCCAATTCATTACCTCTTGCCATGATGATAACCTTCTTGCACGAAAGTCAATTACATAATGTTCTGTTTATATTTTTTGTCTAAAAGTAACTAATAATAATATTTTTGGAGCATTCTAGAATATTCCACTTGTAGAATCTAGAGTATCAAAGCAATTTAAATGTTTTAAAATTTGAAATGTGCATAGTACGAATACTTTTTTCACCCATTAAAATGGATAAATCTTATTTATTTATATTAAATCAATTTTTCTATGCATATTTAGTTATTATGAATCTGTGTACAGTTAAATATATGAAAAGTATATTTATCCATTAGTTTGAAATACAATAAATTAAAGATTTGTAGCGTCTTGGGCATGACGATAAAATACATCTGCGTCCCGGGTAAGACGATAAACTACGTCCAACTGCAAGGCCTCTGATCAGGAGGTTTTGAGGAGGGTGGAACCACCTCTTAATTGCTGGTGTTCGCAGGTCAACCCAGACCTGGGGTGGTATCACCTGTTAGGGTCCCTGCTATGGTCAAATAGTTGACCCTACCTGACTTAAAACACTATGAAAGTGTAAAAATAGATTTTAATATGATAAATATTTTTTTAAACTAGTAGGAGCAATAAATATTTGAAAGAAAATATTACTAGAAATAAAAATCTTGCCAGCATTAAATAACCCATTGAAACAAAAAACAGTGCCACAAAACAAACCAAACTATACATTTTTTAAACAATATTACCAGCTATACATCTTTGAAAAAAAAAGCAAATTTGGTTGGCATTAAATAACCCATTGTGGTTGATATGCCGTAAAACAAAACAAAAACAAAAACGAATAAAGATTTGTATGTGTACGAATATTTCTTCTCCCAATTGTTTATCTAAATCTAAAAAGATAAACACGCTATAATTCACCTTCATCCCTGCCGTGAGCGGATGGCTTAGTGGTAGGAGTTCCGACTGACGCCAATTTAGTTGGGTTTCGATCCTAGCTAGAGGCAATCGGACGTCTAGCCACTCTGATGAGCTGCGGAACAGTCTGTGGATGACAAATATATATATATATACTTCTTAAAAATAGATGGACTTTTTTCTTATCTGACATTTTATGTATTGAAACGTTATTATAGTCGACACTACGGATTTGAAATAGACACACAATTTTTATTTCTTATACTGAGTGTATTACGTCTATTGGCTTGCGCATTGGATAAAAATTAATAACGAAGATGTGTTCTCCGGCAGGTTTCAATAAAATTTCCAGTGATGATGTATTTAAATTGTACGTGGCAGTGAAGCTAGAAAACAGAATAGAGTTCCACAGATGAGAAGTGCGAGATATGTATCTATTAGAATAAAACTTCCGGTTACATCTAGCTATTTCAACAGTAAAATGATGAGGTACGTTTAAATCTATGTGGTTGAGGTAACAATGCGAGCTTGATAGAACAACTGCCATAAAGTATTTATTGAAAAATCAAAGGGAATCCATATCAAAGGGACGAGAAATTGAATGGCGGAAAGCTGTCATGTGGGAAAGTGATTCAAATTATTGTGAGTTATTTTAGGAATAAATTTATGTTAGTATTGCCACCAATTAATCTAAGAATTGTTTCAGCATTATTAATTCAGTGATCTAAGGTCAGTTTTAAACTTCGATGAATCCTGATATTACACTAAGGATGGTTGTAGCAAATAGATTTTTAAATAATTATTTTCAGCAATGTAGAATTCAGTAAGAGTGAAACGGTTAAAGTAAGTTTGGAAACTTGTTATCGATTTTTAAATATACTAGACCAGAAGAAAGAAGTATTATAATTCCGATATCTCAAGAGAATTCATTTCATTTAACCTTCAGATATATCCATCAAATTGTTCTTGTCTACAGAACCAACTACATAATCAACATCAAAAAGATATAGCTATATTATTGCTACGACTTGCTTTAACGGTTTTGTTATTTACATATAAAACAATTATCAACAATCGAAACAAGGTAAAAGCTAAGATTTCGAATATATTTTACAATGCAATCTCCCTTTTTATGAACCAAACAAACAAAAGGGTCATACCAAAATTTACCATATTTCTCTGAAGAAAATATAAACATAAAAATAGATCCTATACATTTATGAAATCCTACATTATTCCGTTCCATACGAAAATAACGGTAATTATAATACTAACCGTTTCCCTATGACTTTGATGTTCCTTGCCCGAGCAGCCAGCAATTCTTAGTTGAAATTTTCTCTTTAAATAATTTTTAAGGAAAATTTTTTTCGCAATTTCACTGTCTGTGATCATTCATTCCAGTATAGATCAGAAATTCCTTCCTAATATATTATTTGAAGTAGGTTGGAACATTAGCAACTTGATTATGTTATTGTTTACTGTTCGAGTTTACATGTGATAACAATTTTAATTTTTTTTCATGCTGTTAATAGTCCTCAAGTGACCTGGTTTCTTTTATATGGTACAGTACTTTCTTTGGTATTCTGTAGAACCAGTCTACAATGTTCAAAGAAGGATTGTATTTGCCAAGACCCATAGCACTGGCTTGCTGAAAATCATGTTTAACCACTGATCTTAGATGCGCATGCATACAGCTGACAGTTTAAATATTTCTGCACAGGTTTGGCGCCATGTATAATATCCAAATGTAAGTCATGTTCTGAGAAGTTATTTAAGTAGATGACTCGAGTTTTCAGTTTCATGTCTTGGGTTTGTAGCAATTTGTGTTGTTGGACGAGAAACTACTTCTAGTCTAATTTCAATTCCTTTTTTTTGCTATACTAATTTTGTTATAATGGAAGCACACACCAAAATATCTGATGTGTTTAGTATTTACCAATTCTATATCTTTAAATTTTATTATGGATTTAGTGTATGTGTCATCGCTGCTTTCATTCCAATTCCAGGTCATTGCTTCTGTTTTGGAAAGGTTTATCGTAATTCCAATTTGTTGGGACACTTGACAAATTGGATAAGTATCAGGAACTTGCAACGATGCGAATAAAAATTACAAGGGACAATCGATCGGTGTCTGTAAAGTCTCCATAACTGGGTAAGATATATGAAAGGCAGACATTTGTTCACATAAGTATTTTCTCTGTACATTGCTGATGAGTACAGCATGGTTCCAGCTTTTCCACAAACGCTGCTAAAAATAGCGTTGGATTGACTTGGTAATTCCAGCTCCATATTTGCTCTCATAGTTTAATACACATGAATTTACCCATGTATGGGAATGGCCGAAATGTAGCAAATATTCTGAATACAAACAACCCCTTCTCTTGGACAGTTTGGCAACTAGAGTTAAGCTGTCCAGATTATTCTACGTTTTACCGCATTCTTGACTGGTTTGTTTTATTTTGTTTTAGCCTCAATGAGTTACTTAATGTTGATAAGAGTTTTAAGATAGTTTCGTATGAATAGTATATGTATTTTCTTTGTAAGAAATCAGTGTGCAAATCAGGATTCATTGACGTATTTTTGTCGAATCAAATGAATTGCAGTAATATTTTTTTAAATGTATTACTGCTTATATATTTTTCCAAATATTTATTGCTGGTATTTTACTATAAATATCTATTTTTATATTTTCATAATGATTTGACCCAAGTTTGGAGGTTAACTAGTTGCCAAGAGCTGAGGTCCTAACAAGTGCTACCCACCTCTTGTCAGCTCCATTATTGAGTTAATGGTAAATCCGTTAGTGCTTTTCCAAAGGTCATTAGTGCAGTTTGAACGCAAGTAATTGAAGCCAAAATGGGGATCCAATTCGGCAATTACATCTTCCACGATGTTAAAAACGCATACCTACACAATTTAAAATGGCGTCGTTGCAAAAGAGTATTGGTAAACCAGACGAAAACATTGAATGTAGTGGTTAATGTTTAAAAAAGGTCTACTTGATGCAACAGGTCTCCGCATACTTCTAAAATAGATATATTACTTTAGATTCTCTGTAACTCTAAGCATTATACTTCGTAAAAGAATTCATAATGTCCATAAAAGTTATCTGAAAGAACAAACTTTTATTGCTGGTATATTTTACTATAAAAATCTATTTTTATATTTTCATAGTGTTTTGATCACAGCTTGTCGGTTAACTAGTTGCACATAACTGAGGCCCTAACTGGTGCTACCACCACTGGTCACCTCCATTCTTGAGAGAATGATAGGTCCATAAATGATTTTTCAAAGGTCATTAGTGCGATTTGAACGCAAGTAATTGGAACCGAAATATGGATGCAACTCGGCAGGTACATCTTCTACAAGGTTAGAAACGCATACCTACACAATATAGAATGATATCGTTGTAAAACAATATTGGTAAACGAGAATACAACATTGAAAGTAGTGGTCTCTTAAAAATGGTCTCTTAGTTACGACAAGTCTGTGAATACTTCTGGAGTAAATGTATTATTTTGGATTCTATGTAACTGTTAGTATTATATTAGTAAGAGAATTGTTATGGTTCGTAAAAGATCATCGAAAGAAGTGGTAGCGAAGATTGGAATTCAAACTCACTAAATGAAAAGAGGTTATTACATGGCTTATTATAGAACAGTCAAATCAAAACGCAGAAGGCACAAGTGTTGGATTGGTTGAGATTTCAACAATTCAAACCTTGTTGAATTATTTAATGTCAGAATTAAACTTTTTTTCTTCTTTTCAGTCGTTGGCATTTTCTTTATTCGGGGATAGATTTAGTCGTTTATCTCTCAGTCTGTAATGGCTTGCTTGTTAGCACTCCCATTTTCCGAGATTCCTCACTTATGTTCAGTGTTACAGTTGGCATATTGTAAACCAAACTGACTAGGGCAGGGCAAGATATGAATCTATGTCTTCCTGGATCGAAGTGTTACATATCATGACACAATGACTTTCTAGCCTTGGATCGCAGCTATCTACTACAAATGAAACTGAATTCAAATTTATTGGCTGCAATTTCCCATAATGGGTGTGGCTTCATCACGAGAAACACCTATGGCTCTACATAAAACACTATTTTGCATTGTGTTTTCTGTGGTTACGTAACATGTGTACAAAGCATTAATCAACACTTCCGGTGTAGTAAAACAAGACGTGTGTTGGTATGCACGATTTATCTGACATGAACATTGCTTTTAAAATTACCGGAGGTAAAACTTTTTCAATGTTTATCTCTTCAGTTCAAGGCTCAGACGTCATGCGACCATTTTCATTTTCTAATATCGTCTCTTCCCTTCGTATCCCAGAACACATTCGCCATTACCACTTTTACTGCAACCCTCTATATTGAGAAACACAGGGGCTATTGCATTTGGTGAGATTCAGGAGAGTAAAAATATCGATTTAATATAAGTACAGTTTAATTTATATATTTGTTGTGTGCCTAGCTATTATATAGGATGTTCCAATAAATTGGACCGATTTTAAATGTGAATTAACTTTAAGCGTCTAATGATTTTTTTTTCTTTTTCTTTCAGATTTAACAACTTAAGTCTTTGGCAATTTGAACCATGGAAGTATTAACAATCAAACAACGTGTTAAATTTAGCGAATCCTATTACGAAAATTGACATTCAAACAGAAATGCATTTCGCGCACTTCGCGATTTTGTTTGGTCAACATAATCGACCAACTGAGAATGCAATTGGAAACGATGTAACGTTGTTGTAGAGAAGTTCAGTTCCTGCGCGCGATGACGAATAGAGGTGTCTGGATTTTCGGACACATTCTCGTGCCCTGCAGAAATGTTTTCAGCTGAACAGCGTACACATGCACGGAGTAGATTTTTCACATCATCCACCGACCCAGTTTGTGTGAATTTACAAGGAATTCTTCCAATTGCAAAATTGAAACTTTAACACGTTGTTTGATTGTTAATTTAAAATTTTAATTTTAATGTCAACATTTAAAATCGGTATTGGAAGACTTTTTTTATTTTTTTTATTTTATCATTGCAAATTACAAACGCATTATAAATAGAAATAAACAAGGATAGTCTCTAATTTTTTCTGGGGATCCATCTTCCATAACCTTGTCGTCTTTGAAACATTATAATTATAGTTAACACATAGGAACGCCTCGATTTCTTTTTATGTATCCTTACCGTTTCTCTATTTAGAATTATGATTTGCATCAAAGCATATAGCAACCATCTAAGTTGGTGATATTTATATGTTATGTGATTCTTGTCTGCGTTCGATTCGTCTGTTTTTGTCAGTGGAATAACACCGAATATTTTTACAAATATCTGTATCTGTTATTTTACTCGGCGAAAAAAAAGTGACTGTCTCATTTGACATTCATGGCACCAGAATTGCATCTGAAAATCACGCAATCTTTTAACGTCACTTAGAATTTTTTTTAATCGCGCAGTCTTTTAAAACGTCTACCGATGATTGATCTGAGACTAGATGTTTGTCTAGTTATAATATCACTGTGCAGGCGTGTCGAGTTCAATTGCTGCTCGATTCTCTTTCGCCCACATCGCGCTAATGGAAAGGCACCGATCCATCTTCATTCAGCTATGGGTTAAGTATGGGTATATTGCCTTGAGGCGGCAACCAGTCTAGGAGAAGGAAAAGTATGAATTCAAAGTCAACATAAAAAAGGTTGTGCGTCGTCGGGCCATTTGAGCCGAGACACACCAATTCTGCTAAGGCGGCAATAAAGGTGCTGCTTCTCTGATCCTAATGGGTTGCTGGGAACATACATAATATCACTGGTGGGACATATGAAAAGAAAAACTTCATATCTTTCATGGTTCAAGATATACAGGGTATTCCTAAAGTCTGTACACATAGAAAATCTCATTAACTAAATATATTTTTGCCTCCACAGATTAAACATGGTTTTGTCCAAAGAAAGAATTGACTTCTCTTAATTTTGGTCGGGGAATTCTAACTCAGAATGTGTATTTAATGAAAATCACATATGCAACACTTGAATTGAATGTATAAAGAGTGAATGTGCTAAAATTGACGGCAATGTGCAGCTATTGCATCGAGTTGCCTTGAATCTTGCAATCCGCATCAATGATTGCATCAAAGATGATGGAAATCATATTAAAGATGTTATGCGTTAATGTTCCAATTCAAAGAAATGTTGAAAATTTCGTCTCTTGAAAATATGCATTTTTGTCTAGGTGTCCAGACTTTAGGGACAACCTGTAGAATTAATACAAATAGAAATATGGTACGTAAAACAAATGAACAACCTAGAGATGCTTAAAATATTTAATGTTTACACTGCAATTATTCGAAAATATTCTTTCTGTAGACGTATCCATAAACATTCAGGAATGGCAGGCATGCTGTCGGATTTTGATTCCCACAGTTTAGATTCGATTGTACAACGCCTCTAAATATACAAGGGTCATTCCATGAATAAGTTGAATTTTTCGGTATAAGGATTTCTAATACAGATAGATGTTTACTCTTTTTTATTTATTTTTTTTGTTTTACTTCTTTTTCACATGAATTTAATTTCTTTTGCAGATTAAAAAAAACTTAACAAAGATGGCCGACCAAGAAGCATGCTCCAGGATTGAAAAGCGGAGAGTTATCAAGTTTGTGGTTGCTGAAGGGTTCAAACCAGTTGAAAGTCATAGGAGAATGTCAACTGTGTATGGTGCCACATGTTTCTGCCAAAAAATGTCTACAAGTGGGCTAAATTGTTTAAAGAAGGACGGAGCAGTGTTGAGGATTAAGACAGGCCTGGGAGGCTAACGGAAGTGAGGACTCCTGAAGTGATCTAATCAGTCAATGACCTCATTCACTCTGACAGAAGGGTGAAAGTGGATGACATTGCAAGAATTTTGAGCTTATCTGTTGGGACAAACGCAGGGGTCATCAGTCAGAAGGAGTCATCTTGCATCATGACAACGCAAGGCCTCACACAGCAGCCCAAACGGTGCAGACCATCAACGAGCTGGGCTGGGAACTGCTCCCTCATCACCCTTGCCCCTTCAGACTTTCACCCGTTTGGTCCCTTGAAAGCGTTCACGAGAGGCACGAAGTTTAAAAGTGACGATGAAGTCAAAAGTGTTGTGAGCGACTGGCTGAGACATCAGTCCAAAGATTTTTACGCTGAGGGAATACGGAAGCTTGTGCACAGATGGGAAAAGTGTGTGAGAGTGCTGGGAGACTACGTTGAAAAATAATAAACAAAAGTAAGCTTCTATCTGTATTAGAAGTCCTTATACCGACAAATTCACCTTATTTATTGAATGACCCTCGTATTAATTATTAGAAGAAAATTAGCGCTAAATATGTATAATTTACGTTAGAATAGCCGAGATGAGGAAGTGACAGAGATGTGTTTTTACCAACAAATTCTAAGTATACAATGGACAGATCTAAAAAGTATTAGAGAAAATAAGTGATTGGTTGAACCTGTTACACGCATTAAGCAAAAGACAGCTAACATTTATGGGACACTTAATGAGAAAAATATGTATTTAACTGAAGAAAAATGAGCCAGCTACCTATTTAATGGTAATGTATATGGTTGGCAGAACAAGATCAAATTATGATATAAAAAAAAATCAAAAGTTAGCTGCAGCAACAAAAGACTCCCTGAAAGAACGTAGCCTATAAAAGAAATATAGCTTTTGTTGCTAGGTCAGGCCTGTTTGTTTTAGTCGTCTTACTCGCAACATTTCGGCCGTTGAGTACAAGCCACCGGACAAATTAAGGAGACTGTCTTTTTACACGATAACTTCGGAGTTTTGAACTGGATCGTTTATCTAGACCAAGAGAGTTTGATTGTTCTTATTAAGTCTAAGATACATCGGAGATATTTCACAAATACTAACCAATACTATTCACGTTTATGCAGCCTGTCCTTTTCTCCTGATGAACCGAGTATGTCTCTTTCAGCACTGCCCAAGCGACACATTGCTTAAGAGATTAAAGTGTTGTGTAAAGCATGCCTGATCCCCTGGCAGTTTTGACTTCAATCCCTGGTCTGGTGTAGATGAAAAAGCACACATACACATTCAGTAAAGATTAAAAATCCGGTAAGCATCAATTTTCGTCAATCGAATAAACGGTTCCGTGGAAAATTAAGAGATCATAGCCCAGGGCCACCAGAAGAGGGCCAATATGCATACCGCCCAAACTGTCAGCACAGCAACGAGTAGCATGATGATTAGCATTATAAACTGTGCAGTAATTAAATGTACATAGACGATGATATTATAGCGCCATAATTGGTACAATCTACAGATCAACACGGCGGACAACCTCATGTATAAAGTTAACTGGAAGAAGAGAGCTAAGTTTATGACTTTGTGTGTTTAGTTATTAAACTTATTTTGTTAAGATACTTGAGTGAAAACGCACTACATAAAGACGCAAACGAAAATAGTCTCTAACTTTAGATGGATATTTATCGTCATTAATATTGTTACCTTCCCTTTGAATATTATTAACAGTATCACAAACGAACGTTTCAATCTGTTTTGTTTATATCATTATTGATTCTCTATATACAAATATTGATTTGATTCAAAGCATATCGCAGTTTATTCACAGACATATGATAATTGTCTTTGTTCAACGCCCGACATTTTACAGCCCATCAAAGGTTAGCATGCTGACTGAAGTAATAAATTATATACTAATTAAATTTACACACTTAAGAATATTATAGTTATGATTACTACAAACTAAGGACCATATTAGAGTGAAATACAGCCTATAGGTTAATGGGTAAATGGAGGAATACAAATTAAATGTTTCTCATCAGGAAGGTTAACCTATTCCTCTTGATACTAAATCGGAAACCCCTGTAAAATCATTTGACATTCTGTTATATAGACGAGCTTTCAACACTCTCTATATTGTTTCTATCAAGTTAACAGTAGCGCAATAAACCGATCATTCTTGAAACGCTCTCAATGTATTCATTAATATGAAACATATTCATTGCACAGAGTGTATGCCAATGTACTTCGTAATGTTGCCATATTTGACCTGTAATAGTTGGTAATCGTTGGGAGAAGAATATAATGTATATTTCGCTCTTTAGATTTTTCATCTATTTTGATCAAATTTATTACACCGTTGTTTTTAATGCAAACACTAGCATTAGATTTTCCCATCAGCGAATTTTACTGTTTTCATTGTATATATTGGATCGTTTTTTTGTACTGACTGGTCTTTGGGTACATCAAATTGAATTAACATAATTCAATTATTCCTCCGTAAATAAGCATCGTTTTCCTGTTTTTGTAATTGCATGTGTTCTTTTGTCCAGTCTTTTCATGGCTTTCGTTATTTTAGTTATGATGGTACGTTTACAGAAATGGATACGTTTGTATTATTTCTACTTAGAACCATTTTAAATTAAATAGACTGACACGTGTAATGACGCTCTAATTGATTAGACGACGTGCCGTTAAATTTGGGCTGAATAGTAAAAACAAATAAAACAAAATAGCTAACTTTTTTTTTACTTTTGTCTACGGAACTTTTTCTAATTCAAAAATTATCCCGAGATCAGCCTGCATGAGCCACTCAGTTACACAAAAGTACTTGGGATTTCACTTTGATTTATTCTTTGTAGTATTTCAATGATATTCACCTACTTCTTCAAATTCAATTTCCCCATTATGAAATTTAACCCATTAATACCCACCATCACAGATATAGGACTGTAGAAACTTACAAATACCGGATTTCTAGAAAAGTAAATATAATAACGATTAATTCATACTGCTTCTGCTCAGCTATTTATAGTCCCGTCTGCAGTGATCATGTCCGTATTACATATACTCGCGATTGAACGTAAAATCACTAGGCCGCAATATTCACTGATGAACGTATTAATCCTGTTGGCCATTTTCCCATGAGACAAAGCCGAATCTCCGTAAAACTATTGCTGATGGCTTTTCGGCATGCTTGGCTATTTTCACTGCAATTTGTTTCCATTTTTATATTGTCTTTCTTTGACCACTGAAGATCATTTTTGCAATAATCTAAGGCAGGCGTAGACAACGTTTTTCGAATAATGGGTTTCATCACAAAGTGGGTCGCACTACTAAAATTATTCAAGATAAATTTTCATAGAATCAAACTCAGACCATATGCGAAAGAAATCGTAAGATAATCTTATATTTTAGAAAAGATTGTTTTTTGGTTTAGTTTGGTTTGGTTTGGTTTACGTTATATAAACGTCAATGGATTATTTAATGCCGACATAATTTATATTGCTGGTAATATGTTTTTCTTCAAAAATCTATTTCTGGGAATATTTTTCCTTGAAGAAATCTATAGCTGGTAATATTTTTTTCAAAGAATGTATAGCTGTTTGTATTGCTGGTATATTGTTTTAAAAATATGGCTGATGATAATTTTTCCTTCAAAAATTAGAGAATATCTTCCCGCGGCAGCACACTCCCCATTGCACTAGAGAAGGAAGAACGATAGTCATATCGATGTTAGTGCAACCAACTGATGCGGGAGATGGGCAAGTTTGGGCCCGGGACCAGGTACACTACATTAAATCCGAACATGTCTCACATCTCGTTGCCGTGTGAAGACAGATAAATACCTACACACGTTGCAAGAGGCTTTAGTTAACACGCGTGTTTGGAAACCATCTTGTTGCGACATCGAACACCAAACTGTCGGCAATATAGATTGGGTTCAAGTTAATGGTCGTTAAATATCGTCGACCTAGTGCGGGGCGCTAACTTCAGAATACAATGTTAAGTTATTCCAAGATATTTTAGACGTGTGGCTTTCAGACTCCTCTGATATATGCACTGTAGACTGACAACAAAGAACCTAACGTAAAATCTAATGTTAAAATATCAAATCATAAAATATATACCATGATATTTAGTACAAGCTTAAAATATATGTTATACATCAGAACATATTGTTCTCTATTTTCTAAATTGTTCTGTATGCAAGGAAAATGTGACGGATGCAAACATAAGTTAGACGGTAAACTAATTACTTGATCCAACATCCAGTGTCGATCTTTGAACTATAGTGATTTAAATATAAATAAATATTTAAAGGTGTTCTTTTTTTGTCGGCCATGATGAAATATTGTTTATGAGTAAAACTTGAAATATTTTATCCAACAGACTGTTGTGACCGTTGACATGAAACAATTTTGCAAGTTGCAATATTTTGATCTCAAGTGTTCAATGTCTACATTGTAGTTGATCTAGCAGCTTGATTTTCCCTGTGGAATTTTCCCAAAACATTTTGACAGAATATTGAACTGAGAGTAAAATGAATTTCAAATCTGATTTTTAAAGTCAGCAATCTTCTTGATGATTAATTTACATAAGATTGATTCATATGAGAGAAATATTGATATTTTAATAGTAAAACACTCATTTTTATATCATATTCGAAATATATTTTACAAAATAACAATCAAAATGCAAAGTATTTTTCTAAGTTAATGACCTGCAATTAGTCAAGTATTCTATTCCAACAAATAAGGTTGGGTAAATCGAAAATTCGCTGTATATCACGTCTTAGTTGAAATTTGATCTGAAATTTCACACGGTGTATTGCTTCATCTGTAATTAATATTCAACACTGAATTAAATGTACTGAAAAGATTTTAGAAAAAAGTAATTATTTGTTGCTAAATTAGAGTGTCTTCTTATTAAGCCGCCCATGCATTTTTAACATGCATATAGCTCACATTATTTCTTAATAATTACGCGCTTGAATATGGCCAGGGATGCAACTGATGAATTTCTAAGATCACCCGAAAACATGCACAATAAAGCAAAATGTTTCCTTCTTAGTTTTGCAGTTGTTATGTTAGATATTATGATCCAATTCTATAATGATGTTTTAAAGAATATAAATGTAACCGCGGAATTACGCCTCGTGCATACACTAATAGTATTTTGATTAGACGAGTAAATATTTTCATGTGTGTATAATATTGTTGACTGTGTAAATTACTATAATGTAATTTATACATTATTTATCATCTCTCAGTTGCGTCTCTGTCCTTGGACAGAGTGCGCTCATGGGCTTCTCTGTCAAAGGACAGAGGGGCAACTGGGAAAATAATACTGAGAGGTGCCCAGCCCTGGGGAACAGCTGTCCGAGGCCGCGTTCTCCCATTGCACAAGAGGGAGGGATCGGTGCTCGCACCGAGTCCAGCGCAACCGATGGTTGCGGGGGCTGTGGGCAATTTTTGTCTCCGCCCGTGTGCACGCGCTCGTATGCCCACTTTAAGAAGACCTTGTGTCACATTTCATTCTCGTTGGGGAATGAGTAAACACTGTGTGTATAATATTGTTAGTATCCGTTAATAAAGACTGTCTTTCATAGAAAACTAATAAACTTTTCCCCTATTAACCCGTATGAGGCTGAATATTGCAGGCAGAATTTTGCTCTCAAATCAAAATAATTAAAATCTTCAAACTAATATTTTTCACTTTCTTCCTATAACAGAAACGCGACAGATTTAAATAGACAAAAAAAAGTTTTGTTCGCAAACCCCGCTGAAAAGTTAGTGAATAATTAATGCTAAAAGCATTGTCTATCAGACAATTTTACAATATATTATAATCTTTTGTCATATGCGTTATTGATAAATATTTTATAAAAGCATGGAAACCGATGTTGAGTATTTTCCTAGGTTGCTGTATTTTGGGTTGGTGGTTGAAAAGAGGTACTTATTCTACAATATCTTCTCTTAGTTCTTTCAAAATACATGACCGTTAGTATAGGTTAGAAACTTTGAAAGAAGTTTCAACATTAACTGTTTCTATTTTATATATATTTATAACATTATATACTAACCTATAAAAACATTAAGTGTATATATAAAATGAAACATTTTATACTAGCATAGAAAACTCCCTTCGAGCGGATTTTAGGCTAGCTCCTGCGGAGGACTATTGCTTCTTCAAACTTTACCTTCAGCACCCTGTATACGTAAAAGTTATAAGAATTCGGAAATAATGGAATTATTTTATCTTTATTCGACACATTAATTCGGGATAACCTTTCTTTGTATACGCAACCGATCCTGTAGTTTGTTTACATTTATTTTGCGTGCAATTTTTCTTTTCTTTTAAAATAACCGTTATTTATGATGCTTTCACATAAAGTCACTCCTACAAGACATTAGGGCAGTGAACTATGTATTCATTCGAATACGTCAGAGTACGCGTGCTAGAAAAAGAAAAAGATATGGAGCAACTTACCGTGCCCTACTTAAGTTTTAATTACAGTTTAATTAGACGATATCAATTGCAACGAAAGTGAAGATGTATATATACCTTTAAAAACAAAAAACAATTGTTTTTTCTTAACCCTTCCACTCTTTTCGATACCTTTAAATTAGTTACTTATTTAATTTTTAATCGCGTGTAACTGCAGTAATTACTGTGGCGTAATTCAAGTGTCTTAAATTGTAGGAGGTGGAGGAGAAGATGAGGTGATTATGCTTTTTGACGTCTTAGATCGTTAACTCGTAGAATTTAAAATCCCTCATCATTCATGCTCCGTTTTATAGCGAAATATAGCCTATACCATTTCTTGCCAGGGGAGGTGAATTACTCTACATCTCCCATTTGTTTTTAAAAAGCCCTTTCAGGAGGAAAGTCTAGCAGGAGGTCGAAACTTGCAACAATATCTGGTGTGAGCTGATGGGCTGTTGGCAATCGGCTTTTCAATTTCAGTTAATTCGGTTTCGTTTTAATCTCCTCACAATTCAGACGGATTCCGTTTCTTCAAGTAATTGACATCCAAAACAGGTCTTGATTGACGCTGCAGTGTATTAGAAGTTTGTGGGTTGGAAACGTTTGTTGATGATGGCCGTTCAGTCCTTCGCCTAAGGTGGACGCTATTTCACCGTTGAATTTCACTATGTCTTAATTCGAACAAACCTTGTTGAAGCAGGTTTTTCAACGAATGCAGGTGAACGTTTTGGTATTTTTACCGGACGTATATTTTCTTTTTCTAAACGCCGTATCCCTTCTTGGACTTTTTTCTTCATAGGAAGTGTCAAGCGTCGAAAACTTGCTTATAGACATTGGTTGAACTGACTCATTTAAACACATGTTCTTTATATATTCTGAAGTCTACCAACGCATCTGAAAAGTTCTGGAAATTCTTTTCTATATCTGTGGTCTTCATTTTTTATAGAATTCACCCTCTTCAGTAGGTTAAGAGCTTTTATTGCTGGTGTCCCCAGTAATGGCTCCATCAAATGTTCAATGACAAGCAAATCCTGTTTAAACTTTTCTTTTGGAATCTAATGAAGCCTCCACACGACCGATAACTTTTATCTGGTGTAAACCTGGTCCATACTGTTTGTTACATTTTATTTTAGAATTGTGGAGTTTTCTAAGAAAACCATAGGGGTATACCGTTATATCGGCTCCAGCATCCAATTTGAAATGTACTTACCTTACTATGTGGTTTTGTAGTAAATTTAACTTCAGCTTTCCAGGCTTCCCTGTGACCGTGTTAATTCTATTGTTAGCAATAAGACCAATGACGTAATGCGGTTCTACCTGTCTCATTTTCCGATTTTTAGACCTACCAGTCCTACACATTTCTGCATAATTGCAGTGTTGGCTGAACAGTCATTTTGAGTGTGAGATGGGATATCGCCTCTGCGTGTATATATATATATATATATATATATATATATATATTGTGCAAAATACACAATTATGGCACATGCTCAAAATGGGGAGAAGTTGAGGCTGATCGTCACTATCTTATACCTATCTAATCCGATTCACGACCCATTCACGCATTACAATTTGCACATTCACCATAAAAACTCGTCCGTCACCAATCAATCCTCCATACATCATAATACCGCATCCTCTCAAGGGGATCCTACAAAATGCGCCCCATGCCATAAAAATTTAATGATAATAAACTATTATATATAAAAATCTAAAGATGAAGAATGAGAGTGGAGGGAAAAAGTTGAAAAATGAGAGGGTAGGTAAAACAAACTAAACATGAACACAAAGTAAACTGAACATAACTGATGTTAGTAGGGCCCGCCCAACCCTCAAAAAGGAGAGGCTGCTGTATTCTGCCCATTGGACAAATTCAAGAGGGTTTCTAAGCGTATACATATATTTGTACTGCTTTTATGGCATACTGTATATTTTCGCTACTTTTTATACTTCTTTGGCGTTACTCTGATAACGTTTTCTTCTGTTACATTTGTGATTAAAGACTGTAACATCTTAAATCCCTACAACAATCTAGTCTCGAATTAGTCTGCCTTGCATTTCCGTAAAACTGCAGATTTTGCTAACTGCTGGAGCGCAGCGAAATATGCCGCTGTAATCTCTGAAGCGTCTTGCTTTCGAATCTGAAGCTTTGTACACTTCACGGGTTTCTCCAAACACAATTCTCCGAATTTCGTTATTTCGACTTCATACACTTCATTATGGATGTTCTACCCCTTGTAAATGTCGTATGTTTCTTCTATTATTGAGTAAAAGACAGATGTTTGGCATGTAATATCATGTTCGTTACTGAGTCGACTAGATTCTGAATAATTTTGAAAATTAGAAATAAACCTTTTCCAGTTGGTTACCAATTTCCCTGATAAAACTATTTTTGCAGGTGTTTGAACATTTGCCGTAAATTGAAATTGGTTATCGTACCATTTTTTTCATAATTTTGTGCAATGGACAAGTCGTCAATTAGACTAAAAAACTTGACAAAGAAAATATTTGTTTTGTAGTACAGTGTAACCCGGATATAAAAGACCCGGATATAAGAGAAACCCAGATATAAGAGATATTTTCTCTGGTCCCAAATTAGAGCCTGTGTTAATAAAACAAAATAGACCAAACCCGGATATAAGAGAAACCCGGATATAAGATACTTCTTCTCCGGTCCCGACAACTCTCTTATATCCGGGTTACACTGAGTTGTTTTTACTTTATAAACTGTTGTTTAGACGCAAAGAGTAAAAATGTAACTTTACATTTCCTGTAATGTATTTAGTCTACTTATATATTCCATTGCCCCTTTGTCAGGGTAACATTTTCTTTCGGACACTATGTGGCATAAGTTCTCGCTGATACCATGTGACGTGATTTAAGTGTCTTAAATTACATGAGTGGGGAAGAAGAGAAGATTGTTTCTTTTTTGTTCGTTTTGATGTCCAAACTTATTAACGCATAGAATTTACAATTGATTCATTGCATATAACATAAATGTGGTACAAGGCTGAAAATGGCGTGAGGATGGTCGTAACTTATTATCTTATACTTAGCTAATCAGATTCACCACCCATTTATTCATTACAATTTGCACATTCACCACAAGGAATCATCGATCTTCTTTCAATCCTTCATATACCACAATGCTGCATACTTTCATAGAACATGCAAGACACTCCATGACATTAGAATTTAATGAGCATAAAATTATATGTATAAAATATCTGTTGATGATACGCAATGGGGGGGGGGACGAAGCCAAAACAAAGTAAAATCTCAAACCAAATGCACAAATGTAAGGATAACTTATGTTAATTGGACCAGTTATACCCTCAAAAGAATAAAAAGAAGCCGCTGTATTCAGTCTTCAGACTAAATCAAGAGGCTCTCTCGCTAAGGGAGAGCGAAATATAAAATAAATACGGCCACGGGGGAAGAAAAAAAAAGCTAATCCTGTTGAGCTGAAAAAAAAGAGGCCAAAACAAACTGGAGACGTAGGGAATCATAATCAAAGAAGAAGCCGGGAACAGGCTAGGAACGATACATTAAATAGGTACACAAGTAGTGTCGCCCTAACAAAGCGAGGGATCAACTGTGGCTTGGGGAGACCTAAAAAAGAAAATCAAAGTTAGTTCATACAAACCAGGTTTGCCTCAGTCACCCACATTTCACTGAAATCTGTCGATACCAATAGCTTTCTATCAGCTCTAATCTTCATCTTGAGCTGATCTTAAAAAATCGGATTAGATCCTGATGAGAATAACAGTCACCTCCAATCGCGTCGTCCATATCACAATTCGGGCCGTGGAAAGCAGCGAAAGAAACAGCTTCCGGTTCAGCCAAGAAAATCGCGATAATTGAGCACTAACTTTTCGAGAGCAATACGAACCATCAACTCACCGACATGGCCCCATAGGGGCCGGACCTGAGGACAATAGTAAAAGGCTTGCGAAGCCGTTTCTTCAAATCTAAGGTCACATCGTTGAAAGATTGGCAAATCCCCCAAAATCCATATGTAGGCCTCTTCATTAAGGGATAGCTTATTTCGACCCAATCGCCAGGTAAGCGAAAACTCAGAGTTGCTGAGGTAATCCACCCTTGAAGCCAAAGACCAAAACGAGCGACACTCGTCCGCCGAAAAGCCGAGCCCGGCGCGAACCGGGACCTTTGCGACTCCCACCAATATTTCACAATAGGAGACCTTCCTAGACTGAGAAAATCACTGGACGGAGGAACGACCCTCAATGCCGTTGGACATTCAAGGAGGAAACACGATTGATCCAAAGGTTTATGAAGGCGCTCAGCCCGAGAGAGGGGCGGAGTAATAGTAAAGAAATGGAAAGCGGCCCTCACAATCCTCGCAAAAATTGAGTCCCCTGTCAATTCGCTGCGTATGAAAGCCAGCTTTGATACGTGTTTTTGATTCGCCAAATGCGGCATCCCCAGCCTCCCATGGCACGGACATTGAGCACAGACTTCTGCCGACATGAAGCTTGCGTCCCCCCACAAGAGGGAGAGAGGAAGCGCACGATCGACTTCTTCTGCTTTGCAAGAAAAAAGTCACCCAAAAATAAGAGCACAAATCAAAACAGGGTGAAGGGAGCGCCACTGAAAATCGGCGTGAATATAAAACAACCGAATGACACGTAAAAGAAAAGATTAAATTAAGAAAATGTACCAAAATATGGACAAAAATTCAATTTACAAATAAATCTTAAAACTTTACCACCAATACAATCTTTGCTTATAAAAAAAATATAATTTACTAATTAAATTGAGGGGAAGGAAAAAAATGACGCTTGGTTAATAAAGCCTTACTTACAAAATAAAAATAAAAATTGCAAACTAAAGTGAGGGGGTGAGGAAAAGATTCCTGACTAAAAAGAAAGTAACTGCAAAAAAAAAGTCGCTTGACTTGAAATTTAAAACCTGAACGTAGAAAATAAAACAAAAAGAGAAACAGAAAATAAATTCAAATTGTAAATGAACGGTACAAAAATGCCTCAACTTAATGTCTAATGCCAATGTGCAAAAATCAAAATAATTCCTGCGCGGCACGTAAAAGTATGTGTCTCGGTATGAGTGTATTAAATTGATTAGTTTTTCATCACTTTGTGAGGATGGTATACTCTGGCTTCTTCATAGTAAGTATCGTCCTGTAGCATATTGTGTTTGATGCTTGTATACTGTACTGCATTCATAATGACAACTGAACCACTTTTGTCCGCTTCTTTTATAAGAATATTTTTGTCCAATTTTAGGCCGTTTATTTGGTTCTACTATGGAGAAGCCAAAGAATACCAACCTCACAAAGTGATGAAAAAAACTCCTCAATTTAAACCGAGACTGTCTTACTTCTAAGGAGCATGTCTACCTTACAAACTTTAGATAAAATAAGCAAAATAAAATACACAAAAGTAATGTTATTAACGAAAACATCCACTACTACAAAAACTGATTGCGTGAATATACCCGCACTAATCAACCTAAAACTAAAGCTTATAATAGGACGGAACAATTTGCGAGGCACACCGTCTAAGCAATTTTCTAGAGATCCTATTAAAACCTCTCATCAAACATGTTTGGAGCTTCATTCGAGAGGATCGAGATTTTCTGATTCATCGTCCCAAAGATATAAGCCATAATACTTATATGGTTTCTATGGATGTTGTGAACATGCATAGCAACATCCCACATGTCTACGGAATAAAGGCTATAAAATACTGGCTAGAAATGAGGAACCAAATCGTATCAAAGGAAATTACATCATAGAAAGCCTAGAATTCATTTTAAAAAGCAATTATTTCATGTTCAACGAAACACCATACCAACAAAAATCAGGAACAGCCATGGTGACAAAAGTTGCACCAAGATATGCCAACCTTGTAATGGGATATCATGAACTAAAAGTCTATGACAGAACCTCAAATCTAAGGGAATGACTTCATTTTCAACATAAAATACACTGGAAAAGATATCTAGATGACTGTTTCATTCTGTGGAATGAAAGTCTGGATAAACTAAAGATATTCCAAACATCCTTTAATAACATAAATCCTAGCATCCAATTCACTATGGAGTATAGCAACAAAAACTAAACTTTTTAGACATTAATTACAAAAACAAACATAAACTAGAAACCGACATATACTTTAATCCGCCTGTCTCTCGACAATATCTCCTTTTTAAATAATTTCACACGAAGCACACACGTACCGACATCGCACGCAAACTAGCCAAGCGAATATGTACAATAGTCTCAAAAACAATCACAAGAGATAACAGACTAGAAGAGATGAAAAAATACTCATCAAGAGAAAATACTCACAAAATTTGGTCGATAATAGTACTGAAAAAGTAAAACAAATAACATCCAGCCACACCGAGAATAAAAAGGAAAAAGAGAAAAAAATGTCTTCCCTTAAATCTTAACTTTTACCTCAAATTACACAGAAATCAACAGACATAAACAATCTGACAATTCTATTTAAGTATAAGATAAAGAAAAGAATTTTACAAAAATATCCATTCATAAAAAGTAAACAACAAACAAAATCAGTGAAAAGATAGTGACCTGTTCAAAACTGCAGAACACAAAGACCATCAGGTGAAAAATGCAACCGACACGTTGCGGCGTATACAAATATCTACTAGAGGGACATTATTTTATGTTCAAAGACGGATCAAAATTCAAAATTGAAAATGATTTCTCATGCGACTCAGAGAATGTAATATACATAATTACATGAAAAGGTTGCCACGAGTATTATATTAGCCAAACAGTTCAGTCACTCTGGCAAATGATGAGAGTTCATCACCAAAAATTAGGGACCCTCACACCAGAAGAATACCCCTTAGGCAACATATAGAGGAATGCGCAGGAAAGATCTGCCAAATTTTAGAGTCTTCCCATTCTACCAGGGCGACTGAATAAAGGCAGATGAATAAGGAAATATTTTTCCACAAGTTGAAAACCATATTTAATTCAGTGCATAAATAGATTCTACCAAATTCTCCTTACTATAAACGACATATATATAGCCAGTTACGTCCCTTGATTTTCATTTGTTCAAAACAGAAACATCAACATGTGTAGATAGTAACATTTATAACTTTTTGAAAACGTAAGCGAAACCGGTTAAAATAAACAAGTTCAAAAAAGGAAAACAACAAATTATTTTCTAAGAAAAATCACTGGAAATCCAATTGTAAGTAACAAAATTAATTCTTCACTGTAAACATTCATATATTACAAATAAATATAACTATAGTAAATATTAGATAAACTTTTTTATAATTATCATTTTAGTGTATACAATAAGTTTTTGTAAGGAATCTTTCTAACACACACACACACACACACACACACACATATATATATATATATATATATATATATATATATATATATATATATGAGTGGAGAGTGTATCTATATCTTGTGTCTACAAAAGTTTCGATAGCATTTTTTGGTTTATTCGAAATTTCCTGCCAAGTCATGCACATTTCTTAAATCGTGCCTTTAGGCGTTGTTTTATCGTAATATGTTAAAAGGGGTGCATTCTTTCTTTGAAAAAAGTCGTCGCAGATTTAAAATGAATATATATATATATATTCAATTCCTTTCGACAGACACAAAACCTTTTCTTTAGCAAGTATTTTGATTTCCAGGCTGGAAAACATTAATTTCACTATCTAAAAATGTAGTGAGGTTTTCTTCCTCTTCATGCGCCGTGTTCCTTCAGGACACAGGCGATCATGGCTCTCCATAACTTCCTCTCCCTTGTAGCTTTTCTGTTATTTCTCCTAAGCTCAATGTTATTAAGTATAGTATGTGATGTTTTACTCTGTCCCTCTTGTTATCAGTCCGCCTCATGATTATCAGATTTTCGAAGCTGTCCTTCCTCATTATGCTTCATAGAAACGTCTACGGTCTCTTACTGGCGTTAAGTTTTACTTAAATTTTTGTTTTCATTTTCTCCAAAACATCTTCGTCATTCACATTTTTTGTCCACATTTCTGTTACTTTAAGTATCCTCAGCATATTTGAGGAAATCGTCTATCACTCACTGTCATAAATGTGGACAGATAAAAACAAGAAAAGTTCACAACTGATTCAAACGCTTACGGGAAATTAATGTAACATTTGTGGAAATAGATACATGCACATACACGTATATATATATATATATATATATATATATATATATATATATATATATATATATATACATATATATATTGTCATCCACAGACAGATTGTCTCGCTGTATCACAGCTCATCAGTCTGACTATATGTCCAGTTGCGTCTATCTAGGGTCGAATGCCGGCTGAGTGGCGTCAGTCGGATATTCTACCCCTTAGCTTTTGGCGCATGGCAGGGATGAAGATGAATTTAAGATATATATATTCTATATATATATATATATATATATATATATATATATATATATATATATATATATATATATATATATATATAATTATGAAATGGACAAAGGATTTTAAGACATTTTAGAACGGGTGTACGTATTGATCTCTATATATGCGCATTTACTATAAACTGGTTTATAATATGCGTGAATTTAATCTTAAAGAGCATATTCACTTCTTGCTACCAGAATTTCCCCAAATATTAGCTAACAGACGAAGCATTTGATTTGGATTTTGTTTGACTAGATTTATATATAAGACATTTTTATGTTTATACGTTCTTTTTATAGATACAAATACTTACGTAAATGCTCTGTTTATAATAAACAGTATTAAAGATATTTTCCGGCCTGAATGTGAGAAATTTTCATAGAAAATGTTTCCTACGACAGGAATTGAACCTGTATCATACATTTATAAATATAAGAACGTATAAACAGGTTTTAAAATAATGGTCGGACTTTTCCATTTCATAATGTGTGACATCTTTCGTTTACATTTGGATACGCATCGAGCAGATATAAATATACAAGAGAAAATCATAGAGAATTGTAGTTTAAAAACAGTAAAATCGACCATGCTAACCGAAACGTTCCTCTGTGGCTAAATCGGTTAAGTACGTCCGGCTATATGACGGTTCCGTGTGGGATACAGGTTCGATTCTTGTCGGAGGCCGTATATATTCTATGACAGTTTCTCGCACATTCAGGTCGGTAAATGTTGTTAATACTGTTTATTATAAACAGAGCATTTACTTAAATATTTGCATCTTTAAAAAGAACGTACAAACATAAAAATGTCATTCATATATATATATATATATATATATATATATATATATATATATATATATATAACGTTGATTGTATGTGGGCATCTATTACGCATATTGATTGG
>OZ038477.1:44151990-44214490 GCA_964036315.1 Acanthosepion esculentum
ATTGTTAAGTTCATATGTGAATTAAGAACGGAGATTTTTGAAAGATTTTTGAGTTCATGAATTGTGTCCATGATTTCAACAAGGATGAGAATGTTGTCTACATTTTAGTGGTATTACATTAACCATGTAGAAATTAGTAAATGTTGGTCATAAAAAATAATTTTTCGAATACGTGGCAGACTATTTTTAAATCATTAATAATAAAAGAAATTAAACTAAGTTACCTCCCTTACATAGCCTTAAGGGAAATTGATAATAACGATGTGCGTGCATGTACATTTCCAACAGTAACTCAAAAATAAGAATTCCATTTTGGCATAGAAATTCACCCCTGAAGAGATCTTGGATAAGACTAAAAGTACTTGGGAAAAGAAAAGAAATAACTAAACCTACAGCGTCTTTCTTAATCGTTGTTTTAATAGGACTAAGAAATTTGTCAGAGGATTAAAATAAAATAAATAAACATATGTCTAGATTATTCAACCAAACATGCTTGAATGAAGATATGCTGCCTAAATATACATATACATTGATATATATATATATATATATATATATATATATATATATATATATATATATATATATATAAAAGGAAGCAATTAATTCTAATATGGACGCCCTTTGAGAGAGCTGTCTATAAATGTAAAAAAAAACAATCTCAATGTGTTAAATGGAATAAACTCGTCTCTCAGCCAAACTCTGTTGGCATTTGCTGTAAAAATGGCGAACGGCATTCGAAAAAATATCCAAAACACTTGATAATGGTTTTAATATATGATGGCAAGCATTTGTTGATCGTAGTATTAAAGATGAAAAAAATATCGAAACATAAATTAACTTAAAAGAAGAAAAGAGAAGAAAAAACAACAGTTGCAGACAAAGAAAGCCAGAGCGGAAAATAAATGGATTTGAAACAATGTCCAAATTAATAAAGTAAAGCGAAAAAACTATTATAAAGTAAATGTGTATTTTGCAATCTGAAGCATTCTTACTTTGAAAAAGAAAGAAGTAATCCGAGATATAATAATAGTTAAAACTGAAATAGAGGAAGCAGGAGTCGAAAAGCTGTTTGTAATATGTTGAGGCGGAAAAAAAGCAGTTTTTTTTAGTTGCCAGAAGAGGCGGGAAAAGAGAAAATTGCAGTCATAGAAACAGTTGTTATTCAATCAATTAATACCCATTAAACTATAAACTTTGATTCAGCGCTTAAACTTGCTTAAAAACTAACGAGTTTGATAAAAATAATGAGTGAAATTCAATTGCCAGTTGAGGGGGTGTTTTTTCCCATTTCAAGTTATATGAATTTCTCAATTTCGTTTTAATACGAAGATAAATTTTATTCTTTTGCTCGCCTGTACATTTTACAAATATCTTTATTTGTGGTTTATTTTAATAATTATTTCGCGTGTCTTCAATTTACTATTTTTATTTCTACATAGTTATATGCGTTCTCATGAAAAGTATACATACACACACACACACACACACACACACACACACACATATATATATATATATATATATATATATATATATGTGTGTGTGTGTGTGTGTGTGTGTGTGTGTGTGTGTGTGTGTGTGTATCTATGTATACATGAAGCAAGCAATTATAAGCGTATATTTGAGTTTAAATACAGTATAATATACACATGTAAAGTCTTTCTGTGAATATATGGACTTGTAGATAACACACACGTACAAAGATTCAAAAGAATATAAACACATGCGCATATATATATATATATATATATATATATATATATATATATATATATATATATATAATTTATGTATGTATAAAATTGTAAAACCAACATGCGTATTAACATTTTTCTGAGATGCAATCTCCTAAAGGACATTTAAATTGATATACGATGTTGTTTTTTTCTATGAGACGCTAGTTGACGGAGAATAGTTGTTATTGGTAACTAAGTTGGTTGCATTAAATTTAGCATAGTATATAATTAATTTTATTTTTTTTTACTTTGATCAGTGAAGGATATATTAGTGTTTATGTGCTTTTAGGATTTTTTCCTGCTGCTTATAGTTAGAATGCATTTGATTACGAAATAGTAGTGATATATGTAGAGGTATTATTTTTTTATTTTCATTTATGTTAATATTTCCAATTGCTCGTCCAATTTGTTCACCAACGATGTAATTAGGAAAGTCATTATTAATGAGGGTTTGTTTAATATTTCTTAATTCGGTATAGAAAATATTACTTTTTGAAGGCCTTGCTTTAGCAGGGTTTATTAAATTTTGTATAATAGCTATTTTGTAATAGGACGTTCTTTTTCTAATTTGAGAATTAACCTGTTAATGCCAGTTGTTATTTTTATATGGGGATGTAGTAAATGACTTATTATTAGTGTATATCAATACATCAAGAAACGCGATTTGATTTTATTCGTATGTAAAATTAAGTACGTATTATTTTTATTATTTGTTGTAGTTTATATATTTCGTCTATGTCTTTCAGTAAGATTATAATTTCATCTGCACATCATGGAGGGTTTTGTGGTATTAAATACGTTATTTTCTAGGTTAGTCATGTAGAAGTTGGTAAATGTTGGTCCCAGGATAGAACCCATAGGAACACAATCGTATTGTACGTATACATTATAAAGGAAATTCTGTTGTGAGTGTAATTTTCATAAAATATTAAATACTTTTTTTAATGGAGGTAGAGATGAATTGTAGATATTCTTTATGATTATATTTATCGTTTCCCTGTTGGTGGATAAACATTCAAAGTCAAGAGATGCTATGTTTTCATTATTAGGTTTTTGTGTTTTTAGAATTTGGAGTAGGTCGTCTGTTGATTTAATGTTATATTTATTGGGTATATATGGGATCATTCAGTTACGGGCCATGCGTGATACACGCTTAGGCGATCGTGTGTATTTCGATACATGACTGACGAAGCAGATTTTTTTCCCCGCTGTAGGTTTCCATTTCTTTCTGAAGTGGACCAGTTGCCATCCTAGGCTATAGAACCCGGTCTGTCCTGCTATTTACCCATAGCTAGAGGGAGAAGAGGATTCATACCTTTGCCAAGAGTATTAGCACGTAAGAATGTAATGGATTCGCCTGCAATTCGACGTCGGTTCTCCGATTCCTCAATCCGTACCGCTATCCATTAGTTAATTAATAACTTTGGTTATTTGATAAGGTGGTGTAGAAATTTGGATAGCATAGGAATCAGAGGGAAGTTTGGTTTATGCAATTTTTATACTCCTATACTATATTGTGGTTTATATTAGGCAATTATTCTAGGAAGGGTTACTCTCTCTACTCCGGCATTATTGGCTGTGGTAAGTTTGTTTCTGCCGAATATTTTTAATTGGGTTTGATCGTCCAGTATTTGTTGCATCTGAACAATAAACCGATTTATTTAAAATGACGAAAATATTGCTTTTCTCTTCTTTTGCAACTGTTATATTGATCTGGTTACGTAACTCTTGTTTTTTGATAGCCGCTTGGACGTGCTTTTCACTCTGTCATGCCTATCTCTCACCGCTTCATCCGTGAGTATGTTCCGGATTTATCAGCTGATACACAATTCTTTGTATGTGACGAGGCATCATTTCTATTTTAGTTTTTATCCAGTCTATTATACTTTCTGTAAAGATAGTATTTGGGTTCGAGGTTGACTGATACCTTAAGTTGGTTTGTTAGCTTTTGTGATGTCAACGAACACTCGTTGCCACTTTGTAATGTTAACGAATACTCGTTGTCACTTCCGTAATAGTAATAGTAGAGACTTTGTAATCGTAGATACAATTATAGTAATGCCGTTGAACAATACTGGTGTCAGACGCCTTCGAATATCACTCGCATTAACAGTACATACTCGATAATACTCGATCGAAAAGTAAACACGGAATAGTAATCCGGATAGTGATCAGTATAGAAAATAGCGACCCGTATAGTCATAGAGGATAGTGTAGAAATACTGATCAATTAGATGCCACGCTAATTCCCATATGTACATTTCCTTTGCGATCACGTATTATACCTATTAGAAATGGAATCACCTGAGTTTGCTCACTGGTGATCTGTGTTCAAAATCCAGTGTCGGCAGTGGCATTTTATTCCTATATAATATTAGTTCATAATTGAAGATATTTATTGACTTCTCTTTATTATTTGCAAGATGTACATTTTTCTTGTACAATGTGTTATTTTGTTAGAGGTTCAGACGGTGTTGCATTTACGATTTTTTTTTGCAATTTCTGTAAGTCAATATAGAATTTTATTCTGTTGTTCAATAGTGGTAGACGATGTTAGTTTACCCTGGATCTCATGTGCTTTTTTCATAAAGAATTATTACGTTTTCTTCCGCTATATCTATCTGACTTCACACAAGGTTATGTTTCCACTGCCAAGTGTTGGTGCTGTGATGTGCTGCTGAATCATATATTTAAAAATATGTATAATTTGGCAGCATATTTTCATTCAAG
Source organism: Acanthosepion esculentum (assembly GCA_964036315.1). Lineage (NCBI taxonomy): Eukaryota > Metazoa > Mollusca > Cephalopoda > Sepiida > Sepiidae > Acanthosepion > Acanthosepion esculentum. Next base: position 44,156,460 of record OZ038477.1, read on the forward strand.
CCTGTTTGATTCAATAATTTACTTGTATTATGTTTATTTGTTTTAATTTTAAGCCTTTCAAGTCAACGAATAAAGTTCTTGGTCGGTGTAGAAAAGTGATTGAGAAAAATTACAAAATTTTCTATCAAATAATTTTTATATTTCCAGCCAATCTCCTTGAGACCATCTTCAGGCGCTTCATATTTATGGATGTGTTTAGCGTTAACACCGTAAATTCAAAATATTAATTCATGGACATGATGGATTAAAACTTATATATCCGAATGCAATGAGAACGAAAATAATATATAAATTCTAACGTTCCCTGCATTAATTCAAAAGAGAACGCAACAGAGAAGAGCAATAATTATTAAATTATTTTTTTCATACAGTTAAAAAGTATACAAAGATGCATCATTGTTTCGATGCATTTAGGGTCACCTCGACTGGTGACAACCAAGTTTTTGTGTTTCTCACCAGTTGTATGTCTGTGTATTAAAACTGAGTATATTTTCGTAGCATGTTTTATTAAGACATGTATCAATGACTAATTTAAACAAGTTTTGTCTACATATTATGAAGCTTCTTAGTATCCTTTGTTAAAGGAAGCGAGAAAATCACCATGCTAATAATATTAATTTATTCCGGGTACTTTCGACATTAGCAAAATGTCATCATCAGAATGTTGTTGTTTTTTTTCTTAGACAAAATTGTGTTCATCTGATTTTTTTTTAATGTGAAATGAAAAACGTTACAATTATGTACTGTGCGGTTTACATTTCACGATGTAGACGTCAGGGGAGGTAACTAAGTTTGAAATGCTCATATGTCTTTTCAAAACACCAAAATAATTTCCAAAATAATTATGTCCTTAAATTTTTATACTAACATAATAACAGGAACAATTTCATATCGCAATAAAAATTCATTCTAATTATCAACAAGACGAAAACATCCTAAATAAATTATAATATATCCCCAAGAGATACTTACTAAAAAAAAAAAAAAATTAATTATATAATATAACAAATTCAATACATCCACTATAATCGTTCATACTATCTCCTCCACATTAACTAACGTGTTGCAGAAAACCAACATTGAATATAAATTGAAATGCCCTTTGGCACGTCCGACTAATCCAACTAGCAATGAAAAAAGACTTGAAAATGAAATCGTGCCTGAAAACATTGAGGCAACTTGTGAATCTTGGACGGAAAGAAGGTTACAGGGGGCGAGGTTATCTTGAATATGTTGAAATAAATCATCCTGGAATAATAATAATAATAATAATAATAATATATATATATATATATATATATATATATATATATATATATATATATATATATATATATATATATATATATATATTTTATAAATTAATTGATTTAAAATATGGGTTTTTCGATACAGAGTGATAACCATGTTTCTGAAACATGGTTATCACTGTGTAGCGAAAAACCCATATTTTAAATCAATTAATTTATAATATTAATGCTCTGTAAATTTACATTGAGCACTGTTGTGTAAAAATAAAAATATCTATAAGAACACCGGATTGTATATCTTACTGTTCTTTCTTTTTATTCATATATATATAATTATTTATTTAAATATTAAAAGATAAATATTTTATAAAATCACTACAAAAATAGGCATTTTGTTTCAACACCTCCGGTGTCTTATCAAGTGATGATGTTGAATGTAGAATAAATGGTTTTAAATGTTTCAAATTAGTCGCTAGGTGAAATCGCTGTTACATAAGCTGGAATGACCAATCAAAATACAAGTATATGGGAATTCAAAAAGTTTGACAACAAAGGAAGGTTATCATAGATATTAAAAGCTTTAAAGTTGGGGTTCTAATAAAATAGAATATGTGCTAACTAATAAGTATTAAATTATATGATGAAATTTGAAATTAAAAGTAAAAAATTAACCATTTAGAAATCTAAATCTAATCTCAATTAAGTTTAAAATTATAGAATTACTGAGGAGAAAATAAAAAATACATGCTATTTAATTTATTTTGTCATGGAAATTACGTTAAAAAGGATGTTGATAGCTCTAGACAAAAATGTATACATTTTAACATTTTAATTCAACGTGTGTAACTATGCTGATCACCTCTCACGTAAAACAATCCAAACACACTCAGGTTATAATACATAAGCGTCCAGACATATTTAGATATATATACACACACAAAAAACGGTGACGAGAGACGAACCTTGATGAACACACACACACACACACACCCAAACGTGCATGCAATTTCCTTACACATAGACATCGATAAACACATGGACATACATCCACATGCACATTGACCTAGACAATCAGATGCATTAGCCAAAACACATTCGGGGCTTAATATGTTATTAAACGAATTCTAACTACTTATTGAAATATAACTAATCTGGGCAAATATACATAGATCAAATTAGTAAAAAAAAAAAAAATAAACAAATAAATATATATAAATATATATGTATATATTTTACCATATAATTTTCCACACACTACATGAAAAAAATCTACCTCCATATATAATCGTACATTCACACATATATACATACAGACCTACAAACACACACACACAGACATATATATATATATATATATATATATATATATATATACACGCATACAGATACGCATATACACACATACGCACATACACACACATATAAGCACGTATAAATATATCGACCTATACAGCAACGTAAAAAAGTAAATAAAACAAGTAAAAATATATATACACAAAGATGCACATATATACAAATACATACATACATACATACACATATATATTTACATATACATACATACGCACGTATACATATATGTATATAAACTAAACACATAAACATACATTTACAAATGCACGCATATACATGAAAAATCAAACAAACGTAAATTAAAATTATATAAACATATATACGTATATACACACCCACATATACATATATACACATACATACAGCATATACATATATATATGCATTATATATATATATAAACATATAGACACACACAAAAAAGCAATATATATACAGAGACCTACATATATCCCAACAATATTAATTTATTGATGATAAAATACATTAAAAGTTTATAATAATTTTTTAAAACGTAAAAACATACAGTCTATAAGCAAGTAAAATATCCTTATCAACCAAAAGTAGATTTTAGTTAGTATCTATGATACACTCGAAGACACTAAGGTATACATACAAATACATATACTACGACGTACGAACATACATCCATATATACACAAATATATAATCATATATAAATATACATATCAACACATCCATATATATATATATATATATATATATATATATATATATATATATATATATATATATATATAAGTACACCCACATCCGAGGGTATACATATAAATACCTACACACATCTATATACATATATACATACATATACACACATACATACACTCACACATACATATATATATATATACATACATATACACATACACATATACAGACATACACTCACATATATATACACATTTACACACACACAAGTACACATACATATCTATATACACATACATATACTTACACACGTAGTAGTAGACACCTACCAAAGTTTACATCCCTACTCGTACACATAAACATGTTAACATATGATAGGAGTCAATATACACACATATATACCCTTATATAAAATAACATATATATATACCCCTAAATACACACATACACTTCCAACAGTACAAACACACATACATAACATACGAATATATACATACAAATACAGACACGTATAATATTTTGTAAGTACACAATACACATTCATATCGACAAGATGACCATCATGTTATAAAGGTAATAGTCTATTAAATTTAACTTATCATTATCATTGAATGTATATGATCTCTATACTAAGTTAAATTTAAAACGGTGTTTACAGTTAACTGTTAGTTGAAATCTTTGATTTAAAAGATCAATCAATTTTTCGTTATGGCATATGTAACACGGGGCATATAGGGAGATACATTTTCGGGCTTTCTTAATCAATTTCCATTTAACCGTAGGTGTTTTATTCTTTTCTTTTACACTCCAAAAGTATTTGGATAATGAAGTCATATACTTATAGTTACTGTTATTAAAAGATTGCATATGACCCCGCCAATGTTCCTTGAATGGTGCTAGCAATGTAAGATTTCTTTATATTTGGATTTTCTAGTGTTGATATTGTACTAAGATAAACTACAGAACTAGTTAAACAATTAATTTTTAGTGGACAATTATTAGGATTCCTACAATTACATAATTTATTATTCGTGTCATTATACTTAGTATTGCTGCTTGCAACCTGGTGGGTTATCAAGTTTTCTGAGTCCCTATATTTGTTAAAGACTCTGTTGCTATGTCTTTTAATTATTTTCTCTAGGTTATCTGCACAACTATAGCTTAACTTAAGAGTATTAGGATTAAATATTTTACTAAGTGGGTTAGTTTCAGATTTGGGTAAATGTTTTTTGATGAAGTTTAGAAATATACGCCCCAATTTAGTTTTAACCATCATATTAAAAGAGGGAGTATATATATATATATATATATATATATATATATATATATATATATATATATATATATATATATATATATAGAGAGAGAGAGAGAGAGAGAGAGAGAGAGAAAATAGACAAACTTAAGGATTCATTGGTTCTCCGTTTTCTATTTAAATTAATGATTGCTCTGATTTGACATTGAGCTCTCTGGAGTATATCCTCCTTGGGATTATCCATACGGATTAATAAACTTTTCATTAAGCTAGCTTTAATCATTTCTTAGATAAAAAGTTTGAAATAATCTAACAAAAGGACAATTTTGCTTTAACACAATTTGGACATTTTCACTGTCACACCAGGAATATATATATATATATATATATATATATATATATATATATATATATATATATATATATATATATATATCCTGTATCTATTCTGTAGATAAATATTATATATCTTTTACACCGAGCACTGTTTGAGTAGCGTCTTCATTTCTTGTTATATTAATATATATATATATTTGCATGAATAATTGATTTAACATATTTACAACACAAGGTAGGTATACACATGAGAAAACAGCGGACTACCTCCACACACACACAAATATATATATATATATATATATATATATATATATATATATATATATATATACATATATATATAATTTATAATGTGTGAATATGCATTCTGAAAATATATTCATTGTTTGACAGTTTTCTTTGCTCCATTGCACCATGTATTTCTCTTTGCTTTGAAATCATTTTCTTTTTATTTATATGAAAGCTTTCTTCATATGTTGAATTGTTTTTAAACATTTTCTCATGTTTCTTAGGGCTTTCTTCTTCGGAATTTTCTTTTCCGTTAGCTAATGTCATTTTTCAATTTTTTTTTTTACCTCTGAAACTTAACTTTTTTATTTGAAGAGACGCCATTTTAATAATATCTCCACTTGATATTATTTAAATTTTTATAGCTGAATATTACCTATACTATATTCCTTGAAACAGTACTCCAATAGCTTCATGTCTCGCACATCTCGCCTATGGAACTCCCTTCCCTATTACTGTTTCCCTGACAAATACAATCTCCAACTGTTTAAGTGTAGCGTCAATCGTCATCTCCAGTTGCCTTGATGTATCCACTTCCCTTTCATCTTTCATTCCTATCTGCTCTCGCTCTATATCTTCTGTAACCCCACTGCCTTGATCGACCCTCCGTCCTTCTCTTTCTCCACATCCCTTCCTTTACCACTCCTCTCTGCTCTTCCTCCAAACCTTCTGTAACCCCATGCGTGATAGTGGCCACCAGCCTTGCTTGGGGTGATACGCTTAAAAAAAAAAGGAGAAATAAAAAACGATGACTACTTTACACATATATATATGTGTGTATGAATGTAATATGAATATCTCGATATGACAAATATATAATTGTTATATATACATATGACAAAAATAAAGCCGTTAAGTTTATGAAAATATTTTAAAAACATCGACACACACTCGACGTTAATTTACAGTTCTTTTTCCTATCAGTCTTTTCTTTTGTGGCTACTATGTTTTTTTTTTCGCCTTTCCAATTTCTATTTTCCTCTCTAGTAACAATGAACGAAACAAACTCACCGAGCAGCCACTGTTCAGTACTTAGTTTCTTGCGACAAGACAAATCAATCATTTCGTAAAACATGGCTGACCGGAAACAATTTTGCGTTGTCCCATTAACACATTTGCGGAGACGACGTCCGACGGTCTGGGTTGCATCAATTTTTTTTTTCTTAAACCTCATCCCACTCCCAACGCTCTTGCTGTCTTCTTTCCACGTCTCACTATTTTGCGCCAATATTTGATTTGTGGGGAGTCGCACAAAAACTGTTCAAAGATCACTTGTGCTGGCCTCCACATCCGGGCACAAATCTTTTGACCTTCTCTACTTTCTTTATTGGCAAAGAAAGTTCTAGAACATTATTAGCACGTGGGCTGTCTGTCTATGGAGATGTGCTCGTCTGTTGGTACGGAGCAGAGTATGGAGAGTCGAATAGGTGCGGATTTGAATGGGGAACATGCTTAGAAAGAAAACAATAGAATGCAATGTTCGTTATAGGTTGATGCCATATATCTGTAAGACCGTTGCTGTGGCGTCTCCAAAACGAAACTGAAGGAAATTACATTTTGTTTGAAGAAAATCTTCCATGTTCGCACTAATAGGTATGCACATAAAGCGGAGACGATACACAATTGAGCATGGGAAGCAAAGATGTTTCGAGGAAGAAAGGGGAGAAAGTAGGAAACATTTGTCTCAAGAGACACATTTAAAGCGAGCAGACTGGAATAGGCTGAAATACATACAGGTAACTGAATTATCAGAACAAATTGTTTTCATGATTATAAGTCAGTTAGGCGATCATATATATTTCGAAACATGACTGATGAGGGAGATTTTCTTTCCGCAGTAAGTTGTCATTTCGTTCTACGTTAGACCAGTTGCCATCCTAGGCTATAGAATACGGTCTGTGCTGCTATTTACCCATAGCTGGAGGGGAGAAGAGGAGTCATACCTTTCCCAAAGCTATTAGAACGTAATTGAATGTAATGTATTCGACTGGAATTCGAACTCTGCTCTCCGATTCTTCAATACGAGCCACTATCCATTACTCCACCGTGCCCCCTTATAATACCCAGTTGAATATGTTATCACAGGATCAGTTTTATACCCTTCTGTCATCAATTTCCGAATATATATATATATATATATATATATATATATATATATATATATATATATATATATATATATATATATACCGGATGTAAAAGCAAAATTGTCCATTTGTTAGATTAACATTTAAACTGATGTCTCTTAGAAATGATCAAAGATATCTTTCTGCAATTCCCCGAGGTTTTTATAACACTATTAGACTTTACTTTGAGAAATAATAATGTATAATTATTCTTTAAGCTTGACATATGCATCGTGATTTAATCGATTATAAAAAAAATGGCATCATCATTAATTAAACATAACTAAATATCAAGAACCCATGAAGGATTAAAATAAAGTTATATATAATATATTTATAGATTACAGTATCATTTCCGAAATTATTTAAGATGATCTTCGCCCACTCTAACCTTCTAACGTTCTCTTCTTGAGTAACAATATGCCGCAAAGATTCTACACACGATTTCATTGTCAAGTCTTTTTCAATTGATAGTTGGACTGTCATAGTTGAAACTCTTCTCTCATGTGCCAAACGTCTTTTGGATTGAGCTGAATCTTCTCTAACTGATCTCTTTAGGTCTTATTTGAAATGATAATCCCTCTTCCTTTTATGACCTCTTGATCCAGTTTTCCTCTCAACTATTTTTTAAACTTATTTCTCATTCTCTTGATAGGTATTGAATGAATTTAGAAAATTGAAGCAAGAGTGTGAATATTGGCAAACATTACCGAAAACCTAAAATAACGTGTGTGTGTGTGTGTGTGTGTGTGTGTGTGTGTGTGTGTGTGTGTTCTCGCGGGTCCAAATTGTTATGCCCCATCTGCCGATGGCTGTGCAGCATCTGATATGCCATTACATGCCCACACAGGAGTGACAGTCTCGATTGCAACGAATGCATCTGAAGACGCTTTGTTGTCTTCGTTTCTCTCCTCGCTCCAGCCCTCAGTTTTAATAGCATTTCCATCGTTAGTGATCTTTAGCAACGTCTTCCCACCTCTCGATGACCTGTCGCTCACATGTTCTTTTGCAGACATCCTTGGAGCGAAGATGAGGTCGCCCTCGTGCAATCTTGCCGGTGGTGGCCAGTTCCCCGTACCGAAGATCCTTCAGAATCTTACGTCCTTCAGACGGCGTGCATGTCTCTGCAAATCTTTCTCTTTTGGCCAAGGGGATAACAGAAAATATCTCCCTCTGATAGAGAGAGAGAGAGAGATTTGCTGATAGCCTCTTGGCGAAAACATACTCCGCAAACCAGCAGTACGTATATTTTTGTGTAGAGGAAATGATTTCGGATATGTAGAAAACATTACACTAAACATCGTATATCATGTTTTATTTTCATTAGTAGTTTCAGAAAACAATTTATTCAGTGATGTCTTTGTTATTTTAAATTTACTCGTTAGTAAAACAAAAAATACTAGTAAGTATCGTCTGAAGTGAATCAGATACATCTTCTTAGTAAGATGCAATAAAAGAATATACGAAATCGTCCTTTAGATACGGACTTGTCTAAATTGTATAGAAAACATGCCATTCTGTTATTTTAGGAAAGAATTCATACTGTTATAAAAACAATAACTATTATGTCTATGTAGATATAACTTTAATGATATAAGTTACCCAAAATTGTCTCAAAAATTTGGAAAGAAAAACTAAGATGAATAGAATTTGAAATTGGCGACATATGAAATGATACTGAACTGAAGTTTTAAAAAAAAGATTGTCGGACTGTTAAAATCATTATTCATTTACTAGTTGTCAGAAGTGAAACATCTAGTCAGTTTCAGCCAAGCACATCAATTAACATTTTCGAATAAAAGCGAGAAGAAAAAATATCGACTCCAAAACATCACGTAGCCTACAAACGAAAGATAATGCTGGCAATTTGTACTTCTGAAACGATTTTCACGCAGACCAAATCTTACTCTAAGTCCACTCGCCGCTACCATTATTCTTCATTCGGCTTTCGTCAACCAACAATAGACGCTTCGCTACTGCGAGTATACTCTCGATTCTAGGCAGTTTGTAATTTATAACTATTTTTTAAAAATTCATCAACTAATGTAAGTCCCACTTTAACGTGGACATTTTTCTCTATATTTTTTTTTCATTTTTATTTTGCTCTCAAAGATATTTTGAGCAATCATTTTGTTTCCTTTCTTTCTTTTCACATATCTTTTTGTATATATACACACTCTTTCAAGTAAGAAACAAAAAATTAACCACATTCTTTTGGTAAATGACAAGTATGTGCTTAATTATTTTAAAGCCTCCAAAACAAAACTACGCTCATAATCTCTCAGATATCCATGTCTGTTGCTAACCTTGAGGTGAGTGAATCTCTGCCACTTCTTGTGCTAAGGTTTTCCGTTGACATGAAGTGCAAAGATTATATTAAATCATTTATTAAGTCTGCTGCTAGGAATGTAATTTCACTGCGTCGTACTAAATAATTTTTTTCAAGAGAATGTGTCTTAAATATTTACAAGTCTACCATTCTAAAATTCATAGAATGTCACTGTCCATTTTTGGTGCGTCTATACATATTTATAGATTCTTGATAAAACACAAAGAAGCAACTGTGATGTTATTGGTCCTGACGTGGCATTCCGGCTTCAGTCATCTTCCCAGCTCGTAACATATCATCTGGCTGACTTTTCTGTAAATATTTTCAAGGTAATAATTCTGATGACCTTTCTAATTTGGTACCTAGACGTACTAAGCCTACTACTAGATTGGCGACTAGGTCTCAGTATGTTACCGTATCGTTGTCTACATGAAATCGTAAGGTCTAAGAAAAGAGTTTCTTTTCTTCTCTTGCGCTTGAGAGAGAGAGAGAGAGAGAGAGAGAGAGAGAGAAATTTTTCTGATAGCCTCTTGGCGAAAACATACTCCGCAAACCAGCAGTACGTATATTTTTGTGTAGAGGAAATGATTTCGGATATGTAGAAAACATTACACTAAACATCGTATATCAAGTTTTTTTTCATTAGTAGTTTCCGCAAACTATTTCTTCGGTGATGTTTTTGTTATTATAAATTTACTCTTTAGTAAAAAAAAATTATATATATATATATACTAGTAAGTATCGTCTGAAGTGAATCAGATACATCTTCTTAGTAAGATGCAATAAAAGAATATACGAAATCGTCCTTTAGATACGGACATGTCTAAATTGTATAGAAGACATGCGATTCTGTTACTTTAGAAAAAAATCTTACTGTTATAGAAACAATAATTATGTATATGTAGATTTGTTCTGTTCGGGTTTGTTGCTTTCCAGTCAACTTTGATCGTCAAAAATGTAAATGCATTTTCAATCGTTCTCTTCTGTCTTTCTAATTGTTGTTCTTTTATTGTTCTCTCACTTTGATAATTTTTTCTCATTCTCTCACACTCTGTAACCTTAGCTTCGTAATAGGTTTATTGAATTACTTTGGGGAGGGAATGATTAAAACAATACATTGATTGTGCACCTAATATTCCTGTAATTTAGTCAATGTTCTTTTTTTTAAAAAATTTATTTGACTTCCTGGCTTTCATTTTCTTTTGCCTGTTCATGTCAGTAAAAGTGGAACATCGAAAATACCTTAATTCTCTTCTACGAAAGGCTTTCATTAACATTTACAAACACTGAACTGATCGAGAGGATTTTATTTTAAAAAAAAAGATAAAGTAATTTTGGAATGTCTTCTCAAGATTCTATCCAAGATGGTAAGCCACTGAACATCGCAATCCTTAAATATAACATCAATTTCACAGTCTTTTTTTTTTTAAATTTGCGAATTTTAATTAAAATACTGACAAAATTATCCACTCTTTCTTTTGTGTGAATAAACAAATCATTAGAGATGCATCGGGCTTAGGAATTAATTACTCTGAATAAAAGGAAAATAAAACAACTAAAACGAACAGTTTATCTGCTTGAAATTAAATTACAAAAAATAAGCCGAAGATCACATGTAGTGAAGCAGTGTGATTATGTTTAAGCCTTTCTTCTACTTGCCTTGTACTTTAAAATTGTGAGTACTCATGGATCTCCACATCTTCTTATACTTCCTAGCTCTTATCAATGTTTATCTTTATAGCATCCTAACCATTCACTGTTCTACCATATATATATATATATATATATATATATATATATATATATATATATATATATACATCCTCGTTGAGAAGGTTATTCACTGGTTTTTCTATTGTCTTCAATATGTCCTGTGAGTTTCAAATTTTTCAACCTCTCTTCAATATGTATCCTAGAAATTTCAAATGTCTTTTTATGACTAATTATAAGAGTCCTTTTGTTTGCATTTTCCGTAAAACATCCTTTCTGAGTATCTGCTCTGTCTTTGGTATTCTCAGTATCTTTCTGTAGCACCGCCTTTCTTTTGCATTCATGTGTGCGGAAATTGTTCAGCATCCACTGCCATATAGGAGTACGGATGTTGCATAGCAACTCATCATTTTCTTTCTTTGACGTAAAATTTTCCTGCTTCTTAGTACTCTCTTACGTTCTCGGGAGTCATAATTCTGTATTCCAATTGTTCTTCGTACATTTTCCCTCTGCTCTCAAAACACTTCCCAGATATTGAAACTTCTGTACTCTTGACACTTATTGTTACATGATCCCATCTTGTTTTTTTTTTGTCAACAACAATAAAGTTGTCTTTATGCATTAAATCATTTCCTCTCGCTTTCATTTACTACATCGTCTAAGAATTCCATCAGCTACTAACACATGGTGGTGGGGAAACTCACCACCGCCAACTCAACGTCGGCGACAGAGCGCCGGGACGACTCAGGATCGAGACAACTCAGCACCAGAAAAACATAACTTTTTGAAAAGCAAATAAAATTAATTTATTACGCAGTAAAACCTTTAATAGTGAATATTATTCTTCAAATAAAGCATTTGAAAAGGCATTATGTAGAATATGAACCAATTTCTTTTGTTTTTAATTATTTTAAATAAAGTAAATCGTAAAGAAATTAACTTTTTAATAAGGTACATTGAAATAAAAAAAATAATTCGGTAAAGCACACAAATCCCATTTGAAACGAACAGTATTTCCAAACGTCGAGGAGATCCAAGAGAATTCGAGGAGACAGCTAGTCGCTCTCCCAAAATAGTAGTTTCAGGAATGCTTCCTTCAATGGAAATGGCGCTCTGTGACTTCAGAATGGGGATTACTGCGAAAGAGATCAAATGCCGTATTGATACATGCTGAAGTTTTCTTTTTTATAACATCTGTCCCGATACATTTCGCAAATACTTCGTACGTCTATCTTCATTTTTTATCACTTTAAGAATGCATAGAAATGTACTTATCATCCATATTCTGATGAACAGAGAGCGAAACAAAATTAAACCAGAAAAAGAAAGTATCGTTTTCTTAAGGAGTTAGGAGCAAGAAATGCAATAGTTCCTTCAGAATTATATCGAAGAGATTCTTTATTGCTACGATTGAACTCTTGATGCCCGACAATTTTAAACACTTTTAAAAAAAATGTATCACGTAAAGTCAGTCCCATTTTCACATGGGAATTCTTCTTCTTCTTCATGATCATCCCCCCTCTCTCTCGCTCTCTCTCTCTCTCTCTCTCTCTTCACAATTCCCTACCCTTTGTAGCTCTCAATTATGTTCTTTTGATATAGTGCTCTTCTACAATACATATACGCATGCGCACTATGTAGGTTTTACCTTATTCTCTTCCGTCCCTCTTGCCCCCAATCACTCCGGTGAGTATAAAATTATCCATGCCCTCTTTCCTCGATATGACATTCCAATGGTCTCGTTCTGATGCGAATTATCAGTGACCTTTTTGTTTCTATTGTCTCTAAATCAAAGAAGTTCGATCTCTAAGCTGTTGAAGCACATATTTGTTGCTTCAAGTCTCTTCATCTGTCGGAAGATTGTCAAGCATTCACTGCTATATAAAGGTCTGATATTATAAAACAGTTCAGTAGGATTTACTTTGCAAGGAAATTTTCATGTTTCTTAATATTATACTTTCACCTGCGGGGATATTTTCATGCATTCAAAAGGCATATATAATGTAACCGTCCAGTACTCTTTTTCCTTTTTTCCATCTAAATTTTCCTATCTCTTAATTGGTGGCTTAGCTTCTGAAAAGCATCTTCCGCTATCCCATTGAGCCTTCGGATTTCAGATTTGAGTTTATATTACGATAAATATTAGATAATAATATTTACTATTTACACTGTTCGCCTTAATATACAATGTATATAGCCACAAATTAATCTAAAAATATTTGATATTTACTGAAAGTCAATAATGTAAATTAATCAAATGAAATATACTGAATGTTTAATTAATTAATTTAAAATAATTAAATGAATAATTGATAAGTTTGAATATACTAATAATTTTATCGTATTTTTTCAATACTTATGAAATTATAAACACAAGTATGTGTAACTATATAAATTGGTATGTATACGTGAATTAGTGACATTGAATATAAAAATAGTAAGTATAAGAATTTTAAATTTAAATGTTGAAAAACGATAAAAAAAAGTATAAGCTGAAGTACTATAGACGTGGTTCGAAATTGAAATCCTATTATTTTAAACGAAGATCTTACTTGTTAAGAATATTAAATTTGACATTTAGGATTGCCGTTTGTTCTGAAGGATATAAACATGAGACGTTATAATAATTTCAACAGATTTATAGAACATCTTTCCCTGAATATCATTTTGATTGGAAACTCTGGATTCGGACGATTAATAAATATATACATTGCGTGCAAATTTATTACCGAGATGACTTTTTTCTTATATAGTTTAGTGGAGATGCAATAGATCCAAAACTCTTCAACGAATATGCATATAAGTAGACACAACGATCTTGGCAAGAATTTGAATTCGGCGCCGACTATCCCTTTACTACATGGATTAGTAAAAGAGAAATCAGTGAATTTCTCCAGTGATCCAGGCATTCAGGAGGAACTGTAGAGTAAGGGGTAGCGGCTCCATTGAGGAATAGTATAGCCGAGTTCGTTACATTTACTTACGTGCAAATACCCTATTCGTAAATAGCAAGACAGACTGGATCCTATAGCCATGGTTGGCAGTCGGTTTAGGAGAGGGATAATGTACAAGATCTGTAACAATGGATAAAATAGCCTCACAAATCAGCAATTGGCCGAACGTGTTATGTACGACTACAGCGCTGAAAACGTCGTCAGTCAAGGTGAGGTTCCACCTAGGAGTGAAAAGGCTCTGGATCTGGATCTCGTCCAGTGAGTTTTCATTCCTGGCAGCTTTTATCAGACGTTTTACAGACAAACAAATAGATCATTTGGCGATTTTCAATGCTGGCAGGCTGTTTTATCTGAGGAAAGTTTCTGCCTGCAATATTTCTATATCGTTATAGCCATTTGGCCTTGGTTCATACTAAACAATTCTTATGAAATATCATGGATCGCGAATGATTAAAGAATCTCATACATTACCTGTAACATTTCCTTTCATCTAACAAAGAAAATAGTCAAATAGAAAGTTTAAAAAAGAAAAGGATTAAATCAAATCAGACAGACCACACTCCTACTAAGATGTCGCCATTTTACTCCGCCTTTCTGTATTAACAAACTTGAAAACAATCTTCTATCCAGATAAATCAAATATATCTTCTCTAGGCTGAAAAAAAAGTATGTTTGCTCTCATTACTTGGACAGATAAAGAATTCTTATTTCAAAGCCGAAAATAAATGAAAAGTAAATGTCATTGCACCGACATCGAAAGTTAAACATCTCTACATTTAGATTCAATTCAACCGCTCCTGATATTTAACTTTTTGGTAATTTCGAGTAGAGATCTTTGGCGCTCAAGGAAACGAATGTATGTCTAAATTGAAATGTGTCTCTTGCCTGCTAAGACCATGGAGATCAGTCATTTTAAATCGATACATCAGTTCGGTCGAAAAGTAATTCGGAAAATCATTAAGGCTGGTACAATTTGCGTCAATAATCTATCCGTATTTTTTTTTTCGGTCTGAAATATGCGAGATTAAATAGAATAATCGTTTTTGGAGTAAAAGATAAATTCGAGAATTTTACCGATTATGAAAATAGGTTATGTGCATTTTTTTGTATCCATTATAACAACTGCGCCTCTTTCTCTAGCTTCTTTCATAACAATACTTTTGTCCAATTTTAGTACGTTTAGTTAGTTCCATCGTCGCCTGGAAAAGTTAAACTTTGGCGAATTTCCTTTTTCTCAAAATGGGAAGCTCGGAATGCAGTTACAGAATTCATCAAGGTCTGAATCTTTACCTTTTGTGGGGGATGTTCATTTTTTTGTTTTTTGTTTTTACTTGTGACATATTATTGTTTTCTTCAACAAATTGCTCTGCTAGCAATAGTCTTCTACAGAATTCCGGAACATCATCTTTAATTCCTGCTACATTTAGTTATTGGACCTTTGTTGTGAATTTTAACGCTTTACTTAGGATTTCTCTATGGGTGGGTGTTAATGATTTTTGTGAAAGGTTGGTTACTTTCAGGAGGCACGGTGGAGTAATGGATAACGGCTCGGATTGAGGAATTGGATAGCCGAGTTCCAATTCCAGGCGAATCGATTACATTCGCTTACGTGCTAATACGTGTCCTCTTCTTTTCCCCACCCCCGCCTTCAGCTATAGGTAAATAGCAGGACAGGCCGTGTTCTGTAGCCTTGGCTGAAAAGAAATGGCTACCTACTGCGGGAAGAAATCTGGCTCATCAGTCATGTATCGAGATAGATGATCGCCTATGTGTTTATTACGCATGAGACATAACTGACTGATTACTTTCGGTTTCTCGTCCTTGTGGACCATCCTGTATCCATGTATTTCTGATTTGTATCTAAAAAACGGTTATCACGGTGGGGTTTCTCTATATTGCTTCTAATGTCGGCATTTTTTGCATGGTGTTGTATCTGTGATTATTGTGTATTTTTGTATTGTATCTGTTGTTCTGTTCTTTGTATATTTTTCGTTATGTGTTGAATTTGGTTCACTCTGTGGTTATTTCTGTAGTACCGATTGTGTGGTCTGTATTCTCTGAAGTTGTAGTTTCTATTTGTTTTTTTTTTGTTTTCTTTTGTTATATGTATTTTCTTTGCGGTTGTTTTTTTTATTTGTTTGTTTTTTTTCTGGGGCGGTACTGGTTTTCTCTGAAATTGTTGATATACATCCGAGTTTTGGCTGTGTCATTTCCCCTTGTTGGCCTATATGTGTTGAAATGATAGTGTTTGTCTTGGAGAATCTCCGATTCGCCTTTTGTCAAATGTTTGAGCTGAATTTTTTCTATAGTGTGATTTCCTTTGATAAATTAAGTACTGAGTTAGCCTGGTGTCGCTGTGTTTTTTCATGCAGCTGTTTTTTACTTTCTTAAAAAATGGATTTTTATTTTCGCTGTATTCTATTTTAAATTGTTTTTCATAGTTTGAGAATCAGTTTTCGTATTACTCTCACCTCCGAAGAGATTAGTTCCTCGTTCTCGCGTTCTTATTTCCATCGTTTATAAATGTCGTCGAGTGTTCTCCATCGTCATTTCTTGAGATTTCCATTTATTTATCAATGTCGTCGTATTTTTGTTTATTTGTACTTGCTGTTACTTACATTTGTTTCCTTTTCGTTACGAATTTTTTCCAGTGATAGATTGTATCGTACGTTCTATTATGGTTGCAGTTGATCGGTTTTACTTGTAAGTTCCTGTGTAATAACAATGGGGGTTGAATTTAAACATCCTTCGTAGATATCTGCCTTGTTATTATTTTAAGCATGTTCCAGAATGTAAATTTTCCGTAGTTGAAGTTTTGATCCATATGTTTTTCATTTGTAATTTTTTTTTAAATAAATTAGCGCAGGGGTAATTTTCAGATAATTCTTTCAGTGATTGTTAAATTTTCGATTTATATTGTTTGAACAATAGTTTCGATGTTTTTTATATAAGTTTTCTGTTGTTTTTTTATTTGACTGTCGTCATCGTTAGGTACAAGTTTTACTGTACTTTCATAAATTATTTCCAACTTTTCAGTTAAAGTAAATAGTTTGCATATATATATATAGAGAGAGACAGACAGACAGAGATGTTAGCTGATTAGTACCTAGACTCCAGAATTTCGGAGATGAAATCTTTTTAAATCGTTCTTTTCACTTTATAGTAAGTTTAAAATTAATCTATGCACTTGTTACACAGACACACATACACACACACATACTTATATAAATTCGACCTTGCCAACCGAACGATCCTCTGTGGCCGAATCGGTTAAAAGGCATTTTTTTACATTTGATACGCCATGAGCAGTTATGAATGTACGTGAGAGATTCATAGAACATTAAAGTTTATAAGCAGTAAATTCGACCTTGCCAACCGAACGATCCTAAGTGGCCGACTCGGTTAAGGCACGTCAGGCTATATAGGATACAGGTTCGAATCCTGTCGGAAGACGAATATTTTCTATGAAAATTTCTCGGACATTCAGGCCGGTAAATGTTCTTTAATACTGTTTATTATAAACTGAGAATTTACTTAAATATTTGTATCTATCAAAAGAATGTTAAACATAAAAATGTCTTATATATAAATCTAGTCAAACAAAATCCAAATCAAATGCATCGTCTGTTAGCTAATATTTGGGGAAATTCTGGTACCAAGAAGTGAATATGCTCCTTAAGATTAAATTCACGCATATTATAAACCAGTTTATATTTAATGCGCATATATAGAGATCAATACGTACACCCGTTCTAAAATGGGTTGGGAAATGATTTCAGGAAGCTATTATATATACCGCATATTAATACAGTGTATATGTTCCTTGAGACTAAAATACACGGTTTTATAACGTGTTGTCATTTGTGACAGTAGCATCTTTGTTCTATAACTTCTGGTATGACATTTTAATGGAATGACTTTTATGATTAGCCATATGTATCATTGTGTATGTTTATGTGACGCGCTATGTATTCGAAATTTTTTTTGTTAATCTTTATTCATGTGGTATATATGTGTGAGTGGATATGTAGGTGGACGTTTTCCCTAGTAACTGAGAGGCAAAATCAGTCTAATTATACTTATATACCTAGGTATAGAGGTAAACGTAAGAGATAGATATGCGTTACTCACTCTGCGGGTTTTTAGTATTTTTTAATATTCTTAACGTTGTCTTCCTCAATGTCCTTGAAGTATTAATTTAGTTTCCACTCGCTTATTTTCATATGTTAAATGTATATATGAATAGATATGGTCCCTAAGGCTTTTTAGTTCATTTTTAAATTTTTAGCTTTTACTTTTTGATTTATATATAGATATGTATATGTGCGTTCATGTGTGTCTATGTATGTGTGTATATATATATATATATATATATATATATATATATATATATATGGATATATATGTGTATGTGTGTATATATGCGTATATGGATGTATGTATATGTAGGTAGATGTGTATTTAGATGTGTTTATGTGTGTGTGCGCATGTTTAGGTATGTATGTATAAACACACACACACACACACACACACACATATACGTATGTGTGTTTAGTTAAACGGATAGATAGAGGGATACATTATTTATTTGTTTAGATGGGTGTGTGTAGATATTTGTATGGAGAAACGTACTGTTTTATGTATATATTATGTATGTGTGTGTATATGTGTATGTATATGTATGGGTATGTGAGTACACGCCTATATGTATGTTTGTACGTGAAAATATTAATATTTGTTGTGTATGTGTGTATACGTATGTGTTTTTGAACAACGAAATTTAGGTCCTTGCCAATTTAGATAATCGTTACTTTTATATGTTTATATTAGATTTGTGACCTGTAGTCGATATTAACTTTGTCAAAATTTACTTGATTACTACACAGCGGCCCTTTTAGAAAGGCCCTTCGGTTTTTGTTCCCCCAACCCACCGCCTCTTTCTTTTCCTCTCTATCTCTCAACTTCGGAGATTTAAGTTTTTATCGTCTATTTTTGTGTGTATCTCACCAAGAAATTGATACACTCTTCCGGTGTATCAGAATTTAGAAAATATGCATATTTTTTTCATTTAAACCGTCTTTGCCTCCCCCTTTTTAAAACTTCTCTCAGTTAAATTTTAATCCGCCCATCATCTTTAGACCTTCCTATTCTTCTCTCGTCTGTTAGCCCTTCCCTTTGGCTTTCATTCACTCTAGCATTCGCCCCACACTCTCATACATACACTCTCACTACATTTTATTTATTATTTTTTATTCCCGGATAAGTTTTTTTTTCTGTTTTCTTTTTGAATTTGTAGGTCTGATGAATTGGATCGTATTTACGATTCCAATGGAATCAATTATGACTATGGAATATTAGTGTTTAAGTCTTTTTATTATATCCTTACTTTGTCCTGGACATGGAGTTCTACCTGGATTCTATCCTCTTGGAATTATCTTTTATACATATATGTATGTATGTATGTATGTATGTATGTATGTATGTATGTATATATCTTTATATTTTATATATATGATTTCATATGTATGTGTATATTTACCACCAATATTATCTATCTATCTATCTATATATATATATATATATATATATATATATATATATATATATATCGTATGTTATATATTGAATTGAATATTTCCCACTTCCACCTGAAATGACGGATTATCGATACATATAAAAACAAAGATAAACCCCAGATACTCATCTATCTATATTTCTTTCCCTATTTCTCTCTCTCTCTCTCTTATATATATATAGAGAGAGAGAAATAGTTACATAGATGAGTATCTGGTGCTTACCTTTGTTTTTATTTTTGTTTGTAATCCGTCATTTAAGTTGCAAGTGTCTATTCAGTTTAAATCGTGACATATGATTTTCTATTGAAGGTACTTCCCCACAAATAGTAAGAAACTTTCCTTTCGTATCGCCAGCCTTCTCCATTCATGCATGTGATCGTTTGGCAATTTTTTGGGGTTTTTTTAACATTCACTTGCTGTATTGTTATAAAGTATTTTTATCTGTATGTATTTATAAATTATTTAATAATTATTAAAATAAATTAAAACAATTATCTTACATCTGATATTCATAATTAGAGTGTAGCGTAATTATAGGAATGAAGAATTTTTGCATTTCATATAACATCTTTATTAGTGTTATCTGTAACTGATTTTACATAATATGACCAGTCATAGACTAAGTTACTATAGCAACGTATGAAATGATATTCATGAAGAATATTGCATGTAGGTATGGAATCTTGAGTTAATATATCTGGATAAGAAATAAAATATATCAAATGTTTTCGTCGCGTATGTATCATAGCTTCAAGCTGTTTCAGAACCGACTGACAGAAGTTGAACTGAAATCAATTTATATCTGTTGATAGTATCCTAGAGCTAGCACAGGAATGCGCTGAGATGAAAAACCAGTTTATTCGGTACTAATTTCTGATTGGCAATTTTAGTTATCCGTCTGGGTTACTTTTGGTTTAAAGATAAATATAATAAAATATATTTGTTTCGGACTTTAAAATGGCACAAATTATTGAAAACTTTCCGTAAAATCATTCGACGAATATATTATGGTTGTTAAAATATCAATCAGAATAAAGATCTTGGGAAATGATTGAAAGAAAAGTTTTAATCATGGAAACCTGACAAAACATTCCAAGATTACTGTCTGAGAGCTTAACAAATAACTGAATGATTTTCTTTTCTCGGAGCAGTCTGACATATGCTTAGAAAATAGAAAGGAAATATTAGATTTCGTTAATGTTTACCGGGGGCTTATTTTTGATAATTAGAGATTAAATAAATCACGGAATGTATATTTTATTGAGATTCTCTATTCATCCATCCCTTGTTAAGAACAAATGAAAAAGATGCTCATGCTAGAGTGCATGTTTTTCCCTGTTATAGCTGGGCAGTATATTAGCAGAAGCAAAGGAAAAGTGATGAAAGGACATGTTTCATTTAGATGTGTTTCGAATGGTTTACAAATGACTTAGCTAAACAATTACAAGCTGCTAGGACACAAAATATTGAAATTGGAGGAGTATAGGAATATAAGCACTCTACGTCACTGTTGAAATTTACTGAAATATTTATAGTCGATTATTCATCTGATAGAAAACCTTTGCAAATCAAGAAAGGTTTTCAACATGAATTATCAGAATAAAGCATTGAAGACGACCCACCATCTACATTTCATTTCTTTCTCCTTGAAAAGTTGAAATTACGATTTTCACTGGAGATGAAAGTTTTGTTTCTTACACTAATCGCAGCTTCATATCTGTAAATAATACTGCCTACAATAGCAACAGCAAACCTATATCTTTCATTTAAAACATGATTACTTGTTATTGGTCTGTATATGAAAAGTGTAAATATTACGAATTGCGGAAGTCCGCTGAAAAAAATACTGCTACGATTGATCATTGTTATTGGTGTGGATTCCGGGATGAAATCCGGTATTAAATAATAACAAACGCCAAGAATGAATATAGGAAATAAATGTATTAACGTAATAATACAAACTGGTAATACAGGTTAGTAGTTCCAGGAATGCGGGTTAGTAGGAAAATATATATATAGTCTTTGGTATCGACGTATCGCTGTATGACGTCTTACTGAGTCTAAGTGCTCGTGACTGTGACTCTTGCCGCTACGTTATTCTACCGACCGACTCGACTCTACTACTACTACTTGACTTAACGTACTGCCGGGTATTCAGTGGCAGTAGTATATGTATACCTTGGGTGAGTCCATCTGTCTAAAAAGGGGAGACCCCTCAACAGTTATAATGGAAGTATGTTAGGCGACATTCGGAAAAATATCATTTGTTGAAGTTGCCTGCCCAAATTTCCCATACTGCTGCATTAATGTGTTGTCAATCACCGCAAAAATAAAATAAAGAAAACTAAAAGAAGACATGTAATTTTTTTTTCTGATTTCACTCCAAGGAAAGATATAAAGCCATTACGACGCAAAGGGTTACAAAGTGTGAAATCATAGGAGAAATGAAAAACTTTATTAAAGGAAACTAACAATAAAAGATCAATAACTAAGAAGACGGAACCTAATGACTGAATTTGCATTTATCTTTTGAAAATCAAAATTAACTTTAAAGCAAGCGGTCGGAAAAAACATTCCACAAGGAATATGTGAGAGAGAAGAACCTGTTAGCATAGAACTTACGGTTCCATCTCGCAATTCTATCTGTAAAATGGTGAGATCTAGCAGCCAATATAATACTGCGCTTAAATCCATAAAATCGAGACACCGACGATGAAGGTTTATGAGAAAAAAAATTACCATTAAAATATTTTCGAAAATACACAGTGAAGCTACGTTGCAACTGTTGGAAAGTCACAAAGAGGAACTGTTAAGCCATGACCGATAACATCGCATATATATGTTGTGATTTTATCAAGAATCTCGACATACATCGTAGAAGCACCAGACCAGATATGACAGCAATATGCAATAAATAGAGGAATATTCGACTTATGAATTGGTAAGATCGTTTCTAGCAATTTTCGGGCACGTTGACATCGGGAAGGTCGTTGATGGAAATTAAGAACAACGTAGATTTAAGCCATAAGGGACACAAACATTAATGCAAAAGCATCTAAAATGGTGACTGTTCAACTCGACTCCAATTTCGCCATTTCAACATAAAAATATTCAGCTAGGAATGCCTTGAGTAATCAACTTCTAATGAAGAGCAGCATGGCAAAACCTGTTAAAATTCTTTGAGGTATCCAAAGCTCAAATTTCGTCATTCTTAACAAAATGTTGAGAAACGCTTTCAATAGTAGCCCTAATGCGTCAACAGATTCTCTAGAAAAGTAGAAGCCGTATTGCTTGTCTAAAACACCGAGATGTAAGATTATTAACAAATTCGAATAATTTTAGCAAAAAGTGCTAACTCGCTAAGAGACCGATAGTTAGAAGTATCAGATGGTTCGTCTGAGTTCTTAAAAACAGGAACTACAAAAGAGGCTTTCTAATAAGCAGGGAAGTAAGAAGAAATAAGTCATTAATTGGAGAGTTTAGTGAGAACATAGACATTTCAGGAGCTCATTTGCTAAGAGACGTTTCATGGATGCCATCAAGTTCTAATGTTTGGTGGAGATCCAGCTCAGAAATGATAACAGAATCTGCGGACGGAGTTACGTGTCACATAATGGAGGCTCAGTTGCATTTGGAATGTCAGGCAAAGACACCACAAGTGATAATTGAAAGACGAGGATTTACGTGCAAAATATTCTGCTTTATCAGCAGAAGATTATAAAACATCTAATTGTGTGAAAGGACGTTCGAAAGAAGACTTAATCTTATTCAACACACAGCCGCCTGTAATCACGCGAACCAAACCTGTGAAACCTATACGGTGCGTAATCCTGTAAACGAACAAAAAGTAGCCTCTTTGAGGTCACGTTTACGCAAAGCGGTATCTGTAGGAATTATTACGTTGATACTGCCGGGAAGTGGATTTCTATGAGATATAAGCAGGTGTACAATAGGTGGAAATCAAGAAGAAGCATGTGGTCTCATTTGATATCCGCGACAAGATACAAAGCCAACGTAGTCGGCGTTTACAAAACACTAGACCTAAGTGATACAATTCTCAATATGAAACTTAAAGAATTCTCATCAAGGTGCGTCGTAGACAGTCACAAAAGAGTTATATAAACCAATAATGATATAAGAATTATCTCAACTAAAATAGATAAGATTTAGAGAATAAACTTTTAGAAACAGTAAATGATTAAAGAACATACAGAAAGATGAGGAAATAGTCTAAACGAAAGAAGAGTAGACAAATTCCGTTAGAAACAAAGACTATAGTGCTGGATTCTTCTGTAATATCAGTTATGTGCCATGCGTGATAAACGCTTAGGCGATCATGTAATTTTCAATACATGAATGACGAGACAGATTTTCCCCGCTGTAGGTTGCCATTACTCTCTGTGGTAGACCAGTTGCCGTCCACGGCTATAGAACCCAGTCTGTCCTGCTATTTACCCATAGCTGCGAAGAGAAGATTCATACTTTTCCCATTGGGTATTAGCACGTAAGTGAATGTAATAGATTCGAATGGAATTCGAACTCGCCTCTTCGATTCCCCAATCCGAGCCGCTATCCATTACTGCACCGTATCTTTCCATATGACAGAGAATGGTGGATAATTTCCTTACAGATTAAGATATTCCTTCAAGCGACATAGTTGCGGTTTTACAGAAAAGAGGACATCATTGATAGAACATATTATATTTTATGTTACTATATATAACAAATAATGCTGTCTCACAGAAATATAGATAACTCGCTATTTTCTAATAAGCATTTTGTATACATATCAATTTAGTATGTTACACAGTTATTTAATGATGGTAAAACACAATTAAAGTGTTGTTAGCAAAAAAGCCATTCAAAAGTGCGAGCTACGTATTGGGGATGTCTATAATAAGCGGATACAGATCTGTAGCTGTGTAGGTGATGTGGTAACAAATAACGGAAAGAGTGATGCAGAATTGCGAAGGCAATTAGGTATACCGAATCATCTATTTCAGAAAAGATGCAAAGTATTAAAATGCCCTCAGAAACAAAGTTCCTATGTCAGTGAATGCCGAATAATTTCGCCAGAGTCGAAGAGATATGAAGAAACAGAAATGTAGTTCTACCAACGTGTGCTGAGATTAGCAGAAATAGGGTACATAACCAAAATGAAGGTTTTAAGGTAAAAACTTTTATTCAGATACATGAAATTTTTGGGACATATATTGAGTCAATAGTTTCTGGCAAAGTCAATAATCACGGGACATATTGAGATAAAAGGAAGCGAAGCGAAATAATGACTAATAGTATTTACAAAACAAGTTTTAAAATAATATAAAAATATGTACAGAAACATATTTTGGTTAGTGTTATCGAAAAACCGATAAAAGTTTTTCCAAGATATTTTATTAATCATAGGTATAGGTTTATTATTTTTATGTTTACAATTCTTTTTAGATTTTCCTTTTCACAGAAAATGTTTCATTGACATTGACACTTACAAATGTTATATGGGATCATAGTGCCAATGCTACGTTTGTAATATTTTTTACTATATTTTTTAACTAAATTTCAATTAATGTATTTTTTTCTTTCTCTTAACAATCTTCATGTCTTTCCATGTATTTCATAACTTTAACATCTTTCCCTTTATATCTGTCTATATTTCTGAGATGAGGTATTATGTACACTATTTATATTATTCGGACTATGGCAGTGGAAAACCTGGAGATGTGAATAACTGATAACTAACATCCATTAGACATGAAAAGTGGAATTAGAACAGTCTACCTCAGCGAGCGAAATAAGGGTTCAATTCGACATTCCAATGACCTGAAGAAGGCAGGAGTTTACAACGGCCGAAACGTTGTGATAAATATGGCAACAAAGATGAGGACAATAGTCCGAATAATGTAAATATTGTCTATCCCTTCATAATGAAAAAGAAAACAACAAAACACATGTCTTTCTGACAAATCCATTTTTAGGTCAATATCTGATGATGATTTTTTTATAAGAGTGGTTAATTTCTTGGAGCTGAACTTATTTATCAATAATGGCTCTTTCAATCCCAATGCCTTTCTCTCATCCATCCGAAGGGTCCCCTAAGGGAAGTGGTACCCCAGAAAATTACATGTGTATTCCATCTAAAACTCAACTAACTCAGGACCCATACTATCCAATCCCTCTTCTCTCTTTATTCCTGTATGTACCTCCTCAATATAAAACCCTTTTTATCTTCATTTTGTTCCCCTTGCATATAGCAACCCTTTCCTAATTATATTGCTTATCTTCGCAGATTTACTGTGGAATGATTGAAGACCAATATATGAAATCCAGTTTTCATTTGTAGCACAATGTAATCACTTTTTGTTTTCTTCTGTCAGGCAGCTTTTCAGAATCCTTTTGTTTGAATATTCTTTTCTATCCCCCTGTTTTCAAGACTTGGTACAATCAATGCTTTTGTTTTCTCTCTTTAGGAGTCATTTTCAACAGATTTTTCTTTTTTTTTATTCTGCAACTTAAATTAAAGGATATATGTAACCGTAAGTTCTGTGCTAACACTTCTTCCCACGAACTTTTCACTTACGGAACGCTCTTTCAGTCTCTTGATTTCCGGTCAAATTTGATTTTTTCAAAGAATGTCAATCGTTATATTCTGTCTTAATTCCTCTTCTTTTATTCTTCTGTTTCTTGAATATCATTTTTATGTTTTTTCATATTCTTTCAACCTCAGTAACCCTTTGAATCTTAGTGGCTTTGTTGTCTTCCTGAAATGAAATGGATTTTAAAAAAATATTGAAAAGTAAAAAAATACGCTATACAGAAAATTTAACAAATATCTATAACGTATTGAGGCAAATGCTATCGAACGCAATTCAAGAGAGAATCCTGTAGTTAACCAGGAAAAATGTCAAAACAAACTTTATCAAAATGATGATTGGAAAGTAATACACATGGAACTATGCAACATTTTAAGTTCAGTCATAGAGAAAAATTCTCTCCGTTGAAAATTTAGACCGTTCTGGAAATCAAAGTGGCTTAAATACCATGGCAAATTCTTTCGAAGACAATTTAAGAGAGAATCCTGTATGTAACCAGGAGAAATGAAACATAATAAACTTTATCAAAATGATGATTGGGAAAGTAATGCACATGGAAATATGTAACATTTTAGGTTCGGTGATAGAGAAAAACTCTCTGAGCTGAAACTATAGACCGTTCTTGAAAAGAATTAGTATTTCGACACCCATCCGAAACATACCATACAAATTAACATACTGGATTGAATAATCTAAAATAAGAGGAATGCATCCGTCTAATAATAGATTTAGTTATACTGGTGGATCGCAGGAGGAATATAAAGGAACGTGAGAAATTATAGAAAGATCGCGAATGAAACATATAGGACATAGCTGCATAGAACAACGAATCTATTACATTCACTTACGTGCTAATACCCTTGTGAAAGATATGGGTAAATAGCAGATCGGATTTTATAGCCTTGGATGGTAACTGTTCTACTGCAGAAAGAAATGGCAACCTATTGCGAGAAAAATCTGCCTCGTCAGTCATGTACAGAAAGATAAATAATCGCCTAAGCATGTATCATGCATGGTACATAACTGACTGAATCCATAATTACCGCAGTCCAGAATGAGGCTGTTAGGGCAAATTACTTCAGAGTAAGGGTTGACAAGCCCCGGAAAAAGCAGTAGATGCAGCTCATTCGTAGAAAGAGATCAAACGGTAAATTACATTATCAGTAGATGCAGAATTAGAAAGTGAATAATAAGAAAAGACGCCTTAGAGAATTTGACGTTTACTGTACATTGTAACGGCAAGAGGGACATAAGGAAACGTAGAATAATATACATAAATAGCTCGTGGAAATAAATTACAGAAAGGTGAGCTCTAGTGTGAATATCAAAATACATGCATTGTAACTGTCTATAAACGATTTAAGTCGACGAAGTAATGAAATTTTGTTTACAAACGATATTCCCTTTTCAACCAAATCAAACCCTGAAGAGAGATACAGAATCCGCCATTACTTTTGCTCAGAACAAGGCAATCAGAACAAATTACGACGGAGTGATAATTGACAAACCAAGAAAAAACAGGAGGTGCAGCCTTTATAGAGAAAGATTAAACTGTAAATTACATTATCAGTGAATGCACTCTGACCCAAAGGATATACGAAAGAAATTTCAACAGACACATTATAACATTATTAAGCAGAGAATACTAAAACAAAAATCACAATGTATTTCTGCATGCAAACCACCCTTTGTAACGAAATGGAGTTCTCACACTGGTGATTCCCCTGTGTCAACCGCCTGCTAAATGATCCGTGGAAACGGTCGCTGATGGAGGTATGACCTTTTTAATGTAGCCAGATAAAGGGTTATATAATTTCCTTGTCGAAACCTCCGCTTACTGGTCCGGTTCCTCACATGCAATTGTCGCCAGAGGTGGTGGCTTGTTTCGAACTGCGAGACGCTTTCTCACAGATGCAAATGGATTTTATTGCTTAGGTATCATATATAAAATTGATTTCATATGATTAGATACCATATATAAAACATTAAATTAAGTAATATATGGTAATACGCGGTTGGGATGATAAGGAATGTTGACAGATGAATGTATTGAATCTTGTCAGGGAACAATGGTCTAAAATCTTTGACTGTTGGTTAGCACCGAGATCACTCCCCCAAGTGGCCAAACACACGCACAATCAAACAATCAACTAGTTCGATAATTCTCCTCTCACTCTATGATACTATGATCGGCATCGGTTTTATACGGACGAGAACTGATTCATGCTTTTTGGTATGTTAGTGATTACCTAAAATATTTTACACTGGCCAATCAAATACTTGTAGAAATGTCAGATGAAAACTCTAATAACATTTAAGAGATAGTGACGGTTTCCTGTAAATTAGACTTTCGGATGTGGCTTCAATAAGCCCCTGCTGTCGAAATGTCAAAACATCTCTTTGAACTTTGATGTTTCTGTCAGTTGAAATGATTTATAAAGTCCTCAACTTTTCAAATGCTATGTCACCTTACGGCTGCGATCGAGTAATATTTACTGTTTCCCTTGAAATCTCAAAAGGACTATAACATTTAAAAATCTTTAAATATATTTTAATTGAAACAATATATTTCACTACTTAGACATAATTCTGATCGCTAGTCAACATTGGATACTACATATTCTAACTAGAGTATCACCATTCCAACTAAGTAGATAACCGGAAGTGATAATCGCGAATAAATAACAAAGTACTTCTCGGTATCGTTAGCTTATCAGTGTCCATGAATTGCGAAGCGAACGTAAAAGCAAGTGAAAAAGGCGAGTGAAAAATAAGGGAGATACCAGAACCTTGACTGGCACTCCCGGGCAAGATGATGATTTTTCTCTAATTCTATAATGTTAAGCCTGGATCATACAAGATATATAATATGAAGGTTAGCATTATGCCCACAATTCTTTGGGGGATATTTCCCCAAAACATTGAAACCAAGATTGGATTAACTGGAAATCCAACTAAGAGTTGAATCATTGCAGACATTAATGTTGCTGAGGTCTGTGTGGATATAGTAAAAGGTGCTATAGATTTTGGGAATTATTTTCATTTTTTCCTCAGTGATATCCACTTCCGTTAAAACTAATTTTTACCTGCACAATCTAGATGAAAAATAGTATGAGATGGACACACAAAAAAAAGTTATTCTCATGTCCGGAAATAAATAATGCACTAATCAATTATCTAAGATATTTAGCTCTGAAGCAATATCGACATAGCAACTTTTCAATATGGCAGGTTGATATTTCACTTGTTTTAAAAATCGATACTGCACTCTGAGAAAAATTTGGGATTCGATGTCATAAGGAGTGACATCAACAGTAAGATTCAGAACTTTTGTCAATGTCTGAGCCTTTGGTCTTGGTACAGAAATACCGAATTTCCACAAGTTTTTGCTGACTTCAAAATGTTACAATTTCAAGAATGAGTCCTAATAAAGTTGATATTTTTTTGTATTAGATACATTCAATGGAACATGTAGTAAAACAATTATTTTAATATCACAAGCAAAATATGAATTTTTTACCTTATCCAATAAGTGAACATTGTGTAAAAATTTAAAAAGATACAAAAACGTTAATAAATTAATAAGATCTTACACAGTTTGATAGGTCATAATTAATAAAAACAAAAGTGTATATAACATCCTACTACTGCTGGGCACAATTTCTAAAACAAAATATTTTAAATTTGCATTCTTTATTAGAAATCACACTAAAACTAATTCACTGTATATCATGTTACATTATAATATACCTAAATTAATCAGTATAATATACCTTTGAAGTAAATGAACGTATTAATGGATGTCACAAGGATTTTCTTTGCTTCTTGTCTATATACAATTTGTGAATATTCAGTTGTTAATTTAACTGCCCTTTCCTCACCTTGTGAATGTAAAGGTAAATTCGATAACACCAATGTTGTTCGTTCACTAGGACCTCTTACAGGTTATTAATGGAAAAAATCTTCTGCAAGAACAGGTTCGCAATCTCTATTTTATAGGATGTTAATAACATTTGACACGGTACGTAGCCGAGTGGTTAGAACGTTCGCTTTCTGACCATGAGATCCGGCTTCGAATCTCATCATGAAGGTGACTTCTTATATGTTGTGAAAGTTGGCCCGAGACTAGTGAATGAAATTGTGTAGACGGAACCCTTGGGATCCGTCGGTGGTTGTGCTAGCACGAAATCACAAGACATCGTGACCGAGGTGTTGAGCGTGCTAGCCTTGTTCAAACTGTTGATCACGCTAGAAACGCGCTCTCCCCTAGAAACTGTAACTAAGCTCCGTCCAGCATAGGTGCAATATAACCTACAGGTGGGCTCTATTGAACAAACATAAATGTGCCTGGGCAGATGTCTTCAACAGGGATTAGCTAGCAGCCCTAATTTAGTGGCATCCTCGGATAAGAGTGGCACCAGTTACATAATCAAATTTGATTAGTCTCTCGTTGAATGTCATTTTAAAAATCTCTTCTCTGATGGCTCGAAACAAAAATTGTTTGTGCTGGAATATTTTTTAATATTAGATTCCGTATTTCAGTCGACGGTTGTTTTTTTTTTATGTTTGCATTATCACTTTTAATTTCAAATCAACGAAGTGCATATATTTCAATCGTAAATTCTATAAAGCTATACAGTTTGTCACATTGTTCTGGTGCGTAGGCATCTCTGGTCCATAAACACGTTTGTCTGATGGTTAAAGTTAACCATCCTGCTTTATTTAGAGACCCAGTTTTCGAGGCAGAAAATATGGTGTTCACTTTCCTGTTGGGAAATTCATCCTGCATATTCTAAGGGCGATATCTGGTCAGCACTTAAATCTTCCATTACTAATATGTTATCCAGAGGGTAACGGTTAGTGTTAAATTGTACCTGGGGCAAATCCTGGTAATCAATTCCACAAAATCTCCCTAAAGTACCAGTAACGTAGTAGGGCTTCTTGTAGTTTCATCAATGTATTTTAAAATACAGCTCTAAATTGAAGTTCATTTTGATGCAATGAACAGCCAATGATGAGCAACATTCTTTGAAGTCTTCTCCGGGCATGTTACAAGTCATGATTCACAACCAACGTTTGTACTGTTATTTTCCACAAGAATATCCTTAATGGAATTTCTGCAGTTGAATTTATATAAAACAGCAGTAAAACCCTTTGCTTAAACGGCACCAGTTGCAGCAATGTTAGGAATAACTATGTGGTTGTGATATACTTTCCCTGTCCATCTCTGGTGAAAGAGAAGTGGTGCTCTAGTCATTTAATTCTTATTTTTTCACTGTTTTCCTCTGTTTTCTATTGCAAAGTGTCGGCATCAACACTGCAATTAGCATCAATGCAGATGATATTTTCATGGTTCTGAATATGTTTCTGATTGTAGCTTTTACTCTAGGACTTTAACCTGTCTAGCTGTGACTTATCAATGATAATGTTCTCTAAGTAAAGGCTTTGATAAAAAAAGCCCATGTGTTGTAGGTCTAAGAAAAAGCTTTACCCAATATTCGGAAGATGCAGCGCTCTTAGTATGATCCATGGCATCTCGATGGCTCAAAACTGTCACCGGTTATTTCTTCACTGGAAGGCAATGGTGGAAAATATCTGATGTAGAGCTAACATGCGTTGAATCCTGTTGCATCTATCTTTCAATCTGCTTGTCTAATCTATTCGCTATATCTATACTTTTTTGATATTTTTGACAGCATCTTTGTCAATAGTTCCAAATTGGAAACTGCTTTTTGATCCTTTCTTTGTCTGTGAGATTTTAAATAGCCCCTTTCTTCAAAAGGAACCTGAAATTCCAAAACGTGTATATCTATTTAAAACAGATCTCGCATATATGATAAATGCAAAGGAAAATATAACAATATTACTTACCAGATAATGGAAGATTATCAAAAGTAAATTTATATTTTTCAATTAATTTAACTTTCAAAATCAGAACATGAACTTCTTTAAATTAAACAAAATATTAAAGAATAACATTAACTTCCTTTGAGAAGAAGTGAAATCATTAAATTATTTTAATAAAATTTCAAAGGTAAATTTGAAGTAATTCAAATTTACTTTTGAAATTTTATTAAAAAATAGAAATAGAATAGAAAGAAAAAAGTGTTACTTATGAAATCGAAATAATTTCTTCCAAGGAAATAAACAATATAACAATTTTTTTTTCGTAAATGCCGGGTACTTCGAACATACGCACTTATGTAGAGTAAACAAAATGTTTATGTTCTATTTCAAATAATTAAGACTGTTGTATAAAAATACGAAAGAAGTAATTAATTACAAAGTGACATACGAACCGTGTTCGAGAGCAAATGTTTATAACGGTGAATACTTAAATAATACCCACTAAAGAAAATTCCGGAACATGATACATACTACTCTGTTAATTAAAGTGAAGGTATCATTTGTTGAGGTTTTATGGTCCTTTTTGTTTGGAGAATTAGTTTATGTTTCCACTTAAAAGTAAGAAAACAAATTCCTTATGAGATAAAAAAAGGAATCGATTTTCACTTCTGGCCATAACTTAGCTAAATGTATTTATTATTTATACCTTGTAGTTAATCTCCATTTTCACTTCATAAAGTGAATATTCTGATTTATTTTTCTTTGATTTATTGAGAAGGGGTAGATATTACAATTGAAAAACTTTTTAAATGATATTTACACCTTCGTTTCTATAAGGGAACGGAATTTTCTGACATTTAAATCATTCACTGATCAGCGAGTTGAAATTCCAACGGTCTAATTTTAAACCTAAATGTATTCTTTAAACTCATTTCCTCAAAAAACGGTAACTCATTGGAAAAAAATTCTATGGCGTTATTTATCATGTAAGTTGGAAACATTTAAATTCCGTGTAATACTACGGTTCAAAAATAGACCTGCCCTACTGTTTAAAGGATCAGGCTTCACTATGCTGACCAATGATAAATGGATGAATTACAAACTGCGCTAAACAGTTAAATATAATAATTTGTGAAACATAAAAAATACATGAAATTGCTTATTTCAGGCCGGTGCCAAATTTTAACTACCGTAAAGAAAGATTTGTCCAACAAAATTAGGCAGATATTTCCTAGTTGTACTAATCAGTTTCATTTTACGTTGATCCGTTTTGAATATGCTTTACAAAAGACTTGTGGATTTGAACATCCTAGACAGAAAAGGCGCCTACCTAACTAAATTCAAATATGATACAGGTGGTGAGGAAAATGTTGACACTTGATATCAGCCTATGGATTCATATGGCATTTAATACTTAGGTATGCATTTGTCTCTGTGTTTTTGAGACAAAACATTATTAGATTGATATACGTACTGTCACTATAATCTTCATATATTTTGTGTATACAGTCACATCATTCCTATTGTTCTACTTACCACGCATAGGTGGTATTACACGATATTTCAAATCAGATTCTTTATTTCATTCATAGATTTAGTTCCTTTAACTAATTTCGCTGTGTACGGTAAAATATACTTTAATACTTCTTAGAATTGTTCCTGCAACTGCAAAAAAAAAAAAGAAATCTAAAGGCGCAATGGAATTGCGAAAGATGACGTCAAAAAGCTACACAAAGTAACTGGAAAATATTGTTAGTAACAGAAAAAAACGATGAGATGCTATGTGATATCAGTCTTCCTTTATTACATTAAATACTGGACAACTTCCTCAAAGATGAAGAGAGGATTTGCGCCAACAGAAATATGGTTCTCCAGAAAGAAGATAAGCGGAGCATGGATCAAAATGCAAGATATAAGGAAAAGGGTGAGAGAGACGAAAAAGCTAATCTCGATTTGTAATTAGTATAAAAAGAGACAGTTTAAATTTCTGGACATGAGACTAGAAAGGAAAACGTGTTTAATTTGGCACTAACTGGTTAAGTGTAGCTAGATGAAAACCTTGAGTAATATACCTAATGATCTTGTGTAAATAGATAACTGGGGCAGGGAGGGGTCGGAAGTGGACAAACATTGCCTAGTGCTACAAATGATAGGAATCTGTAGAGAGCCATTTATCGCCTACGTCCTGAAGAAAGAGAAATTGTTAATGTGTAGTTCTACTTAAACAGATTCTTCACTAGAATTGTCACTCTTTGGAACAGACTCTCTAGGGCATTCTTCCCCGATCACTGAAAACATAACCTATTCAATGTTCAACACATTTTCAATGATATGTACACATTTCTCATGCATAACGATACGTAATTTACTGACAATTTTAAGTCTTTCGCTGACCACCGGAATGAAATTCCAACGCTCCTATTTGGAAGCGAAGCTTAATCTTTAACCTTTCTAATACTATCACCTCATTATAACTCTTCCATTTATGCCCTTACAACTACCTCATTTATTCATCCTCTGCCTTGAATTGCTCTTGGGCCTTGCATTGGGTGTAAAACAGTATAAAAAATGTAAGTTATTACTTGATTTCTTATATACTGTTGTGTTCTAACTGAGAAGTTTGATGTAGAAAGATGAACTCTAATGTGAATATCCAAGTGCATGCATCGTAATTGCAAAGAACTCATTAAATTCGACAAAGAACAATTTATACTCGTGTATAAGCAAACTTCATGTATAGAGCGATCCATGAATTTTTTGCATATAATTTTATCCCCTACATAATAATTTACTTCTGTATAATGCAACCGGTCACTGACAAAAGCATGATTTTAAATTCTTCCAATAAATTCCCTGTGTGTAATGCGACCCCTATGTTTTGCTAAAAAAAAAAACTGATCATAAACTTTGTCTCATACTCGAGAATGTACGGTACTTACACTACAATTCGAAAGAAGCCATCCCGAGAATTATCATGGGATGAACTTGACAGAAATGTGAAACCTTTCTATCCCCAAAACGAAAAAGAGC
Source organism: Acanthosepion esculentum (assembly GCA_964036315.1). Taxonomy (NCBI): domain Eukaryota; kingdom Metazoa; phylum Mollusca; class Cephalopoda; order Sepiida; family Sepiidae; genus Acanthosepion; species Acanthosepion esculentum. The sequence goes on from OZ038477.1 coordinate 44,191,776, forward strand.
TATTACAGTCTTTGAAGAAAATTGAAACAATTATTAAACCTAAACTTTCAGAATCTTTTGCAAAAGATTTGTGCTGAAGTAATCAAGACTAAAAGAGGATATTTTAACGAAAGCAAAATTTAATCATATTTTTATGTTTTTTAAAATGTGTCATAATAAAATTTCTAATAAAAGATCATGTCATACTGTTTTTTTTAACAATATAAAATAATGTTCTCTTATCTAAAGTACAAAACAACTACATTTGCGCCAATTAAAAATTACGAGGGAACGCCTCAATCTTTTGAACTGTAGTGTATATTTTTTTACAATGGATCTTTCCTTATACCAACAAAATGATATTTTAAATTAAAATCAAATTTCAAAAACCCTGAATTATTCTTTGGTCATTAGAAATAATACATGCTATCGATCTGTAAAATCATGACATTTCTCATTTAAATTATAGTATAAATTATTTCTTCCAGAAACACACACATCAGTGAATTTTCCAGTCAGTGTTTTAATTAAAATTATACAATTACAATTAATAATAATTGTAAAAATTATTCTTTTAAAAACGCATCATTACCGTTTGGCTGAGCCGTAAAAATTCTGATGCTAATAATTGACCAAATTAAATCATATTGGCACTGATTATTTAGCAGGGACACAAATAACTAATATGATGCTATTGTTGTGGACAAAAGCAATTAATTCGATATACAGTCGATAGCAGTATATGACAAGAAACATGGATGTTCCATTATTTTTACTGTGCGACGTGTGCTCTAAAAAATAACGCTTCCTATTTAAATAAACGTTTAAATAAATGACTGATGAAAATCAGCAGGAATTAGAACTGTGTACTTTCTTTAGATTTCCCTGCATTTTAAAGTTACGCGAAGCTGCACCTCGTATCTTACGTACACAAGCACAAAAACAAACGCACACGACCATCGAGGCACACAGACACACACATATATAAAGAGGAAAAGACAAATTATTTGTATAGTATGAAAAATGGAAACAATTGAATAATTTTCCCGATATTAAGTCATTTACTTGGATTTCCATCTTTACAACTTGCTGCAAACGTTTTCTAAAGATTTGATTAGATTTGAATAAGTCTTTTCTGGGATTTTCTTCCATTCTTCAACGATTATACGTTCTAATTCCTGAAAGATTTTTTGGTGACTGACAATTTCTTTTAACTTTTAATTCTTGCCATAGATTTAAATAGGATTTTAGTCAGGACCTTTTGAAAGACATGGCAGAACAGTTACCTTCTTTTTCTGAAGCCACGCAGTCGCTGATTTAGACGTATGTTTGGGATCATTTTCTTGCTGAAAAGTATATCGCCTGCCTAGATGAAGATTTTGCGCTGGTAGTTGTATATTTTCACCCGGAATTTAGATATAGTCTGTAGATTTCATTATTCCTATTATTACAATTAGTTATGCGTTCTCTTTGATCTAAAACAAACTCAACAATCATCGAGCTGCCTCCATGTTTTAATGTTGTCAGTGTGTTCTTTGGGAAGAAAGCTTCACCTTCCTTGCGCCAAAACATTATGCCCAAAAAGCTCAATTTACGTTTCATCGCTCTATAGTACTTATTCCCCAAAGAAATTTTCTTTGTCCGAAAAGGTTTTGGCAAAAATAAACTGATAAACAATGTGACATGTTTTGTGAAAAGTGATTAGTCGTGGTCGGTTTCACTGCAACGCATTTCTATTAAAACAACGTTGTATTGTGCCAGACAGTTTAAACTTCTAAACAACTATCAAAATTTCTCAATGATATTATTACCCCATATCTAGCTTCTAACTATAGCATTAAATCAACCCATGAATTCCTCGCAATACTTAAAAACAAACCACGGCATTCTTGCGTCACTTAACGTAGAGAATATTTTACTAATGTTCCCGTTTCCGAAACTATTGATATTATCATTAATTCGGTGTATAAAAATAATTTAATTCCACCTCCATCAATCCAACCCAATATTTTAAGAATATTATTGCTCGCTTGCACCACTAGAGTTCCTTTTTATAACCAGAATGATACTATTTACACACAAATTGATGGTGTAAGTATGGGAAACCCTCTCGGGCTGTGCTTCTCCAATTATTATATGTCCGATGTTGAAAACCAAGGTTTTTACTAAAGTTATTAAACCTGAAATATATGTTCATTATGTAGACGTTAATTTTATTTTGGCTGAAAAAAGAAAGAAATAGAAAATCTGAAAGCTACAGTTCAACAAAATTCCATCCTAAATTTTACTTATGAACTTAGTGAAAAAAATAAACTTCCTTTCTTATATGTTCTCGTCGATTTTAGTAATAATACTTTTAAAATTTCTGTATATAAAAAAATCAATTAGTAAAGACCCTTGCCATCTTCATTTCTCTAGTGAATGCCCTCTTAGATATAAAATAGTTATTAAAAATTTGCGCACGAGACCTCATCTTCCAGCACGCTTTTCTTTGAAGAATTTAATAATATAAAGAAAACGCTGATTAATAACAGATTTCCTAATCAATTGTTGGATTTCCACATTAGGTGTTTTTTTTTTTGTCTAAGGTAGCTAATAGCAACGGCGAGAATAGAAACATAAACAATAATATTAATATTTTTTATAAAAATCAGATGAACGAAAATTATAAACAGGATGAATGCAGAATTAAGAACATGTAAAAAAAATGCATAACACCAGCTGACAATAGCAAAAAATTAGATTAATTATTTATTATAAAAAATTTAAAACCTCTAACCTTATAGTTAAAAATAATAATTCACCTCCTAGAACAAAATTAAATAAGGCAAATATTATTTACGAATTTAAATGCCCATTAAGGTATTGTATTCCTGATCAATCAAAATTCGTAAATAATTATATAGGCCTCACAACAACATGTTTGACCCGCAAACGCACTCTACATCTCTCTGACAATAGCCCAATTAGATCTCATTTAAATATTTATGGAGACCTAACAGGCACAATTCGGAACATACTTGTTAACAACACTAATATAATAGCATCATCTACATTCAAAAAATAATGGAAGCCTTAATAAAATCAAACAAACCAACACTTAATAATATTAAATTTGAACATGGACATAATATCTTGAGCGTATTTGGAAAAAAAATTAAAACATTTTATAAAACATACAAACCAAACACTATTTCTTATTTTTACAGTTAAAATATAATCCTTGAAAATGGCTAAATGTATAGCCGAAAGCGCTCGGATAAGAAGAACATTCGGACAGTTTTTATATAATTTATCATCTGAAAAGAAAAAAAATTAGATCGCATGATAAATTGTATAAAAAAACTAAATAAAAGCACCTTGTCCCTCTTTTTCAAAGAAATGTGCATGAAAGAAGGATTGCTGCCTAAATACACACACACACACACTTATATATATATATATATATATATATATATATATATATATATATATATATATATATATATATATGTAACAGTCATATAGCCTGATATATATTATATATATATTATATATATACATATATATATAATGTATATATTATATATAATATATATTAAATATTTATTATATAATATATATATATATATATATATATATATATATATATATATATATATATATATATGAATTAATTTTTAATATACTTTATTGTGATATAGATATTATCAACTCAGGTGTCTGTTCTTCAAACTTCATCGATTATCAGGTGTCATTGCAAAAACAATTTTAGAAGAGGAAAATCTCCCTTAGCGAGAACAGCTAGCACGCTTTACATTTTACCAAATCCCTAATTAAATAGGTAGCGCCTACTTTAAGAAGCATCACCCTTCTATATTCTTATCATCTAATTTAAAATATATAAATATGAGAAATTAAAATTTCGTATCCCTTAGATCTTGAATTGCTATACACTAATATTTCAGTTCCTCACCAACAAACTTATAATAAACAAGTCTAATTTCCATACTTTATAGTATTTTTTTCTAATTACAGCTTGACAATAGTCTCAACCAAAATACTAACCTGGGTCGTTTAAGAATTCTAATAATCCAGTCCATTTCGAAATATTTTACCCCAAAACGCCTAATAATTTCTCTATATAGATGAAGCTAAACTTGAATAACTTTTCCTCTCTCCGATAATGGTTTTGTTCTTGTAAAATTATGGTTTCTGATAATTCTCCATAGTCAGTGAAACACCTCAAAATTTTAATTATCGTATATATTTTATAGATATTCATATTATTATGTCAGTATTTTCTCAACACGGATCTTAATATCTGTTAATAAATTTATGGATAAAATCATAACAATTTACAATAAGTAGCCTTAGGTATTATGCAATTTTCATTGGACGCTGATTGTTCTTCACTTTCCGGATTATTCCTGGCTTTCCCCAAAAAGTTCTGTAACAGTTTCAGTGGATAATCTATACCAATTTTATTTATCCATGCCTCCATTCTTTCAGTCAACGTTCCACGGATCACAGATTGTTATATTCTCATCTTTCCTTTACTCTATTAGCGTATCAAAAGAAACCAGTGACCAAATCTACTTTTGCTGTTTTAACTTCCACAAATATGCCTGCATCGTTGTGCTCAAGGAACGTTTTTTATTGAAAGATCTGATTCAAGGACGTTTATCAAGCTTATGGATATTTTCATGGAATGATTTTTCGTAATATCTTCGCATCCTTTCTGAGCTAAATTTTTGTAGATACTCACAATTTCTGCGAGAGTTTTATACAATTGACTACATACTCTGCGAAGTACTCATACCACCCATTTGTGCAAATGCTTGCTGATATTATTTGGCCTGGCAACCGGAGTGTGAGCTGATATTTTAGTGATTTCACTTTCCTTCTTTTCCCAGCTATTTCCTATTGCTTTTCCTATTCTTCCCTCTTTTTTACTTCTTCAAATGTTCATGCTATTCCTTCTTTTCTCTTGTTATGAACCGGGCGATAGGCGAAGCAATCTACCTTTACTGAGAAAGAATAATTAAATAGTAAATGCATTTTCACATTTAGGCGGAAACATTAGAAATAAAGAATTGAAATAATCTATAGAAGGAACCAGAAAATCAATTCTAAGCAGGAAATAAGGTATTTTTTTTTTACAACGATTCTTATCAAATCACATAACCGTTTACAGCTTATAATTAGGGAAGAATTGCTTATTAAATATTACGCGACCGCTATCACTCTTACACTATTTAGCATTTAAAGTCATCCCCAGATCAACCAACCACGCATAGCACTTGAACACCCAAAAGAATACAACACTTGCCTTGCATACTCCACACAGCAAAATTACTATGTAGAACCCGCATATACAAAAAATCATCATCTAAAAACAAAATTCTTGATAATAGCTATAGAACTAGCCGAAACAGGTCTTAACGATTATAACTATGGACAATTCCTATATACTTTTATACCATAAAAAAGTAAAAATGGCTTGACAGAAACTTTGCTGCCCAAATACAAGTACACACACACAAACACACACACACACACACACACACACACTTGCACATATATATATATATGGACGATCCCGTCGTATTCGACGTCTGAGGGTCAAGCAGCTCAGTTCCTAGGAACTGACATATGATTTCGTTATATCGGTGAAGGCTTTCTGTAGAACCATCCACACTTTTTGAAGCGCTGAATACAGAGACGTGGTGCACTACGTGCCACAGGGTCCCCAAACGACCGTCCGCAGGTTTTGAATTCAGAGTTGTTCTACACCTAGACCAGCAAGCTGTCCTGCTATTTACCCATAGCTAGAGGGAGAAGATTAATACCTTTCCCAAGGGTATTAGTACGTAAGTGAATGTAATGGATTCGACTGGAATTTGAACTCTGCTCTCCGATTCCTCAATCCGAGCCGCTATCCAACGTGCCTCCTCTTAATATATATATATATATATATATATATATATATATATATATATATATATATATATATATATATATATATATATATATATATATATATATATATATATATATATATATATATATATATATATATATATATATGGCCTGTAGATTGCGTTTAAGAATGAAACCGATTGTTGACACTTGGTGTGGACCTCAGTGTCCACTTTAAATTTACATACGCACTATTTCTGATATTGAGCATATTTACCCATAGATATAGCCTACCTTATAAATATATTTATATCATGTATGTATATATATATATATATATATATATATATATATATATATATATATATATTCGTTGGGGCGTGTATATTTTGCATGCAACGTACAAACAATATCCTAGAATTTCGCACGTTTATCTTGTCACGTTAGATCTGACGACAATTCAACCTCTTCACATCTCTGCTCTAAGTATCTAAAAGGCGGCTATCGTGCGATAACGAATAAGCCGTAATTTGCTTAACTTGATTCATTGAAGATAACATACAAGAAAGACGCTGTGTTATCCATACCTTTGAAGTCCCATCACTTTGAATTCATTGCCTTAGTTACGGTCCTAAGATATCAATATCGAATATTACCCCATGCTTCTAGTTTCGAGGTTCCCTTCACCTACACAGACCGGAGAACACAATTTTCTGTAGGTCGGCTAGAACAATGAACAGCTGTAAGGAGAGTAAGAGGTTGATTATTAACACTTTTAACTGTGTCCAGGCGGATGGGGATTGGCGTATAAGTGATGGGGTTGTCTTTGTGCTAACGTCTGATTTATTATTGCTTAGGGAGGTGGAAATGAAGAAGGATATTGATGTAGAATATAGATAAAACTTGTAGTATTCATATTAAACTATTTGTTGTCGGATGATAACATTTCTCCTAACATCTTGTTTGTATTACTTCATACTTGTCTATTATTATATTTGCTGTGGCTTTTGTTCTTACTGGGCATTCCAAAAACACGATGCTGGGATTCCAGAATACGAATCCCAGACTACTTAGCTTAGATTGGTAACTCGTCTGAAAAAGAGATTTCTGAAGTAAATATTTCAGTTAGGACTAGGGATAAGTTGGTAGCAGTTGGTTCATATTCATTTAGAAAGGGAAAATAAAATAATACAAAATAATCTCTATTCAAATCCCATGCGCAGCGCAGTTAAATTGCATTCTTCAATTTCAAATTGCAATATTGAAAAACAAAAAACTGCAGTTGCTTGACAATGGCTATAACACCAATACATTTAATTAGATAGATAGATAGATAGATAAAGATGGTGAAATATTTCTCTAAATCGGTATCGTTATCTTTTTCTATGCATATCTATCTCAGTCACTTCATATCTATCTATCTATCTATTTCTCTATCTCTCTATCTCTCTCTCTATCTATCTATCTCTCTCTATCTATCTATCTATCTATCTATCTCTCTATCTATCTATCTCTCTATCTATCATTATAGCAATTGTTATTGCTATTAATGATTTTATTTTGTTTTTAAGTGAAATATGAAATTTCAGGATGCAACTTAAGTGCGCTGTGCTCGGGATTTGAATAGAGTTTATTTTCGTTCTAGTAATAACTTCTGTATTTGATACCTGTTTGGTCGTAAACACAAGTTACCGGTCAATACACATTTTGGGTTGTATTACTGATAACGCTAATTCTCGGCCAGTTTCATAAAGTTATATTAGATAAATAAAACACAGCTAAATATGGGCGATTAGGTTCTGCTAATAAAATAGCTTCTTAACTTCCCAATTAGAAATAACATAAGACCAGGTAACCTAGTCTGATCAAACGGTTCCAGATTTCGTGTGCCCCTAAATATCTTGATACCACACCCAAATCGATTTGGTTGTCTCATACTCCAAATTCAAAGAAAGAAACAAGCCATCCTACACCCAGATATGTCGCTCTGCTACTGTACAAATATGTCAAGAGCGCCTTTACTGGAGATGCATATATCATTATATACAAGGAACTGACAAACCAATCTGCCGGTCTGACAATGATATTTATTCCAGCCTATCTTAACTGCCTAAGACAAAATACGTGCAGTTTACTAGGCCCGATCAATTACGATGAGAAATCATATGAAAGACATTTCTAGTATAGCTCAATGTTATTTGATACTACTATTATTATTATTTAATTATTCCACCCCAAGCAAGTCAAGGGCTTGCTGATGGTTAGAGAATATGATGAAAATAATATTAAGAACATTAAAAGAACAAGAATTTATAAAGATTCAAGATCAAAATCTGGGAAGCAATAAGTCGGAAGAGAGTTCTAACTACAACTGGAGTGGTGTCTTCATGTGAAACATTTTTGTTGTTGTTGTTGTTTGTATTCTCATTGCTATTATGAGACGAAGCTTTGTTAATAGTAATCGAATATCTGTTATGTTTATTTCACTTGCTTTTTATCACAACGTATCCGATTATTATTCTACAGCGCCCAGTAAAGAGCCCTGAAATAAATAGAATATCGCTGTAGAATAACAGTCACGGTATTTACGATAAAAATTGACTGTAATTAAATGAAAAATATCGAACAATATTTAAGAAAAATTGGAGTTTCAGCCCGACCGAAAATAACATATTCTACATTACAAAGAATAAAGCATAAAATAAATATTGCTTATTTCGTCATATTTTGGGAAGTGGGTCGCTCCGAGATCTTTTCTGTCTTTTCGTTTCTGTCTAAACCTATCATTATATACGTAATTTTATTTGATAACTTCCGTTCCTCTCAGTGACGGTTAAGATAAAGTGAAAGTTTTGAGTAGAAAATTCCCTAATCACAGTTTCTTTGTTTGGATGCATCTGTGCTCTGAATTTCTTGCTTTTACTTTACTAATGCCGACCTTTGAAAACAAGAGGGAATTACGTAATGATCTCGACCAACGGAACACACTCTACTTGTTCATATATATCTTGATAATTATTTTAACTCGTACGTATCTCTCTTTTTGTCTTGGTATGTTCATATCTATCTACCAGTCTTAGTCTGTTCCTGTCTATCCGTCTTTATATTCCACCAGCTTCCTACGACTCAGAACTGAATTGGCGAAATAGAAATAGTGCGAGATTAAGTTTCTACAAACTTCAAATAACAAATGATTATCTACTTGTTTTGAAAATAAACAATTGAAAATATGGCTTTCAACTAAGATTTAACACTAAACTCTGGAAGCATGCGAAATGATTTAGCGATTTCTGACACCAGAACAAACGAGATACCTATGCATTTGGTTTATTCATACGTGTGTCTTAATGACTGTTCATACCTGTTTATTTGTACATCTATATGTTCGGAACCGCAGCCCAGTAGTCAAACGCGGCTTACATTAGAGTAAAACAAAGACAGGAGGCAAAGAATATTCCAGTGAATAAGAATCTGTGAGCCTAGAAAACTCACCGCAAACGTTGGTCACATGCATCAGACACAGAATTCCGAAGTAATCATTTCAATCAAGATGATCATATATATATATATATATATATATATATATATATATATATATATATATATATATATATATATATATATATATATATATATATATATATATATTTATTTATTTCTCCCTCTTTCGCTTTATATTGTTATATTCACATCTGCATATTAATCCTTGTGTAGGTGTATCTTTTCCTATATCCATCGCAATCTTTTTATATCTATCTCTGTTCATTATGTATTTATCTATCTTTCTCTTTATCTATAAGTATATCTGTTTCTGTATCCATTTCAATCTTTTTATATCTATGTATATGTTCGTTATCTATCCAGCTATTTATCTATCTATCTATCTGTCTATCTATCTATCTATCTATCGATCTGTCTGTCTGTTAATTATCTATCTATCTATCTATCTATTTATCTATCTATCTATCCATCTGTCTGTCTGTTAATTATCCATCTATCTATCCATCTGTCTGTCTGTTAATTATCTATCTATCTATCCATCTGTCTGTCTGTTAATTATCTATCTATCTATCCATCTGTCTGTCAGTTAATTATCTATCTGTCTATCTATCTATCCATCTGTCTGTGTGTTAATTATCTATCTATCTATCTATCTGTCTGTCTGTTAATTATCTATCTATCTATCTATCTATCTGTCTGTCTGTTAATTATCTATCTATCTATCTATCTGTCTGTCTGTCTGTTAATTATCTATCTATCTATCTATCTGTCTGTCTGTCTGTTAATTATCTATCTATCTATCTATCTGTCTGTCTGTCTGTTAATTATCTATCTATCTATCTATCTGTCTGTCTGTCTGTTAATTATCTATCTATCTATCTATATATATATATATATATATATATATATATATATATATATATATATATATATATATATATATATATATATATCTGTCTGTCTGTTAATTATCTATCTATCTATCTATCCATCTGTCTGTCTGTTAATTATCTATCTATCTATAAGTGTTTCTATTTCTATATCCATCTCAATATTTTATATCTATCTATCTATTCCTACATAAACCTCAATCTATTTTATCATATATATATATATATATATATATATATATATATATATATATATATATATATATATATGTCTATCCCTGTGTCTGTTTTTATCTCAGTATGTTCTATTCTGTCTATCTATCTAAAGGGAGAGAGAGAGAGAAACAGACACGGAGAATGGAAAATGTCTGTATATCTTTCACTCTGTTTCTATCAATCTACAGGTGTTTCTGTTTGTGCATCGATCTCAATATGTTTATCTATCTATTTCTAAAATGTCCTATTATTATAAGTCTTATCTACTGAATATGTTTAATTTTTTCAAACTTGCGTTATGAGATTCCAGAATAAAATTTCGATTCACTGTGCTTGAGATTTTCATAGTGCTAAATTTTATTCCCACACCATCATCCTAATACGCTCTCCATGTGGTCGTGATCACAAATTGCAGGTCTACACGCTTCTTGATTTCTATTGGAGGTAACGCTAATTAGCAATCCCGTAGAAGCCTTTGGCAAATAATTCACTTTATAATACGCCCCTAAACAGGTTTATCCTTGCGCGTTGATAGCATAGCGGGGGATTTTTTTTCATATGGTGATGATTCATATAAAAGCTTTTAAAATTATATTTGCGGTCAGATATGGAAGTAACTATTTTCATTTTGTATTGTTATTTTCTTTGTAGTTTGGTTTCGGTTTAAAATGAAACCTATGCAATTGCCCTGGGAAATGAGAAAGTAATTCAAGAGAAATATAAAAGAATACACACACACACACACACACACACACACACACACACACACACACACACATACATACATACATACATACATACATAAATATATATATATATATATATATATATATATATATATATATATATATATATATATGTTTATGTGAGTAGTATATAAAATGAAGAGAATTTTTACATGTAAATTTAAAATATGCGAGGAAAAATGATGAAAAAGAATGAAAGAAAAAGAATGAAGAATTTGAGAAAGGAAAGGCCGGAATTTACAAAAATAAAAGATGAAAAAAAAACGTGCACAATTTCAAAAAATGCGATAAATTGAAAAGAAAGAAAGAAAAAAAGGAAGCGTGATAGAAAGAAAGGAAGAAAATAATAAAGAAAGAAAGAGTGAATGAAAAATAAGATGCAGAATATTATAGAAAAAGAAAGATAAATGAAAGGTAAAGCAACAAACATAAAAATACACAGAAAGAAAGAAAGAAAGAAATGATCAAGAATAGAAAGAAGGAAGAAAGGAAGAATGAAATTATAAAGAATAGAAAGAAGGAAAGAAAGAAAGGAATGATAAAGAATAAAACGAAGGAAAGAGATAAAGAAAGAAAAAAATAAATGATAAAGAATAGAAAGAAGGAAATACAGAATGAAATTATAAAAATAGAAAAAAGGAAAGTAAGGTAGAAAGAAATGATATAGAAAGCAGGAAAGAAAGAAATGATAAAGAATAGGAAGAAGGAAAGGAAGGTAGGTAGAATACAAACGAAAGTAAAAAAAAAACAACATATAATTGAAGTAACCAAAAAGTAGGTAAAAGAAAAAAAACTGAAGGATTACAACTTGAATAAAGAACGAATGATAAAAATTTGAGGAAAAAAACATGAACGATATAAAAAACGAAAAAAATGTAAAAATTTATATAAGACATAAAAGAGAGAAAAGAAAAGAGAAGTGCAAAAGACGGAGATAGAGAAAAGGACAAAATACAGAGAAACGAAAACATTATAAAGCAGAGCTAATACAAACAAGAACATAAACAAAGATGGCAATAGTAAAGTCTATCAAAAGGAAATACCACAGTTTTCAAATTTTTTTTGTATTAACGTTAACGGCCGAGACTTATAACCTAAAACAGTATGGTTTAACTGTCTCATTAAATTCACAACGAACGTACAGATTTCGATTCATGCTTAATGCCGTTCAAAATTACTAACTTGTTGTGTAGGATCCACCTAATCTGCATAGGTGACTACCAACTATATAAATAATGGTTGATACCGGAAGACGAGGAGGAGGAATCACGAGATCCAACTAGAGACTCTGATCGACTGCGACTAGTCAACACATTCTCCAGGAACGTCTTCCCAGAAATATACAGAAATACTATATGTACTTATTGTGTACACTTTCTTGTTATAATACATTCTTGTTCTAAGTACATTTTGTGTTGCATTATTATTCCATGCAATAGGCGAGATTCAACATTGAGTCAAGACTCACCATAACTAAAGATACATAAATGTATACAATTGTCTTTTCAGTGTATATTTCCAAAAATACACAGAAAAAGTAGTGAGTAACCTATAAATTGATTAGCTTTAGTAAGAAGACAGAATGGATGGTCGTTAACAACAAAAAAAAACAAAAAACAGCCCAACATGTAAATTACAAATTGGAGATACCACAATCAAACAGTTACGATTTAAATGAGAATGTTTTTAATGGAGCACAGAAAGTACGGCATTAAAATTCGAAGGCGCATTTTCAGATCGAAAGATACCTTTCAAAAGTTAAGCAAAGTATTATGAAACAGGAAGATTTCGTTAGAAACTGAGAAAAATGTACTGCACTGCTGCGTAATATCACTCTTTCTATAATGTCAGTGAATTCTGGAAATCCACACACAGATGAAGAAGAAACTTGAAACAGAATAAAAGTGGTTCTACAGAAGGATGATGAGAATACATTGGATTGAGCATTTAAGAAGCGATGAAATTTTAAAGAAAATAGAAACAAACAGCACATTTATACTTAAAATCAAGAAGAGTCAGTTGAAATATCTAGTCTGCATAATAAGGAAAGAATCTTGAAAAATGTTATAGCCACAGGACTGACGGAAGTCAAGAGAGACGGAGAAAACCACGCATAACCTACCTAGCAAGCTTAAATGGATACTTGGACAAGGTTTAGGAGCGATAACAAAAAACACTATAAAGGACAGGAAAGTGTGGAGACCTATGATCACGTACACCCGGAAAGGAAGCGATACATAGAAGGAGAAAACATATTTTAAAAACACACTATTAACTTCCGACGTTTCAGGGGCGTAAGAAAAGGGTGTGTCTTCTCACCGGATATATTCAAATTTTACAGTGATGCTATACTAAGGGAGCGGGAGACACTTCGACAATTGATTTGTTATCGGTGAGCGCAATCTTAGCGATGTAAGGTACACAGATATAACTGTGTTGAGAGCTGATGTAGAAGGAAAACTACAGGTCCCGCGAGACAAGTTGGTATATGAAAGCGAGAAGAAAGTGTCATGCATCAAATATAAGAAGGTAGATTATATGGTTGTCAGCAAGAGAACACACTCAAGATGCCGACCACGTATAGGGGATGTCAACATCGAACAAGTACAGACGTTTAACTACATGGAAATTAAAGTAAAATAAGACGGAAAGGGAAATACCAAAATCTGAGTGCGTATTCAAATAGCAATTGATGAATTCCAAAATCTAAGCAAAGTACTAAGAAACAAGTACATTTCGTTAGATAAGTTTTATACGGCTATTCAACCCTTTGCAGTTTATTTAAAACCAAAAAATATTTTTTAGGTTATAGGATTTTTGTGGGGAGGTGAGATAATATGAATTTAATGATAAAAAAATCAGACTATTTTACTCGTAACTGGAATTCAAAACATTCCCAAGGGTATTTACGCATAAGTAAACTAACCCAAGTGGAATTGTAAGTCCTCCCTCCGATTTAGTCGTTACACCACAAGCGTATCAAAACTCGCAATCCCTGGTATTGCCAAGCGGTCACCGTTCTCGGTACTGAACAGGCTCGATGTTGCGTAACTTCGGTGATCGTACGGGAACTACTGTTTCCACATGATGTGGCTATAAGCCCGTTAGAATTGGGAACTGTTATGCAATGTTATAGGACAGTGGATGCTGGAGAATCTCTTCCGAAATAAGATGGTTTATAATAATGCGGTTCTTCAGATGGATGCAAAGAATACCAAGTAAGTCTCGGTGAAAATGGAAACAAAAAAAATACTTGTGCACAGAATCAGAAAGCGACGGCTGAAATTACTGAGATATATAAGGGAGGACGGGTTGGCGAATTTAATACACAGAGGGCATAGCAAACAAAGGGACGGGAGAATACACCATATCACCTAACTGACCATCTTATGTGAATGGATGAAGGAACAGTGGGTGAAATGAATGACAAAGGATGAGAACTACAAAGGGGATTTGGAGTGCCATGATTGCCCACGCCCTGAAAGTAAACGGCTCAATGAAGAAGAAATAGAACAAATAATGTACTGATCTGTTCGTCTATCTCATATTTATAAAAAAAATTATTTGCTCAAACAGATAATAAAAGAGACCGATAGAGGGTCAGAGATAAGTTGGCCCCAAAATGTTTGATAATGACAAATTATTCAGGATGAAAATCATGTAAATAATGGAACATCATCATCCCAGAAATTCAGGCAAATATCTAATCAGAAAATAAAAAAAATAGATGTAACAGAGTTGGCAAAGAACACCTGTACTAATATTCTATCGCTAACATAAAGATTAAAAGAATTCCGACATTACAAAGTATTCATTCCTGAGTATGCAATATGAAGATAACAATAGTAGTACCAACAGTAGCTTGAACACAAGAACTATTCACGGAATGTCGCCCAGAAGCAGCACTTCTATATTCGAATAGTATTTGGGTCTATGCAATAGTAATGATAAAATTATCATTTTTCCTTATAAAGAAACATTCGACTAACATTAACCAAAATTCATGCAAAATACATACAATGATTTTACTCAGAAATAGGTTTCTTAAATACAGTAGATAATATTGCTTTCTTCACACTTAATGGAGGGGTTCTTGCCTGGCAAACTTTTGAGATTGTGAAACATCAGCATCCTGATAGTCATTTATCACTCTTCTAATTACATAACCAACGTAGCCGTTAAGGCTATTAAAATACTCACGTGAAGTGGTTTCTTCGATTTGTTACACTTCTTTGTTTGCACACTGCTTCATTGACGATTTCAAGAATACTAAAAAGAGTGATGGACATTTAGTGCAAATTGGTGCCAATGTTTTGGACTCCAGCTAATGATAATAAAAAATGGGCTTTTAAGTACCTATACAAGATTTCAAGAATGATTAGATATCCTAGAGATCCATGCTCAAATTGCACCGATCTAAAAATCAGTTTAAAGGATCGATTCGTTTTCTATCAACAATTTGCAGGTAATTTAATTGTTTTTTGATAATAATGATTTATTAATAAAAGTATTACTAAGTAACGCCTAGTTGGAGGGTAAAGTGGCAAATTAATAGTTTTCCTAGTGGTATTTTTCGCATAAGTGAATATAACGAATCCAACTGAAACTGAAATTCAGCTCTCCGATTAACAATTCCAAGCCATTATCCGTTACACCAACTTACAGCATCTGGTATTTTCAATTGTCGAATGTTTGGTAGTATTAAAGGTCATTGTGGATACTATCTACCCCTTGCCGACCAAGAGAGAATGGAGAAAAAACATATTTGATGGCAAAGCAGGAATATAATTGAGAAAATACAAGAAATTATTAAGAAAACAAACAGGAATTAACCATTGAAATTGGCTGAAATATGGATAAACGCAAAGACAAAAATTATCTAGGAGATTAGTAAAATTGCATTAAAAATGAGGCGGGCGATTGATCCTGTCCAGAGAAATAAAAATATATCATTTTAGGTAACATATCTCTTTAGTGTGTGGGCGGTAATGTCTCTAAATATGTTCCCTTTTTTTGTCTTGTATCGACATTCCACTATTAATTATAACTATTTGTTTTTGTACCAAACATTCACATAAGCTCATTAAAAGAAAAATCTTTGTCTGTCCATGAATCTCTAGATATTCTGTGGGTGTTAAATCTTCCAGCACATCTATCCTCATTATGTCTCTCAGAAAATCTAGATGTATCTTTCTCTTTTTAATTTTTGGTAATTCCCATTTCCATTAAGTCATCGTTGTTTTTCATATTTCTGGTCTATATTATCCTTATCATTTATTGGTACATCCATATCGACGTCACTTCAAGTCTCTTCTTCATCTGAGAGAAAAATGATTGAACATTCATCGGTTTTAGCTCAGCAAGGTTTTCTCTGTATCTAATCACATTTTCCGATCTAATGTTATTTTGCATCATGTCTGGGTTGTCAATTTGTTGATTACATCAATATAAATGGAAGTGAATTCTGTGAAATAGTTAAATATCAACTGTTTGTCAGAAAGACATATAAATTCCAATGCAGATTTTGAACGTCTTTCAAAGATATTAATAAAGTTAAAAAAGAAATGTAAATCCGAAGATTTCAAACGATTCTGAAAAAATCAGTGAGGAAGAGGGCTTCGACAAGAATGCTTTGGAGAAAGCTGAAGTAAATAAAGAAACTGCATGTCAGTTATCACCAAAATCACGTAAATACGTATACTCTATATAGTATAGGTACCTCCACGAGATCGCTAAAAAAAGACCATAGCATGATGAAAAAGACGCGAAACTTGACGAAAACAAAATTTTATCGTCTAAATATTTATGTTATTATTAAGAGGAAAGATCAATGTTTATTTTAATTATTTAAAAAAAGAATGTCCTTCTTTCTAGAACAATCTGAATTTTCATTTCAAAATCCTTGTTTCTCTTTGTGTCCCCGGAACTAGTAAAATAACATATACAATTTTTAGCACGTTTTTTTTTTGTATGGCACACATTAATTTGGAAAATCTTGCAAAAATAAAGATAATGGTCGGATGTTAATGAAACTTTCAGAAAGTATTCACAGATGATGGAAATTATTATAAATATGTTTTCTTTTATTAAAGTCATTGTAGAAATATTTTATTTTTATATTTATTACCCCCCATAACTAATTTTATGAAAACTCTAGAAATTCGATCGTGTCAGGTTTAGTGATCACAATAGTTAAAATACAAGGATTTGAGGAATGCAAATCATGTTTTTTTTTCTTTTTAATTGTATCCCCCTACCTGAAAATCAGCTCTGAATTTTAACATACAAAACTCAATAAAACAAAGATATTATTTAATTTCAAATGCTTTTATTTGCTTTTAGTTGTTTTTATGATTATGGACAATATTTTCTGAAAGCAAAAAAAATTTCCGATGAAAAATGAATTTTTAATACAATTATGTGTTATTTTCTAATTATAATAGATTTTTACATTTAAGTTGTTAAAATATAAAATTAGTTAAAAGCCGCATCGGGTTTCCTAAGTGTCCTTATGCGATAGATCTTTTTTTTAGTACGTTGTAAATTTTATGGTTTTGACTAATCAGAAGATCAGCAGTAATTAAGAAATATAATTTTGTGTTTATAATAGGTCCCTAATTATAAAGTACGGAAGACCAAACAGAATACAATTAAGTTGGGGTATTTGATTTAAGCATTGTTCTCCGCTGTTAAGGCTTTTACTTTTGCGAAACACGTGTTGAGAAGTTTATTTGATTTTTCAATTTCAACTGAGAAGGGTACCTAAAAGTATCAGTATCCTCCTATGAAATTTATATGATCTTATTTATTATATTAATCTCACTTATGGCATTATTTCCATAAATGAAATATCAAAATTAATAATAAAATGAATGGAAATACAAATAACACAGTAAAATGTAGTAAATGTACATAAAATTATAGTATTTTATGTACACTTCTGATAAATTTCATAAGAAAAGTACCTATAAATTCATTAGATACCTTTCTATGTGATTTAATTTCATTCATAACAGTCTTGTTTTAATTTCTTTATAATATATTTTTCATAAATCATCGTAAAGGTGAAAGCTAAGTACAAAAAACAAAAACAAATAGAGCGCTGAAAGTATTCCTTAAAAATAACGAGGTAAATAATTTGTTCACTTAAATGTAAAATATTTCACTTTTGTCCTTCCGTAGAACAAATTATCCTCACGGAATCCGTCAATATGTCATTCATCACCTGTCAAGTGACGCGAAATTTTATGACCGGCTTTGTTTTATTTTAAAATTACATCTTTTCGGCGGAGAATCGAAGTTAAGCTTGGTTCAAAATATTTTAAATAAACATTATAATTTCTGATTTTCTTAAAATAAGTTTTGAAAAAATGATAATTGATATTTAAAAGAATTTCAAACTGAGATTTTCATTGGTTTTATAAAATGGTTGTAATCTGTCAATGTTGCTGACTAAAAAAAAAACAAGATTTTTAATAAAGTTTTGGGACGTGTTAGGAACGATTAAAAATGTAACAAAATACACCAAAAATATTTTGGTCTTTCCTCTTAATAATAACATAAACATTTAGACGATATAACTTTGTTTTCGTCAAGTTTGGTGTCTTTTTCATCATGCAATGCTCTTTTTTTAGTGATCTCGTGGAGGTACCTAATATAGTAGATAACAGCAATAAGATTAATCTTAATATACTACTGCTACTACTAATAATAAAATGAAAGAAAGTTGCTTCGGTGTGCGGAACTGGTGGTGGAAATCCGTGAGAGAGGATACGGCTGCAGCCTGGCTAGGGTAGGTTGATATTCATTTTTTTTTTAATATCAAAAGTATCACTAGAGGAAAGTTGGGTATTGGTCTGATAAGTGCTAAAAAGTAGATTTGCACCAATTTTGAACATTTATTTTAAAAGATCGTCTAATATTAAGCACCAGAAAATCTTTGCTTTTGATACTTTAGTCATGAAATTGCTTAAAATATTTATAATTTAAATCCAGAGAAGTTTGTCAATTCATATTATTCAAATGAAATGAATACAATATATGAAAAAGTAGCAATTAAATTGAAATTATAAATCCTCACCCCCACCCCCGATAGTTCAGATAAACTACGTTTTACCTCATTAATTGAGATACGTCAGTAATAACATTGCAAGATATTGTAAAACAGTTATTTTTTCTGTTATCAATGAATCAAAAGCAAACAAGTATGAATTCTGCTAGGAATAAATTAAAGGATAATGATTTTAATATAAACTACCATTGTAATTTAAACACTTTTCTAAAAATCTACTGATTATTAATAGTGGGTCTTTTAAGTTTCTATTTTGTACGTCCTGGGTACGACGTTAAACTGCATCCAACAGCAAGGCCTCTGATCAGGAGCTTTTGAGGAAGCGTGGAACCACCTCTTAATTGCTGGCCCGGGCTGGTAGCACCTGTTGGGGTCCCAGCTATGGGCAAATAGTGAACTTCCAGGTCTTCCCAAACTTCAGGTCTTTTCCAGCACATTTCCTTTTGAAATATAATATTACCAGCTATACGTTTTTGAAAAAATATTATTACCGGCTATACGTTTTTGGGAAAATAATATTACCAGCCATACTTTTTTGAAAAACAATATTACCAACTATACATTTTGAAAAAAAAACATTTTCAGCATTAAATGGCCCAACGAAGGTCGATATGCTGGTTAAACAAATAAACTATCTATCTATCTATTTTGTATAATAATTGTAAGGCATAAAGTTATAAAAGACAGAACAAAAAACATGAATGTTGTGAGAATAATAGCAATTTTTATTATTGCATTATATCAAACTGCTCTACAAGAGCTTTTTTGAAGTAAAGGAATGCCTCATTTCATGGCATAAAACTTTAGTAATGATGTGCCTATGCCTTGCTTCAATTCTATAGATCGATTGGGAAGCGGCAGTTGTTAATTGTACTGCCCTTTCAACACTTTGTGAGTGTGAAGGCAAATCAGGCAACTCTAATTTTGTTCAACTCGTTGATGACTCCAGAAGTTCATAATCAGAAAATTCCTGTGTGTATCCAGGCTCACAAACTACATTTTGGGACAGGTCAATAAGCTGAGACCAATGTATTGCATCAAAATTTATCTTTGATATTTTTTAACCTCTTTCTAGTTGGCTCTCCACTCCTGAAAAAATAAAAATAAATTAAATAAAAAAAAAAATTAACCTTACTTGTGTTAATTTTTATAATGAAATTATATCGATGATAATGAAACTAAATCGATGCAATCATTTTAATCAATATTATGTGAATTACTTACCTAATGGCTAAAATTCTTTTTATAGGTTCTTCCCTCACTTCCAGTTCATCTGGTTTCAGCATTGCATCCAACATATTTTCTGGTAGGCGACCAAAATCTTTATGTTGAATATTTCCTAATGCAATGCCCTGAATTTCAGGTGGTAGTTCCTTAATTCTTTGCAAAATCTTGAAAATAAACAATTGCTTGTTATGAAATTTATTGTCCCTTTTAATTTCAAACCAGCTAACTGCAAACACTCCAACAATAAACTGGATAAGGCTGGGTAGTTTGGAAAATATGTTTTAGGGTAATAGCTCGAGTCCACAAACACATTAGTCTGGTGACTAATGTCAACCATCTTGCTTGATTTAAGGGCCCAATTTTCCACGCAGCATATCTAGGGTTGACTTTCCTAGTGAAATCCCTACTGCATATTCTAAAAGAAGTATCTGATCATCACTCAGATGAACTGTCTGTTTGATGCTAGGATGTTGGCTATCTAGAGGACTAACTATGGGTACAAATTTGACCTCGGCAAATTATGATAGTCATTTGAACAGTCTCCCAAGTGGACCAATAAATGATGTCGGACATCTTCTATTGCCATCAATGTGCTTAAAAACAGCTCTGAATGGAACCTCATTTTGATGTAGAGAGCAACCAATGATGTGTAATTTTCTTTTTATTTGTTTCTCTAGGACTGTAACTAGCCTAGCTTCACAGCCAGCATTTGTATGGGTGTTGTCCAGTAAAATAGCCTTTGGGGTATCAATATTGTTATACTCCTCCAAAACACTAGAAACCTCCTTTGCTAGAACAGTACTAGTTGCTCCAGTAGTAGTGATAACTCTATGAGTGAGGTATTTTCCACTTTCACCACAACCCATCGCGTTTATGAATATCAAATAGTGTTCTGTTCCCTTTGTTTTCTGCATTTTTCTCTTTCCATCTGCCTCCTCGGTCTCTTTATATAGCAATGCATCTTTGTCATTTCTTCCGCCAACACCAATACAAATGTTATTTTCTGCTTTACCAATGTATTTTTGATGGGCATTTTGTTTTGTTCTTTTTTTGCACGGTTTATTTTATATTTATCCAAAATTATGTCTTCAATATTAACACTTTGTTTGAGAAGGCCCATAGCCTTCAAATCTAAAAGAAAGGCATTTGAAAGGCTTGCTCCTAAGTTTGATGAACCATCACCCCTGATCAACTCAGTAACATACTGGGGAATTTTTAAAAGGCAGTAAACACCCTTGGAATGTCTGTCAGGCTCATATTCTTTATATATTTCATCGCTATTGGATGACTGGAAAGAATAGCATCCTGATCGTAAGATGTGGAGGCAATAGGAGATGAGTCAATTTGTTATTGTCATTCTCCTTCCACTACACTTTTTTGGGGGTTTCTCAATGGCAGTTTTATCAACAGGTCCAAGTTGGAAACTACCCTTGGGTCCTATTTTTGCCCCCTGGTCTTTTAAATATTCTCTGTCTTCCACTCGTTCCTGAAATATTCAATTTTGAAATAACAAGGTTTGTTAACTTTGAACAAGTATTGTTTTAGAAAATAAGTATACTGGATGATTTGTCGAAAAGTAGGCGGCTCTGTTTTATCGAATGGACAAGGTGGTCCTCCAATTCTTTTAGCAGTAACACTGCGAATAGAAAGTACAGTTCGTTTTCAAACCATTTTTATAAAAATGTCTGAAAAAATGTTTATTCTGTTATAAAAAAATAAACAAATTGAATTATAAATTCCAAAGTGAAATAAAAAAACTGCAAAAATATAATAAAAGATGAAATAATAAGTACGTATTTACTTACGTTAAGAAATAAATGTAAATCCCTTCTTACGCTCATGCAAAAAAAAGAAAAACAAACTTGCGAATGAAAAATAATGTCTTCAAAAATAAAAATAAAATGTTAAATGTCACAGTGAATATAAAGTTATTTCTTTTAATAATTAAGTTTATTAAAATAAAAAAGAAACAAACTTAATTATTTTTGTGTTTTAAATAAGCTCAATAAATATGAAACAAATGTAAGCAAAAACACGTTGGATGCTAACGATATTTCTGGTGCAGACTGAAAAAATAACAGCCTAAAAGGAGCTCGAATTTGTTTATAGTTTATAGAATCTTAAATTAAATTTTTTTTGTGTTGTTTGCTTTTTAATTTACTCTTGTTTAATTTAACCAGAACT
>OZ038477.1:44224490-44264490 GCA_964036315.1 Acanthosepion esculentum
AGTATTGTTACTAGAGTAGGGAAATATCAATTTAGATAACTAATTCTTATTTTTTAGCACGGACATCATAACCATTTTGTAGTAATAATTAATCTCATCATATGCTCAGACACACATATTGAAAATTATCTTCTTTGAAACCAAATTCTACGTTTCGTTATCTGTCAAAAGATTAATTGCTTCTTAGGCGTTTATTTAATTAATGATTAATCATAGAATGCGGCGAAATATTTTAAAGAGAACCCTTTACAATAACTGGGAACAAACATCCTGCATGTCAATAAAAAATGAATTGAGCAAATACGCAATAATGGGTGTAAATAAATATGTTTCTTCTCGCTGGATTTATCTAACCTATACAACGGGGCAATATTTTGAGTCCAAATTGTCTACCATGATTTATTATTGGGAAAACCATTCTTAACAACACTTTGAGCCCTGCGTTCCTAAACAATTTTAACCATTGTGCCTGGGATTCTGATCAAAATTTGCAAATATTTGGTATGTACAGGGCTGTTCGATAAAAGTGACTCACCTGTTTGTTTTTTTTTTTTTTACTAAATTTTCTCTTCTCCGATGAAACGAAAGTTGAGCTAAATTCAAAGGATAAGCGATCTAAAACCCGAAGAAGCTTTGAGATATCTTTGAATTTAGCAGTAAGTACTGTCAAGCATCCGTTCAGTATAATGTTCTGGGGATGCTTTTCTTTTCATGGAACTGGTTTTTTAAAACCTATTGAAAAGACCCTCAGGAGCGAGCAGTACAAGGGGATTTTAGAGTCTTGTCTGCTGAAAGGGTGCAAATCGACCCCACCAAGCCCATTTTTATGCAAGATAATGCTCCCTATCACAAATCAAAATTGATGAAGGAATACTTTGATGAGATGCAGGTGAGTGTTATGAAATGGCCGCCCCAATCTCTTGAGCTCAATCCCATAGAAAACTTCTGGAGCATTATAAAGTACAGGCTCTCCAAAAAGCAGTTGAGCAACAAAGAGGATTTGATTGTGAATTTCATATCCGAATGAAATTCAATGCTTGGAGATGCTTGTCATAACCTAATCAAGTCAATGCCAAAAAGGGTTGAAAAGGTTATTCAAAATAAAGGAGGACCCATAGATTATTAAATATTTCGAACTATATTACGTATTATAAATAAATTATACCTCTATTATTCTTTATTTAAAGCTGTTCGGTTATGTTTCTATTGATTACTAGTTGCAGGAAATAAGTGACTAACTTTTTTTTTCACAGAGTTTTTGCCTAAATCTCATTTATATCCAAAATTATAATTATCACTAGAATACCTTAGGGTGAGTAAACTTTTTTACTAGGTGGTCGGGAAGGAGTCTTTATATTAGTAAGATTAAAAATTAGTTTGACCCCCCAAAACAATAGGTTAAAATTTTTTAAATAAAAAGAATCAGGTGAGTCACTTTTATCGAACAGCACTGTAATCTTTTACGGTTGATATAAAAATAGTTACAAGTTTTTACTCACCGTTCAACCGATGTCTGGATAATAATTCATTTTTCTCTACCACTGTTCAACAGGTTGGGCATTACGTCATTTTTTACTATCACCGGTAATAGCATGGTCAGGGCTCAAAGGGGTAAGATGCGCACATCACACTGAAGGTAGCCACAGAAGGGAAAATTCAGAAATTACAAGACAAGTCATAAGGTAAAAGAATAAAAAAGGACGAACCATTAGTTTTAAGATAGAAGGTACGATCATTAACAAAATAGATATCCCAAAATTCGAGCTCCGCGTTGGATTGTTTAATCATTTCATCTTAGGTAAGGCGATAATGTCACTAAGACGTAAGAGGTTACTGAAAGTGGAGCGAATAAAAAGGCTTTAGTGAGGAGAAAAGATGAGAAACCTTCAGGATTCTGGAATACATCTGATGTTGTTTGACATTTCGTTTCAATTTTTAAAGATTGTAGGTGGCAGAAAAGTAATAAACCGGAAGTGGTTTTCTCAGGCAGGAAGTGTGAGAAAAGGAAATCTTAGAATAGAACTTACGGTTATACATATTTATTTAAACTAATGAACTTTTTTAGATGGGTAGAAGAAAAAGGAATGTGATAAATAGTATGGATACACAAATTGATTAGAACTACAAAGAATAGAACAGTTTGGATAGGTTTTTCTTTCTTTGTTGAACGGCATATCAACTTCTTTTGGGTCATTTAATGCCGGAATTTAATTTTCTTTGGAGCTTGAGTAATTTTTTTTCTTTTTACAAAATTCTTTTACTGGCAATTTTTTTTCATTATGAAAATGCATTTTTATACTTTCAGATTTAACTTCAGTTTGGTTGTTCAATATTTGCACATAGGTCGGACACGTTAGAACCGTTACAACTACGGGTCAGGATAGAACTGGAAACAACAGCAACTAAGAGAAGGCTCCACACTTCTCAAATGCTCGCCATCGGAGGCCATGATGCCGGGCGTGATTCATTGTCGTACCCAGGACGGTTTTGAAGAGTAATGTTCGTTCACATTCTGCTGAGACAGCATAATCAAATGAAGAATAGATTTGTTGTTCTTATAGATGAAGTGTAACATTCGACAATTTTCACATTGCAACAGCCATCACTGTTGATATCAGAATTTCGATAGGAAAGCTTATTTAAAAATTCATTTTTTCTTGATTCGTAATAATATCTCCATCTTTGTTATATATTTGCCTTTTTAAAAAAAAGGATGCTAAGGATATCATGGACCGACCGTGTGATCAACGATGAGATCTTAAAGAGGTTGCAACCAAGGAGGAGGCTTATACTTAATATCAGGAAGTTTCAGCGGACGTTTCTGGGACACATAATGTGGAAGGAGAGCCTGGAGATCTGATACTCACAGTTCGAATAGAAGGAAAGAGAGACAAGTGAAAACCGCGTGACATACCTGGCGGACTTAATCAAGTGGATGAAAGAACGTGGTCTGGTGGTGGAAGCAGAGGAAAGGAACTTGGGATAGATTTTTCTTGGCATCAGCACAGGTCTCGTGACATCAAGTTGAACTTAGCATGCACTCGTAACTCTTGAGCAATTATTTAATCAGAAGCATTTGTGATCGGATTCCACAGAAAATGGAAAGAAAATAATAAAAAAAATTAAAGGAAATAGTCTGAAAGAATCAGATACAGTGTAGCTTTCGATCTACAACAAAAAGTTTTAAATTTAAAGAAAAATAAGTAACATTAGCCTTTTCCCTTCGGTTATTGTATCTATCTAGAAATTTAATCACTTCTAGCCATCTGTAGTAGGAAAATATCGATCATTAGGTAGCCCTTGTTTCTAGTATAACATTACTCATTTGTGCTCCTGCATAGTGCAATGAATAGGGTTAGGAGTAAAGTGTTAAAGCCTATGGCAGAACAACTAGGGATAAGTAGTATCTGTGCACACTCATTATACAAAATCCTGAGAGCCCACAAATTAAAAATGGACTCTGAATTTAATTCTGTTGTGAACGGTATGTAGCAATACATCGGTATGATGAGTCTGGCAATCATCAGTGATATAATCCTGAGAGCCATATGAGTTTTTGGTCTCTCAGCATTATACTCCTTCACCCAGATGAGTCAAATGATATCAATCAAATAGCAACAAGTGGACAACTAATGAGCTATCCAAAACCATGTATTGAACTACGATTAATATTACAATATGGCCGACTTTGAGTCTTTCTTATATGGAAAACCAACGAATCCTCCAAACAAATGCGTTTCTGGGCTTCACCCTCAATAAGAAAAGAAGAATTCACACGCTGGTTTTCCCAATCCTATAGAGAGGGTTACGATACCTGTTCCGCATTTTGGTACCCAGAATGGATAAACTATAGGAAAATGTACTTATTTATGTTTTATCTTTAATTAAAAGAAATAAATAGGTGTATATACTTAATACGTTTTCCAAAACAACCAATAAAATAACTTTCTATATATTCTAAAACGACCAATAAAAGAACTCCTACGTTTTACAAAACAAGCAATAAATAGTTTCTACGTTTTACAAAACAACCAATAAAAAAACTCCTACGTTTTACAAAACAACCAATAAACAACTCCGACGTTTCCCAAAATAAGCAATAAGTAAATAAATCCCACGTTTTCCAAAACAACCAAAAAATCTCCTACATTTAAAAAAAAAAAACAACAATAAAAACCGATATAGCACTGTAACGTAACGCTTATTTGTATGGAAAATGAAATAAACTTATATTCACCATGCACGAATAACAATACAAAAGCTACCAAATCACCCCCACACATGCATTTTGGACAGGCGGCTTTGGAGCCTACCGTCCCCTAACCGTAGGTGATGAGGCTCTGCATATGAGAGAGAATACTCATTGCCCCGTAATGACTATCGGTCTTTATTCTAAAATTCGTCCAATTCAATGTAGATGGTCACTGAATGAGTTATGTCATATGACTACAGAAGAGGGAGAAGGATGCAAAGATTATAAGGATCAGAATGATATGTATCGACTCAGTTTTACCTTTAAGGCTTAACATTGTAGTGTTCAGGGATACATAAACGCAGCAGTCTTTTCCACAAGGTAGATGTTCTTGGGAAGAAAAGCTGACCTAGTGGCACTTTCTCCTAACTCCGGAGAGAATGTAGGTGATTAGATAGCGCGCAGAAACTGCAATGCCTTGAACGAGTTCAGCTAAATAATGATGCACAATTGAATATTTGCCATGGAAATATCGACAGATTAGCCGCAGGCTTGCAATTTTGCGCCTGTGAGAAAGTTGTTGTATAGCGGTGCACAATTAGGAAATCTGTCAATGATGGAAAGTTCGGAATTGGCGGCTACAGCCCAAGCATATCAGCTGTTACACCCGTTGTACACCTTGACACATTCTCAAAAGTAGTACAAATAATAAATTGGTAAAAGGCCATAATGCATACAAATCATGTGCGCTCTTTAAATTATCGATTTTTTTAGTTTTTTTTTTCTTTTTCTACAGAATTTATTTTCTGACGTACTCCGCGAGTAATTATATATTTTTGTTTGTAAATCTTTCCTATAATGAAAAACATACATATTTGGTTTGGTTCATAAATAATTTATTTTTTTATTTAATAACATTTATTTTCCAAATAATAAAGTACGGTGTTATTTTATTCAATTGTAAAGGGTGTTCCAATAACTTGGATCGATTTTAAATGTGAATTAAGATTAAGCGTCTAATGATTTTTTTTCTTTTTCATTCAGATTTATCAGACATTTGGAGGGTATTATCTTTCACACATAATTGCTATGACTTAAATAACAGGATTCAATAGAGAAATATATACATTTTATTCAATAACACTGATTTATTAACTGCTGACTTTGATCCGTCTTAATGAAACACCCTTTATATTCTATCATTATTTCACACACACGTTACTTTTCAGGTAGCTTTGCAGTTTATTTTAAGTAATATTCTGTTCTAATATGAACCATGTTTTGATTACCGCTTGAGTTTGTTTAGAAAAAGTTTAACTAGAGAAAGTATTCCCGTGAAAACTTTCTGCAGCGATTAAAAAAAAAGAATTAATCAGTTTGTGAAACGATAGGTGAATAATTCGTTGTGTGTTCTATCAATGCCGTGCAAATAGTTGTTAGTTTATTCTGAATTTATTGACTATCACGCATAAGTCATTAGGCCGATAATTCCTCATTACAGGTGTTACTTATTACTGTTCCCAATAAAATAACAAATTAATCTGTTAACCTCTTGAACGTCAGGTAAGTAGACAAATAAAAAAACCAGTAAAAATCTGTTTCTTGACAAATATAAAATCAATGTATAAATACAAAATTGAACACATATACAAATACCAGGAGTTGGAAGTTACATCGTCACCGATCAGAACCTGACTTTTCAATTCTCCTAGTGAAAGTCTCTGTGAGGTTCCATTCTTTGAACACTACATCGGTCTCAGGTTCACTTCAAGCCTCAACTGAAAGATGTATATCCAATCTATTCCCGAAAATGCTGTAAAAAATGATCGGCTTAAACTATTGTTTCGGGGAGTATCTGTCTTCTTCTTCCATGCTTTACCATTACATGAATCAGATTAGACAGATATATTCACGATCGGTTGTCTGGTCTTTTGCGGTGTTGACACATAATATATGTGTGATAACCACAAAACGTTGGACGACTGTCACACCACTTTCACTATTTCTATGTGCAGTTGCACTCCATTCTTTAGTTTCAGGTCAGAAAATTACTGAATTTTAGGACACTCTTGTGCCACTTATCAACGAGACGACGAATAAACAAAGACGTCTAACTTACAGTTCAAATCTTACATATTCACTTTTCTGCCACAAATACAAAAAAAAGAATTATGTTGGAGAAACAGGCACGGAGTACCGTCTTCGGTTCAACAAAAATAAAATGCATGAAAGATAACAACAATTTCTCTATTGTTGCACACGTTAACTAAGCATAATTATGTAATATATGATACCCTGGGTGTCTCTAAAGTCGGGACACATAAGCAAATATCCATATTTTCAAGAAATTTTGAACAACATTTTATTGAGGGGAAATATTAACAAGTAACATCTTCAATAAGATTCGCATCATTTGTGATGCAAATGTTGATGCGCTTTGCAAGTTGCACTTGAACTTGATGAAATAACTCTACATTAATGTCAATTTTAGCAGATGCACTCTTTATGTCTTTAATCATGTATGTTGCATCTGTGATTTTCAATGATTACACCTTTTCCTTTAGTATAAGCCAGAAAAGGTAGGTAATTCGTTATTCTTTCGACAAAAGAATGTTTAATTTGTTGTTGTAAAACAAAATATAGTTAACGAGTTTTTCTATGTTAATAGACTTTAGGGACACCCTTGTATTGTGAAGCTCATACCCGACAATGAGGTGACGGCTATCATAGTGACTGGTATGGAAACTATTTGCTATGTCTTCAGATGACGACATTTACGCAGAAATAGTACGCCATTTTACAATACAATATATTTAGGTTAGTTTTATGTCGGGGTTTGTGATTTGTACTTGTCGAAACAACAGTTAGTTTACTGTATATGTTTAACCACCATTGTTATATATCAACAGAAAATGATTAACTTTTTTCCCGATATTTACACAGAAAACTCCGTATGAAACATGTTATTCTTTACAATAATACCTCTACAGCTGATTACAGCGAAGACCATAATGCAAATGCAGCTTTTGTACGTTTTTGTTTGTCATAACTGAATGGATGTATCATCAGAGAACGCATGAAATGAACAGATTCATGCTTTTGTATCTGCTTGTTTTTTATTTCCGTTCGGCGTAACAAGCTGAGTGACATATATCTGAAAGATAGCAGACATTCTTAGTTAATTTTCCGTTAAGTAATTATCGACAATATGTGATTGATATACGTGTATGTATTACCCAATGCATATGCGTATAGCATAGACGTTATCGTCGTCGAAAATAGGTTTGTTTTGTCCAGTTGAAATCCTAGTCGAGAGCAATGTCTTCACTTTTCTACAAATGCCTGCCAAACGTATAACTCCATATCTTTTTCCTTAACAGCTAGTGTCTTTTTCCATCACAGACTAGAATATATAGCTCTGTTTGAATCAAGAATTCCAAACCTGATTGCGAAAGCGGTTTCCAGACCATGTTCCGCCATTAAACCGTACCTACTACGGCAAACATAGCAGCAACACCTATCCCGTTACGGTTATGACCATTTACTAGAAGAGAGGAGTCAACAGAATTAATATATGTGCATATCATCTTGTTATGAATATTTTAAAATACATATTTTTATTTTCTATGTGTGCTCTTTTATTTAGGTATAGAAGATCTTTCTCAGAAACCTTATAAAACCCGGCAAACCTGCGAAAATATTTCCGAATATGGTTACTTATATACTCGTGAAAAGTCTGTTTTTAAACTGATAGGTTGCTGAAAATTTTAGTGATTTCGGCGAAATCTATTAGTTATATAACACCGTAGTATAAAGATAATTTCGATGTTCTTTGTCTATAATTTACAGTTAATTCACTTCAGTATTCAAACGCTTTCTTAGAACAAGGACTATAAGCAGCTCCAGAGAATTAATCCTATAAGTCGTTGAGATAATCATCCTTCTTCAAACCTCGTGTACTGCCGCTTTGTAATAACAAAGAAACAACTTCATGAAAAAAAAAAAAAACTTTACTTGAAGATTTTCAACAACGGCAGCACCTAAAATTGTTAGCATATTTAACAAGAACAGAAAATAATAAAAAAAAATATTTGACGTACGGTGTCCGTTAATGACTAAGTATAACTCAAGGTTTCAATGTTAAAGTAAAACAGTATTTAATTACAACTGCAAATAAATACTTAACAAGAACAAAGACATAAAAGTCAGCCAAAATAGTTAATCCTTTCAGTGAATACCTTGTTAGTACCGCGGCTTGGCTTAACGTCCGGTAAATCTTAAATCAAAACCCAAATCATCGACGGGTAATAATTCACACTATTTCGACTGGATAGTTCCAATGAAGAGTCACTCAATAATCACTGCAGTCAATAGCCTCACTTCTCTATTCATACACCTGGTGGAAAACACATATTCATAAGTCAAGAGTTTCACGCTCGAACCTCGGTGTCGATAATTAATCATTTTCTTCTTATATGACAGATATATGATTCATCATAATATAATATAGCAAAACCGTGTAACCATCACATGTACATGGAGTCATATTCCTTCTTGATCCATAGTGAGAATTAACGATATGCCTCGCTAACACCTTCGTACATATTGTGCTATTCCATTTTGATGTCGTGAAAAGACAGAACAGAATAACAGAGATCATTATGGAAAAAGAAAGAAAAAAGAAAATAAAGATATGAATATGCAATGGCACCGTCATGAGTTTAGCACCTTACACACATACACACACGCATATATATACATATATATATATATATATATATATATATATATATATATATATATATATATATATATATATATATATACATATATATATATATATATTGAGTATACATGGTCACCAAATTTTCCGCCTATACAGGTTTGGTTATAGACCAAGGAAAATCAACACAACCACAAATTATTATCAATAATAATTTTTGTGATGTACAGTGGCAATTAATAATTACGTATAACTCAAGACTTCAGTGGTTATTAATTAATTCCGACCACAAATAAATACTTTATAAGAACAAAGAATTAAAATTCAACCAAAGATAATTAGCCATTTCAATGAATACTGTTTTAGTAGAAACGACTCAGCTTTACGTAAAAATCAAAACCCAAATTTATCGACGCACAATAATTCAAACTAATTCAACTGGATAGTTCCACTCAGTAATCACTGCAAGTCCGTAGCCTGACACCGCTATTTATACACCTGACAGAAAACATATCCATAAGACCAGAGTGTCACGCTAGACCCTCTGTATCTATAGTTACTCATTTTCTTCCTATATGACAAACATAATCCACATTATTCAAACAAAAGTTTAGAAAAGATGACATCATCAATACTTGGATGTATGATAAGTACTGACTTGAGAGACCTATTTTCCTGAAATATGGTTTTAATATAATTATTTTAAAATTCCACCGACAGTAGCCCTCGCTGTTAGGTCAATGAAGTCCGAATGTTTCCATGTAAGGGAACGGCTAATAGTACCAATTCCATTGCCATATTCAGAAAAAATTCCGGTTTAGATCTGAAGAATTTTTCCAATTCAAAATCTTGAAATTCTTAGAATCGATAATAAGAAGAATATAGCCACAAGTAACACAAGGAATACTTTGACTGTGGATCCCCATAGGGATTCTTCCCCCATCGCTCTAATCTATAAGGTATATACCAAATTCAAGTCTCGGTTTAACCCTCATCTTTCTTATATATTTTTATAATCCCATTTACTTACCTCAGGTTTTTATGTTTTTAAAATATCATTCCGTTATCCTTTAACTTAAGTGACTCTTGCGACTTGTATTTTGTCGGCAATTATTATTAGCCCCATAGAGGGAATTTTCCCTACAAGTTTTGAGAATAAAGAAAACTAACTTCAGTCTACATTCAATGTTCAAGTTACTGTCTGCAAAATATTAAGGTTATTCTAATGCGTCGTTCAAACACATCGATTTCTCACTATAGTGTTTCACAATAATAGTTTGACGAGAGAGTTAATGTGTTTCTTTTAAAACACACATGAAAACTAGAATAGGATTTCTCCAATTTACGTTGAGATTACTAATACTAGATCTGGCTGTAAATTTCTTCGTTTTGACTTTACTTATATATGTGCATTTTTCATCGCCAATAACTGTCGTTTCCAAACATTAATCTTCCTTTTCGATCCAAAAAAGAATCCGTGCAGATATATTCCCAATACATTCTTGCCAATTACATATTCAGTACAACATTTATTTTATCAGTATGTAAAAATGGAGAATTAAAAAGAAAACAAAAAGAAATACTCGAACAGAAGAATAATCATACATGCAAAAATCAGTAATTGAATATGAGAATCGGAATTTCAAATGGATTGTCACATATATAACATTAGCCTTGAACAGATCAATCTATATGTCTCGATAGGAGACTGAATCCGCCTAAAATATTCTACTCCCGTCTATGTATTACGTTTTTACCGTAGGTCGTATCCCTTAAGGACCTTGGCGTTCATACCTCTCAAAATATCCTGTCTTTTGTAGATCTTAATACGCTTTCTCTCCTAAAACCTCTGCTGTTATCCATTTATTCAAGTTGGCTACGCCCGAACCTCGGTGTCAGTAATTAACCATTTTCTTCCTATATGACAGATATATGATTCATCAGAATAGAAATATAGCAAAACCGTGTAATTATGACATGTACCCCAGTCATATTTCTACTTGATTCATATTGTGCTATTCCATTTTGATATCATGAAAGGACGGAACAGAATAACACAGAACATTATGGAAAATAAACGAAAAAGGAAAGTAAAGATAGAAGATGCAAAGGCACCATCATGTGTTTAGCACTTTCCACCCCCCATATCTACATATATATATATATATATATATATATATATATATATATATATATATATATATATATATATATATTTATTATAATTTTATCATATAGACAAAACCATTTTACTCACAACAAAGATGCAACTTGGTTTCAGTGCAGTTTATTTGCACATCTACGGGTGAGGGTCGAAAATGGTTATGAACCCAAGTTGCATCTTTGTTGTGAGTAAAACGGTTTTGTCTATATGATAAAATTATAATAAATAAATAATTATCGCTCTACTACCTGTTTCGAGCTCTTTTTTGAATTAACACTGCGAACGTCAGAATTTATATATTACTTTCGTTCTCATCGCATCGGATATATATATATCCGCCTGCCTTACGATTGCACTAGCATGAAACAGACTGTCGCCTCTAAGTGTTGACTTCTATGTTCACTTTTATACTTACACACGCTCTATCTCTGATATTGAGCACTTTATCCCATAAATATAGCACACTTTAAGACTATATTTCTTTATATATATATATATATATATATATATATATATATATATATATATATATATATATATGTACATATATATATATATATATGTACATATATATATATATATATATATATATGTACATATATATATATATATATATATATATGTACATATATATATATATATATATATATATGTACATATATATATATATATATATATATATGTATATATATATATATATATATGTACATATATATATATATATATATATATATATGTACATATATATATATATATATATATATATATATATGTACATATATATATATATATATATATATATATGTACATATATATATATATATATATATATGTACATATATATATATATATATATATATATGTACATATATATATATATATATGTACATATATATATATATATATATATGTACATATATATATATATATATATATATATGTACATATATATATATATATATATATATATATATACATATATATATATATATGTACATATATATATATATATATATGTACATATATATATATATATATATGTACATATATATATATATATATATATGTACATATATATATATATATATATATGTACATATATATATATATATATATATATATATATATGTACATATATATATATATATATATATATACATATATATATATATATATGTACATATATATATATATATATATATATATATGTACATATATATATATATATATATATATATATGTACATATATATATATATATATGTACATATATATATATATATATATATATATATATATATATATATATATATATATATATATATATATATATATAAATTGCGTCTTTTCTCATTATGTGCCCAAGAAATTCCAACTGCCTCTTCATGATCTTAAGTATAAGTGTCCACTTTGTTTCTGTTTTCAGGAAAACATTGTTGTTGCTTCTATGTTTGATCTTGGTTTTCCAAGCAGCCTTCAGCGGAACAACATGTCTGTTGCTCGTCTTCATCTATAAGAATATTGTTCAGCATTTACAATCATATTAGATGACTGGTACAACGCAACATTTCAGTTGTCTTGTCTTTGTCTCTAAAGAAATTTTCCTGTTTCTTAATAAAAGAATTTTAACTTTAGGAGGGCAACTTTCGCTATCCAAATGCGCCTTTGGATGTCAATGTCGAAATATCTGTGCTCTTTGCAGATATTTAAATTGTTATCAGTTGAGCAGTTAAGTGCCATACGTGATAAATGCTTGGGCGATTATTTTTCTTTTGATACATGACTGACGATGCAGATTTTTCCCGGAATAGGTTGCCATTTTTTCTGCGGTAGACTGGTTGCCAAACAAGGCTAAAGAACGCAGTCATTCACGCTATTCCATCCATATGTGAGGGGATAAGAGAGGGATTCATACTTTTCCCAAAGGTATTTGTGCGTAAATGAATCTAAGGAACTCGACTGGAATTCGAACTCGGCTCTGCGAGTTCTAATTTCGATACGATATCCATTGATGTACTTGTTTGAATTTGGTATCAACAATTTGTTATTTTCATATTGGACTGTTCCTTTTGCTAACAACCATGTATTGTATCATAGACGGTATCGAGTTCCAGGAACATTTTTAAAAAACAAAAAAACAATGAAAGACAGAAAGAAAGAAACGGAAATTTGGAATCTTTTCGAAGAAATTGCAAAACCGTTTCTCTAAAGCTGCGATATTCTTTACATTTTAAATAAAATTAAAGTTTTTTTTTTTTCAAATTCTGATAAAGCAGCTCCAATGCACATTATTATTTGGTAATATATAATATATTATCAAAAGAATAAATATACAGGAAACTTTTTGCCTCTACTTTTTAAGACGTAACAACCA
Source organism: Acanthosepion esculentum (assembly GCA_964036315.1). Classification (NCBI taxonomy): domain Eukaryota; kingdom Metazoa; phylum Mollusca; class Cephalopoda; order Sepiida; family Sepiidae; genus Acanthosepion; species Acanthosepion esculentum. The sequence goes on from OZ038477.1 coordinate 44,237,943, forward strand.
GCGTGCAGAAGCGTTTGGTAATGTAATACGATGGTTCGAGGAGAAAGAGAGAGGTGAGGAAACTCTCTAGATGTGTTATATCCCTCTCTGGTATATGCGGGGAGATGATGTAACTGTTTATTTTTCCTAAGTTAAATGTTTCGAATAAACAAGCATCGTGCGATATATAGATTCCTTTATTCATTATATTTTCAATAATGTTCATAACATAGAGAAAATATTAATTATTAAAATAATAATAGTCTTCTATAATATACTGCCACTACAGAATAGCGCAGAGAATCACCGAGAGAACGATTTAGATGATACAAGAAATGATTAAATGAAGAGAAAAAAAAGATTCCAAAATAGACAACTAGAGAGAGTAAGAGAATAATTATCGTGAAGAAGAGAGAAATGATTCCCAACAGTAAATGTGAGAAACTGATCAAAAGAGAAGTGAATATATGAATGTTGAAAAAGGCATCATATTTAGAATACAAAAGCTGAAAAAATATAAGAGTTTCGTTGAAAATAATACGTATAACCGATTTAATATTGACAGTAAGAATTTAACATGCTCTCACTATAGAGCGATACGTTTCAGAGGTGAATCATAGAATTATTGGAAAAGTGCACATTCCATTACTGCAACCATACCCACAAGGCTTTCGTGCGTTTCTTAAAGAAAACACTGACGAAAACGTTAATTCCTTAGACAATATGTGCAGTTATAATAACGCATTCTCGTTTATGACATTTGGAACAAACACACTTGTATCTCATGGTAGAGTTATCTACTGTTTCAGAATGTTTCAGAATACAAGGTCAAATATATCACGACAGAACCAAAGTTTATCCATAAAATAAACAGAGGCAATACTGATAGCCCTATCTTTTTGGCACAGATGAAATTACAAAGATGAAGTTAGAAGTTCCAAACGAAAGATAAGTGACTATCAAATGCCATGGAATATATATATATATATATATATATATATATATATATATATATATATATATATATATAGTCTTAAGATGTGTTATATTTATGGGATAAAGTGCTCAATATCAGAGATAGAGCGTGTGTAAATATAAAAGTGAACATAGAAGTCAACACTTAGAAAAATAGCTATAACTGTTAATATAACGATAAAAGAAAAATAAATACTACGTTACTTAAAAATCGAAAACAGAAAAGTGTAAATAAAAATATACCGTATAATAAATAAACAATAAAAAAACAAATAAAATAAATTAATCTAAATTCATCGAAATAAATAAATAAACTAACAAAGCGATCCCGATAAAGTAACCGTTTGAAAAATCAAATAAAGATAATCAATCCAAATAAATACATGAAGTAATAAACAAATTAAAAAATGCTCCCACCAAAATAATAGTTAGAATAAACTACAACAATCAACCCCAAAATTGAATAAATTCCTATAATTATCTTCCCAAACCAAAACAAAACTATTAAATAAGCTATATAAACAAATTTTTACTACGTTAATAAAAACACCGACTGATAAAAAAAATAATTAATAATAAGAAATAAAAAATCAAAATCAAAATCAAAAATAAAATATATAAAGAAGAAAATAATTTAACTCAAATAAAGAATTAAACGACTTCCGGTAAAATAACAGCCAAAATACACTACCCACAGTTCACCACTGACCAGTATATATATAAATAACAGAGAAAAATAACTGCACTCGTGGCCTGACGATTGCATCTAGCATGAAACAGACTGTCGCCTCTAAGTGTTCACTTCTATGTTCACTTTACATATATATATATATATATATATATATATATATATATATGCTCCTGAAAAAATTATTTCGATTTAGCTTAAGGTTTGATTTTAGTTCTGATGATACAAATGTGGATATATTGTAAGAGAACCTAATAGAGGCTTACGTAAGATTTTGTGAAAAATAATGGATATCATCTTTGCGCCTCATCCAGCAATGTGTTACCTAGTTACTTGCATATTCATCAGACATATACTGTTGCTAATGCTCTTCGTCCTTTTCTACAGGCTTTTCCACACAGCTGAAACAAAAGGCTAGGAAGGAAAGTCTCGTCGGCACTAGAAGAGCAGATAATGGGTAGATTAAGACATTTGATTTCCAGGAAAATAACCTGTTTTAAGAAAAGAAATAAGGTGAAACTGATGTTAACGATAGATTTTTGGTCCAGTGAATGCCGAATATGGAAGCGTCTAATTTTAACATTGCTACCCATTACATAATTAAACATTTCCGCCATGAAAAAGCTCATAAAACCTTTAGTGTCTATGACTCTAGAGAGAATATATCCTTATTTTATTTTGGTAATTGGTCACAAAATTATGCCAACTGTCAAAATTTTCTTCACGATGATTCAAAAGGAAACAGTGCATCTAGATATCTCCAGATTACTGGATAATTTTTTATTATATATTTCACACATTGTTACTACCGCTATAGAATCAGGTACAAAGAACTGTGCCAAATAAAAGAAATCACATCTTTCCACAGCAGCAAAAACGCATGCAACTCGAAGATAAAATAATGACATGATCAAAATGTTGACATTCAACATTACTTCAAGAAAAAAAAACGATAGTCTGAAAGTCCGTATCTATAATGGAAGCTGATAATAATGGATATGGGAAACTTGTTTCGCTGAAAAACTGTTTCTGAGAGAGAGATTTTATAAATGTCGACCACTAACGCTTATTGTTCGGACAATAATTTTCGAATGTTTCTTGGATAGAAACGACTGATCCCACTACTACTATTATATCTTCATTAGTGGACAGCCCTTGCAATAATGAAACTTGTTAAATATCAAAAACAACATTCATTTCTTATTTTCATTTGAAACATAAATTGTCCTAATAGTAAGAAACTATGATTGGAAAAGTCTAACTGAACTTTTTGCCAAATAACTTAAGTCTCATTTAAAATAATTGCTGCAAGCATTAGAAATCATTACCGTCTGTTCGTAACTGTTGCATAATCGTTTTACTCAAATGAAAAACAAGAAATATACCATTGCACAGTGGCCTCGCAAGCGGACATTTGGGAATTTTTAACATTTTCCAAGACAGTGGGTTATAGCTAGTCTGAAATTAGACCATTCTATATAGTATTTGAGAACTAGTGTCACTTTGTTTTAAATCCAATCATTTGTCAACTTATTATCGTTTGAATTCGCTCATATTGAAACCATTATTTTTCGATTAACAATTGTCGGTTATTGCATTTTATATGTACATTTTTTGTTAGTCAAAACGAACTTCGAATAAAGCTGATAAAAATATGATATTGGAGAATTGATATTAAACAGAAGTTCAGCAAGTATCACTTCTGTCCCTGTCGCCTTCTAAATATCCTGTTACGTTGAAATAGTTGAACAATATGTGCGTCAGAAATTTCAACTATATCTTTAAGATTCTAAGCATAAGTTTCCATTTTATTCCGGAGAACCGCATCTCTGTTGCATCTGTGATGCTATTGTCCGGAATTCACTGCCATATTGGAGGACTGATAGTAAATAGAAGTTTAGCTAGAGTGCATGTTAGATCATTAATAATAACATGCATTAGTAATTTTGCCTTCGATTGTTATCATTTGACTAAATATAAGTTGTGTAAAAGTTCGAATTGTCTTTTTTTATTTTTTTTTTAAAGTTTACTGAAAACGCAATTTAAACTGATTTTTTCTGTTTTATATGTAATTTTTTTTATCCTGATTTGAGGGGAAGGAAACAAAAAGAGTAAAACTCCTGGCGCAAAAGATACACATGCAACACTGCATGTTGTTCCGTTGGAAGTTGAACAAAGACAGCACCTGAAGAGATGACATTGATTGATGAAAACTATGAACATTGTTCCGATTCAGACATTACTTCTCGTGGATAATTTGCGAAGTTTGAGTTGAGTGATGCTGAATGTTCGTACCGGCGACGCAGTGGTCGACAACAAGAAAATTTTCAAGTGATGAATTGCAAGCTCTTTTGGATGACATATCCACTCAATCAATGTTAGAATTGGTTGGAACTCTTGGTGTAGATGAAGCAACAGTTGCAAGACGTTTACAAAATATAGGCAAGATGCAGAAAACAAGCAGATGCGTAATTATCAGAAAGAAGCATTAGACAGTCATTTTATATCTTGTCAGACAGGAAAGAATAATGTTGCTGGTGATTTTCGTACAAGATGAAAATTGGTGTCACCATGATTAATCTGAAGCGTCAATAACGCAGAAACCAATAAATGAATAAGTAATATCGGTGTACATTACAAAGTTCTGTGATTTATTTTTATTAATTGCCCTTAATCAAAATATATACCTTTAACGCTGATGGGTAAATTGTCGCCATTTTTTATTTAGCATGCGCACCGGAAGTTCAACTACGAACATTTCAAAGTGTTTGGGTGTCAATCTGTTGTAGAGTTATTTCCTCAGTATGGAAACTATATTTAGACTAAATTCGGTCCTAAATAGGTTCAACGTACAAAAACGTTAGGAACTTGTTATAATAAGTATTACGCAGAGTAATCGAGTTGTCGTAGCAGACTACTTTCCTATTCGACTCCCGTCGACCCTCACTGACTCCTACTTATATTAACTGGGAGACTATAGACTAGGTGTCTTTCACCATAACACAATCTGAGGACATTGCAGAGGATTCGGAAAGAGTTGGATTACGTAGCTGTTTGAAGTGATCGCTAGTGATGGCCTCCATTCATCTTCCCACGGGACCTCAGAATCAACACGAAGGCCTACATCAAGTACTCTGAGTAGCTAGTTCTGCCCTGTTTGATACAGGGCAGAACTAGCTACTCATTCCTCTCAAACAATTTATACGACTATATCACACTTGCATTTAGCCACCTAACTACTCCTTGATTATTATGTGCAGGGCGCAGTTGATCGAGAGGCCAACAAAACTCCTTGTAACACCAGATATGAACTGAAGGCAAGGATTATGACTGTATTCACCAGCTTAAACAAGGAGACCACCCAGAAAAGATCCAGGAGATTACGAATTCCTCTGAAGGCCGTGGTTGAATCCAATGGCGATTTTATTAAATGAATTTACTATTTAGTATTTTGAGATATGTTTGTGTAATTTTGGTAAATATATCTGTTAAAATGACATGTCAGTATTATTTTAATTTTTGCTTAATTTAGACAACAATTTATCCATTGCACCTTGTACATTCGGTTTTTAAAAAAACAAAAGTAATCGATATTGCTTTAAGTGTGTTTATATTTAATCCAAATTTAACGTAGCGTAAAACAAGCATATTTACGATGTATTTGTTTTTATGGCAATCGTATGTGTAAAATTGAAATATGTTTTAGTTTGAACTTCCACTCATTAATTTTGGATGCTGCTTCAGTAGAAACTGTTAGAGCTTGATGAAAATGGTATTAGAGAGCTTTATTATGTTCGATGTTTAGGCGTCCTTCTTCTTCTATATCACATCAACCATCAGGACGTTGGCGATCATGGCCCTCCAGAATTTCATGTCCTTTATACCTGTTAGTAAGTTTTTTTTCTTTTTCTATCTCCCCTAAACCCATCCATTTACGCAAAACCGTTAGGTAGGTTATGTGTTGTTTTCTGCTGCCCATTTCTTGTCTTCTTTATGCCTTATGAGTGCCAACATTTAAAACCCCTCTTATATCATTATTATACTCCAGAAATGATAACTGTCTTTTTCTGATGTTATATATATGTGACATTTTTGTTTCCATTTCCTCTAAAACTTCGTCATTTCTCACATGTTCAGTACGCTGTATTCCCAACATGTTTCTGTCTAACCACATATCGGTTGCTTCAAATTCCCATATAGGAGGACTGACATTACGTAAATGTTTGGTACTCTTTTTCACTCCGAATGGTCATACTAAAGCATGCTCTTCCACAGGTACTTTATAGGCGTCCACATATAAAAATGAAATATTTAGGATGGGAAGATTATACAAACGACATATTTAGCAACTTTGACGAGTTTAAATTTACGGTATTTATTATTTGGTCAAAATGTCGCTGGCTATTATAAAACACGGAAATGAGTCGCTTTATCAGTTGCGCTGCGATAATTGTGATATCTAACAAATATATATTCAAATTCTTTTTTTTAGGAATGAGTCGATCATAACAACCAAGAAATTTTTTTGTTTCTTTAGAAAATACTTGCTTAGTTGCACCACCTCTTTTTTCTTGTGGGTCTTGTTCGGCAATACACGTACGGATTCGTTAAATAGATAACCCGCTGATTTCCTCTTCTCTTACCTTGGGGTACTCGAAGCTTTTTTTTTCGTCGTTCTTTAATAGAAACAGCAACCCATATTTCGTAGAGCATTCAGTACAATATAGAGAATTGTTCATCTATTTATCACGTCCATCGACGATGAGAAATATTATGACTCTCCATAATTTCCTATACTTTGTAGCTCTTAACAATGTTCATATATTTAATATCCTAACTACTAATCTCTCTCTCTCTCTCACTCTCTCTCTCTCTCTCTCTCTCTCTCTGACATCCATTTTGTTAGGTGTGTTACCGGATATTTCCCTTTGACTCTCTTGACATTTATGTCTCCAACGAGTGACAAATTTTCCTAGCCTACTTCCCTCATTATGGAGCACAGAAGTTACAAATGTGTTTTTCTAATTCTGGAAAACGTTGTGTTTCTATTTTCATCGACACCTTCTCGTTGATTACGTTCTTCTCAGTATCCTACTGTAGAACTACATTTCTGTTTCCTAACGAATCCTCTTCATCTGTGAGAAAATTGTATAGAATTCGCTGCCAAATTGGAGATTTTATATTGCATACCGGTTTAGAATGCTTTTCTTTATATTAAACAATTTTTTCTTGCTTGTTACTACTTTGTTTAGAATTTGTAAGACATCTTTTGCCACGCCAATGAAACTTCGGATTTCGCGCGTATTTTAGCATCTACACCTGTGCATCTCTAAGGCTTAGCAAGCATATTTGATATTTTTACTTGATTAATTCCATAATAAATTCGTTTGAAAAATAGCACCCAAAAGTAAACGCGTGTGGTTCACTAACTAATTCTCCTCCATAATTCATGTTAGCGAGCATCGGCAGAAGTAAAAAAAAATTGTAGGTATTGAAATAGATGTTAAACTTTTTTATTAATATAACATTTAATTTTATAGGGAGAGATAATAATCTAGTAAAATAGTACATGATCTAAAATAGCTTACAGGACAGGTGGAGATGTTTATATGACATCGGCTTAAAAAATTATACAGGTGACCTTAATCTCTGCGTAGTGAGCGAATATATATATACCAAATAGTGGAAGTGGGTCCTACTATTCGGACACACACACACGCACGCACGCACGCAAATACGAACAGAAACATAATAAACATGAATTCTCAGAAAAGAGAATAAAACAATATATACACATGATACATACACGCAAACAGTGAGCGAGAATTTTATGTTTCTCAGGCGAGCAAATCTGCCAAAAAGGTAAAATATTAAATAAAATATAGATGAAGGGATTGGATTTTTTGTTGTAGATAATGAAGTAAAAATAAACATAGGATTAACTGAAGGACTCTGAAAACAAAGAAATTATAAACACAAAACATCTTTCAAAAATAGTAAATATTCGAACAGCACAAGGCTTTCTAAATATATCTGGGAAATTAAAAATAAAATGCACATCACACCAAAAATATCTTGGAAAATAAGGAAAAGATCATCAGACTACAACAGCCAATCCAAAAATTGCAAACATTGCTTGGAGGAGAAATAGCTATTATTACCTTCCCAGACTCAAATAAATTATTAAATATAGGATCTGAGCTCATCTAAAAAATACAGACATGAAAACAAATTTTAGTACGTTACAATCAATAAAATAAATAAAAAAAATACCCCCCACAAAAACAACACTCATGGCCTGACGATTGCGTCTAGCATAAAACAGCCTGTCGCCTATAAATTTTGACTTCAATGTTCACTTTTATATATATATATATATATATATATATATATATATATGTGTGTGTGTGTGTGTGTGTGTGTGTGTGTGTGTGTGTGTGTGCGCGCGTGTGTGTGTGTCTGTGTGTGTATGTGTGTGTGTATGCATACATATATATTTAATAATTTTTCTTACTTTATTGATTATAAATATATGTACATATCTATGCATATACATACATGTATATATTCACTAGATTATGAATAGTTCAAGTACACACACACGCACGCACACGCACATACACACACACGCACACACACGCACATATATATATATATATACATGATATAATGATATATAATTTTATATAAGTTTATATATCAACAAACAGTATTTCGGAAAATAGTATGACAAATTGCAAAAAATATTTTTGACGCGTTTCATCCGTTAGGATTACATCGGACTGGGCTTTGCTGATGTTGCCACGTCTACGCATGCGCACCAAACGAAAGTCGCTGGTAGTTTCAGCATTTTTGAAAGAATATTTTGGATAGAATATTTTTTCTTTATTTTAAAAAATATTTTTCAATGTAGCCAAATTCATCTATATTCTTTTTCTTTTTCTCTCCATTACCTTTGCCTCTGACTATCCCACACTGTAACAACGGAACATCTACCAAGATTGGTGATATATCATATGAGCCTGGACGCAAATTTACCGTGGCTGAACTAGCGATGAAGGCACTTTCCAGACGTTGATTATTAGTTGATTATTTTTTTGTGGGTTGTTTTTTTTAAACGTCCCTTTTGTGTTCATGTAGATTTTGTTTAAACTTCTTGAAGTTTCTCCAATCTATTCATTCTGGCAATTCCTGCAGCTGATAGAGTAAATACCTCCTTCGAGTTTGGTTGATTGTTTTGTTTCTTATTGATTATGTCTTTCATAGTTGTAGACGTAGTTGTGGCAAATTTTATGTTGAGTTAAGATAAATTATTTTCGGTTTCAGTTATGAAAAGTGTTACTGGGTAGAATATATATTTTTTTTCATTGGGTTTGTCAGAAAGAACAGCTCTTCTATTTTGGAATATTTTATGCGCCTTTTGCTTCGCATTGAATATGAAATAGGGTAGTGAAGGTTCTTGAATGTATTTTAGCACATTTTCCCCTTTCTTGTAAATATTGCGCTCTTAAATAGAATCCAATGTTCATTTCTGCTTTTATTTTAAATACAACCAAAAAGAAGTTATTTAAACTCAACATAAAATTATTCCGTTTGACAACATCACACTAAAGCAATGGTTTTAATGGTGGAAATCTCATATGTGCATGAAGGAGAGGAGGGATATAAGAAAGCAAACGACAAGAATGTTCGAGACGCTGAAACTATATTCCTCCCTCCCGTCTATAACTGTCATCCGTAATTTTTTTTTAAATTTATCATGCATATGGCGAAAGAGAAAAACAGCTGGGGAAAAATGAAATACTTCTCCGCCGACTACACTGCGAATCATAACATATTCCGCGTAAAATCTCTCAAAATGTTTTCGTAAATGGTGCAAATAAATATCTCTGCAGAATAAACATCGTAATCTTCCATTCACAAGATTTTCTTTGCATCCCTCTCCCAGTTATTTGTTTCACTTGCTTAAAATGCAGATTTTCCTAACGCTCCATAAAGTGGCCAAAATGTCTTCTATACATGGATTAGTGAGTAGAACATATTTATGTAGTTCTTGCGCTATTTAGCCTGAAACAATATTTGCCTGAATTCCCCGAATAAGCAATAAGATTGTGGACAGAAATTGTTTTCAAACAGCAGTAGAATCTTCAGAATTTGATCTGGTAATGGTAAACGTGATATTGGCTTTTTAGTTGACTTTCAACGAAATATTTGACATTCATTGCGCGAAGAGTTGGCGTTATTTACGGTGGAAACTTAGAAAATCTTTGCCTTAAAAGTTGTTTCTTTTTCTCAGGAAAATGCGTTTCTGATGTATAATAGTCATCGCTCTTTTTAATAATTATTCGAGTTCCCTTCCGAAACCACTTGTTTCAGTTAGTGTGGAAAGTAAATCTTTTGATTATGGGATTGTTTTTAATTCAAGTGACGTTGCTTCTGATATCTGTGATTCTGTAACGCCAGACAACGTGATCTAACGAAGGACACTAGTCACCAGGACCCACTGTATTTATTTATTTGTATCCATTTTTAAATATTGATCTCTGAGAAAATGCTTGATTAAGTTATTTCATGCGAGTGTGTAAACCTGACCAGGCTTTTTCAGATCATTGAAACATTTTTAAAGTTAATGTTTTAGTTGTATATTTGTGTTGGTAGCACTGGTTAGGTTTCCACATATGGCAAATATTTAACCCCCAGACAAAACTATGAACGTATAAAAATAGATATTTATAGTAAAAAACCAGCAGTACATTTCTATATGAAAATTAGCCGACAATACATTTATCAAATATTGGAGACATACTATTGCGTTTAAAATGTATTTCGTTGAAGTCCAAATATTCCGTTCAAAATATACTTACTTGAAGCCATATAACTGTGTTAAAATTATTTAGATTTCGCCATAAATATGCCACTAAGCAAAAGTAACCCACCAACATTGTTGTATCTTTACAGACAAAAAGCTTTTAAGTCTTGGTGAGGCAGAAAAAGGTTTTTTTTTGTTATGATATACGATAAACGACCCCTAAAATAATTGTTCGAAGGTTCTGTGATAGACGAATTATAGTAATAGATGCCTTTACCGGCTATGTGCAATGCAGTCTAATTAGGGTTAATAGAAATTTAGCAGAATTCAATTATGTTCTTAGATTACTGATTAAAACTAGCTTCAAACGGTTAAATCCTTTCAATCTTAAGAAGATAATCGATTATCAGACCGTATAATCTGCTGTTACAAAGACACAAAAAGCTGTATCCAATAACACATAACACATCACTTAATACCTTCCAATACCAGGAACAACAAAATGAGATTCATATCTTAATATACAATTTCACTTTCTAAATGAGAACGGAACCAAACGAATATTTGGGATACAAATAGACCAATGCCTACCAAAATTAAATAAAAACAGTTAAACAAAATTGAACTGAATCGGTAATATTTTTTCGGGCAAGAAGGGTACATGTAGAGAATACAATTTGTGTGAAACGATCCAGATCTTCCTGGGTGAGGTGGAAGATGTTAATTCCATTTCAGCACCCACCCATGTTTAAGCTTCTTATTCTTAGCGAGTTTAATCATTGTAACACCCGGCCTCAGACTTTTTTCGAATCTCTTACAAGAGTTAAAGCACACCTTTCAAATGTTATATTTACTTAGTAGATTTAACGACATTTCAACAATTAATTCCTTGGCTACCTCTTCAAATTCTGCAACTCTTTCTTACGACCGAAATCAGTAATTTCTATAAACGAGAGGACGGTTTAGCAAAATAGTATTTATAAATAATGGCTACAGGTTTTTCCTTCATAACATAAATAGATTAAAGTTGACCAATTAAAAGAATATAGATTATAGGGCTGAAACACCTTACATATGGAATATTGAATTGTGTTACTACACACGTCACAATTAATCCAAATATTTACCACAGGAATGAAATCAGGGAACGAGGCAAGCCAGTTGATTGCAGAGGAAAAATGATCAGTGAGTTATGAATCTGTTGCCTTTGAAGGATATCAACTGATTATATCAGTGAAAAACAACTTTTCATTTCTACAATATTTTTTCGTGGATTTGGGATCAACCTGTGTCAAAGTTTCTCTTTCTCCATATAAGAAGCATTCCACATTTCGTAGGTAAAAACTTAGTTTTACTGTTGGTTTAAATTTATATAATATTTACATTAAAATAATTTCTCAGGAAGTAGATTTCTCGTGTTTACATGTATTAAGATGTCAAACATCAATCGTGAATGACCATTCACTATTGATGTTTGACTCTTAGGCACCGCCTTCTGTTATTTATATATGACAATGTTTATAGTGTTGATCTTGATGGCATTTCCCATTGGAATGATTTAATTTTAAAAATAATTTGCTTCAGTGCTTGAATTTAAATGTCAGCATTGCCAACCGCTTGATCTGGCTTACCTATCTGACCATCTCGCTCGGATAAGAGGTGAAATACAGTGTTTCAGTTTTCATCTCAACTAAGTCTCCACGCTCAGAGACAACTCAGACACCTTAATTCCGCTGTGAGTCATCAAGGATTGCCAACAACACAGACAACACAATCAAGCCCTTTCAAAGGTGCTTACATTGACGTTTTCTAATCGCTCATTACATGCAAACAAAGTACAAAATCCTGTTAATTCTATATTAGGCTGATTCATTAGTAATTACTGCTTTGTGAAACCAATTGTAAAGATGGCAGTCAAGTGTTCGTCGAAAGGTACACAAGTTGGGTTAACAAGTCATTGTCCATCATGATGAATGTTCAAATGTATAAAATATGTATTTGAAAAATAAATTTAATAAAACAAAAATATATAACTCTACCTGTTATTTAGGACAAAATTTAATGAGAAAAACATTTATTCTATTGCGGTCTTTCCCGCTAAATATTACACTGTTAAAAATATCAGAGGTGACGATAAATACACCAAGAAATCATTTAATCAAAGCAATTAAGAAGTCTTAGTCTACAATCTGCCACAAGGCTTGACAGTCGGTATTATATATATATATATATATATATATATATATATATATGGTTTGCAGGCCTTAAAGATTGAAGGTTATTTTTATAGCTTTCATGAAACAAAGATTGTTACCTATGGTATTTTAAATGTTTGATATTCATTAATATATATATATATATATATATATATATATATATATATATATATATATATATATATATATATATAGACAGAGAGAGAGAGAGAAAGAGAAAAGGAGAGGGTTTGAGAGACAGACTGTATGTGAGAAACAGAAAGTAATGTTTAAATATGTAGGTGTGCATATGCAAAAGTTTTGTATCCTCTAGTTTATAAAGAGATTGCACATTTCAAATCAAAAATTGCATGTATCTGCCTCAAGATTTCCTACAACTCTACGTTTAAGAAATATGAGCAACCAAGAATAGTAAAAATATCTTGCTGAAAGCAATCCGAAAATGGCCGTTATTTTTTTTTAGGTACCAACAATTTTCACAAAACTAAAGTCATGCAAGTATTTTATCTTCGAGTTAGATTTATAGGCTCATTTACAATAAATACAGACGCTCATCACTTATCGAGTAGGTTCCTTTCCAAATAGATGATGCTAAAATTACCTGCGTTCTACTTAAGATACTGCATCTATTAGTTTATGAATTCTAAAAGGGTAATAGTTTTGTGTCAAATAATATTCAAATAGCTTTAATCTTTTCCAACACATAGCGTTTAAAAGGCAACTACAGGCGTGTTTATATATCGATCTTTAATTTTGCATCTCCTTCTGAGCTTGAAACGTGTCCAATTGTCAAATCATACGTCTGGTAGAGGTGCTAGCCACCGTTCAGGTACTTCAAGGTACGTCAATTCCTTAGTTATTATATTAAAAACATTAAATCAATTCGTCTGAAAAAGAAACGTTTTTTTCCAAAAATAAATAGCGAGGAACGGGTTAATGTCACTTTTATCTGTAAGTTTTTAAATTATTTATAAATGTTTACACTGCTGACTATACCTCTGAAAAACCAATCGCAATAAACAAATTCGAAAATTAATCAAAATTGCTCATTACCTTCGCTTGCATAATGTAAATCTTGTACAAAGAAATATCGATTTATTTTTCAGTTTATTTCACTTCATATTTATTCAAGAGAAAAGAACTAAGATCGGAGTCTTCCTACAACGTCTAATACAGACTGGAAGGATTATTCTTTTTTGAGATTCTATATCTGGTCGTAAGTCTGGGTGTCGTTAAACACATAAGTCGTTAAGTGAACGGTCATTGTACATCAAATATCAAACAGCAGCATCACTTAAGAGCGTAGATATATATCGTCAGAATTCCATCGGTTTGCTAGCATTTTGTATTGTTTGAAGAAGCAAGCAAATTATGTAATTGCAGAGAAGGAAAGAAATACACTTCTAAGGCCTAAATAAATCACGGACATCGGGGACCGATTTACACTGTGGTTGGTTTTGGTTTCTAAATTTGTCATCAAACGGGCCTTGGTAAATCGTTGACGAAGAGCTTGAGGCGATGACAGTTTGGTCGGCTGCACAAAGTTTTGGCGAAAGTGTACGGTAAATGTTCTCCTCAAATTCTTTGAGCTTTCGTTAAGAGCAGACCATCGCTTTGTAGCGAGCCAGAGGCATAGCTTTATGCTAAGCGGTCTGATGACGTAGTTATCTTGGTGTCGACCTCTTTAGGCAGAAGGTGGAGGCAAATGTTGTTTGCTAGTCAGACAACAAAGCCCGTCTGTTTAAACATACAGAAGTTCTTATTCAATTTTCCCTGTGGGGAGCGCGCGCGAGCACACACACACACAAATATATATATATATATATATATATATATATATATATGTGTGTGTGTGTGTGTGTGTGTGTGTGTGTGTGTGTGTGTGTGTGTGTGTGTGTGTGGCCGAGTGGTTAGAAAGTTCGCTTTCTAACCATGAGACATGGGTTTAAATCTCACCATGGTCGATTTGTCAGGAGGAAACTTCGTGGTGTTATCGAACGTACGGAAATTTTGGTAAGTGCCTGAAAAACAAAAAAAAGAACAAGGGTTAACCCAAGACTTATGAGTTACATTGGGTAGACGGACCTCTGGCGAGCCGTTCATAGCTGTGATAGGACGGAGTCACAAGTCATCGTGGCCGAGGGCTTGAGCGTGCTGGCCTTGTTCAAATTGTTGATCACGCTAGAAAACAGGCTCTCTCGTAGAAACTACAAATAAGGTCTCCTCCGCATAGTTACAGTATAAACAACAGGTGGGCTCTGTGGGTGTTGAGCACATTGTGCCCAAACAAGTGTGAGGAATAAAGACTGCATAGCCGAACTAGTATATATATATATATATATATATATATATATATATATATATATATATATATACATTGTGTCCTTCGTAGATAGAACTGTTTCGCTGTATCGCAGTAAATAGACACACGAATGCTTCAAGCAAGGATTGAAACTCAACTGATTAATATCAATCAGAGCTTCTGCCACTAAGTTATTTACACTCGCCAGAGTTACACAGCTAAATCTACCGAATTGGTTTTACGAATGTAAACAAATGCCAAGCAGTCGAAATGCTCCATTCATTTTACTGAAGAACTTTGCCTCTACTTTGCCTCTATATATATATATATATATATATATATATATATATATATATATATATATATATATATATATATATTTAAAAATCATATCATTAATAGTATCTACTATAACAACGTTCAGTAAAAATCTCCAATACATTTTAGAGGTTTAGCAAACATAACGGTTCTAAAACATGAAAAGCTTAGCAATATAACTTTTCTTATATATACACTGGGTGTAACAGTAAAATTTTCACAATCTTGTAACCCCATAATTATCCATCCCACAAAAAATGTTTAATACCTAAAAAAAAAAAATGAATTAAATGAATTTCTTTTCCCCATGTTTTCAGATACGATATTTACCAATTTTGACCCCATTTTCAGTTAGAATCACACACACACACACACACACACACACACGCAGACACACATATATATATATATATATATATATATATATATATATATATATATATATATATATATATATATATAATTATTTCTTCGAAAATTATAACATAAATATGTTATAAAATCATTACAAAAATAGCCATTTGGTTTAATTACTTCTGATGTCTTATCAAGGTATGATGTTGAATGTAGAATAAAAATTTGAAATAATTAGGTTTAAAAATAAGTCCCAACACTTAAATCAAATATATGAACTAACCGTTAACTGTCAACACCTCTATACATTTAACTTACTATAGGGGTTGTAATATTTTCAACGATAATGATATGACACTGTAAGTTTAATAGATTATTACATTTTTTACCTGATGGTCCTTCTGTTGATTTGGATGTGTGTTGGTGTACGTGGACTGTGTTGTTCGTGTCTGCATGTGTATGTATGTTTATGTATGTTTTTACTGATAAATGTATATATATATATATATATATATATATATATATATATATATATATATATGTACGTAGATTTTTTTGCTTTTTTTGTTTTTAATAAAAAGAAGGAAGGTGAAAAAAAGGAAAGGAGGAAGGGAAATACAGAAAGGTGGGGAAAAGGGGATAAAAGAGGAGAAAGAAAAAGAAAGAAAGAGAAAAAGAGAGGAGGGAAATATATATATATATACATATATATATATATATATATATATATATATATATATATATATATATATATATATCCGGGTGTTTGTGTATGTATATATTTCTATTTGCGTGTACTTCTGTATGTATGTATATGTTTATGTGTATGTATGTGGGGATGTATATTTATATATGTATATATGCTTGTGTATGTGTGCGTGTATATGTGTATGTGTGTATGTGTATGTATGGATGGATATGTATGTGTGTACATATTTAAATATATATATATATGGATGAATGTGTACGTGTTTACGTGTATATATGAATATATTTGTACGTATAGTTGTATGTGTGCATGTCCATATAAATTCGGTATGTATATATATATATATATATATATATATATATGCGTGTATGTGTGCTTACTTATATATCTGTATATGTGGATGTCTATAGATGTGTATGTATATATATATATACTTATATATACGTATATGTGGATGTATGTGTGTATGTCTTCCTATTTTTATATGTATATCTTTGTGACTTGGAATGTATACTAACTAAATCTAGTTTTGTATAAATTTGGTATGTATATATATATATATATATATATATATATATGTATATTTTTTATTCTTTATGTTGCTGTTTGGGTTGATATATTTATGCTTGCTTCTGTATGTGCATATATGCATATACGTATACGTATATGTATGCTTGTGTATCTATCTATATATATATGTGTGTGTATGTATGTGTGTATACGTATATATATATATATATATATATATATATATATATGTATGTGTGTGTGTGTGTGTGTGTGTGTGTGTGTGTGTGCGTGCGTGTATGGATATGTTTGTCTGTATGTAGGCTTTTCTGTCTTTCTGTCTGTAGTGAAGAATGTGTGTACAAATATATCTGTATGCTGTTTTTATTTTCTTTCACTGTTATATTTTTGTACTCGTGTATGTGCACTAGTGCCTATATAGGTATTTATAAAAGATATTTTGTATATATTTGTTTGTTTGGAGTTTTCTTTTTTATATATTAGGTAGTGTTATTTTCATGCGTATATATGTATTTTTTCTATTCATGTCTATCTGATTTAATGTCCTTTCCCTCATATTAGGTTTTTCTGTTCTGTCCATGTTGATTTTTATTTTCTCCTATAATATATATTTTAATAATTGGTTATAATTCGTTAAATAACACTTTCAAAGTTTGAAACGAATTCTAACCAATTATTAAAATATTTTTTGATCATTTCTAAGATAAACTACTCAGAGCTTAAGTAAAAAATTGAACAAATTTTCTGTTACACGTTCTGGACGATTTTGCTGTTAGACGCTGTTAGATATATATAATAAATGACACACACACGCACGCATCCACGCACACACGAAATCACACACACGCGAGCGCACACACACGCACCCACACATGCACGCACATACACTGATATATATATATATATATATATATATATATATATATATATATATTGGCAATAGATATTGACAATATTGGAATTCTACTTCCAGTCTCTCAGCCAAATGTAATAAAAGGCTTCTAAAAATTATCAGACATATATATGTGTGGGTGTCTCGTTTTGTAATAAATTACATATACATATATATATATATATATATATATATATATATATGTAATAAAAGATTTACACACAGGCACACATATATATATATACACACATACATACATATATATATATATACACACATACATACATATATATATATATACACACATACATACATATATATATATATACACACATACATACATATATATATATATACACACATACATACATATATATATATATACACACATACATACATATATATATATATACACACATACATACATATATATATATATACACACATACATATATATATATATATATATATATATATATATATATATATATATATATATATATATATATATATATACTGAAGATTGGCAATGTTGAAATTCGTCTTCCAATCACAAAGCCAAATGTATTAAATATCTTTTAAAAATCTGGCGTTTTTTCACCGATATGCAATATAGTTTAATTGTAAATACGACGACGTCAATATTCCTATCGTTGCTGAGTAAAGAGGACTCATACACGTTCTGTTATTAATCCCAAGATTAACGCTGATATCTGCAGAAGATTACTTTTGCCTAATCTCTTTCTACCAGTTGTGTATACTGCGTTCCGACTTAAGAAAACTAGCAGCAGGCGAAATCTATTCGAAAGTTTCAAAACTCACGATTTAACTCACAAAATAGGCGATTGTCAAAAGCGCCGAGTGTCAAGCCTTGTAACAGAGTCTGAACTGTAGACTAAAACGTCTTAATTGCTTGCGACTTTAATGATTTCTTGGTGAATGTGTCAGGTGTGAAATCGTTTAAAAGTATAATGTTTAGCGGGAAATACCGCAACAATATTACATATTTTCGTTCATTAAATTTTGTTCTAAATATTAGGTTCCGTCTTAATTATCACCGTGGAATATATATATATATATATATATATATATATATATATATATATACATATATATATATATGTGTGTGTGTGCGTGTGTGTGTGTGTGTTGTTAACATAAGTCATGTAACTTTCGTTGAATTCTTGAATTCAATAGAGAAAATTTTTCACATCAAATCTCGTTGCAGTAATCTGAAAACAGTCCCTTGTCAGCTTAGACAGACAAGCCGACTTCCATTTTTCTTCTCTATTATTATTTCTCTATGCCATAGCGACTTTCGATGATTTAAAGGAGGACAGCGTTTCCCATGTTGATAAGTGCAGCTGAGCATTTCCGGGAACGATTCTGGACATTTTGTAGCGGCTGGGCGTAAAAAAAGATGCGCATTTAGTGTCTAAATGCATTTTAAGAACTCTCAATTAGCAACACCCCGAGGATACCACTATACGCCCCAAATCGCCTTGCTTCATTGGAGCTTAGCTTTTTGTGTAGGCTTTGAAGTTTTATCCTTGTCAATCCACTTTCTTGTTCGCTGAACATGTCCGTATGTCGCCTATATTTCACCGCTAGTTATGAAATATTTAAGGTGCGTTTACTGAGGATGATACATTGAACACTACAATTGGCTTCCTGTTATGGTCCAATATACTCGTCGCCACTGTTATGGTCAAAGGTTAGGACCAAGGAAGAACAACACGAACACAAGAGTAGAAATAACAAAGTTATATTACACAGAATAATAATACAAGGTGTTGAAGATGTTAGTATGACTGTCAGTCTGGTTTGGAGTGAAATATTATTGGCTCGACTCGATTCCGTCTCGTCCATCTCTCTTGAGAGGCGCAGTATTTTTAGTTTCAGGAAGAGTTCACTCTGTCGTTATAGGTAAGGTCCCATAACCCTACCCAAAGCCGAAATTACTTATGAATCATCCTAATATAACAACTAAAATGATATTGTATTTTATTACACATATAGTCAGCGATTAGAAAACGTAAATGTAAGTACCACGACCCCCTTGAAAAAATTCATGTGTTATCCATCTCATTGGCAATACTTGATGCCTCACGACGGAATGACTGTGTCACTGATCTGGAAGACTGAGTGGACATGAGAACTGAAATTCTCTACTTTACCCCTGATCCAGGCGAGACGGTTGGATTGTTAAGCCTGATCAACCAACTGTCAATACAAGGTTCTGCCACTTACATCCACATAATCAACCAAATACTTTATACCATCAGATCATCATCGTACCAAAGTTCATATATAAATGTCAGAAGGCAGTGACTAAAATTCAGTCTGCTCGAAAGACTGCAAACGTCGATGTTTGCTGTCTTGTGAATGGCCAAGTATGGATTGAAATGTCGTTAAATCAATTAAGTGAACATAACTTAAGTCAAATGTGTATTTTACCAAAACTTACTTTGTGGACAACCTCTTCCCTTTTTGATGTTCCTCTCATTACCGAAGTTGGTAGTTGTTATTAACAAGGGACGTTTCCGAAATAGCTAATTTGGAAAGGAATACAGAGAGAAATTGTTGGTGGAACAGAAAAAAAAACGAAAGATGAGAAAAATAAAATGAGAATTAAGATCATGCAAGGGATTCGAAAAAAAGTCTCAGGATGGATGTTACAATGATTGATCTCGCTGTGAATAATAAGCTTAAACAAGGGCGGGTGTCGAAATTTAATTAACCACTTCTACAGAGGATTGCAGACTCAGGGGAGACTCTCAAGCCTGGGTCGGTTCACACTAGTTGTATTCACTGCATTTACCAACCGTACACAATAAACGTTGCCTATCCTGTTAAATGTTTCTTTAAATATTTTTATTCAAATTTGATAGGCATGAGTCTATTTGTATCGGAACTATTCACTTTCGTTTGCTTCCGTTCTCATTTAGATGGTGAAATTGTGTATTAAGATATGAATCTCATTTTGTTGTTCCTGGTATTGTAAGGTATTAAGTGATGTGGTATGTGTTATTGGATTCAGCTTTTTGTGATTTTGTAGCAGCAGATTATACGATCTGATAATCTATTACCTTCGAAGATTTAAAGGACTTATCCGTTTGAAGCAAGTTTTAATCAGTAATCTAAGAAAATAATTGAATTCTGGCAAATTTCTATTAACCCTAATTAGGCAGCGTAGCACACAGACGGTAAAGGCATCTATTACTATAATTCCTCTACCACAAACCTTCGAACAAATACTTTTCATGGGAATTACACGTATCTCATAGTAAAATGAAAGCTCCGGCCACCATCATTAAGATTCAAATACATTTTGTTTGTAATGATAGAACATTGTTGGTTGATTTTCTTTAGCGGCATATCAAACTATATGTTATTTAATCTAAATATGTTTAAGACAATTTTATGGATTTATTTAAGTATATTTTAAACACAATGGTATACATCCAATTATAGATAAAATGTATTGTTCGTCATTTTTTATTAAATTTATTGCGGTTATTTTACTAAAAATATGTATTGTTGTACATTGTTTTTATATAAATATGTTTTGCTGTTATTTTACTATAACAATGTATTTTTTACTTTCATAGTATTTTGTTCGGGGGTTTACTATTTGCCCATATCTGGAGCCGCAACAGGTCCTACACACCCAAAGATATAACGAAAATATTAACTTCAAAACACGTGTAATGTTTTAAATATCTTCGTCGGATTTAGACTTTCCTATGAAATGTCTCAAAAAGCAACGATTTTCTCAGATCAATAATTAAAAATGGATAGAGGAGAATTAATCCAGTGGGTCGTGGAGGAGTTGTTTCTTTCAATGCATCTCGCATTCTAGCGTTATAGAATTACAAAGAAATTAACAAATAACAGAAACAGTATCACTTGATGTAAAAAAAATCACCTAATCAAGATGTTTACGTGCCGCCCTACCTGAAACAAGTGGTTTCGAAAAGAATCCCCAATAATTAATAGAAAGAGTGAAGACTATTACATATTATATATCATATTACATATAAGAAACCTATTTTCCTGAAAAAGGACAAGCATTTTGCAAATTGTTGAACCGAATGTAAACTCTTTGCGCAATGAATGTCAAATATTTCGTTAAAAGTCAACTAAAGATATCACGTTTACCATTACCAGATCAAATTCTGAAGAATCCAATGGTATTTGAGAAGAATCTCTGCCCACAGTCTTAAGGCTTATTCGGGGAATTCAGGCAATATTGTTTCAGGTTCAATAGCACCAGAACGACATGAGAATTACTGGCCAAAATCTTGTGAATGGTAGATTACGATGTTTACTGTATAGAGACGATTATTTGCACCATTTCTTGACCATATTTTCCCAGCTATTTTTCTGTTTCGCCATATGCATTAGAACTTTTAAAGAATACGTATGATTTTGATAGACAAGAGGGAGAAATACAGATTCAGCATTTCGATCATTCTCGTAATTATAACCAACGTTTGCTTTCTTATGATCCTCCTCTCCTTCATACACATATGTGATTTCCACCAGTAATTGCTTTAGTCTGATGTTGTCCGAAAGGACGAGACGCGTTCAACGGAATAATTTCCTGTTTGTCATTAATTTACTTAAACTTCAGATTATATATCATATTCTCGAACGCACGCGCACGTATGTATATTATCACTTTAAAATAATTTTTGTGGGCACCCATATTTAACTAGTCGCTCCGTTTATTTATGTATTTTTTTTTACTTTCTCGAATATTCGGATATATGTCATACGGTCTGTCTGGAAAGTATCCAGCCATTTATAATTAAGAAAATAAAGAAGTAAACCTCGGACAAGGAAACCTCGGACAAGGAAACCTCGGACAAGGAAACCTTAGCCAACTTCAACTTATGGTATTCCCAACATCGCACACTTATAATCTGCGTCACATTAATTTCTCCCAACATTATTTATTTTTATAAACGACCAGAATGAATAAATAACTTGTTAAAAAATACACGGAGAGTATACTCAGCTATGGTTATCCGCTAAAAATGTTTAAAGTGATGAAATCTATCGGATAAATAAATAAAAGAAAAAATGTGTCTTCTTTAGAAAGTCTATACGTCAGTCTTTGAAAAATGTATTAAAGATGACTATCAAAACAATGAGGACACTAAAGAGGGAAAAAAAATCAAAAATCGTCCACGTACGAGAATTTGAAGATAGAATAAAATATAATAATAATATAATAAAATAAAATATTAACTCTTGATGAATGAAAAAGCAATAAAATATCTGGATTGACTGCGGCGTGAATATTATTTCGTTTTCTTTTTCTTTATCCACGCTTCATTCTCTTAATGTTAATGAATATATGGTTTCTCTTTTTACTGTCGAATTCTGAATCTGATATCACTAGCTAGCTAGATAGATAGAATGTGAAATAAATAGGTCTTAACAGTGTTAGCTAGATAGATTATTCAATATTTATCCTCATGTAGAAATATATTTGATTCCGGCACATACTATTTGTATAAAAATCTTAAAGTCCGTTAGAGAAAACAAAGTAAAGCCTCTTTTGATTCACTTAGTATCTTTCCCCCTTATTTATCTACTCCTACAAGAATGCCAACAAATTAATCTGTTAATTATTGGGTTAAAAACGAAACGTGTCAATCAAGGCTACGTAGTTGAGAGAGAAGAAAGCAATCATTTTTTTCATAATTAATGATCTATTTTTTAAATGTGTTCGATTAATATTTTTTTTAATTATATTGTTATAATAAGTTTTAGAGATAATGAAACATTTTTAAATAACGAAACATTTTACAGAACAACATATGAAATACGTTGGTTGACCACCATAACGAGACTGACCAGTATTTTGACATATAAAATGCTTCTCTTATCAAAGGCGAATTGTGTTGATAATGGAAAGTGTCACACAAGCTCATATAATTGATAAAGAAGAACTCGGAATCATTTTGTCATGAATAATGTCCTGTTTCATATGTTTTCTCTTCATGCTTCTTCATTGTTAAAAATATTGTTCGAATAATTTTTTAGAGATTAAACAAAATATTTATTTTAATGTTCGGTTAGTTTGACACAAAACATGAGGTATGAAGCATCGAGTTAGCGTGGAAATAACTCTGTAAGTTACTGTTTCAAATAACTTAACCGTTCCAAAGAAACAGGGCGATAGTTTTTTGTTTGTTTGTTTTGTAACCTCTCTGAAAAGTACTAATCGTGAAATATAATTCTCTAATTACAAAGACAGTTTTTTTATTATTATATTTAAGTTTTAAATAACTCAAAAGATATTCCAGAAAAATCGTTAACTTTCCGGTCAGTGGCTTATACGAGGATGAAAAATATGTGTGAAAAAATATATGGTATCCTTTTCTGTTTAGATTTGCTGGAAAGTAAAGTAAATTTCGTTTAAATTTTCTTTTCCTTTCCTTTTTTTTTTCGATACCTTTATGACGGAATCAGAATGTTGATCTTTAAAAATTGACAAATTGCGATCAACTCTCGATCGAAAACAAAAAAAAGATACACGTTTAGGAAATGGAAACAAAATGAGAACAAGTAAACGACAAACTGAACTCATCGTGGGTTGGATTCAAGATAAGCACGAAGAAATTGAAGCGCACTGGGAAAATCAATTTTTGTGCTTGATTAACGAGTCGACAACTGTTGGCTTTTATTACTGCGTTGTTCTTTTCTATTACAGATCGGATATTTCATGTTACGGAAAAAAATATCCGGTTTTGGAACTAATCAAATGGATCAACAACAATACTGGTTGGAATGAGATGAATTGAAGATTATAGAAACGTAGAATGAACACACAAAGAGGTACATAAGGCAAAAGGAAAAGATGAAAATTTGAATCTCAAAAGAATTAACTTTCAATAATTCAATAATCGTCATTGCTTAACAGTTTTACCCATATATTTCATTTTCAGGCACACACACACACACACACACACACACACATATATATATATATTTATATATATATGTATATATATGTTTATATATATCTGTGTATGTTTGTGCGCGCGAGTTTGGGTGCGTAGCGCGCATGAGTTTGAGTTTCTGTATATATGTGTGAGTGTATGAGTATGGTGATAGATATAAACAAAAGTGTATACACACACACACACACACATATATATATATATATATATATATATATATATATATATATATATATATATATATATATATATATACAAACACACACACATATGTGTGTGTAGGTGTATTTGCGTTAGTGTGTGAGTGTATGTGTGGTAATAGATATAAACCAAGGAGTAAATATAAATATATATATATATAGGTGTGTGTGTGTGCGAGTGTTTGTGTTTGTGTGTATCCGTGTGAGTTTATGTGTTTGTGTTTAATTTTAAAT
Organism: Acanthosepion esculentum; assembly: GCA_964036315.1. Taxonomy (NCBI): domain Eukaryota; kingdom Metazoa; phylum Mollusca; class Cephalopoda; order Sepiida; family Sepiidae; genus Acanthosepion; species Acanthosepion esculentum. The sequence goes on from OZ038477.1 coordinate 44,263,124, forward strand.
GCATTTAATAATCGGACATTTTTATTACTATATAAAGACTATTTTTGCACGTACACATCATTAAATTTTACTTCCTGTTCTTTTTTTTCTACTATTCTTATGAAAAGAGATTAATATTAACAGGCCTAGATATGAAAATCCTGCTACAGAAATATTGTGCCTCCCGATAGGAATCGAACCTGTATCCACTTATCCATCAGGAAACCACTCATATAGAAATGCGTGCCGTCATTAATTATGACAAATGTGCGTAATTTGAACATTGCATTATCAAGATGGTCCCCTGGCCAAATTGCTAATGGCACGCTTCCGCCATGGGATTTAGTGTTTCTTCATATCTAGACCGCTTGATATTAATTTCCATCTTTAACGTAAAAAGTATAACAACTAAAGCCCGTGTATACGTCAAATATTAAGTTATATTAATGAACAAAATGTCCAATTAAAAAAATTCAGTAATTTCTTTTATATAATTATATTCGAACATGGACACACATACGCACACATATATATAGCGCATCGCTTTTCATTAATGAATGGGGCAGTAAGGCTGTCTGGCGTTTGTTTAGATTTTTAAAAACAAAACACTGGAATTCGACTTTCTCTCTGCCGAATCGCCGAATGCTTGGGGTAGAAACTCTGACATACCAAATCCGTCGAGTTTCAATCCTGGCTTGAAGGATTCGGTTGTCTAATCGCAATGATGAGCTGTGATACAGCGAAACAGGCCTTTATGTGAATGACATTATATATATATATATATATATATATATATATATATATATATATATATATAAAGAATATGGTATATACACACGGTGTACAGGCTAAATTTGACAGTTTTTATTTAAAGGAAAATAAAATGAATATATAAGTCATAAATCAATTTATTGGAAAAATACAAAACTGGCATACATGTTATAATAGTCAAAAGACAATTCACCCAAAGATTCCACCCTAAGCATCTGCCACGACCTCGTTCCGACTTCGGATGCTGGCACATGCGGCCTTCTCTGTGCCGCAAAGGAGAGGTTCAAACGCCTATTAATCCTCAGCTGGGCCTTGTTTTTACAGGCTGTCTGGTTCATGTCTTTGTCACACATAATAATCCATGAGATTACAATCAGGTGAGTTATTGGGGGAGACGTTAAGCCTGGTGAGATCGTAAAATTTATCTGTTAGCCACATCTATCTCTAAGTGGAGTTATGAAAGGGAGCCGAATGTTACTGCCACACATACGGTCTTCCAGCAACGGCTCTCTCCAACAAATGGCTTGAACACCGTGTTCAGCATCACATAGCCATCTGGATTGATGCTGAGACCCTGTTAGAAGTTGTGAGGTGGCATGACATCACCTTCAGTGGAG